>CM030358.1:196121333-196819828 GCA_017893485.1 Hemerocallis citrina
TCAAAATAGCAAAAAGAACCCCTGACTCAGCCACATCTTGTAGTATTGCACCAGCAGATTGTCTTGTTGAGTAAGCAAGAGGAAGGCAGGTATATGCATGTAGAAATGTAGCAGGGTTCCTGGAAAAGATGGAAATAAGATTAGTACATAAAATTTGTTTCTGATGCAAAATTAAAAACTTCAACTTTATTCAAGTTAAATCTAACAGCAAAGAAAATTCTTTCACTGTCAGTCCAAAGCCCAGGAAAAAATAGGGCTCATTTAAGTGTCCAACAGCTGGCAAATAACCAAACCAGACAAACACATGAAATGAATTTTAAAGGTTAGTGACTCTTAGCAGTGTTAAACGTACAAGAGAACAAATTATTGTGGCTGAACAGAATGGAAAGGGCACTGTACTAGTAGTCATTCATTACAAATTTTACTATATTTTTACAGATTTTAGACGATACATTAATTTCCTGTGCACATTAGCTGCAGGGGCCATTTTAAAATAATTGCCAAGAGCTATATCACTCGACTTGACTGACTCCCTAAATTATACTTATACTGCATATACATATTAAGTTCTACGACTGCAAACAATATAAATGGATACAATGATCCAGTCTGAATGAATAGGAAATGGTTTGTTCTTGATAAAATTCAGTCAGGCAGAATCCTCAAGGAATATCGTGAGAAATCTGTACTGCTGTTCAAAGTCAAGGACTGAAGACTAGCTATCCCTCGTGAGTGTAAGCAAAGAAATAATGAAACCCTGAGAATGATGCATTTCAGACTTTCAGTGTCCATGTAAGTTAAAAGAATGACTTCGCAAAGATTAGTGGTATGTGAAAAGAAAGACATTCCTTCTCTGTACAAACCTTTTAGAATGATATTTGGCGCTGACTAGGTAGTACTAATATGCACATAAAAAGTTCAGCATCATAAAATAACAAATATTGTTGCTCAAAAGGGGGGGGAAACTATTAGCCTATTAGCATGTTAAGGGAGAATTCAAACTACTTTTTCCTATTGACATGTTTTTTGACCAAAGTTACCCAAATAATATTTAGGGAAAACCGCAAACTAAGATAAATCAAGTTTTATTTAAGCATAAAAGGGAAAAGGAAGACTAACCAGCTGAAGGCATGAATCAGAGAAGAAAAAACTGCTTCAGTTCCCCCTAGCAAGGGGGTCATATCAAATTTAGGGTTTCTCTCAAAACATCTATTAACTGATTTTGTCAATATAAGCAACATCTGCATCGATCATAGAGTAATAAAAAAGATAGTTAGTGAAGCTAAATATGCATCCAGTTACGAATTGAGCTTGTGGTTTCTTCTATATTTTTTAGCACAACTTCCTATTACATTAGGGATGTGGAAGAAAGTATTACATGACATATACTGATGAGAAAGAAAGTAAAATGAGTATATTGGAAAGTACCTGCCCATAAAGGAGCTCCAATTGTCCCTTTAATGCCTCATAAGGCTCTTCTGTACAGCAGATGCAAACTAAATAAATAGGACCTTTCACTAGAAAAATCACCTGAACATATAAAAAAATTCAAATTATAACAAAAGGTAATACATAAAGATAACATTCAACTTATTTTTCAATCTTCTTAAAAATACACTGATTCTCAATTCCCATCATATACCACCTTATGTAAACTTAACCCTAATGAGAGAATTTCCAAGAATATTGGAAGAGTTAGTTTACCAACAAGTAACGGATACTAAGTTAGAAATTAAAACAATTAAGTGGTTCGATGAATTTTCAAGATATGAGATAAGTGTAACAAACCCAATTAAAATTCAATCCTAATAATCAATAATTATATAGCTAAGCGTTCTTACCAAGTAAGATATGCAATAAAGATTTGTACTCTAATTAGCAAGTAGAAGCACACACTCTCAATATTTGTGGACGACAGATAAATCAAATAGTATCACAAATAAATAAAAATGAAAAAAAGTTAACGGGGTTGCGGATAGGGTACTGTGTCGGGTTGGGGACAACAAGGAGGAGACGGGGATGAGTTCTTCGGGTGGTGGTGGCAGTGGACATGGCCGTGGGCGATTGTTGCGGAGGAGCTCGGGACAGCTGCAGTGGCGGAGCAGCTATGGCGTTGGGCAGCAACGGGGAACGGTGATCGGCGAGGGTACAAGTGGTGGTGGTGAGGCGGACGCGGTGCTGGCAATGGAGGTGAGGGCAATGGAGGTGAGGGCAATGGTGGGTCGGTGGAGAGGGAGTAGCGGTTGCAGCCGGGGTAGCGGTCGGGGTTGTTGGTCGGTCGAGGGAGTTTGGGTTTCGGTCGGGGCAAGGAGAGAGGAAGAAGGAGAGAGGTTGGGTTAGATTAATTAGGTTAGGGTTGGAGTTGAATAAGAATTTGGGAATTTGGGAATTAGTTTGATGGCAGCTGTAGAGATGAAAGTGAGATTTAAGATTTATCACAAATCCTAAATTTCTTAGGATTTCTCATAAACCCTAATAATTTTATCTCAATGTCTCACACAAAAGAGATGAGTAAAGAGCAAAAACTCGATCACAATAATTTTTTTAATCAAAATAGCATAATTTCTCATTATTCTCATGGCCGTTATATAGGCTCAAAACATAATTTCTCATTATTCTCAATACAAATCTCCAAGATATTCTTATGCAGAAAATAAAGGGTGCAAATTATAAAACTACTACTTATGACTAAATCTCAAAATAAAACAATACAGAACCGATGTCCTCATCATTCTCTTCGGGTGGGAGAGGGCTCGACCCAGTCGAGTCAAAACCAGTGATCATGTCATAATGCTCCAAAAAATCTAGATCCAAGTGTTGGAGCTCTTCACGATCAATCCAAGTGTCTTCTACTACGGCTTGTTTTTTCATCTTACCAAATACCTATGAATATCATCTCTAGTAGAGATTATCTGATCATCTAAAATATTATCCAATTTTTCTGTCGGTGGGTAAGTAGTATCAGGTAGTGGGGGTAATGTGGGAGTCTCACCAGTAGGCTGCAGGGTAGGCTCATCTATAAAAGGATTTCTAGGGTTAAATTATGGGCCTTCATAGGGTACTAGATGCTCAATATTGAAAGTCTTACTTATGCCAAAACTTCAGGAAGGTCAACGACATAGGCATTATCATTAATTTTATGCAGAATTTTAAATGGGCCTGCAGCACATGCATTCAATTTCTTAACGGATCCAGCTGGAAACTGTTCCGGACGAATCCGAACCATCACTTCATCACCAACATCAAAAGTTTTAAATTTTCTTCTAATCTCTGCTTTTAGCTAGTAGTTAAAATTGTTCTCATTAATTTTCTTGAAAATTTCTCTATGCAAGTCATGAATGCGGGATGCAAATGTAGAAGCAGACTCTGAGACTATGATGTTCTAACATAGGGACAAGATCTATGGATTGCCTAAGACGATAACCATGCACAACTTCATGTACACTCATGCCTGGTGGTTCTATTCTTAGATATGTTATAGGCAAATTCAGCAACAGTCAATTTCAAGTCTCAAGTTCCCAAGTTCTCTCCTACAAGAGCACAAAAGATTGTCAAGACTGATTGACAACTTCATTCTGTCCATCAGTCTGTGGGTGCAAAGCTGAAGAGAACTTCAATTTCGTGTCGATCTTGTGCCGTAGGGTCTTCCAAAAGTAACTCATGAATTTCACATTCCTATCGAACACAATGGTATTTGGTAACCCATATAGCTTCACAATATTATCGAAGAAGATCTGAGCTACACGAGATGCATCGAAGGTATTCGAACATGGGAGGAAGTTGGCCATTTTAGAAAAAGGGTCCACAACTACAAAAATGAAATCGTGTTTCTTTTGTGTTTTCGGTAAGCCTAATACGGAATCCATGTTGACATCATCCCAAGGGCGACTAGGAACAGGTAATGGAGTATACAGGACTGTATTTTGTTTTTTATGTTTGGCAAGTTAACAAGTATGACTCATGAGTCCTGTTAACAAGTCTCGTAACGTCTCTCTTTAGTTTAGGCCAGTAAAACCTATGTTCCACAGCATCAATGGCCTTGCTATGCCCAAAGTGTCCAGCAAGGCCACCAGCGTGTAATTCCCAAACAAGATACTCTCGTAGTAATGTACTAGGAATGCACAGTTTGGAGCGATAGAAGAGATAATTAGCTTTCAAGAAATAATCATCTATCACCCGAGTGATGTCATCTTTCAAAGAGGTGTAGATCTCGTAAAAATTTGGGCAGGAGGCATACTCATCTTTTACTCTCAAAACCAATCATTTCGGTGCGTAGTGTGGATAAAATCATGTGACGACTTAGCACACTCGCGGCCTTATTATTAATCTCTTTCTTATGCCTAATGGTATACGAATATTCTTATAGGAACTCTACCCATCGAGCATGTCTCAGGTTCAACTTTTGTTGAGAATTAAGGAATCTTAAGGCCTCATGGTCTGAGAAAATGACAAATTCTTGCGGCAAGACGTAATGTCGCCAATAGCGAAGTGATTGAATTACCGTATAGAATGTCTTGTCATAAGTGGAGTATTTTTTTTGCCTCATTCAGTTTTTCGCTGAAATAAGCAACTGGATGACTCTTGACTGAGGACTCGACCTATACCTATGCCAGAAGTATCGCACGTTACTTCGAAGACTTTAGTGAAATCAAGCAACCTCATGACAGGTGTGTGAGTCATTCTTTTCTTGATCTCTTCGAAGGGTTTCATGGCTTCTTTCGACCAGACAAACTCACCTTCTTCAAACAATCGGTTATTAGGGCCATGATTGTGCTAAACCTTGCACAAACTGACGATAAAAGGTGACAAGACCATGAAAACTGCATATCACGAATATTGCGGGGCACAGGCCACTCAGTAATAGCTCGTATCTTTTCTGGATTAGCAGATACTCCTATGACAGATACAATAAACCCCAGAAAGATAGTCTGATCGGAGAGGAAGGTACACTTGGTAGGATGAGTATAAAGTTATTCCTTCCTCAAAACACCGCAGACCTGTCTCAAATGGTCAAGATGTTGCCCAACGGATCAACTGTAAATAAAAATATCATCAAAGTACACCACAAGGAACTTACCCATAAAAGGACGGAATACTTGCGTCTTGATTCTCATAAATGTTCTCGGGGCATTCGTCATTTTAAACGGCATGACCATCCATTCGTACAGGTAATTCTTCGTTTTGAAGATGGTCTTCCATTCATTACCAGGACGAACACGCAATTGGTGGTAGTCACTTTTAAGATCAATCTTAGAAAAGATTGTGGCATCAGACATCATGTCCAACATGTCATTCAAACGGGGAATAGGAAAATGGTATTTCACTGTTAGCTTGTTTATGGCACGGCTATCCACATACATACGCCAGGTTCCATCTTTCTTTGGCGTCAGCAGAGCGGGCACAGCGCAAGGACTGAAGCTTTCACTGATGAAGCCCTTAGCCAATTAATCATCAACTTGCCTTTTCAACTCAGCATATTCTTCATCCGATAGAGTAGGAAGACTCACTCTCGGAACCAGATCAATAACGTGTTGGATGTCACGTAGAGGGGGCAACTAGTTGGGGAGGTCAGTAGGAAGAATATCTGCAAATTTCTGAAGGACAGGAGTAACTTGAGGAAGATGGATGGCTTAGGCTCTTTAGGGACTTCTCTCGCTGTGAGTGGAAAAAATTGTCTTCCCTTGGTCATTTTTTTTCCGTAAGCTCCTTTTCACCTATATACGCTACTTCCTTGCCAATTTTCAAAGGAGTTGGTGTTGTTTCAGTCGGACCAATTCGTGGTTTCACGGGTATGAGCTTTATTTTTAGTCCGTCGTGCTGGAACACACATTGGCTGGATCGACCATATATGGTCATATCGTGGTCGTATAACAAAGGTCTCCCTAAAATTACTCGACCCACATCCATTTTGAGCACATCACACCAAATTTGCTCTTTGTAGGCTTTGAAGTCTACAGGGACCAAACATCTGTTACTTAGAGAGTTGTCGCATCAATTCAAGATACTTTGTATGGGCGTGGATGGAGTTCAGTAAGTCCAATCTTGGCTAAGACCACAGAAGAGACAGCGTTGATGCAGCTCCCACTGTCAACAATCACCTTGCAGTTTTTGCCACCTATTGTCGTGAAGGTGTGAAATATAGCAGTGCGTTTCCAATCATCTTCTTCTTTTGGTTGGGATAAAGAACATCTGACTACATTCAAGTGAGGTGATTGGATCGACCGAATACAGTGGAGATATTGGTCATCCTCTTCTTCGCCGAAGTCATCATTTTTATTAGGTTCATAGGAAAACTCATGTCAAAATCATCAACGATGACAGCGGTACCCTCTACTATATTGATCCTACTTGGGCTTAGACAGTTGCCAGCAACATGATCGTATCCCTTACATTTATAGCACTTAGTGAGATGATCAATCTTAGAGTAGACTCTTTCGGTGTTCTTACCCTTATTGTCATTTCTAGGTGGATAGAAATTTGAATTAGGCTTGCTCGGGTAAGATTTGTTGGGATACTGAGAAGAGGACGGCTTAGGCCTAGAGGGATCAGTGGTCATTCTAGAAGAATGATCTCTCGAATCGCTGGACTTATAATAGGAACTTACTTTAAGGAAATCCATACTGAGGACAAGGGCATAAGCTCCTGCCAATGAGTCCACATTTCTATGACTTAGCTCGTTCCTAAGATTGGCTCGTAATCCAGCTCTGAACCTAGAGAGAGTTTGTTCTTCACTCACTTTACCTAAGGCATTGCGCTGAATAAGAAAATCGTCAAACTTATCAACATACTCTTGAGTGGATTTGCTTTCTTGATATAGTTGGTTCCACGAATCTAGCAATCAGATGTGGAACGATAACGGCACATATCTCTCAGTGAGCTTCTCTTTCATGACTTTCCAAGTGCCTATGGGTGCCAGGTCTCGACCTCTACGGGCATGTTCAAGATTGGTCCAATGTTGAGCTTTACCGGTCAATTTTATTGTGAAAAATTTAACCTTCAGGATTTTGCTCATGCCAAACCACACGAAGTAGTGGTCCATGGCACGGATCCAATCGAGATAAGCTTGGGGTTCCATACGGTCTTCAAAGTGGATAACGTCAGTCTTAATGTTCTTATATTGTTCGTCAGGGTCACGATCTTGACCTCGGTCGTCACGATCATTCCCTTGAGGGATCTGACGAAGCTCAGGGGTAACATTTTGATTCAATTTCACTTTCTGAAGCCTCTGATTGATATTGGCAAGAGATGCTTAAATGGCAACGAGGGTAGTAGAAATATCAGAGTTGTCCATTTCATTTCAAAAGGGGCTCGCTGAATTCTATGGGTCGTGGTGATGTGTTTGCTGAAATTTGGGAAAACATGTCCTAAATGCACCTAAAATAATTTTCTTTAAAAATATGAAATTATCTAATAAAGAAAGAAGAAAAAAATAACCCTCAAATGAATGCAAAAAAAATTCTTTTTAAATGATGCAGAAACGATTCCTAAATGAATGCACAAATTATGACTAAATGATGCAAGAACTAGAGTTTTAAAAACTTTCGCTCTGAAACCAAAATGATGTAAACTTAACCCTAATGAAAAAAATTCCATGAATATTAAAAGAGTAAGTTTACCAACAAGTAACACAGATTAAGTTATAAATTAAAATAGTTAAATGGTTCGATGGATTTTCAAGATATGAGATAAGTGTAACAAACCCAATTAAAATTCAATCCTAATAATCAATAATCATATACCTAAGCGTTCTTAGCAAGTAAGATATGCAATAAAGATTCGTACTCTAATTAGCAAGTAGAAGCACACACTCTCAATATTTGTGGACGACAGATAAATCAAATAATATTTTAGAGACGATAAATGGTATCACAAATAAATGAGAATGGAAAAAAGTTACCGGGTTGCGAATAGGGTACTGTGTCGGGTTGGGGACATCAAGGAGGAGACGGGGATGAGTTCTTCGGGTGGTGGTCGCGGTGGAGATGGTCGTGCGCGATTGCTTAGGATGAGCTCGGGACGGCTGCAATGGCGAAGCAGCTAGGGTGTTGGGCAGCAACGGGGCACGGTGATCAAGGGTATGAGTGGTGGTGATGAGGCGGTCGCGGTGCAGGCAATGGAGGTGAAGGTGATGGTGGGTCGGTGGAGAGGGAGTAGCGGTTGCAGCCGGGGTAGCGGTCGGGGCTGTTGGTCGATCGAGGGAGTTTAGGGTTTCGGTCGGGAGCAAGGAAGGAGGAAGAAGGAGAGAGGTTGGGTTAGATTAATTAGGTTAGCGTTTGGAGTTGAATAAGAAGTTGGAAATTTGGGGATTTAGTTTAATGTCGGCTGTAGAGATGAAGGTGAGATTTAGGATTTATCACAAACCCTAAATTTCTTAGGATTTCTCACAAACCCCAACAATTTTATCTCAATGTCTCATACAAAAGAGATGAGTAAAGAGCAAAAACTCAATCACAATAAAATTTTTAATCAAAATAGCATAATTTCTCATTATTCTCATGGCCTATATATAGGCTCAAAACAAAATCTCAATACAAATTTTCAAAATATTCTAATGTATAAAATAAAGAGTGCAAATTGCAAAACTAGTACATATGGCTAAACTGATGTAAAACTAACTTTAAGTAGAGAATTTCCAAGAATCTTAAAGGATTAATTTTACCAACATGTAATACGGATCAAAGTTAGAATTTTAAACAATTAATCGGTTTAATGGATTTTCAAGAATTGAATTAAGTTTAGCAAGCCCAATTAATAATTCAGTTCTAACAATCAATAATTAAATCCCTAAGCGTTCTTAGCAAGTAAAAGATTCAATATTGATTCGTACTCTAATTAGGCAAGTGGAACACTCGATCTCGATATTTGTGATCAACAGTTAAATTAAATAATATAGTAGAGATGATAAAGCAGTATAACACAAATATTTGAAAAGTGGAAAGAGTATACCGAGGTTCGAAGAAATCAGTGTTAGATCTAGGATTGGCAGCAATGTAGAACACAGCAATCAGCAGCAATAGTAAGAGAGACGGTAGCAACCAAGTCAGCAAATGGCAACAGCAAAGGCGACGGCGGCGTCACTGGTTGCGGGCGGCAGCGTCGCTGGCTGAGGACGGCGACAGGGCCGACACTACGAGGTGGGTCAACAGCGGATGTGGCTGAGGGAGGAGCAGCCAAGGGGCGTCAGGGTTTCGATCGGGAAAGGAGCAAAGGGGGGTAGTCGACTGAAGGGGTTTCGATCGTTGTTGACTAAACACAGGGAAGACGGCGGGATTTCGGTAGAGGGGGAAGCTTGAGGGAGAGAGCAAGGCGGAGTAGGGGCTCAGGATGAGAGAGAGATGGCGGATGGAGGTCGAGAGAGAGGTGGAGGGGCGAGGGCGGCTGAAGATGGGGGATCGGGTGGACGACAGAGGTAGTCGAAGGCGATGAGGTGGGTTAGGTTGGTCGGGATTTGGGAGGAAGAAGTGTTGAAGAGGATTAGGAGTTTGGGTTAATTTGATTTGGGAATTAGGATTAGGGTTTAGGAATTTGTATTGAATTTGGCGAAGTTTTAGAGTTTATCACAAACCCTAAAATTAGTTCTCAATTGTATCACACAGAGAGATGAAGAGCAAAATTCAACACAATATTTTTTTTAATCAATAATGGCATACTTTCTCATTGATCTCAAGGCCTATATATAGGCTCAAAACAAATCTTGATACAAATCTCAAAATATTCTAAAATCTCAGAAATATTCTAATGCATAAAAAAAAGATTACACATGGCTATAATTGCCAAAAACAATTATGGTACTGAAATAAAATACTAAACTAAATAGAATGGATGTCCTCATCATAAACTCTCAAAATAAACAAAACAGAACCGATGTCCTCATCATCAACCTAACTTTACCACATATAAAATGAGTCACATCATTCTTGGGCCATTTCTTTAATCTCAAAACCATCAACTGAACTAGGAGTTGATGGATTCCTCCCTTTTCATGTTAGATTAATAAGGTACCCCAAAGCAATTTATCATTATAATATTATTACATGGTAAAAGCAACAGTTACAACTCTATGCTATCAGTTGCTAATAAAGCATTTTTCATTAAAACTCATTTTCTGCCATTACATTCATATGCTAATAAAATTACCAGATTAGCTAGGTTGCCTCATAATACCCCTGTATATTACCAGTAAGAATTTTCAGAAGGTGAAACAACTCACAGAAATGCAAATTATATTCCACAAGGAAAATACAAAAAACGAATAACATGATTTTGATTTTGTCATATCGTACAAGGAAGGTCATTGTGACACATATCTGCATACAGACATGATGCACTATTAACGCAATTATTGTTTCTAAAGGAGCATCAAATTATAGTTGCAGATCTAGCCAGCAATTCTGATGCAAATGCAAAATTATCGAACTCTAATTGCCTTAAGTTTAGTTATATCAAGAATTGTGGATCATTTTGATGCATGTTAGTAAACATACTTGACCTAACAACTATGCAGAAAGCTGCCCAATGGATAGCTTAGAGCATTAATTTAAAGGAATGACACATTCTACATGAATCTTTTAAAGTGCTAAATCCTAAAACCAGATTCATGAAAGGCTTTTTCATGAAACACCCTGTTTTCAGTGATATTTGGTCAATGTACAAACACTCATAACCACTGCCAAATCAAGCAAGAAACAAGCGGATGGTGCTAACAAATACTCAAGTTTTACACAATGTTCTATGTTGACTGTCATGTTGGAAAAATATTGAAAACCACAATTTTGGGCTTGTCAGTGCTACTTTTATATCTTGATTTAGAATTTTCTGTGTCAACATATCATGCCTATTCATGCCTTGTCAGTTTGCCTTGCATGTACCTGTGCCTCACATCATGAGATGCCCAGATATCCTAGGATTTATAATGTGATTTAGCTACACTTAAACTAGGTAGGTTATTAGTAGAATTTTGTTAGCATTATTAGTCTCTATCAATAGTTCTTCTTGATAATGGAAAAGATATCTCAAGTTTTTACTTTTAACTAATAAGACATTCAATGGTTGTGTATCAATGAATAAAAGAAATTATATAAAATTTCAATTATGTGTGTGTCTCATCCAGGTGCCAACTTTCTTATTCCCCTCATTGTTCTCTACTAGAAGAAGCCATCAAGCCTGTTATAATACATTTATTGTTAAATTCATGTTGGAAAGAAAGCACTGGTAGCTCTGATTCCATATAATCCATACTTCTTAAAAGAAAAATTAATGTCAAATAAAAACCAAAGGAAAAAAATGTGTGAACTGTAAATAACTGCTGCACTGCAGAAATCTCTTCAAAGAATGCACTCATCTAATATATTCCTCATTTAGTGTCCCTGCCCTATCTCAGAAAGTACGGCATTTGCAATTAGTTAAAAACATATTCACTTAACTGCAGTGACCCGAGTCACCCCCTTAACGCTTTGTCAAGGTCTAGACACAACTAATGATGGGTTCGAACAGGCCAGCATAAGTAATGAAAGGAAAATAGGTAAAGGAAAGGACTTTTTCGGCGGCGGGAGGGGGGTTGAATTCAAGACAGGTCACTTGTATAGCATATAACCATATTTCCATGGTTTACAACAGTATAAGAGAGCATAAGGTGGTAAGTGTGGAATCTTTTATGTGAATGGTGCATCTGCAAAAACTTCTACAACCCATACATATCATTTGCAATTTTACCCAATCTAAAATGCCACCTAGGACTAACTCAACTATCATCAAAAGCTCATTACGATTTTAATCTCCAAAATTTCATATCAGATTTTAATGGAAAAGAAATTCTATGCTTAGAATGTTATTAATCAGATACTACCCATGCTTCTTAGCTAACCATACGGCTAATTAATACATAAAAGGAAAATTCAAGATATCCACAGTAACAAGAAACACCACTTAGCTGTTGATATGTCGGAAGTTGGAACAAAGGAGAAGAGGTAAACTGGGAAAGAAAAGTTCAAACGAAGTATGAAGAGCTTTTAAACGAAAGATAATAGCAGTATAGCACAAGTCTTATTAACACCTCTTCGAAAAAGAAAAAGAAAAAGACTCGATGTTAACACCTCTACCTTGATCTATATTCCAGGCAGATCGCCAACGATCCCGGAGCCTTCTCGGCATCAATCCACACGCAAGCTACGACAATGGAGACACGAGAGAAAGAAGACGATGAAGAGAAGAAACAAGCTCTTTATTCATATATGAATCAATTACAAGAGGGGTATTTATAAAAGGGAAGCACGGGTAGGTTGCATGCTAGGACAGGCCGTTAGGCAGTTACAAGGGACCCACCACTAATTCACCCTCTAACCAAATCTTGACAGCTGGCAAGCTCCATCTGTTACAATTAGTTGGACTTGAGTGTAAAATAACCTACATATTTACAAATAAACCCAGTAAATATGTAAAATCTCTCGGGACTGATACGCACTGATACGTCCTTCGCTACTTCTTCATCAGCTACAAACAACTACTCCGACGCCACTGGCTCTGGAACCTAATCAGATCCATGAACTGGATCAATACTCCCCCCATTTAAAGGAGACTCCAAGGTGCTGCGAAAGCCAGGGAATCCCCGGTACAAATCCCAATATCGTTCCCAGGTAGCATCCGACGCATTTGTATGTTTCCAGTGAATAAGCACTTCAGACACCGCAATGCCCCTTTTGAGAACCATTCGTCGATTCAAAACCTGCAGAGGTTGAGGAGATTCATCCACAAAATAAGGCAAAGATGAAGAAGTTACGACCGCACTGTTCGTCGACCAACATGAGCCTTCAACTGCAAAATATGAAACACATTGTGAATGCAAGATTCTGCAGGGAGATTGAGCTTATAGGCCACTGCACCCACTCTCGCGACCACTTCATAAGGTCCATAATACAATGAGGAAAGCTTGTGAATACGGTGACCCCCAACCGAAACTTGCGGCAATAGCTTCAAAAATACCCAGATGCCCACTGCAAATTCCTTATCTGATATGTGAAAATTGGCCTGAGTTTGCATTCTGTTTTGTGCCTTCAGCAGGTTATCTTTGAGCAACCTCAGTGTGACATCTCTAGAGAGCCGAGTATCTTCCACAGCTTGCAATCTAGCAGTTTTGGGGACATATGATAAAATGGTGGGAGGAGGCCTATGATAGACAGCTTGATAAAGAGACTTGTGTCAAACTGTGAATGTGGGTACAGAATTCTGCCATGCCAGCCACTCTGACACTCATGTGGTTTATACACTGTAAAACAACGTAATAAGTCTCTAAAACTCTATTCACCACATCAGACTGAGGATGAAAAGCAGCGCTCAAACACAACTTCGTTCCTTGTAAAGCTAGCAATTCCGTCCAGAAATTACTAGTAAAAATTGCATCTTTATCACTCAATGCATTTGGGCAACCCATAAAGCTTGAGCACATTTTTAAAGAGAGTGGCAACCACACACTTAGCTGTATTAGGATGTCGAAGAGGTAGAAAATGGCAGAATTTAGAAAGTCTGCGACGACTACCAAAATGGTTGTACATCCTGCACTCTTGGGTAATCCATCAATAAAATCCATACTTATGTCATCCCAAATGTGCTCGGGTATGGGAAGAGCTTGAAGCAAACCTGTGAGAGAAGTACTCATATATTTGTTTCGTTGACATTCATCACAAGACTTAATGAAATCTCTTAAATCCCGCTTCATACCCTGCCAATATACTATCTGCTTCAACTGATGCCAGGTCTTATCAACTCCCATATGACTCCCACGAGGTGTGCAGTGTACCTCCCCCAAGAATGCATGCCTCACAGGTGAAGTTGGACTCAAGAGAATGCGGCCCTTGTAGTAATACTCCTGCAACAAACCCAATCCTGTCATCTACCCCAGCTATTGGCTTCTGCTTAATTTCCTCATAATAAGGGTCAGATAGCACTAGTTGCTGCACTTGACTAAGCCACTTGGGTTGAACTACTGTAATTCCAGCCAAGGAAGCTTCCTCATCATCTCCATATTGTCTAAATAAATTGTCTGCAACAACATTATTCTTTCCCATTTTATATTCCACCACAAAGTGATACTCGTGCAACTTCATAAGCCAAACATGTTGAGCCTCAGTATATAGACATTGCTCCAACAAATACTTTAACGATCTATGCACTTAAAATTGGTTTTCGGAACTAATCGGTCTCGGAAGCGACTAGTGAGTAATCGGATAATCGGGGATTAAATCGGGAAAATTATATATATATATATATATATATATATATATATATATATGAAATCAAGAAGAACTTAAGTTTAGAAAGACAAATTAACACGTGAAATATCAAGTTTAATCAATATCACTAATTAAGCATACATGAATGTTATTTTTATGTTCTTCTATACCTGAATGTTATTTTATGTTCTTCTGATTTCTACAATTTTACTACAATGTTGAACTAGGAAAATATAGGTTGGTTAATTACTTAAGATGATAAATCAATATTTTTTTAAAATTTCAAGCTACAACAGATAAATCAATGTTCTCTACCTCACAGTAACAAGCTAGTTGATTAAAAAAATAGTAACAATTGAGAGGGGTTAGGTGTTCTCTAGTTGATTACAAAACTTATTCAAAAAACAGTAAAAAAAAAAATAGTAACAATTGAGAGGGGTTAGGTGTTCTCTAGTTGATTAAAAAACTTTTTCAAAATACAATATAATAAAAACTAACAATTGAGAGCTAGTTGATTAAAAAACTTTTTCAAAAAACTTGAAAATTACGACTTACAATGTTTTCTATTTGTTCAGTGTTGTTGCTGCTGCCGCCGCTGTACTGTGCTGACATTGCTGTGGAGGAGAGCGAGGTGAAGGAGAGAGAGGCTCAGACGGAAACTGGAAAGTGACGATTGAGTGGGGTTAGGACTTGGGTTTGGAGAGGTAGAGAAGGAGATAGAAGTGGAAGTGGAAGTGGAAGTGGAAGAAGGGTGGAGATTGAAAGATGAAGATTGTGTGGCTGAGATTGAGTTTGGTTGGCTGGTACGAGTCAGGTACGGGTCGGGTTGGTCAGGCGGGTTGGAAATATTATCCAAACAAGGATAACGGCTAATCGCCGATTATACCCGATTAGAGCGATTATTTCCGATTAATCCCCAATTTTTCTAAAATCTAAAAATCGCTCCCAAATTAATCTCTTTCAGGCCGATTAGCGATTACCCGGAGATTAATCGGCCGATTAATCCGTTTTTGACTGCATAGTTAATGATTTATGGTTCGTCCTGATTATAAAGCTTCTGCCCAGGAGATATTGTTGCCACTTCTTAACTGTCAACAAGATAGCCATCATCTCCTTCTCATAAGTGGACAAAAGCTTACTTTTTCCCTTCAATTCCTGACTAAGGAAAGCAATTGATGTTTCCTTTGCAAAAGAACACCTCCCAATCCTGTGCCACAAGCATCGCACTCCAATTCAAAGGGAATAGAAAAATTAGGCAGTTGTAGAACTGGAGGGGAAGTAAGGACCTGCTTCATATGCTCAAAAGCAAGCTATGAGTCTTCCTGCCATACAGAAGCTCCCTTCTTCGTTAGCTTAACAAGTGGCTAAGCAATTGAACTATAATTGGCAATAAACTTGCGGTAATAACCCGTGAGGCCAAGAAACCCTCTCAGCGCTTTTAAGGATCTAGGAGGTGGCCAATTTTGAATAGCTTAAACCTTGTCTTGGTCTACAACAACTCCTTTAGCTAACACCACATGCCCCAAGTACTGGACTTCGCCTACCCCAAAAGAACACATGCTGCGTTTGGCGAACAAGTTGTTCTCACTGAGCACTTATAAAACAACTGCCAAATGCTGCACATGAGCTTCTAAACTGCCACTATACACTAGTATATAATCAAAAAATACTAGCACAAACTTCCTCAAATAGGGCTTAAAGATAGAATTCATGAGATTGAAATATCGAAGGGACGTTGGTTAAACCAAAAGGCATGACAAGGAATTCATAATGGCCCCCATGAGTTTGAAAGGCAATCTTATGCACATTCTCTTCTCGCATTCTGATTTGGTGATACCACTGCGAAGATCCAACTTGCTAAAAATCAAAGCACCATAGAGCTCATCCAATAACTCATCAATTATTTGGATCGGGTATTTATCTTTGACAGATATCTCATTCAAAGCCTTGTAGTCGATAACATATGCCAACTACCATCAAGTTTTTTTACCATGACAATAAGGGAAGAATAAGGGCTATGGCTAGGTTGAATGATACCCATCTGCAACATCTCATGAACAAGCTTCTCTATCTCATTTTTTTATGCCAGGGATGTTTGTAGGGACACTTACTAATAGGCTTAGACCCTGGAAGAAGTGGTATAGCATGATCACAACTCCTTTGTGGGGGTAGGCCAATTTCCTCTCTGAACACCTCCATATCTCCAAAACAAGCTGCAACTGAGGAGAAATTTCATTGGTACTCTCTGCCTTACCAGAGGTTCCTACCATTTGTAACAACCACCCCTTCTTCGTTCAAAGCAAAGCAATAGTCATTGACTTAGGAAATGAGATCTCCAACTCTTGAAGAGTAATACCAAGCAATATTCTTTGCTAGCCATCAAGCTGAAACTTCATTCGCTTCTCCTTCATGTTCCAAACCACATCTCCTAAAGTTTCTATCCATTGTGATCCTAAGACAAGCTGACTGGAATCCATGGGCAACACATAGAAATCAACCACGATAAGGACCCCTTGGCACAAGAACTTAACTTCTTCACACAACCCCACCCCTGAGTAGCCTGCCTCCCACAACTGTGACATCCAATTGCGCTTGTTGATTGACTGGTAGTCGAATTTTCATGGCAATCTCTTCATCAATAAAGTTGTGTAGCCCCAGTATTTAAGAGAGCATAAACGGGGTGAGACAAGATACTTCCCCGAACCCTAAAGGTTCGTGGATGATTGCTCCGTGTAAGCGTGTAGTGAAATTGTTGCAGTCTCAAGCACTTGTATTACTTTGGCTGGCTTAGCATTAACTTCATCCTCAATTGCAGCATGACTTAGATCCTCCTCTGAAGTACTACCAGACTCTTCTGTGTCCCCATCCAATGCTCCTAACATCTGCATAAACACACTATTTTTACAAGATCCAATCATCTGCATAAACGAACGCCCATCACACTTGTGGCCTCTAACAAACTTTTCGTCACAGTAAAAACATAAACCCTTTTCTCTCCTTTTCTTCATAAATTGCACAAATTGCTGATCTTTAGCTTTAGAAATAGAAGAATTGGAGCTCACACCTCCTCCAGGAATCTTGCTACCCAGTGTATTGGCACTTACCACTGACACACTGATGGTTTAGAACTATTCTGGGAAAAACTATTCTTGACAAAAGAATTAAGACTTCCAAGCCCTCTTCTGATCATTAATGATCTCTCTCGCAACAGCAACTTTGTAAGCTGTCAACACACTTTGAGGATTTTTAAGCTTCACTTCATTTCTCAATTCACTTTTCAACCCCAAAATATAACAACTGATCAATGACGACTTAGCCAAAGGCTTAGTAAGTTAGGTGTACTTCAAAAATTCCTTATGGTATTCAGCAACTGTAACAGTTTGTAACTGTTACAGCTTATATAAAGTTGCTTCGGGATCATCCAAATCCGAAGGCTCAAATTGCAACAATAACTCCTTTTGAGGATTTCCCAATCAATTTCTTCTTCTTCTTCTTGTTCAAACCACTTCCACCAAAGTAAAGCCTCCCCTCTTAAATAGCAAAGGCAAAAGTGTAGTTTATCAAAAGAACTAACTCTGTGTGTAAAAATGATGTTCCATGTGATAAACCCAATTAGTAATATCCCTCGTTCCATCAAAACTTGGTAAATCAATTTTTGGATGTTTTGGGTAGAAAGTATTACCTTCCTGTTGTCACTCCTCATTTCTTGAAGTTCTTCCTCCGAAATTCCGTCCATACCGATCAAGATTCCGTGATTCCCCTCGCTGTGGACGCCTAGGGCTTGGATGTCGACGATGACCACCCTCACCCCTCTCATAACGGCGCTCTTCATCGGAATCTTCCCCACTACCTTCCGAACTCCTAGATTACCTCCTACGATGTGAGCGATAACGGTTTCTCGGTTCTTGAAGCAACCGATCCAAAGCTAATTCCAAACGATCAAACCGCTCTTCCCAGTTAGGACGCTTGTGAGATTCAACACTGTGATCAGTGGTATCTCGCGCGTTCTGGTCCCTAGCTCTAAGTCCATATCGAAATCCAATCAGCTTCTTGAATCGGTTCTTTATCGAGTTCTTGGTCGACCTCAGCGACCGGACCGAATTCAAGCTCTGATACCATTGTTCCAAGAAGATCGCCAATGATCGCCGGAGCCTTCCTTCTCGGCATCAATCCATGCGCAAGCTACGACAATGGAGACACGAGAGAAAGAAGATGATGAACAGAAGAAACAAGCTCTTTATTCATATCTGAATCAATTACAAGAGGGGTATTTATAAAAGGGAAGCACGGGTAGGTTGCATGCTAGGACAGGCCATTAGGCCGTTACAAGGGACCCACCACTAATTCACCCTCTAACCAAATCTTTATAGCTGGCAAGATGTTACAATTAATTGGACTTAAGTGCAAAATAACCTGCCTATTTACAAATAAAACCAGTAAAGAAGTGAAATGCCTTGGGGACTGATATGCACAGATACGTCCTTCGTTACTTCTTCATCAGCTGCAAACAACTACTCCGACGCCACTGGCTCTAGAACCTGATCAGATCTATGAACTGGATCAATCTAATGTTTCGAGCATATAAAATATGCCTAGGAGATCTTAGTGCTCAGAGTAATATCAGTTGAAAGTTCTAAATAAATAGGGAGTAATTGTATTAAATTTCTATATCAACTGATCTACATATTAGAACTCAATTCTTTTGTCCCCCTTTATTGGAAATGAAGACTACAGCAGGACCTGGAACCCTTACCTTCTGCAGGGCCTAATTTTTTATTAAAAAAACTCAACTATGGGTGAGTTATTTTAAACCCCCCCTAAACTGTGGCATCTATTAAAAAACCCCTTCAACTCAGTTTCTCAAATACCCCCCACCCCCTTTTGACAAAAATACCCCTCTTTTTTTGTAATTTAGTCCCTTAATTAACAGATATATATGATTTAGTCCCCTAAATCATAGCATTTGCAATTTAGTCCCTTAATTAGAATAACTTCATTAAGGATTTTTACAAGGTCCCTTAATTAATGGATATTTGCAATTTAGGCTCCCAAATTATAGTATTTGCAATTTAGTCCTCAAATTAGAATAACTTAATAAATTTAGTTCCTAAAATTATCACCAAACAAAAAAAGCTAATTACTATATCGACTGAAGAATACGGTATTAACAAAATCTAAGGAGGATAGTGACAAGGAAAATTTTGAAAAAACAAAAGAAGTGGAAGAAGAAGAAGATAGCACTTTAGTTTGATTATTTTATAACTTATATTCTAATTATTTTCTTATTATTTTGATGGTTTAATTACTATTAGTTTGCTAACAATCTTGACAAGATGATTATGTTCAGACTTTTTAAGATTTAAAATTCTCGATGCTACCTGTACGGCTGTACACTATATTCATCTGGCGGAAATCTTAAAAACTTTTCAAACTGTTTTATGAAGCTCGACAAAAATAAAACTTACTATCGATGTAGACGACATCATATTATCAAAAAAATTATGGTACATGATGAAACCATTGACAATTACAAGTGTCCCACATCTCTTCTACATCTTTGATATTCATGAGACATCACCAGATATACAAAAATTAAGAATTTAAAAGGAATTTAGAATTTGGGGACTAAATTGATTAAGTTATTTTAAATGAGGGACTAAACTGCAAATGTTATAATTTGGGAAATTAAATTGCAAATATCCACAAATTTAGGGACTAAATTGGAAAACCCCCTAAATAGGCCATTATCATTCAAGGACTATGATTTGAAGGACTAAATAGCAAATATCCATTAATTAAGGGGCTAAATTGTAAAAATGCTTAATTAAGTCATTCTAATTAGGGGATTAAAATGCAAATAATATCATCTGGGTAACCAAATCGTAAATTTCTATTAATCAACGGACTAAATTATTTTTAAAAATCTTCATTTTAAAAGAGTGGTATTTTCGTCCCAAAAAAGTGGGGTATTTGAGAAACAATTGAAGGGGAGTTTTCATTGATGCCACCCATAGTTAGTCGTTTTCCTCTTTAAAACCCCATCCCCCTCCCTCATTTCTCCATCTTCACCTTATTACTCACTTTCCAATTTTTAACAAGAGCGGGAATCTTACTTGTCGTCGGCAGATTTTCCGGTGACCGTAACTTTCTACGCTCCAGGTTAGTATTTTTCTTTTTAGTAATGTCGCGAACTCAGTCCGGATCCGAGGCTAGCTCGTCAGGTCGTTCTGCGGAGGAATCGGAGCAGGAAACGTCCTCGTCCTTGAGCAAGTACAAGGTGAAGGAGGAGGTTCTTACCGACCCCGGGTCAGACGGTGGTGACGATGTTGTCTTTGTGGTGTCCCCGTTGAGGTCCAGGAGACCAGGGAAGGAGCCCATGGATGAGGGTGACGAGGAGGAAGTTTCGCAGGGGGACGGCGAGGACGAGGACGAGGACGAGGACGAGGACGAGGAGGAACTGGATCAGGAGTGGGATGATGATGAAGAGGAAGGGGACGAAGATGAGCAGGTCGCCGAGGGTGCTGAGGGTGACGAGGAAGACGAGGGGGAGGAGGTCGACGAACAGGAGGCTGGCCAAAGCACGGCTGGAGGGCCGACAGGGGTCGGGAAAGATCTTCCACCACTTCCCCCTTTGTCGACGCCGTCCCCCGAGCGTAAGGCTCGCCCTCGTCGGAAGAAGAAAGCCATGACCATTCCCCACAGTCCTTCCTCCCTGATGAGTACGCACCGAGACCGGGTCTCGAGTTTCCCCCGGTCACCTTCAGGAATCCAGGGTCGATTCGTATGTATCCTGACGACATTAAGGACATCGAACGATCCCTCCCGTGCCGGGCGAAGACACTCGGGTGATGATCCGCGCAGATAGCATCCCGAGCATTCTGAAGGCGGAGTACCTCAACATTATCAGGGCTGCCTACTATATTCCGCGGGAGTTCGAGATCTTCCTTCCGAGCCCGGGTATTCGGCTCACCACGGCTCTGGCGCCGGGGTATTGTATGTTTCCTGAGGACGCCTTCCTCTCGGGGCTGAGGCTGCCCATCCATCCTTTCGTGAAGAGGGTTTTGAACTGGGCAAAGCTGTGTCCCATGCAGTACGGTCCGAACTCCTGGAAACATTTAGTCTGCTACATGCTGAAGTGTCAAGAGAAAAGAGTGAAGCCGAGGCTGACGTATTTCCGCGCTATTTTTGGGATTGGTTCGCTCGGAGATCAGGAGGGGATATTTTACTTTTCGCCGAGGCCGCATAAGAAGGTTATGCACGGTCACCCGGACTCTATAAAGGCGTGGAAAGAAAAGTATTTTGTAGTTCGGACTGAGGGGTCTTGGGGAATCCCAACCAGATGGAACTTCGTCAAGCCGAAGCACAAGCCTCCAAGGAAGAGCGACTTGACTGCCAAGGAATGGAAAAGGGTGGAGAAGATCACTGGGGGGCACAGTATAGCGTGGCCTCGAGTGACCGAGATACACCTCGCCCGGGCCGGACTGAGTCCTGCCGACCCCAGTATGTCTCTTTCCGAATATGTTCATTTCCTGCCTTCGTGTTAACGTTAGCTTTTCTTCTGTGTTTTTTGTAGGGATGACAACCCAACAGGCGGACGCGAAGAAGTTGTTGCTCACTGTAGCCGAGAAGGCAAGGGTAGAGAAGAGGAAGAACGCCGAGCAGGAGAGGATAGCGGCCGAGAAGCGGAAGCTTGCCGCGCAGACCGGCGCGTCCTCCCAGGTGCAGGCATCGGCGGCCAAGGAGCCTTCCCCGGCGAAGAGAGCTAAGAGGCCACACTCCCAGTCCTCCCATTCGTCGAGGGGGGCTCGGGACGCGGCTGGCGGTTCGGGCAAGACCGTGGATGCCCCGGAAAAAGGGCTCCCCCCTCTCCGGCCGACCGCCGAGAAGATGGTGAGCAAGCATGGTACGCTGCCATTTGCCCCTGACTGGTCCATCGTGCGGGGCGATTCTCTGCTCGACGGGCCTGTGGCGGTCGAGTTCGTCTCGAAGTGCGCCACCGAGCGCGATCGGATGGCCCTGGCGGTGCAGACGGCGGACCAGGCCTACATGCGGTGGTCTCAGGCGACCCTCTCGGTAAGTTGGCTTGGCTCTGTTTTACTCAATGACTTGGAGTTTTTCTGATCTCTCTCTCTTCGGACAGGCGATGCTCCATGGCCAGCACTTCCACAAGTGCTTGGAGAAGGAGATACTCATCGAGAGGCGAAATGCGAAGAAGTACCTCCGTGAGCTGAACAAGGCCACAGATGAGCTAAAAGAGGCCCGGGCGATGGTGGCCGTCCACGAGGCCCAGATAGAGTCGCTCTGCAAGATCCACAAGCAGGACCGGGAGGATCTTGAGGCGAAGATCGCGGCCGAGGCGGCAAGGGGGAAGAAGGCAATGCAGGAGATGGAGTCGGCCTTGAGGATACCATCATAGTGGCACAGGACGAGGCGTACGAACAAGCCAAGTCCCATTTTAAACAGATATACCCCGAGCAGCACGTGGACCATCTCTGCTATGGGTGGACGGTGAACCTTCCTCTCACCTCGGGGGGCAATGATACGGGGGGCAATCAGGTCGATGATGAGGTGCCACCCCCCTTAAGAATAGATCTTTTTTTTTCTTTTTCTTTTCTTGTTTTGATGTAAATGCCTTGGGCGGACTGGCCACCGCAGCTTTTGTATCAAACTTTTCAAAAGCAATGAAATTTATTTTTTGGGCCGATCCTTTCAGACTTGTGTTTTTTGTGATGTTTGTTCTCGTCTTTTGATAGACGCACGAGACCACTGTTGCCCTCCCCATTTTTGCCGAGGTACCTCTAGATCGAACGGGGGAGGAGGCCACGAAGGCAGTTTTGCTTCGTCAACAGAAGCAAGCTCGGGACCGAGCCGCCGCCTTTAACTATTTTCTGAACAAGTCCAGGGAGCTCGGCTTGGAGTTGGCACGCCTGAAGAAGGTCGTAGCCGACCGGGACTGGTGGGTTATCGAGACAGGCTGGTCCCTCTCGGATGTTTCGAGCGCGGGGTCGGCTTCGAAGTCATTTCTTCGTGAGGCCGTAGTCGAGAAGGAGCTGGAGATCCACAGACTGAAGCTGGTGTTGGGCGTTAGTTTGATAGAAAGGGCCAGCAACGCGACCCCGGGGCGGTCTCCGATATTTCTACCGGATGGGGTGTAGCCCGAAGATGCGGGAAGCTCGGTGGCAGGCGCGTCTTCCCGGGTCGGTCCGGCCGGGCGTGATGGAAGTCCCGAATTCGAGTTCGCGGCCGAGTGAGTGAGTTGTGAGCTTTTTCATTGTATTTCTACCGACGTTCATTGAGTTGTAAGCAATGAGTAATGAATAAGAACCTTTGATTTTCCACGCTCTGATCACCTTGGTTGTTAGGGACGGTTGCCGGGCTAGTTGCGCAGGGGTCGGCTCCAAGATGGCCTATTGCAACGGGCGCGACGGTGGCGGCGGTTAGCTTTTCGATAAGCAATAACTGTCGACGTTTCGCATTCCCATGAGCATTTATGGCGACGTTTCGCCTTCCGTCGTTTCGTATTCCCAGACGCAATAAATGAGGGCCTCAGTGGGCTATATAATCCCCCACTCCCCTCGTTGGTTGTCAGGCAGTGAGCCGTCTGACTCGGGTGCCTGCCAAAGGTGGGCGCCCAGAGAATATAATGTTTCCGAGTACTCCGGATCGGAGGCACACCGATCACCTTCGGACTATTCGGGGTCCAAGCCGTAAGGACTGTGAGACCCCGGGTTGTTCGCAATGTTCTAAAAAGCGCTAGGCGGTAGTCGGGCGGCCGATGGGGGCCTAGTGCCTAGACCTTGTAATCGGGGATTAAGCGGCCAGGCGGTAGGCGGTTTTTTTAATTTATTTATTTATTTGTTTATTTATTTATTTATTTATTTATCGATCTTTTGGGTTTATTTTGTTGTTACCCCTTTTTACTCTTTATTGCTACTCATTCTTACTATTGAACTTTTTCTCTTTACAATTGTAGGATGGGCTTCACATAATCGAATCGGTGTATTATTGTATCGGTGAACATGAGGACTCTATCTTCTCCATATCCGATGTAAACCACATTGTGGCTACTCATAAAAGAATACAAGTTCTAAAGAGAGAATAAATGTAAAGTTGATAGATGATCTCATGATATGCTTGATAACGATGAACAGCTTTAACTAATAACCACACTTAAATCAGATAACTTCCTCCCATCTCATGACATGCTGTCCCATACTAAGTGGATTGGCCATCCATAGATTGCTTTGGAAAGATATGTAGATCAGGGTGACATTTTAGGAGCTGAAAATAGAAGATGAATAAATAGCTTCACTAATGAGGAAAAGCATAGTACTTATAATCTGATAGACTGATTGAGCCTTGAAGTTGTTGGCACATGATACTTCGTATAAACTTCCCCCTTCGGTGCATAACTTCACTTATTTGGCTGCGTTAGTGATATTAAAGTCCATACTTGTAAGTTTTAACATGATTGCTGTGAGAGTGCGAATACATGTCAAATTATGCAAGATAAAAAAAAAATACTAAAGATATGCTTAAATTTTATTAGGAGGAGAAAATGAGAGCGGTGAGTTTTTTTTAATTTTTTTTTAATTACTTAAGGCGGGAGCGGTGGGTTTTTTTACTTTTTTTTTTAATTACTTAAGGCCTAAGCGGGTCTAGTCCGCCTAGACCCGCCTAGACCGATTAAACGCTGCCTAGGTCCGATTTTAGCTGCCTAGAACCCATTTCCGATTTTCATAAACGCCTAGGCCCTAGTTGAGGCATTGGGGGGCCGCCTAGCGCCTAGGCGGCCGCCTAGGCCGCTTTTTAGAACACTGGTTGTTCGTTTGTGAGCGGTGGGCCGATCGATCGGTTCGGGGGGTCGGAGGGAGCCGAAGCGTGGTGGCTCTTCTGCCGTCCGGGAAAAATTCGGGGTTTTGGGCTCGTAAGAGCCGTAAACCCCGAGTTGTTCGGGGGCTAGAGGAGGGTCAGCTGAACAGCTCGAAGGTTCGGAGCGTTTGTTCCGGGACGGAGAGAGCAGCGGATCGATGGCCCCCCTGCCATCCTCGAACAATTCGGGGTTTAGGCTGGTCCAAGGTCGTAAAACCCCGAGTTGTTCGAGGGTGAGAGGGTGGTCAATAATTCGACACGAGGCTCGGGGCGTCTGCCGAAGGTGGACGCTCTAAACCTTAATAAAATTTTGTCAACCCTGGGTCGGGACTGAGCGTGGTGCTTCGGTTCGTCGAGCCCCCATGTTTGTGAGAACCATTTGCAAGAGTGTCGAGGTCTCCGCCGAGTGTCAAGGTCGCGGTACCTTGAATAAGGCACCCGCCTTGCTCGGGGTCGACGCCGAGCTTCAGCACATGTTCTCAGGGAGAGACGGTGCGGACGTGGCTGGCGAATGTCGCCTCGTACATAGGTTGATGAGCTTGAAGAAGCCCAAACCGAGCGGGGGACGGATGCCGAGCCCCCATACCGGTGAGAAAGGCAACTGCAGGCGTAGCAGAGGGTCGCCGCCGAGCGTCAAGGTCGCGGTGCTTTGGAGAAGGCACCCGCCTTGCTCGGGGTCGACGCCGAGCTCCTGCACATGTTCTCAGGGAGAGACGGTGCGGGCGTGGCTCGCGGATGTCGCCTCGTACATAGGTTGATGGGCTTCAAGGAGCCCAAACCGAGCGAGGGACGGATGCCGAGCCCCCATACCGGTGAGAAAGGCAACTGCAGGCGTAGCAGAGGGTCGCCGCCGAGTGTCAAGGTCGCGGTGCCTTGGAGAAGGCACCCGCCTTGCTCGGGGTCGACGCCGAGCTTCAGCACATGTTCTCAGGGAGAGACGGTGCGGACGTGGCTGGCGAATGTCGCCTCGTACATAGGTTGATGAGCTTGAAGAAGCCCAAACCGAGCGGGGGACGGATGCCGAGCCCCTATACCGGTGAGAAAGGCAACTGCAAGCGTAGCAGAGGGTCGCCGCCGAGTGTCAAGGTCGCGGTGCCTTGGAGAAGGCACCCGCCTTGCTCGGGGTCGACGCCGAGCTCCTGCACATGTTCTCAGGGAGAGACGGTGCGGGCGTGGCTGGCGGATGTCGCCTCGTACATAGGTTGATGGGCTTCAAGAAGCCCAAACCGAGCGAGGGACGGATGCCGAGCTCCTATACCGGTGAGAAATGCAACTGCAGGCGTAGCAGAGGGTCGCCGCCGAGTGTCAAGGTCGCGGTGCCTTGGAGAAGGCACCCGCCTTGCTCGGGGTCGACGCCGAGCTCCTGCACATGTTCTCAGGGAGAGACGGCGTGAGCGTGGCTGGCGGATGTCGCCTCGTACATAGGTTGATGGGCTTCAAGGAGCCCAAACCGAGCGAGGGACGGATGCCGAGCCCCCATACCGGTGAGAAAGGCAACTGCAGGCGTAGCAGAGGGTCGCCGCCGAGTGTCAAGGTCGCGGTGCCTTGGAGAAGGCATCCGCCTTGCTCGGGGTCGACGCCGAGCTCCTGCACATGTTCTCAGGGAGAGACGGTGCGGGCGTGGCTGGCGGATGTCACCTCGTACATAGGTTGATGGGCTTCAAGAAGCCCAAACCGAGCGAAGGACGGATGCCGAGCCCCTATACCGGTGAGAAAGACAACTGCAGGCGTAGCAGAGGGTCACCGCCGAGTGTCAAGGTCGCGGTGCCTTGGAGAAGGCACCCGCCTTGCTCGGGGTCGACGCCGAGCTCCTGCACATGTTCTCAGGGAGAGACGGCGCGGGCGTGGCTGGCGGATATCGCCTCGTACATAGGTTGATGGGCTTCAAGGAGCCCAAACCGAGCGAGGGACGGATGCCGAGCCCCCATACCGGTGAGAAAGACAACTGCAAGCGTAGCAGAGGGTCGCCGCCGAGTGTCAAGGTCGTGGTGCCTTGGAGAAGGTGTGGGCGTGGTTGAAACAGAGTTGTTTGATTGGATGCACGTTATCAAAAAACCAACCAGGCCGAGCCACCCGAGCACCGAACCCTAAGCTTGTACGAGAAGCTTTTTGGGCCCGAGATGTTATCCGAGCGCCGAACCCTAAGCTTGTAAGTGAAGGTTTTTGGTCTCGCGCTGTCATCCGAGCGACGAACCCTAAGCTTGTAAGGGAAGCTTTTTGTGCTCGCGCAGTTATCCGAGCGACAAACCCTAAGCTTGTAAGGGAAGCTTTTTGGGCTCGCGCTGTTATCCGAGCGACAAACCCTAAGCTTGTAAGGGAAGCTTTTTGGGCTCGCGCTGTTATCTGAGCGCCGATCTCGAGATATGTTCTTTATTTGTTACAAAATACGAAGTCGTGGGCTTGTTTTAAGAAAGCTGGCATATTTACAATATACTTAAACCTTACAAAAGACTAGGCACGACGTGCCGACTACAATCATGATATTTTACATGGAGGCTACTCTCTCCTCCTAAGAACTTAATTAAGTGCTCCGCATTCTAGGACCTCTTGATGGGCTTGCCTTCGGCACTGGTCAGTCGGTACGTGCCGGGGCGCACGACTTCAGATACTTTATACGGGCCCTCCCAATTTGGTGCCAACTTTCTCTTTTGGCCGGGATTTGATACCGCCAGCTTTCGGAGGACAAGATCTCCGAGTTTGATGTCAGTTGGGCGCACCTTCTTGTTGTAGAACTTCTCTATTCTTTGTTGGTAGATGCTTCTTCTAAGGGCGGACTTTTCCCTGACCTCATCTATGAGGTCCAGGTCGGCCCGCAGCTGTTGGGAGTTGGCGGTCTTGTCGAAAGCCATGATTCGGGGTGAAGGGATCCCGATCTCCAAGGGAATGACGGCCTCATCGCCGTATGTTAAATTGAATGGGGATTCTCTTTGTCGTTCGGTGGGCCCAGAGAACGCTCGGTAATTCGTCGACCCATAACCCCTTGGAAGAGTTATCGAGTCGTTTCTTGAGACCGTCGAGGATTTGGCGGTTCGCATTCTCGGCCTGGCCGTTAGACTGAGGATGGCATACAGAAGAGAAGCACTGCTGGATCCCGAGTTCTTCGCAGAACTTGCAGAAATTCTTACCCGCGAATTGAGTCCCATTATCCGTGATGAGCACCTGCGGAATCCCGAACCGACAGACGATGTGTTTCCAGAAGAACTGCTGGGTCTGTCGTTCGGTGATCGTTGCTAATGGCTCGGCCTCGATCCACTTGGTGAAATAGTCGATCGCCGCAATGAGGAACTTTCGCTGGCCCGTCGCTTTCGGAAATGGGCCTACCAGATCCATCCCCCACATTGCAAAGGGGGTCGGACTGGCCAAGGACCGGAGGTTCGCCTGAGGGGCCTTTTCACTGGGGAGAATCGTTGGCAGGGGCCACACTTCTTCACTAGGGCGAGGGCGTCTTGCAGCATAGTGGGCCAGTAGTACCCGTGATTTAGTGCCTTCCGTGCTAGTGAACGGCTTCCCATGTGACATCCGCCGATCCCCTCGTGCAGCTCCTTGAGGGCGTACTTGGCTTCGTCCGGACTTAGGCAGCGGAGGTAGGGTCTGCCGTCTGTTGTTGTATAGGATCTTTTGAAGAGAGTGGCATTGATGACAGCGAACCTTTCAGATCGGACCCTGATCCGCCTTGCTTCAGCTCGGTCTTCGGGGAGCTCTCCCTTGACTAGAAATTTTTTGATAAGAGTGGTCCAGTCATCTGGAGGAGCTCCGTCTTCGACGCACAGAACCTCCGGGGTGTCTGTACTTGGCTTTAACAGGACTTCAATTAGGACCGTGCGGTCGAGGCCTTCAAAGGATGATGAAGCCAATTTCGAGAGGGCGTCGGCCTGGGCATTCAGCTCCCGGGGGATCCTTCTGATAGCTGATTCGTCGAAGGATGATAATAGGCGTTGGACGATGGCCCGGTACCTGATCATCCGATCGTCATGGGCCTCGTAGTCCCCGGTGATCTGGCTGACCACCAGCTGAGAGTCGCTAAAGGCCTGGATCTGTTTGGCACCGGCTTGATGAGCCAGGTTTAGCCCAGCGATCATCGCCTCGTATTCAGCCTCGTTGTTAGAGGCCGGAAAGTTAAGGCGGAGACAATACTGGAGGAGGAAACCATCCGGACCTCGAAGAATGATGCCCGCACCACTCCCCGTTTCGCAAGAGCCATCGACGTATACTTCCCACGACTGGTCGGCTTCCTTGTTCGCGGGTTGCTCGGAGATAGTGCATTCGGTAATGAATTCGGCGAGGGCCTGCCCTTTGATGGATGTTCTTGGTTGATAGCCGATGTCGTACTGGCTGAGTTCGATCGACCATTTAACTAGTCTACCGGAGTTCTCGGGTTTATAGAGCACGGCCTTCAGGGGTTGATCTGTGAGTACCTGGATTGAATGCGCCTGGAAGTAAGGACGGAGCTTCCGCGCGGCTATTACCAAGGCGTACGCCACTTTCTCCATTCTGGAATACCGGATCTCGGCATCGAGCAGGACCTTGCTCACATAGTAGAGCGGCTTTTGAACCCCTTCCTCTTCTCGGACGAGGACGGCGCTGAGCACGTTCTCCGAAGCGGATAGGTAAAGCTAGAGTGGCTCCCCTGGTTCGGGCTTGCTGAGGAGAGGAGGATTGGCGAGGTACTCCTTCAACTGTGCGAAGGCCTCTTACTGCTGAGTACCCCACTCGAACCTTCCAGTGCCGCGCAGTGCTTTGAAGAACGGGAGTGACTTCTCTCCGGATTTGGAGAGGAAACGGCCGATGGCCGCCAGTCGCCCCGTAAGTCTCTGGACTTCTTTAACATTCCTGGGAGGGGCCATGTCTATTATGGCCTGAATTTTTTCGGGGTTCGCCTCGATGCCGCGCTGGCTGACGATGAACCCTAAGAACTTCCCCGAGGAGATGCCGAAGGCGCACTTCGCCGGATTGAGCCTCATGTTGTGGGTTCGAAGGACCCCAAAGGCTTCTTCCAAGTTGGCAACGTGGTGCTGTCCTTGTTGACTCTTGACGAGCATGTCGTCGACGTATACCTCCATGTTACGCCCGATTTGATCTTTAAAGACTCGGTTGACGAGCCTCTGGTAGGTGGCGCCGGCGTTCTTCAGCCCGAAGGGCATGACCCGGTAGCAGTACAGTCCCTGGTCTGTGACGAAGGACGTCTTGGCGATGTCCGGAGGGAACATCCGGATTTGGTAATAGCCTGAGAAGGCATCCATGAAGGAGAGAAGCTCGTGACCCGAGGTAGCATCGATCAGGGCGTCAATGCTGGGGAGAGGGAACGAATCCTTGGGGCATGCCTTGTTGAGGTCCGTAAAATCTATGCAGATCCTCCAACTCCCGCTCGCCTTCTTCACCATGACGACGTTCGCCAGCCATTCGGGGTAGCTGACCTCTTGTACAAAACGCGCGGACAAGAGATTGTCCACCTCTGCGTTTACTGCCTATTGTCGCTCAGGAGCGAACTTGCGCCGCTTTTGGACGACTGGCTTCGACCCGGGGATCACGCTGAGTTTGTGCATGATGAGATCTTCGGAGATACCGGGCATGTCAGAGGGCTTCCAGGCAAAGAGGTCGACATTGCGCCGAATGCAGGCGATTAAGGCGGACTTAAGGTCGGGGCGAGGGAACAGCTTACACGAAAGTGCTTCGACGCATCCCCTGTCTCGAACGAGACATCTTGCAGCTCGTCCGCCGGCTCTGGCTCTGGCTGGGTCCTTTTGGGCTCCAGCTCGACGGCGTCGAGGGGAAACACACCGCTTCCGATCGCCTTCATGTAGCACGAACGTGCTGCTTCCTGATTCCCGCGGACAACTCCGACGCCAGTATTGGTAGTGAATTTCATCTTCTGATGGTAGGCCGAGGGAACCGCCTGGAGGGAGCAGAGCCCCGGGCGGCCGAGGATGGCGTTGTAGGCTGCCTTGACATTCACAACCATGAAGTCCATAGACTAGGTCCTTCTGTTGGGCTTTGTGCCCGCCGTGATGTCTAGGGTGACGATCCCTTCTATAGTCACGGGGACGCCGGAGAATCCGTGTAGGGTATACCCGGCTGGCTTGAGTTTCTCGCGGGAGAGCTTCAGGTTCTCGAATGCTTCAAGGAACAGAATATTTACCGAGCTCCCGTTGTCTACGAGGATTCTCCGGGCGTCGAAGTTCGCCATGCCGAGGTTGATGACGAGGGCGTCACAGTGAGGTAGCCGAACCCCCTCCAGATCCTCTCCTGAGAAGGAGACGGGGAGTTGCTGGACCGGGGGGAGAGAGGGCCCTGGAGGGTATTGACGTCCCGGATGAAGGCCTTGCGGGAAGTGTTGGATTTGCCTCCCATAGGCCCTCCGTGGACGCAATGCAGGATTGCTCGATCCTCTGGCTCCTCGGGATCCGGATCCCGCTCGGGACGCTGTCAGGTGCCCTCGGGGAGGGGATTCCCTCCTGTTTCTGTTGTCCCGCGGTTCCCGGGTGCCTTCTCGTCTGAACTCTCGGAGGTACCCTCGTTGGATGAGGGCCTCAATTTCGTCCTTCAGGGCGCGGCAGTGGTCTGTATCATGCCCGTTGTCCCGGTGAAAACGACAATAGAACCGCTGATCCCTCTTCTTGCTGGTGTTGTTGGACGGTCGAGGGGGGTACTGAACGAGGTCGCTGTCTTCAATCGCTAAGAGGATTGTCGACACGTTCTGCGTCAGTGGGGTGTACCTCTCGAAGCGGAGGATCGGCGAAACCTTCTTTGCGGAGCCCTAGTCTCTTGGAGCTTTTTTCGCCGGCTCAATCTCGTCGGCCTTGCGTTTCCCCTTCCCGGGAGCTTCCTTCTGGTCCTCGGAATTGAGGGCCTCCTCGGCTCGGATATATTTTTCGACCCGGTTGAGGAGGTCGGAGAAGTCTATCGGCGGCTTCTTCGCCAGGGAGGCCTTTAGCTGTCCATGTCAGACGTTGTGGCGGAAAGCTGCCGAGGCAACGCCGAGGTCGTTCCCACAGACGGCGTCATCCTGATGCGGTTTGTTTTTGGGGAACGTGTGGATGCACCAGGCGTGAGTTCTTACTCAATTTGTATTGAAGGAGGAGACACCTATGCAGACGACCCTTGGCTGGTCGAACGGTACTGAGGTAGGCGGTATTGAGGTGGAGGCTGATGCTTGGCTCGGATCGTTGATGCTCGGATCCGAGGGTCTCGAGGGTTTTTTTTTTGCCTCCTGCAAGCCTACTAAATGTTTTACTAGACACCAATGATAGCACATTTTCATCTTTGGAAGAAACCATGAAGTAATAATGTATTGCTAAGTCATAAGTCTCTCGTTAAATTTAGTATTCAGTGATATTTTTTTCACCTTTACATACGTGAAACACAATTACTCAAATAGTGCATCCGTAATCAGTACGAGCAGATTTGCCAAGTCATAGTAACAGTGACAATCACTGAGAAACAAGGTAATACAGAACTACACATAACTAGGTCAAAGCATGAATGAATCTGACGTAATGTCTAAGTCATGTACAATTAATGCTAGTGAAACTAGAGGAAGGTCAAACTAACCTGATGTTTTCCAGCCATTACAAATTTAACACGATCACCTCTGGGGAAAATATTGAAGGAAACATTATCAAACCATTTGGTTAACAGTAATAAATAGTCATTTATTTTTAAATAAGCTGGTAGCAGCAATACCCATTCTCCACAAAAGAAATGATGGCTTGCAAGGTTGCTGAAAATCCAGCAAGTTTATGTTCATCTCCATACCTAAAAGAAGACATTGCTTATATGAAATACAAAACATCTTCATGTAAAATTACTAGAATCAGTAAACCACCATTCTTTCATATATCTTTACCTCGAATATATTGGTTTCCCAGAGTAGCTTAACACAAAAAAGTGTTTTTTCCGCTTTCGCCATGAAATTGAAGCATCATCCTGCACTTCAGTTACAGATCAAAGTGTCACGAGACAAACATTAGCAAATCAGAAGAATGCATAATAATATACAGAACATATTAGTATCCAATATAACTAAAAAGAGAGCTACTTTAAGAACACAAAACTAAGATTGCGAGTAAAAGGTTTCTTAACCCCTGATAATTTGACCTAGAAAAGATTATTGATGCTAGATTTGGAACTCCGTTCATAACTTAATATGTCTATAAATATCAATAGTTGTTAGTTAACTCATAGAGTTACAGAAAGAGCAACCAGGACATAAATGTACTACAAATGTCTAACTGCAACCAACACCAAGTCATGAACTGCAGTAGCTAACCAAGATGTAAGTAGAAAGGAGGGTCATTCAAAGCCACCATGCTTTGACAAGTTTCAAATGTCAGTTGTAAGTAAAAAAGCTGAACCAGTTTAGTGTAAGAAAGAATAATACATTGTAATAACCCAGAATATTATTAGAGCATCCACAGTCATGTGCTATTTATGCATTTTATGCATTTTATAGCAAACGACCAGTTGCAGTCATTTGTTATTTATGCATTTTATGCATAAATAGCGACAGTAGAGTGCTATATATGAGAGGAGATTTGAGAGATGCATATTATACAGGACGCAACTTCACTTGGCGTCCCACGAAAAAAAATATTTTTTTAATTTGTCGGATGCAACTTCACTTTGCGTCCCACGAAAAAAAAAAAAAAATTAAATCGTCAGACGCAACTTCACATTGCGTCTGACGTTTTTTTTTTTAAATGGAATTTAATAAACGAATTCAAATCTGGGAGCTCCTTGGACGCAATGTGAAGTTGCGTCCGAGGAGGGGCCCACTTTTTTTTTTACTTAAATAATGTTTTTAATTAATAAAAAAAATCATAAAAAATCCTTTAAAATCGTGGGATGCAATGTGAAGTTCCGTTTGAATTTTTTTTTATATTAAATTGGTATAAAATACCATTCGACGACTGCAACAAAGAGGCAAAATGCTAAATGCATTTATGCATTTATGCATTTATGCATTTATGCATTTTCTAAACAATCACATCTGTGGATGCTCTTAATAATAATATTAGATAACTTGTTTTGATTTGATAGCTTTTATTAATTAAGAAATAGGGGATTTTATATATAGTATGATTCTTATGTAATTTATATATTGTTAGGGGGATTAGTTAATAAAAGTATTTATAAGGGGTTATGTGTAAAATATCTTATGGCTCCTATCTACTTATCCTTCCAGACTTCTTTCTTCTCAGGGCCGCCGTCATGAAAAGGAAAAAAAGAATTAGGAGAAGACAAGAGAATACAACAAAGAGAGGATGAAGAAGACAAAGGTATTCGTATATTAAACCCTAGATTTTGTAGAAGACATCTATGATTTATATTATAGAAGAGATCTATATTAAGAATAAGGAGTCATTTGGAGGATCCATAGCCAATCTGTTACTTCGCCAACCACTGCAAGTAATTGAATGTACAGACCTCATAGAATGTAATTTTATAAAATACTTGTTGTTTTGTAATGTTGTTATATTGTGTGTATTTCTAGGTTATTTTATGTGATGTGATGATGTGCAACTATTAAATTGAGATCAATATATTGTGGTATGTTTGTATGAATATTGAATTGTGATAAATTAGTGTTGTTATCTGTATGTGGATTATGGTTAGTGATATAGCTTAAAATGGGGTTAAATCGGAACCGTCCAGATTGGGCACGAATCTTGACGCTCAGGGGTAAAACGGTAATTTCACATACAAATGGGTCCGAAACGGGTACTGGATCTCCTTCTCACAGATCCAATAACCCACGAACGGATCCACTCCAACTGGGTACGGGTCCCGACCCGAGACAGACCCAGACCAGCAAGAGGAAATCAGGGTCACTGATTTGACCAAATCAACAGGGCCTGATTTGCAGTTACCCTCTCACCGGAAATCAGGGGTCAGTTTCCTAAACAAACTGTGAGGATTTTACTCCTGACAGTTACACGGGAAATCAGGTCCCTAATCACTCCCATGGCGACTATAAACACCTCCCACCTACCACTGTGACCAGGTAATCACTCTTTTTCCAACTTAAGCTCTTTCTTAATCATCACTGATTACTGACAAGGGCGTCGGAGGGTGCGTCGCCGGAATCAACCCCGGTGTATCGCACTTCCTTGCAGGTGAGCGGCAGGGATCAACAGGCTTGGATCCGCTATTCAGGTTTTTCCACGAACTCACAAATTCTATCTGTTTACCCCCACACCAGATTCAGCAGTAACAGTTAGTAATATTTGTGGATTGTTGATTTAAACTATAATGTTATGCATTATTTTACATAGTTTGAGTAAGGATGTATATACATGAGTGGTCTTATGGCGTTGTGAATATTGAGATGGTTATTTTTTAAGTTATTACTATATCTACAGTTGTGTTGCTCATGTGTCATACATCCAAGTTTGTATACAGGTATATGAGTAGGGAATCTACGTAACCCATTTGGCTCTCAATGTGTCTACTCTATGAGGGTAGTTTGTTCCGACCACAGTGGCGTTTACCTTGTCAACCGGACTATAAGTGTTGACCGAATTGCACATGTTATTTGTCCCGACTACGGACCATAGTGGCGTTTTAATTGTGCAATTTGTTTGTTCCAACCACAGACTGTAGTGGCATTTACCTTGTCAGCCTTACTATAAGCATTCACCGCAATGAGAGATGGGCGTACTTAAATTCCTTTGTATTCTAGAATACTTGTATCTAATCATTTACGTAGTATGAGATGCGTAAATTATTAGACAAGTACCGTACTAAGCATCCTGCATTGTTTGCTTGTGTGATCACGTGAACTATTGTTGCATTTATATGTAATAAGAGTTTTAGTTATAATCTAGATATTTGTGTTCTAATACTTAAATTGTTATATGATTTTGCATTAACATGTTTAATTGTTAATGCGATATTTTATAAATTACCGACTACCTGTTATATTTATTCAATTACTTCTGGGCGTCAGCTTATTTTGTTATTAACAAACTTTTTTAGATTAGTGCATCAAGATTAGGTGCTTGAAGAGAATAAAGGATCTGGAAGTTTATGTCTTTTGGGAAAAAATTGTCGTAGAGAGCTGTTAAGACTATTAAATCGAATTTGTTAGTTTGTTTAAATTATTTTATTGAAATTATAAAGAGACTTCTTGCTTAAAAAAATTTAGTTATTTTTTGTAATGAATTATATATTTTTGTTAGTCATTTGAGTTATTCTTTATTGATGGATTTTAATATCATGTGAATGTATAATTATTATATTATTGAAATAGTTGTCCTCGGTTTGGGGGCGTTACATACATGCATTTTTTCTTGAATAATATCAGAAAACATAAAAGAGAAGAAAAGTTAATCAACGCGTGCAATATCTCGTGGTTAATTTAATTACCATATCTTCATGGATCATGACACAACATAGTACTGGTGTCGGGTCCAATTAAAGCTTGTGAACTTATCTCATTAGTCCTAACAGCCAATAACTCACAAACAACAAATAATAGCAAAATAGGAAAACGTGGAAATTTTTTGGAGAACATCAGCAAAATAAAAAAACAAAGCGTGTAATATCTCATACAGTCACACTAACTTAAATTATCCCTCGCAACTTAAATGCGACTTTCTTACTCTAGAACAAAAAAAAAACTTAATGGAATAGCTATGTTGTTTCAATGTCTAATAATAGACTTGAGACAAATCCCAGTAATCTCAACAACCAATAGTTCACAAACAACAACAGGAGCACAACAAGCCTGCTATAGACTTGAAAATGCAACAAATTCAATAAAAAGAACTAGACAGCTACTTTCACTTGCACTATCGCGATTCGCGAGTCTACCGTAACACTGAAAAACACACATAGCAATAAAAAAAAAACTGGTCCTAGAGCTTCCCTTTAGTTCTTTTTAAATTGACAGTTTTGTAAGTTGTTTATGTAGAAATTCACATTCAAGACATACATAAACACTTGCAGGGAAAATTGTTGATATATAGTTATTTGGAGTTTATTTGTAAATTTTGTACACTAGTAAATTGGAACTTGGCATAATTTTAATTTGTAGTCAACTGCAATCCCTATTTCCAAATCTTAAACTGTTTCATATTCCTCGCTACTTCCGTACTCTATAAATCACAAAGTTGCTCCTTGGTTGAAAAATCTCAAACTGCATCATCAAAAAAGGGCATATCTATAATCTGCATTGTCGAGATTAAATGGAAAGATACAAACATTGAGCTGGCATCATGACAACAGACAACCATAAACGAAGATAGATCTTTTGCAGAGCATCATTCCATTGCACTCCATGCCTCGTCTTCTTAATCTGAACTTGAGAACTTCTCTATTGCATAGTTATCTAAATTATTCAGCTTAAGGTGGTTAACAACTTGACATTGTTCAACTATTTATGGAATTGTACTTCACAAATTGTTGAAGAATCAAATCTCATTCATTGTGTATAGATCAATATGTTGGTCGGAATTTGCCTAGATTCTAGACAATTTACTCGTCCACTGGAATCACTTGATCTTAAACCGTGTCCAGAGAAGGAGTGCCTATTCACATGCAAGATTTTTATGGAAGCAATCGAGGGTACCATAAGTTTTTCCTTTTTCTTTCCTGAAAAGTAATATACTAAAGAAAGAAAAATAAATACAAGGATAACACAGAAAGTGAAGAGTAAATAATATTGGTGATTAGAAGTACAGTTAGGGTGTATTTGGAAACAAAGTTAGGCTAGGAGTTATCTCACATAACTTAACAAAACTGCAATTTCCTAACTTTGACTAGTTTGGAACCCTTTTGGAGCTGGGCAAACTGCAGTTATCTCACTCCCCAAAAACTGAGATAATTGCAGACTAGGAAGCACGGAGGCTCTCACACCTGAGTCGGACTCGTATCGGACTCGGGTGAGGCAGGGGTACGGTGGGACACGCACGGGGTGCGGCGGGGTGTGTGTCCCATTATTTTATTTTAAAAAATTAATGGGTGCGGTTCGGGTGCGGTTAGAGTGCGGCTAGGGTGCGGCAAGGGTGCGGGTTTGGGCCTTTTCTATAAAAAAATATTTTAAAAAACCCTAAATCCCACTCTTTTTCTCTCTCTATCTGATGTTTTCTCTCCCCCCCCCCCCCTCTCTCTCTCTCAAAGAACCCTAAATCCCCAAATCCCGATCAAAACCCTAATCCTTTCTTTCGCGATCGTCGACTCCTCATCTCTCCGTTGGCTTCTCCACTCTTCGCCGTCAACTCTGCTTTGCCACTTGTCATCGTTAATTCCTCCTTTTCTCTGCCATTGACTCTGCTGATTCCTCCACCGTCAACTCCTCCACTCTTCGATGTCGCAGCCTTCTCTCTCCAGTAATCCACCATTAAACTTTGCTACTTCCTATTGCCAATATCCACCATTAAACTTGCTTTGAGATTGGTGCACATACTTCACTTGTGATGAAGTTATAAATATAGTTTTTGCTTCATGTTGTAATTGTAAGACCATAATTAATCCTTTATTGCTTCATGTTGTGATTGTATGACCCCACAAAAGTTCGTACAACCTTAATTAATCCTTTTTGCTTTCTTTTTTTTGTTTGCTTGTTTGCTTGTTTGTTGTGATTGTATGAACTCAAATATACATAATAATATAATATGCTTATTTGTTGTGATTGTATGAACTCAAATATACATAATATATATGCTTGTTGATAATTATATGAACTGAAATCTCTTGGTTAATGTATGATTATTAATAATGATATTGGTTTTTTTATACAAAAATATAAATATAAATATTAATATATAATATATAAAATAATTATTTAAATATTGGCTGAATTCCAGCCGCACCCGCATCCTACTGTTTTTTGAAATTGCCGCATCCCCGTATCCGCATCCCCCACACCCGCATCCCCGCACCCGAATCGGTGCTTCCTAGATTGTAGATATCAAAACTCCAATCTAGTCTAATTTATCTATACTTTGGGCAATGCATCTCTATTAGATTGGCGGCCAAACACCTAGTTAAAAGATAACATTAAGTTGGAGGTAAGTTGGTAAGGGTATGCTAACAAAAGTTAGCACACCTCTACCTCCATAAAAAGAGAACTTTGATTATCCTTTGTTCCAAATAGGCCCTTATGCAGTATGTTAAACATCATCCAGTCCCCATCCCTTTCTCCACATGACATGATCAACCCCCATTCCATTTTTTAGCACATCAGCATCTCTCTCCTTAATCTCACAATTACAAGCACTCGGGACCCGAGTATCATCAATTACATTGCAAGAAATACTAATTTTATCTAGGTACACTCTCTCGAAGATGCGTTTATATTGTTCTTGTCATAAGTGCCATATCGTGCCTGATATAGCCGGATTTAGCAGACAACCTCCTCTCAATCGCTCGACTGCCCTCTGCCGTGTGCTTTGATGTGTTGCTTTGATGAACTCAACCTCCTCAATCATAGAGAGGTTCAGCACAATTCAGGAGCTAGACAAAGTTTAACACGTCATACAATCTTAAATCATAAACCAATTTCACTTTAAGAGTGGTCTTCATCCCATTTGGATGGAAAAGCATATCAATAATGTGATCATTAAAGTTATAGCTATTACCTACCTAACAAAAAATGCTATAATAATATTACGACTTCCCAATCCTACATTTAGAACTAGAAGCAACTAAAACATAAGACAATAAAAACACATGCCTTTCTCAGGTGAACGCATTCTACTATCACACCCAACCTATGTTGAACCTTTACTAAAACAAGGTTTTTCTTTTTCAAATATGTTGTGTGTTTACCCCATTAATTCTCACTTCCAATTAATAGATGGCACTATGCATTCAGCGGTCACCCTTGAACAAGACACTTGATACCTCATAATAATCACCATCATCACTAGCCACATTCTTTTCCATCATGCATTTAGTGTCAAAGAAAAATGATTCTGGCCTCAAAAATCATACTCTTATTGGTTCTAGCTCTTGCTACCAAGTTCGTGGGCTCTTCACAAATTGGTGACATTACTATGCAACGAGAAGTACATGACATTTCCATGTCTTTCCATATACCTCGCACAAAAATGAAGCAACATGACACATGCATGATACTAAAAGTATTATTTCAAACACAACTATCACTTATTTCTATGCATGGTATAATTTTTAGATAGAGGTGTCTCCCACAGAATTACTAACGTAAGAAGATTCTACAACAATTAACAAAACCCAGCTCTAAAATTCTACAAAATCAAGATTCCAAATTCACCTCATCAAGATGCCTCTTCCCACCATCCCAACCATCATTCACCTTCCCACCACCATCCACCTCCTCCTCCTCGATCGCGCTGGTCCCTCCACTGCTCCCCCTCTCTCCAGCGTACCCGCTGCTGCTCGGACTCGCCAGCGCCACCTCGATCTCATTGTCTTCGCCGGCAAAGAAATCAGCGGGCAACGATCCATTGCTTGCCGCCAATTTGGGGATTGCCGCATTGCTGACTGCTTCAGATGCATGCTGATGTGGTTGTTCATCTAGGGTTAAGGAATCTAGGATGGGTGGAGATTCGTGTGGGATTGGGGTAGAATTAGGGTTAGGGTTTTGGGAGGTGAGAGAATCGGAATCTTCCATGGAATTTTGGGGGGTTTTGGGTGAGAATTAGGGTTTGATTGATGGGAATTTTGTCTCCAATTTTTGAAGAAGAAGACTGGTAGGTAGGTGACTGACAGGTTGATCTTTCGAGGAAACAGGTGTTCGTTAAATCGAGCGTTAGCACGTGCAATACTCGTACTGATGAGTGACAGATGACCGGTGTATCGACATGTGTTTTTTATCTTTGCAATATGAGTTATGATCAAAAAAAATCTTTGCAATATGGGAAATTGGGGATAATCATTTTATGTTTTTCTTTACAAAAATGTTATCATTTTATGAAATACATGACAAATAATGCTCCTAATGATTAACATCACGAGTAATAATTACTCGTGCGATGCACGTCTTTATAAATATATATATATATCTTCAGTTGCACACCCTCCTCTTGCGCACCCTCGTGCGCACTCTCCAGCATCCGTTCGATCTGAGTCTTGATCATGATCATCATCTAATGGCTCAACTCAATCCCGCTCTTCCCAGTTTCGGTCGAGGCTATTTTTGTCATTTCCCTACCCCATTAAGCAATACCTCTTCTCCTCTCTCTCCTTCTCATCGTATCCCTCCCAAAATCGACTCTGAAAAAACCTCCCCCTCTCAACACGAACCCAAATCGAAATCGAAACCCTACTCCAAATCTGAATAATCCCCTCCTAATTGACGCTCCTCTCCTCATCGACGAAGCTCCTCTCTTCACCGACGAAGCTCCTCTCCTCCTCGACAAAACCCTAGCTCCAAATCCTCCAAACCGCGACCTCGACGAAACCCTAGCTCTGATTTTTGTTCACCAAATGGAAACACGGCTCCTCTTACGGCCTCAGTACCGCCATCTATGAGGGAAGTATTTTATACTTTGGCATCTATTTACGAAATTGATCAGTAACTTTTGTGTGTGTGGGTGTAGGCAATGATGACAATCACTTATTGAAAATTGATACTGATTCATGCTTTTGATTGTTGATACTGATCCATGCTGACTTCTGCTCTCTGTCTAATATTTGCTATGGAGTCCCTTGCTTATTTCTGAAGAGTTCCCCTATATATATATGGTATCGCAATGGTATTTGAACGGGCTGGCATGGTTAATGCTTGATTATTTATGCATTTGGACTATTTGGCATGACATTAACATGTAGCCCTAGTGACTGATGCTTGAATTTTTGTGTTCTTGGCTGCATTTTCTGATGCCTCAATTGAAACTATGCTGTGTATTCAAGGTGATGCCTCAAATGTTTGCATTATGTTAATACTCTAGGTGATGCCTCAAAAATGGCAAAGTGCCTTGTGTATTAGAGAGAATGCACCAATGCTTGTTCGCATTCATAGTGGCAATCCAGACTATACTTGTATATTCTGTAGTTTCGACCTTTACAATTTGCTGGTATTATAAGCTTCCATGTAAGGTTGTTGCCTGAAATTCTGTAGCTCATAGTTCAATTTTCAGAAGATGTGTTGTCAAGTGGTTCCCTATATATGTGCGCGCACTCTTCCTTACGCACTCTTCGTACGCACTCGCCATCATCCGTTCGATCTGAGCCTTGATCATGATCATGATCTAATGGCTCAGACTTGCCTCCGCTATTCTCACTTTCAAACGATGCTATTTTCGTCATTTCCCTACCCCATGAAACAATACCCCCTTTCTTCTACTCATTTCTAGTTTGATGCATTAGAGAGTGCGCAAATTCAGAGTTCCTTATATATACTAAGAGTTATAAGCAAAGTGATCCCTATATATGCTAACAGAAAGCAAGAATTTAGCTATGAAGATCAACCAAAACTTATACCAAAACTAAGATCAACCACAAATGAAGAATTTTGGTTCAGTTTTGATTACATTAGTCCCTTCATTGTAGATCCTTAGTAGGCAGTTATGGGGTACTACAAATTGGGCAGCAGCTATTAGGCATGGCATGATAATGCAGCCATAGTGCTTCTCAATTTGTATGCATTTGATACACTTGTGGTTGATTCAAAGCTATTGGGCATGGCATAACAATTCACTCATAATAAGCTATGTTGTTTCTGAGCCTACTTTATTTTCAGTATTCATGTTGTTGTGAAATCTTCTTTCTTCTTTATGTTGTGAAATTAACCTGTAAACTCATTTTGTAAATGCAGAGTGGAAACAGCATCAGCAGCCGCAACTCATGCGACAGCATCCGCGCTGAAGCAGAAAAGCAGATGCATCTCTTGATTACTTGAACTTAGAATGAGTAGGGAATTTGTGAACTTAGAATGTGTACTTGAACTTAGAATGTGTACGCTCTTAATCAAAAATTTATGTGTACTTGAACTTAGAATAAATATGAAATTTGTGACAATTTTGTTGGCATTTCAGTTTCAGCTCAGATTTGGTTGATCTTCAGTTTGATCTCAGTTTTGATTACATTTCAGTCAGAATGTACATTAACTTGGAATGATTATATACTCACTCTTTTGTGGTTGATCTGAGTTTTGGTCTCGGTTTTGGTTGATTTACATTTGTGGTTGATATGAGTTTTGGTCTCAGTTTTGGTTGATCTTCATTTGTGGTTGATCTGAGTTTTGGTCTCAGTTTGATCTGAGTTTTGGTCTCAGCTTTGGTTGATCTACATTTGTGGTTGATCTGAGTTTTGGTCTCAGTTTTGGTTGATCTACATTTGTGGTTGATCTGAGTTTTGGTCTCAGTTCTGGTTGATCTACATTTGTGGTTGATCTGAGTTTTGGTCTCAGTTCAAAATATTAGTTACAGAAAAACAAGTACTCAAATTTAAATAGTCAAATTGTTTGCAACTGTAAAGAGTCAAATTCTTTCTTCTCCTTTTCTACTGCATAGCTGATCAAAAAGGGAAAAAAATTGAAATATACACAGTCCCATACTCGAGCATCATTCAATAAGCCCACAAATTTACCTCAATGCGCTCAAATTTACCTCAAATATAAACACACTGAAATTGCACAGAAAAGATTATTTTATTTCAAATTTGCTACTACATTCTTATCAAAGCCATTATAACAATCTATTACACATAACCACAGTAAACTTGTCTTCTACAGTCCTACAATAACAAACAAATGAAAACACAGTCAAATTGCACACATAACTTAATTAGCTATTTCAACTCCAATTGAACAAAAAAATTTGTCCATGAATTCTGCTAGCAAGCATTTAGTCTACCCATTTCTGCTCCATCTACTTCATCATCTTCTTATTCGGTTACTCTAGTACCTCGTCTTCCTGATCCTCTTATGATGCTGAAATTAAAACAAAAAACAATAAAAAAAATACACAAGGATTAGCTACGATTCAAATCATTGTTGATGCATGATTTGTAACTTGTCCGAATTTTTGATGCAATTTTTTAAGTGGGCAGTAGGCTCAGAAAACAACTTTTTTAAAGTGATAGTAGGCTAATAAAACCTCAGTTCAGCAAAAAGCTCATCATAGGCAGCAGAGAAGTGGACAACATTGGTATTTCGGAATGAAAATATGCTAAAAATTGCTATGGTGTTTTAGCCCAAACAGACATAGATGCAAATTTTTTGCAAGAAGTCAAAAAAATTGAGAATTTGTTACACAGAGAACACTGGAATATAGTGAGATTCTGTTTTGTTCATCATAAGAAGATTCTGTTTTGTTTTTTCTAGTATTCAAAAACCATAAGACAAAAATATTCTTATTATATATGAGGTTGATGCTGAGCTTAATAGTTTTTTTTTTTGATAAAAGATGACTAACGTCATCGTTCCATTAATACGAAATAACGAAACACAGGATTACAACTGAAATAAAAGTACGTAAGCAACATGTTGCACGTAACATCAACAAGAAGTACAACTAAATAAGATAACAACAACAACACAGCCGCGTGATCAAGGGAGAACACGCATCACCAAAAGAACTCGGACCAACCTGAGTTGCTAAGAAAGCCACATAAGTCTGACTCACAGCCGACCGAACACCTGGCACGTGTGTTCACTCCTCTTCTCTATGCTCGTGCCCAACACTATTCGCCCTCGATGATCCTCCTCTTCTTCGAGGCCTCCTGAATCCCTGCCCAATCAAGAATCAACACAAAGATTTTACGCATGGAATTCTTAAATGATAATGATATGTTGCGGAATATAAAATCATTTCTTTCTAGCCATAGGTTCCACATAGATGCTGCTGCTGCTATATCCCAACTTTTTTTTATCCCCCGACCTAATGAGACAGTTTCTAAAAGTTCCCCAAATATCTGATATTGAATTAGGTACCCGATCTATCCCGAAACCCCTACATACTACTTCCCAAGTTAACCGCGCTTTTGGACATAGGAATAGTATATGATTCGCGTCCTCTTCTGAATGAAGGCATATCCCGCACTTGACATCGATTTGCATGTTTCTTTTCTTGAGGTTAACTTTTGACAGAATCGCGTCTTTGTGAACTAACCAACAGAACACTTTGACTTTGAACGGGACATAAGCTCCCCAAATCGCCGCTTGGTTTGTACATCTCGTCCCACCGTCGTTGATCTACCTATACATTGCCGCCACTGTGAAGACATTAGACGTGTCTGTATTCCATAATCTATCGTCCTCAACGTCATTCAAGTGACCCCCTTCATCGTTAATTAGTTTGTTGAGCTCTTCGAACTGTGATAGGCTATCCTGGTCGAGGTTAGGAGCAACTATGAAATTAAGTTTCCCGTTCTTCCGCACATCTGCCACAGTTAGATCCAAGTTTATCGTTCCTTTTGCAGCATGAGGGAATCTGTTCTGAAGGGTAGTTTCCCCGCACCATTTGTCTTTCCAGAATCTAGTGTTTTTACCGTTTCCCACTTTACATTTGGTATCGTGTGGAAAATCTCTCCGAGCTTAGCAATGCCCTTCCAGAGAAAGGACACCTTGGCTGTAGGGCTTCTGCCGCCAAATCTGTATTTTTTTCTCTTGCGGAACAGAGCGAATGAATAGCTCCACCAACCCTTCTTCTTAGTTGAAATTTTCCACCACCACTTGCAAAGCAACGCTTGGTTCATGTCTTGTAAGTTCATGATTCCTAGGCCACCGTTTTCCTTACTCTTACATACTCTACCCCATTTAACAAGGGGGAAACCTTTGTTCCCTTCGTCCGTTCCTTTCCATAGGAATTTTCTTCTGATTTTATCGATCATGTGGATAACCCATTTTGGTAATTCGTAGATCGACATTAGGTATAGGGGGATTGCAGAAAGGACAGAATTCAGCAAAATGATTCTTCCGCCCAGAGACAGAAATCGACTCTGCCATCCAAGAAGTTTCTTTTCAATCTTGTCAATGACCGGATACCAATCCTCCTTCAATAGTGCTCCCGGTCTAATGGGCGTACCAAGATATTTGATAGGGTAATCGTTGACCTTACAACTAAGGATCTCCGAAATCTCGTTAGACGCCATTGATAGATGGTCGGAAATTTGGATAATGCTAGACTTATTAAAGTTAATCTTCAGTCCCGACCAACCTTGAAAGCACCCCAGAACTGCCTTGATTGCAAGCACTTCTTGCATGGTAGCTCTTCCGAAAAGAAGGGTATCGTCGGCGTATTGAAGAATCGACATTGGCTGTGAGATACCTTTAATCTCAATTCCTGTGATCGTGTTGTTTTCTTGAGCCCTTCTTATCATTTCGGCTAAACCATCCGCTACTATAGCGAAGAGTAGGGATGATAGCGGATCCCCTTGTCGGAGCCCTCTTTTGCATCTAATCTCTTTACCCTGCCACCCATTCACCTGAATAAACGATTTTCCCCCACGGATGCACTTATGCATCCATAATCTCCACTTCGCGCCGAAACCTTTGCGTTCTAATGCCTCGTCTAGGCAATCCCAGTGTACGGAGTCATAAGCCCGTTGGAAGTCTAATTTTAGAAGAATCCCATCGGCCTTGTCCTTGTTACCTCTAAAAATGATTTCATGGGCTGAAGCGATGCTGTCCAAATGTCCCTCCCACGAATGAACCCGCATTGGGATGGAGCGATAACATCATTCAAATGTGGGGTAAGTCTTTGCGCTAACACCTTTGTGATAATCTTGAACGAGCCGTTAATGAGACTGATAGGCCGTAGGTCTTCGTAGGATTCGACGTTACTTTTCTTGGAGATCAGTATGATAGAAGCGTAATTCAGTCTTTCCAGGTCTGCAGATCCCTCGTACAGGTCGTGGAAAATGTTCATGAGGTCAGCTCTGATGACGTCCCAATAAATTTGTAGAAAAAGATCGGAAGACCGTCTGGTCCTGGTGCCTTGTCCTGTCCGAGCGTCTTAATTGCTTGTAACACCTCTGAATCTGTAAATCTTTCTTCGATACCTGAGCTCCCCTCTATTCTGGACGAGCCCCACATATCAGGAGCAAGCGCGCATCTTTCAGCTGAATTAGACCCTAGGATATCGTGAAACTTAGCATCGAGGTGCTCTTTGATGCGCTGATCGTTCTCTGTCCAAATTTCATCCACTGTTAATCCCGTAATATAATTATGCTTTTTTCTTCCGTTAGCCATCTTGTGGAAAAACTTTGTGTTGGCGTCCCCTTCGCGAAGCCATTGTACTCTTGATCTCTGTTGCCAGTACAACTCCTCCATCTGGATGCTTTGCTGTATCTCCAGTCTTTTGCTGACCAGCTCGTCCTTCTCCTCCTCCCGCAGCTCTCTCTCCTCTTGGCAAGTTTCTAAAGCTGAGATTCTACGGCTAGCTTCAATCTTATTCTGTAAAATGGCAACCTTTTTTTGTCCAGCCCACCCTTTTAATCTCCTACGAAGACGTCTAGTCTTTTCGATCCAAATACCGACGGCTGTGGATTGCGATGTTACGGCACTCCATGATTCTGCAATGACTTGCATGGTTTCCTCGCAGATGGTCCATGCTTTCTCGAATTTGAAACTAAAGTGCTGCTGCTTATCTTGTTCCCTGCAGTCGACGACCAATGGAAGGTGATCTGAAGTGTAGCGCAATGCCGATTTAACCTTTGTAAGAGGATGGATCTCTTCCCAATCAGAAGACACAAGTACCCTATCAAGCTTGGCCAGAGTAGGATTTCTCTGCATGTTCGACCACGTGAATTTTCTGTCAGTCATCTCCAGCTCTAATAAGTCTAATTCCTCTATAATCTCGTTGAATGAGTCTTGATCTGTACGGTGGTGTCCTCCGCCTCTATGCTCGTTACGGAATCTAGTGATATTGAAATCTCCACCTAAAATCCAAGGCCCGCTCCATTTATTTTTGATGAATCTAAGTTCCGCCCACAGGTCCTTTCGACGTCTGCTGTCATACGGTCCGTAAACAGACGAAGAAATTGCCTTAATAGTTTAATTGAGGCGTATAAGGATTCTGTTTTCTTTTTGAAATAAAGGATTCTGTTTTGTTCATAATAGTGAGAAGTAGCTATACAAATCCTGGGCTATCTTTATAGATAGGCCCAACTGTCTTAAAACAAACGTTAGATTTGGGCCAGGACGCCCAAAGCCCATGAAGAACAAACTGAGAATTCCATTTCCACATACAACGGTAAGAAAGGAGATAACACATCACGTTCATTCATACCCAAAATATTTTATATGGCCTAAGGGTCTGTTTGGTTCAAAGGAGGGGAGGGGAGGGGAGGAATTTTAATGGAGGGGAGGGAAAGGGAGGGGAGGGATTTAATGAAAACTCTGTTTGGTTCAAAGGAAGGGAGAGGAGGGAAAATAATAATTTTCTTGTTTGGTTCACAAGGGGAGGGAATGGATTTTATAATAAATTTACTTTTATACCCTTTTGCATATAATAAGAAATTCATACAACCACTTCATACAATAAGAATTGAAACAACAACGAATTAGAGAAATTTTATACAAGCATTATCTTTTCTCTTTAGAATAGATACAAGCAAATTATGCAAGCAATATGGACTTATTCTTCCTTGTGATAGTATATTTTGGTGGAAATGATTCAACGGCTCCTCACCCATATGGTCTAGGCCCTCATGTTCCAATTACAGAATATGTCGAAAACATGAGAAGGATTGCAACTCATCTGAAGGTATCACCCTCCATGAGCATGAAGCCTGTTGTGGAAATTGTTTCTAGTGCTGTGTTTACACATTATTTTAATTTTTATCTACAGAGTCTTTCAGATAAAACATGTATCATTGCTTTAGTTGCCCTCCAATCAACGAGGAAATGAAACGTGAGAGACGAAGGTGCTCTCTAGAATACCTGTGTATTGATCGATTATATACTCTTTGTTGGTATTGATTAATTAAATACTTAATTTTAAAGGGCAATTTAGTCATGCCACTTTAAAATATTAGCCCTATTTTCTCTTCCCTCCAAATCCCCCCACTTTTGGAGGGGAGCCAAAATTGGCTCAGGAGGGGTGTTGCACCCCCCATTTCCCTCCCCTCCCCTCCTAAAAATTGAACCAAACAAGAAAAGTAATAAAAAAACCCTTCCCTCCCCTCCCCTCCCCTTCCCTCCATTCCCCTCCAACCAAACAGACCCTAAAAGAAAATTCGAACTCTTCATCTTCTACTTCTTCTTGTTCTAGAAGTTGTTGCAGGTGATGATGACATCTCTTCACCATTCCCCACCATTGCATAGAACCCTCTTCTCCAGTGCTTCCCCTCGTCAGGTTCTTCTCCTAACTTCGCCGATCTTCTTCCCCTTATTTTTTGGTTTTTTGGTTTTTTTTTTTGTTTTTTTTTTGTTTTTTTGTTTTTGTTTTTTGCATTATGGTGCACGTATTTGGGTTTGATTTTGTTCACAGTTAGTGAGAAGAGAAGTGAAATTCCAAGTCAAAGCAAAATCTCACCCATCTTCATCAAATGAAGGTACATTCACCACATTCCTCCCTTTACTTGCTAATGCTAGTAATATAGTAACTATATTGAAAAACTATTAAGTTTTTCTAGTTAAAATAGTAATTGCATATTAAAGAAAATATAGGAAAGGGAGCGTCTCATAGTTGTAGGCAAAAAAATCCATCATATTGAGGAGCTTGTACACATATGGGACCTATTATGGGCAATCTACAGCGTTCATCATATTTCTTATGTCGTAAGATGTCTATGTACAAAACTCGTTTGAAAACTTTTTACTTAATGCATCCCATGGTGCCAAGTGTTATATGGTTATAAACAAGTTTATTTTGCGACCACTTAACGTGAAAAACCCTACCAATAGACCAAAACTCTAAGCATGTTGTAAGGGTAAGGGTATAATATTTATATTCTAACATGTTCCCACAGGTTGAAGACCATCTTTGTGGGCTAAGACCTGGAGTATACGTAGCGGTATTTTTAGCGGTATTTTTTTATATTTAAAATCCACACTTAAATTGTACAGCTGGTGGGATTTGAATCTGGATTGCTATGATACCATGTGAAAGACCCTATTGATAGACCAAAACTCCGAAGTTGTGAGAAGGGTGGGCGTATAATATTTATATTCTAACACTTGAAACATGATCAAGAAGCATCCAAACAACTTGATTTTTCATACACAAATGTTATGCCGTTTGAATTACATGAACGATGTTGATTGTTGATAATGGTGTGTTTATAACAACTCTATGTGAGGAAATCCCCTCATGAAAGTATGAGGTCCCCTTTACTCATTAAAACTTAGTCGACCTTGTTGCAAATTACTCAGTTGAATACTAGTTTGAGTGTACCCAGAGGGTTGGGGTTCTATTTGTAAGGGAAATCTTTATGGGGTCAATTGTTTTTTGTCTTCATCATCTTTTCTCATTTTGCAACAGTTAGTTTGTGAACTTATGTTCTTAATTACCAGCTTTGTTATGTGTAAATTATATGTAATTGATAAGATTTAGTTTGTTAAGTTGTTAGAATAAATGTCCTAGTCTTTTGGGATAAGTAGCTATTTGAATCAGTCAAGTTTGTTACCATGCTTTTAGCCACTGCGTGGGGTGTTTTGTTATTCTGTTATTCATTCTGTAAAAGCTATTTATAGCTGCCTTATTCATTCAATAATTGAGTCATTCCCAGATTGTTCTTTGCATTCTAGATCTTGAATTTGTGTCTAACATTCTGGTATCAGAGGGAAACACATAGAGTGTGAGCGTTAGAGAAACACAGAGAGTGAGCATGAGTGTGAGAAAGATGGCAGAAGGAAGCAATGGAAATGGGAAATTTGCGAATCCCAACATTCCTGTGTTTGATGGTCACTACGAACACTGGGCAAAGCTGATGGAGAATTTCCTCCGTTCCAAGGAGTACTGGAATCTTGTGAAGAGTGGTGTCTTCAAAGTGGCAGAAGGAGCGGAAGCTACAGAGGCACAATAGAGGTTAGTTCATGAGCAACAGTTAAAAGATTTGAAGATAAAGAATTATCTTTATTAGGCTATTCCTTGGGAGATCTTGGAGTCAATTTTGGAGGATGACACCTCCAAGAAAATCTGTGATGCCATGAAGCAGAAGTATCAAGGCTCATCCAAAGTCAGGCAGGCACAACTTCAAGCATTAAAGAGAGAGTATGACTTGCTCCGCATGAAGGAGAGAGAGAAGGTGGACAACTACATCTCAAGAACCCTAGCCGTCGTCAACAAACTGAAGATCAATGGTGAGCGATTGGAGTCGAGGACGGTGGTCGAAAAAATCTTGAGATCAATGACGACTAAGTTCAACTATATCGTTTGTGCGATAGAAGAGTCGCATGATTTAAGCACCATGATCGTGAATGAGCTTTATGGGAGTTTACTTGTTCATGAACAAAGAATGTATGGCCAAGAAGAGGTGAACAGGCTCTGAAAGTAACAACTGAGGGCTCTAGCGGAAGAGGACGTGGGAGAGCTGCTTTCAGAGGAGGAAGAGGCAGAGGTAGAGGTCGTCAATCCTACAATAAGGCAATCATTGAGTGCTACAAATGTCATCAACTCGGACACTTCCAATATGAGTGTCCAAGTTGGGGCAAGCAAGCTAATTATGCAGAATTGGATGAGTCAAAGGAGATGCTTCTCATGGCCTATGTTGAATCATATGGAGTGAATCGAGATGATGTGTGGTTCCTTGATTCTGGTTGTAGCAATCACATGTGTGGTGATCCATTTTTGTTTTGCGAGTTGGATGAGGGGTTCAAATAGAAGGTGAGATTGGGCAACCATGCAAGGATGGATGTTGGTGGCAAAGGAAGTGTGCGGTTGTTTTTGGAAGGTGTCAGTCATCTTGTAACAGAGGTGTTCTATGTGCCGGAGTTGAAGAATCATCTTCTTTGTGTTGATCGGCTACAAGAAAAGGGTCTAGCTGTCCTAATGCAATCAAATCAGTGCCGAATCTACCATCCTACAAGGGGTTTGATTATTCAAAGCAACATTATGACCAATAGGATGTTTGTATTGTTCTCCAACACGCAACCAATTAAGAAAGAAGCCAAAGAAGTGTGTCTGCAAGCAACTACTCAAGACCTAGCTCACCTCTAGCACCGTAGATATAGACACCTCAGCTATAAAGGTCTCAAAACTCTGCAAACTAAAGCAATGGTGTGAGGTTTACCGAATTTTGATATGCCCAAAGATGTTTGTACTGATTGCTTGGGAGGAAAGCAACATCGGGAAGTAATTCCAAAGAGAAGCACATGGAGAGCATCTGAAAAGTTGGACCTAATTCATGCTGACATTTGCGGACCTATATCTCCCAAATCTGGTAGTCACAAGAGGTACCTAATTTGCTTCATAGATGATTTTAGTAGGAAGGCTTGGGTACACTTTCTTGCTTATAAGTCAGATGCTCTTACTTCTTTTAAATTATTTAAAAGTCGTGTGGAAAAGGAGACTGGTTTGCTTATAAAATATTTGATGACAGATCGTGGAGGAGAATTCATGTCAAGTGAGTTCAATAACTATTGTCGAGAGCAGAGGATTCGGAGACAATTGACCGCCTACACGCCGCAACAGAACGGAGTAGCGGAGAGGAAGAACAGAACTGTGATGAATATGGTGAGGAGCTTACTGATTGAGAAGAATATCCCAAAGATCTTCTGGCTCGAGGCGGTGAATTGGACTTTCTATGTTCTTAATAGATGTCCAACATCGTCAGTGAAAGACAAGACTCCGGAAGAAGCTTGGAGCGGGGTGAAGCCTTCTGTTGAACATTTCAGAACCTTTGGTTGTGTAGCACATGCTCATGTTCCTCCAGCACGGAGAAAAAAGCTTGACAATAGGAGTCGCAGCTGTGTTCTATTCGGGGTGAGTGAGGAATCAAAGGCATACAAACTCTATGGTTCTGTGTCAAGAAAGATTGTGATTAGCCGAAATGTGATCTTTGAGGAAGATAAAGAATGGAGCTGGGATGAGAGCTATGAAGAACATATTAAGATGAATTTAGATTGGGAAGATGAAGAAGAGATCAGTGAAGACGTTGAAGAAAGTGAAGGTGTAGAACAAAGCAATGGCGAGGGAGAAGCTACAGCGGAGAATGAAGTATCCATGTTAGGCTCTGGAAATTCAGATGCTCCGGGGTCCTCGAATGTGAGAGAAGTCCGAAACAGAACAACACCATGTTGGATGAGAGACTACGTCTCTGGTAAAGGACTTTCTGATGAAGATGTGGCTCATTTAGCACTATTTGTTAGTTCCAACCCGATCAGCTATGATGAAGCAGTGAAAGCAGAGAAGTGGTGCAAGCTATGGATGCAGAGATGAGCTAAATCAAGAAAAATGGGACCTGGTTCCTAATTGACTTGTCGAAGGGAGCTAAGAAGATTGGCGTAAAATGGGTTTACAAAACCAAGTTAAATGAACTTGGAGAGGTGGAGAAGCACAAAGCCCGTTTAGTCGCAAAAGGTTATGCACAGGAGCACATAGTTGATTATGAAGAAGTTTATGCCCCTGTAGCTCGCATGGACATAGTGCGAATGATTCTTGCTCTTGCGGCACAGAAAGGTTGGAAGGTGTTCCAACTTGATGTAAAGTCGGCCTTTTTCTTCATGGAAATCTGACAGAAGATGTTTTCGTTGAGCAGCCGAGGGGTTATGAGATAAAGAATGAGGAGCACAAAGTGTACAAACTCAACAAAGCATTGTACGGACTCAAGCAAGCTCCAAGAGCATGGTTCAGCTAGATTGAGTCATATTTCAAGAAGGAAGGTTTTGAGAAAGATGATAGTGAGCAGACTCTTTTCACCAAAGTCAACAGACAAGGTAAATGCCTAATCATTAGCTTGTATGTTGATGACTTAATTTATACTGGAGATGATGAGGTTATGATGTGTGAATTTAAGAGCTCCATGATGAAGGAGTTTGATATGTCTGATTTGGGGAGAATGAGATATTTTCTTGGTATTGAAGTAGTGCAGTTTGATGGGGGGATATTCATTAGTCAAAAGAAGTATGCTATGGAGATCTTGAGGAGGTTTGGGATGGAGCATAGTAATTCTGTTCAGAATCCTATGATTCCTGGGCTCAGAATCTTTCGAGATGAAACTAGTGTAGAGGTGAATGGCTCATACTACATGCAGTTGGTTGGGTGCTTAATGTATTTAATGGCCACAAGACCTGACATAATGTATGCTGTGAGTTTGATTAGCAGATATATGTCAAAGCCAACTGAGCTACATCTTTTAGCAGCAAAGCGAATTTTGCGATACTTGCAAGGAACTCCTGGTTGCAGTATTCTTTACAAGCAGGGAGGGAATAAGAAGTTGATTGGTTTCACTGATAGTGACTATGCTGGTTCTGTGGATGATAGAAAGAGTACGTCGGGGTATGCTTTTATTCTTTGTGGAGCAGCAGTAGCTTGGTCGTCTCGTAAGCAGCCGATAGTTACCTTTGAGCACAACCGAAGCTGAGTTTGTTGCTGTTGCAGCATGTACTTGTCAAGCGGTGTGGATGAAAAGGGTGTTAAAGAAGCTTGGCTACGAAGGCAGTGAGTCCAGTCATCTTTTGTGATAATAGTTCAGCCATTAAGTTGTCAAAGAACCCTGTAATGCATGGCAGATGCAAGCACATCGATGTGCATTTTCACTTCTTGCGTAATCTGGTGAATGAAGGAGTGGTGCAGTTGGAATTTTGTGGAACACAGTAGCATATTGCAGATATTCTTACCAAACCACTCAAGTTGGAGTCCTTTCAGGAGCTCAGAAAGAAGCTGGGAATTTGTGATGCACCAAAGGTAAACTAGCTACTTGGGCAGTCTAGTTTAGGGGAGGGAATGATAAGATTTAGTTTGTTAAGTTGTTAGAATAAATGTCCTAGTCTTTTGGGATAAGTCGCTATTTGAATTAGTCAAGTTTGTTACCATGCTTTTAGCCACTGCATGGGGTGTTTTGTTATTCTGTTATTCCTTATGTAAAAGCTATTTATAGCTGCCTTATTCATTCAATAATATTGAGTCGTTCCCAGATTGTTCTTTGCATTCTAGATCTTGAATTTGTGTCTAATAGTAATTTGTAGCCATGTTATAAAATTTCCCCTTCAACTTGATGCTATTCCTTTGTCTGCATTGTTTTTGTTACCATGCTTTTAGCCACTGCATGGGGTGTTTTGTTATTCTGTTATTCCTTCTGTAAAAGCTATTTATAGCTGCCTTATTCATTCAATAATATTGAGTCGTTCCCAGATTGTTCTTTGCATTCTAGATCTTGAATTTGTGTCTAATAGTAATTTGTAGCCATGTTATAAAATTTCCCCTTCAACTTGATGCTATTCCTTTGTCTGCATTGTTTCTTGAAGCAATTTCTTTTTTTTTTTTGGGGGGGGGGGGGGGGGGGGGGAGGGGAGGTTAAGAAGCTATTTCTAGTTGAACCGCCAGGTTAACTACAGATTTACTTTCTATAAGACATATTCTCCTTGATATCGCCAATATGTGATGATTGATGAATAATTAACGTTGTGTTCTGAATTCATCCATTTGTTCTAAATTCTCCTTTCAGATATTCATGGAGGCCAACTTGCAGAGCATAGGCATTAACAAATTTATCGCCTAATATAAGTTTTATTCTAAATTTTTTCCCCATATTCATTTAACTAGAAATGTTCTTTTTTATATATTATCTACAAGAATTCCCACGACGTATCTCTACTTCTAATCTTTACTATATTCAAGTTTGGAATGTGCCATACATATTCAAGTTTAGTAATACAGAGGATTCGTATCCTCTCCACTCACAAAAAATAAGTGAATGATCCACTTAGTTAATATCAACTATCCATCATAGATCTGAGTGGAGAGGATACGATTCCCAGAGAAGAGCTTATTTCTTGTGTTAGCGTTTCAATCAAAGACAATACGGTTAGGAAAAATCAAAGACAGAGAGTACAGTCAAATACATACCACCTATATACTGTACAATGAACACTACGATATATTAAATAGTATAGATTAACTGTATCTGTACTAATGAATATACCATAAGAGGCACTCATGTATATCGCAAAGCGAAACATAAAGATGCATACATACTGTAGTTGTAAAATTGTATGATCCACTAACTACAAACCTTTTAGTCCCGTAGTTAAGGTGCAAATTGTTGAAATCAATATTAGCCCACACTCATGTCATTGCTTGCATCATTTTAGTTAGGTAGATGTTATGATTCTCATGTGTAATTTCAATTGTCTAGATTAGTTTATGTTTATTTTATTGTGTGGTGTAGATTGCTTCTTGTAACCTACAAATACCCTCCTTGTATTTGAGTTTATCATCCAAGAATAAAAGCTTAATAATAAGCCTTGAAAGCTTTCCTAAGTGTTCTTCTTCTTTGCAATTTTGCGAGGTTCTTCTAAAGAGTGGTTTTCTTCTTCTTGATAAATTAGAGTTTCATACTCTATTTATTCAACACAAATTGGATTTTGGACAATGTTACACATGCCGATACCATAATGCATCAATGGCGTTTTGATTCCTATACCCAAATAGGAGTGTCTGTGTTTCCACAGAATGGAAACTTAGGTAAAACTTTAAAATGTCGTTCACTCTAATTTTCTGTTTCGTCAACAAGAATAGTAATTTTTATACTAATTGATTTTTTTTCTTGGTTGGGACAATGCCTGTAAGCTACACACACATATATTTTTACCCCATAAAAGGAAATGGTATGAGCGGGTTTTGAACACCCTACCTCTTGCCAGGGTCGGCCCAGGCCTGATGCAGGTGAAACACTTGCATCAGGCCCCCCCTAAAAAAAAAAAATTGTATATGAGGGGGCCCCCATTTAAAAAAAAAAAAAAAAAATTGGAAATGTGTATATGCGGATGTGGTAGGGTAAAAATGGCCTGCGGGCCCAACCAGGGCCCAATACAACGCTCACTCAAAAAAGGTAAAAACAGCAAATCTAGCTCGGCTTCGAACCATTACAGGGTCGGCGCCGAACCTCAAGTGCACCCCCCAGGGCCGGCCTCCTCGTATCTGACGAAGCAGGGGGTTGACCTGGCGCAGCCTAGGCCCTCCAATTCTCCCAGAAGCACAGGAGACCCACGATCAGCCATGTCAGCTCTATACCGCTCAGGGCTTTGCCACGTCAGCCCTATACCACTCCTGGTATTGCCACGTCAGCCCTAAACCCCCTGGGCCTTCTGCCACGACAGGCCCATGGGCTTTCGGGTTCAGACCCGGTCCCCAAGCGGATCCAAACCCGGTTGGGATTCTCTATAAATACTAGATCCTCACCCACCTTTTGGAGGTAATCAATCTTTTGCCACTTAAATTCTCCTAGTTATTGCTACTCTCTCACAGAGACTGACTAGATCGTCGGAGGGTCCGCCACCGGGACAAACCCCGGTGTTTCAGGACCGTCTGCAGGTACACAAGACCTCGGATCCGAATCCTCTGATCCGAGCCCAGATCTCCGAACCACCCCGAGGTCGCCAAGAATTCCACCCGGTCATCCAAGGGTCGGCAGACGAGCAGCATTCTCCTTCAAATACAAATCGAGTCCGAACTCACACCTGGTGCATCCACACGCCTCCCAGAAATAAACCGCATCAGGTTGGCGCCGTCTGTGGGAAAACTGCTTCAGAAACCGACCCGAGCACGACCATCAAGGCACCTCGACAGCCGAATTCTCATGGCCTCAAAGGGCAAGGGGGCTGCTTCCTCCGTCAACCGACGGGACTCGCCCCCACCAAGCGCTAACGCCGGTCCACACACTTCAAAACACAGGGCTTCCCATCAGGGATCCCAAAGGAGCGTCGCCCGCCAAGACCAGCCCGACCTCCGAGGAGTCATCATCAACCGACAGGTTAACCGCAACAGGGGAAGGACCGCTTCCAACCCGGCCCCGAACCATCCAAGACCCCCGCCCGAGGGACGGAGGTCAGCACTCAGCCGCATCGGAAGGCAGCCCTCGGACCAACCGAACAGGGTCGAAGGAGGCCCCGTCACTCACAAGGAGTTCCGAGAATTCCGGAGAGAAATTCTCGGGGCCCTCCGACGGGCCCCCAGGGTGGAGGCCTCCCACTCCCAAACTTGGTCGGATGCCGAGGCCAGCATGTCGCACACCTCAACTCTCCAGCCAGAAGACGGCGGCGTACTCCTGAGGCGCCTCCAAGAAATGGAGGACCGCCTCGATCACCTAGGGGACGGCGACCGACGAGCGGCTCAGGGGTACAGACCCATCCGTCCTCCCTTCTCCGCCCCCATCCTTCAAGCAGAAATACCCCGGAATTTCCGACCACCTCAATTTGAGACCTACGACGGCGAGGGAGATCCCGCTGATCACATGGAGGGTTTCAAAACCCTCATGATGATTCACAGCGCCTCGGATCCCCTGCTATGCCGAGCCTTCCCCGCCACACTCCGAGGTCCGGCTCGTGAATGGTACTCAAAGCTCGCCCCCGGCTCCATTTACTCCTTCGACCAACTAGAAGGCAATTTTCTCGCTCACTTCGTCACCAGTCGGAAGGCGGAAAGGACCAGCGCCTCGTTACTTGGGCTCAGGCAGATAGACGGAGAATCCCTCAGGGTATTCGTCCGAAGGTTTACCACGGAAGCCAGGGCGGTCTCCTCCCTTGATCCAGGCGTCGCCTCCGCGGCCTTTCGGCACAACGTCCGTCACGGACAGCTGAAAGCTTCTCTAGCGAAGAGACCCCCCATCGACTTTCCCGACCTCCTCAACAGAGTCGAGAAATACATTAGAGCAGAAGAGGCCCTTAGCCCCGAAGACGCCAGAGAGGCCAACTCGAAGGGAAAGCGGAAAGCCGAAGAAGTCGAGCCATCAAAGAAAGCTCCGAGGGACGCAGGGGCCGTAAAAAAGATCCCGCCGATCCCCCGCTTCGAGAAGTACACTCCCCTGACGCATAACGTATCTGCCATCCTCTTAGAGATCGAAGACAAAGGCATTGTTCGACTACCTCCCCGACCCAACAACGGCAAGAACCGAGACCAGCGCTTCTACTGCCGCTTCCACAGAGACCATGGGCACGACACCGACCAATGCCGGGCTCTGAAAGACGAGATTGAGGAACTCATCTCCAGGGGGTACCTCCGAGAATTCACCCGAGAAGTCCCGCGGGATCGACGAGACACTAGGAACCGGAGACACACGCCCCCGAACCCTACTCCGAACCGCATCCAGAGTCGGGATCCCGAGTCCGAGGGAGCCGCAGACCCGCCATTTATCTTGCACTGTGTCCATGGTGGGCCAATAGGAGGGGAATCGAATACTTCCCGAAAGGCCTTCATCCGAGAAGTCAATGCTGTCCAAGGCAACCCCTCCCCCAAGCTACAACCCATGCCAGTCTCATTCTCAGGGGAGGACCTCGAAGGCATTCGCCTCCCCCACTGCGATGCCCTCGTCATTAGCCTCTACATGGCTAATTGTGAAATTCGCCGAATCCTCGTCGACAACGGCAGCTCGGTGAACATTCTTTTCCTCGAAGCCTTCGAGAATCTAAAGTTACCTAGGAGCAAGCTCAAGCCGGCCGGATACACCTTGCATGGGTTCTCCGGCGTCCCTGTCGTGATAGAGGGGATTGTCACCCTCGACGTTACCGCAGGATCGGCTCCCGTCAAAAGGACCGAGTCTATGGACTTCATGGTGGTCAACGTCAAGGCAGCTTACAACGCCATACTCGGCCGACCCGGGTTATGCTCCCTCCAAGCAGTGCCTTCGGCCTACCATCTGAAGCTAAAATTTCCCACCCCACAAGGAGTCGGTGTCGTCCGAGGCAGCCAAGAAGCAGCGCGATCGTGCTACATGACCACCGTCGGGGGAGGAGTGCTCCCCCTCGACGCCGTCGAAATCGAACCGAAGAAGGACGGCCCTACCCCTGGACCTGCCGTCAAGCAAGAGAGGTTCCCCCTTGACACCGAGCACCCAGTGGATTCCCGCGAAGAACGAGCATAGGTTTTAACTTAGCTAAGAAGTGAACCTTTTGTAAAACTTTCCTTTGTAAAGGGCCGTTTTCAGCGGCCCCCTCTATCTTATACGAAGGAAAACTCGTTGTATCATACTCAGAACGCCTCGGCGGATCCAGCCTAATACCAGGTTAGGGGATCGACACCAAAGACTTCACCTCACCCCACTCCGATTCCTCCCAAAACGATAAGGCCGAACCTCCTCCCCTTCATCATCTCGCATCAGCTATCAACCGAAGCAAAGAGATTCGGAAATGTCCGGTGCCAAAACACTCGACAAGTCATAAACACTTTTTTCATAAATTTTGCTGCTTCTTACAAAAAGGCGGGGGCCAGTCCGCGGGAGGCTAACACAACAAAAAAGGGGGGAAAAAGAAAGGAAGGCAAAACTATACAACTCGATTTCCCTCCTCGTCATCAGTCGGGTTCGCCGGAGGGTCAACGACCGGGTCGACAGCGGGCCCCTCTTCAGCAGGAGTCTTTGGGGCCCCTTCGATCTCCATGTCATACTCAAAGTTAGACAGGTCGACGGTCGGATAGAAGTGCCTCACATGACTGAGGGCCTTCACGTAGCACTCATCCTGGGCGGCGATCACCATCCGCTGACACGTATCCGTCAGCTCTTTCCTCTCCTTGGCAAACGCGGCTGTCAACTCCCCCTTCTCCTTGGCGAACTTCCCCTTCAAAGAGGCCACCCTCTTTCCCCACTCGGTGTCCTTGGCCTCGAGCTCCAGCTTCATCTGCTGCTCCCTCTTATGCGAACCCTCGAGCTCGATCCGCATCTCTTTCATCTCTCGCTCGCTCTTGTCCGCCCGAGCACGTTCTTGTGACAGGGACGCTTCGTAGAGATTCTTTACATTAGCTCCCTGCATACAAGCCTGCGACCGAAAAGCGCCCATAAGAAGAAAACTCCTGAAGCAAGACTAACAAGAAGAAGGAGGTCGACAAAATTACCAACACGGTGGCCTGCGCTAGGCGCGTAAAGGCCACCTCTACGGGCTCGCTCTCCATCATCTGGCGATCGCCAGGCGTCGCCAGCTTCGCCACCACCTCTACGGCCTGGGCTTCCCCGGTCAGACAGTCTCCCATCCGAACCGACCAGTCCGGCGCCCACCGTTGCCGCAACATCTCCACCACCGGGTCCTCCTCCTCAAACTCTACCAAGGGACCTTTTCCCTTGTCAAGACCGGATGCCCCCACGGGGCCCTTACCCCTCGAAGGGGCAGCCCCCTTGCTCGTCTCCGAACGAGTCTTCTTAACCCTCGGCTCGAGCGGTACTTCCGAGATAACGAGGGGCAGCTCCCTCGGCCTCTTCGCAGCCTCCTCCTCCTTCTTCTCGGCATTCTCCTTCTTCATGGCGAGCCTCCTGGCTTTGATCGATGCCTCATCCATATCTACAGAAAAAACCATTAAGAGCAATGAGCAAGAAGGTACAAAAGGATCGAAAGAAAAGAAACAAACTACATACGCAGGACGGCTGGGCTCAGTCCGACGCTCGCCAGGTGGACCTCCGTCACCTTCGTCCAATCAATACTAGGGGACGAACGAAAGCGCTCGACAAACTCCCATTCCTCGGCCGATAGATCCCCCGGCCCCGGCGCAGGATGGCTCGGCTTGGAGTAGTTCCATCGGGTCGGAATGTCCCAGGGCTCCTCACTCCGGATCACCAGATATTTCTTCTTCCAATCCTTGATTGAGTCCGGGTGGCTGTGAACGACCTTCCTCCCACTCCGAGGGGAGATATAGTAAATACCCTCCGCCGCCGAACTAATCATCAGCATCGCTCGGAACACGTTCAACCGCAGGGGTACCTGGTGTTCCTCGCACATCAGCACAAAACAGATTATCTGCTTCCAAGAGTTCGGCCCATACTGCATCGGAGCCAGGGAAGCCCAGTTCAGTACTTCCCGAACAAAAGGGTGGACTGGCAGCCTCAGTCCAGAAATGAAAGCGTCCACTGGGAAGACACAATACCAAGCAGACAGGGGATCGGTTGGGCGCAAAGTAGGGCTCGGCAGCATCAATTCGTAGCTGGGGCCTATGTGGTACGCCAGCTGCAAAACCTCCAAGTCCCCGCCATCCAAGACGGTCAGAATCGCGTCCATCAACACCCTCTTCCGACTCGGTGAAGAGGCCTGCACACCAAAGAGCTCCTTGTCGGACAAGTCGTCAGGATATTGACGAAAATGCTTCGGCTGTACGGGCGAACTTGTCCACAAGTTGCGGTAGACAGACCCCTGGCTCGAACCACCAGTCCTCGACCCTGCCTTCCTCGGAGCCTTCTTCCTCTTCTTGGTTCGCTCCGGCGAGGGAATGAATAAGGGCCCCCGACCAGTCAGCATGGAACTCGGACCCGCACCCGGAACGGTGGATCTCCCGTACGGTGCCACCCTCGCCTCCCTCTCCCTCGGAAGTCAACTCCAAAACGCGGACGCCGTCCGAACCATCATCCGCTTCCTCCGACTCGCTGCTCTCCACCACGAAGGGACGACGAGAACGCAACAACCTCGCGCCATATACCTCCTCCTCACCTACGGGTTCCTCCCACGAAACCGTATCGGAAGACTCATCGACATGTACTGACTCCCCCTCGAGTATGGGCTCCTCCCAGGACGTCGATTCGGAGACAGGCTTCATTCCCCCCCGGACGTCGACGCTGATGAGCCAGACTGAGCCCTATCCATCTATACCTAAACTAAGCAGACTTACCAACTCACCTGGGGTTACTTTGGAAGGGCGATCCTAGTACAGCAAGCCGCCAAGATGAGCGCGGGAGGGTTGAGAAATTTTTTGAAAAGAAAAGAAAGCAGCAAGAAAGGAGTGGACTGGTGGGGGAGAGGGGGGAATATTTATAGGAGATAAAGGCGACTCCTCGATTTCCGCGAGTACTGTTCATCTATTTGACATGCAACTGCCGCCTGGGAATTCGCGCCACATCCTCGAAACGTGCGCTGCTGACATCATCCAATGACAGACTGACAGCCAGGCAAGGAGGTTAGCTCGGAAGAAATATTCGGAGGAGGGAACATTTTTACTTAAGATTTAAGGCGCCGTCCTTAAAACAAACGCCCCGGGCTCCGAGGCGAGGTCGGTTCCCCTTTCACCCGTGAACAGCTCGGGGCTTACAGACTCGTCGGCCAAAGACCCGAACTGTTCAAGGGTGAGACAGAAACCACCATCACCTGGATCCCTATCGGAATGCAGAATAGTCAACCTCCAATCGGAGAACAACCCATCCATCCGAGGCTCAAAACCTTAAGACGCCGCCCTCGGCGAGCATCCTGGTTGAAAGTAGATCAACACTCAGAGATCGAGAGAAGCGCAACATTCCGAGCCAGTTGATGCAACTGCAAAGGTTCGGCCTGCAAAGACAACGGGACCTTCACAGTTGCAAACAACTGGCCCAGAATGCCCTTCATCTCTTCCGGAAGGACAGACCCTTCACAATTGCAAACAACTTGCCCCTCGGAGTTCGGTCGTTACCCCTCTCGCCCTGATCCCCCCTGGATCTGGCCGCCATATCAGGGCCATCAGATCCAAGAGAAGATCGGGGCGGCAGAGAAACCACCTCTCCGACACAACCGGGGGTAAAAATTGGCAAGAGACAGGCGTCCGCCAGAGCAGACACCTTTAAGGGCCAATAGGCCACCCTTGCTTTGATCTGACCCACTACGAAAAAGGAGGGGGGGTACTTATAGCCTCCCCCAGGGGCCAGCTTTTATGGCATAGGAGAAACCAAACGACGGAAGACCATGCACCCTACATTTATTAGGCGGCGCCATTAAAGCACCTGGGGAATTGGAACCCCACACAGATCCCAAGGCGCCCCCAATGTTCCGCAAAGACAGCAGACCACCCTGCTCAACATGCCCAAGATACAACGGTTCGCCCACAATCTGACCGGCCCCTAAACCCCTCGCCAGCTCGAGACCAGTTCCTAGCACCAGAATAGTCTTCTCAGGAAGGCTCCACGGCTCGCCATCACCCTTACCGACCCGTAATCCCTCCTCAAACTTGAGGTTCGGTCTGGCACCAGGGTACTCTTCTCAGGAAGAAACAACGGCTCGCCATCACCCTTACCGACCCGTAATCCCTCGCCAGCGCGAGGTCCGGTCTGGCACCTGGGTACTCTTCTTCGGAAGATCCACCGGCTCGCCATCACCCTTACCGACCCGTAATCCCTCCTCAACTTGAGGTTCGGTCTGGCACCAGGGTACTCTTCTCAGGAAGAAACAACGGCTCGCCATCACCCTTACCGACCCATAATCCCTCGCCAGCACGAGGTCCGGTCTGGCACCTGGGTACTCTTCTTCGGAAGATCCAACGGCTCGCCATCACCCCTACCGACCCATAATCTCTCCTCATCTCGAGGTTCGGTCTGGCACCAGGGTACTCTTCTCAGGAAGAAGCAACGGCTCGCCATCACCCCTACCGACCCGTAATCTTCCTCATCTCGAGGTTCGGTCTGGCACTGGGGTAATCTTCTCAGAAAGAAACAACGGCTCGACATCACCCCTACCGGCCCATAATCTCTCCTCATCTCGAGGTTCGGTCTGGCACCAGGGTACTCTCCTTCGTAGGATTCAACGATTTGCCATCCCATTTCCACGACCATGAACACTCCTCCCCGGCTAGCTCCCGCACCCCCGCAGGAGTGGGGGGCTTGTGTGGTAGGGTAAAAATGGCCTGCGGGCCCAACCAGGGCCCAATACAACGCTCACTCAAAAAAGGTAAAAACAGCAAATCTAGCTCGGCTTCGAACCATTACAGGGTCGGCGCCGAACGTCAAGTGCACCCCCCAGGGCCGGCCTCCTCGTATCTGACGAAGCAGGGGGTTGACCTGGCGCAGCCTAGGCCCTCCGATTCTCCCAGAAGCACAGGAGACCCACGATCAGCCATGTCAGCTCTATACCGCTCAGGGCTTTGCCACGTCAGCCCTATACCACTCCTGGTATTGCCACGTCAGCCCTAAACCCCCTGGGCCTTCTGCCACGACAGGCCCATGGGCTTTCGGGTTCAGACCCGGCCCCCAAGCGGATCCAAACCCGGTTGGGATTCTCTATAAATACTAGATCCTCACCCACCTTTTGGAGGTAATCAATCTTTTGCCACTTAAATTCTCCTAGTTATTGCTACTCTCTCACAGAGACTGACTAGATCGTCGGAGGGTCCGCCACCGGGACAAACCCCGGTGTTTCAGGACCGCCTGCAGGTACACAAGACCTCGGATCCAAATCCTCTGATCCGAGCCCAGATCTCCGAACCACCCCGAGGTCGCCACGAATTCCACCCGGTCATCCAAGGGTCGGCAGACGAGCAGCATTCTCCTTCAAATACAAATCGAGTCCGAACTCACACCTGGTGCATCCACACGTCTCCCAGAAATAAACCGCATCAGCGGAGTATATGTGAAAAAAAAATCTAATATATAAGGGCCCCTCGTTTTCGAAAAAAAAAATTGAAAATGTGTATATGTGAGGTATATGTAAAAAAAATTCTAATCCATGGATCGTTTTTTTTTTTTTTTTTTTTTTGGTATATGTGGGGCCCCTTTTTGAAAGTTTGCTTCAGGCCCCCAAAATCCTAGGGCCGGCACTGCCTCTTGCTCACTAGCGATTAGCGATGTGGCTGAAAACTAGACCCTGGTGGCACCTCTTTTACTAGATAAATGTCATTTTTTTGATTATTTATCCTTTCACCTTGACGATATTTGTAAATTAATTATTACAGTTTTTTTTTTTTTTTATTTTCTTTAAAAAGTTTATATGGAGTTTTCAGACTGTTTACCATTTGATTGTCTGTTTTGCAGAAACAACTGGGAGGCGCCAAGCTGTTGTGATGGGATCAATTTCCACTTGCATATTTTTGTCACCGGTAAATTCTCAAGCATGTGAGTTTTGTTCATTATAGTTTTGAGTTTTATAATCTAAAGTCTCGCGGTTCAGAATATAATCTCTGTTCCTTCCCCTTACGCTGCTTAAAGCTGTATGTTGACTACCATAACAATCGTTATTTCTTATTATAACTCACTTCAATTTTCTTTTTCCAGTTGCAGTAGAGGTTAAGAAAGGTTTTCAAGCTGCCCTCGATAAGAAAGATGGTTATTCGTTTCTATACCCATTTGGTTGGCAGGTAACTGTCACGGTTTGCTTAACATAATCCTGACATTAGTGTCTCAAATTTATGATTTGAACATCTGATACAAGAGCTTTGTTGAAGTGGGTGCTAGTTAACAGATAACCAAATCTCTTATAGTTGTTGAATGATAATGCCAGGAAGTTGTCATTCAAGGTGAAGACAAGGTATTCAAAGATGTTATTGAATCCTTGGAAAGTGTCAGCGTTAACATGATTCCGACTAACAAGCAAGATATTAGAGACCTGGGACCTCCACAAGAGGTATGTATATATTATTTGCCTTATATAATTTGTTTTTTTCTCTTTCAATCTTGAACTTTATTCTTGGGTAAATCACAGAGGTTACACCTAACATTTCACAGAAAAGCATATTTCCTGCCCAAAGTTTAATTTTCAACAAAATGCCCATAAATATTTTAAAAATTAGCCCTTCATCTTTAAATATTATGTACATCAATGCACTATCTTTGGTCACAATAGGCAAAAACCCTATGGTTGTTAAATGCAGTAGGTTCATATGTATTAACTTGAATTGAATATGACCTTTGTTTGACGATAATTTTGCAAACATTGTATGTAAGCATCATGACTCATGAGGTCAAGAGCATAACATTGTATATAAGCAGCATTTTCTTGTGTTTCCTTTTCACTTGTTAAGCTTAACGAACATGTATATGTTACATATATTGGCAAATAATGATACATGGGTTGCAAAATTGCAACTTATTTAAAGTTTGGAACGTTACAGAAATTTATAGGGAGGACATTTGGAGTATGTTTGGAAACATTTAAGTTGGGGAATGGAATGAAAATGAATGGAGAGGAATGGAAAGAAATGGAAAGGAATGAATTATCTTTATAAGTTGTGTGTGTTTGGCAACAGGTGGAATGGAATTGACTTTTTTTTTTGTTTTCATTCTCTAGTCTTGTTTGCCAAATAATGGAATACTATTGATTACGGCATTTTAAACTCACCTACGGCCTCTACAGCTTCGCATTCTTGATTGTTTTTTGGGGGCCAACAAAGGTTTCGCATGAAGATGAAAATAACCCCTTATTCTACGAAAATAACAACAACAACAACAATAAAGTCTTTTTGGCTTTATTCCCAACTAGTTGATGCACTACTTATTCTCAAATTAAAAATGAAGCAGCATTTTTCATAACTTAAGAACTATCTGTAAGAAAAGAAAAGAAAGAAAAAGTTCTTCCACAAGATTTAGCCAAACACCTCTGCATTTCCTTCTTTTCTTTGTTTAATTTTTTTTGTCAGAATATTTGGTTATAATAGTACTTCACTTCTGTTTTGTTATATATAGCGGATTGTATCTGATGTTACATATTGCGGGCCTACCATGTTCGATTTGTATCATTCCAAATATTTCAATAACTGACATTTGAGAATTTTAGTTAACAGTTTGTTTCCTATTAAATTATGATCACTTGTTACTTCTAGTGATTACATTGCCCTATTTCAATTTCTGGCTTGTTAACTGGGCCTTCTTCTACGGATGAACAATCAACGGGTGATGTAGATCAGCAATCTGGAAATAATACCTTTTTTCCAAGGAGACTTTTAATTGGCAATGATGAGTACGTAGTTATCGTTTTCTAAGTTTTAACTTTCTTGTATTTCAGACAATTTTATGTGAACTTGAAGAAACCTGATCATATATTGCTAAGCAGGTACATCAGATTAGGGAATGGGAACCAACTAGTTAGAGATCCAAAGAAACTTGTTCGCATCTTAGCTAGTGAAAAAGTACGGTGGAGTCTCCATACTGCCAGATTATGCTTAGTTAAGAAACAACTGTATTGCCAAGAAAATAATGTTTGTATTAGCAGTGGGGTTTGATATACTCGGATAATCAACTTTGTTTCCTCAAACACCGCGAACAAGACAACAGGTGGCCCGTCTCAACCCTCTTTCCATTCCTTTACGCAGCTTTCCGAGGGGGTGGGGCTGGAATAGAAATTGGATGAAATCTTTCTCTAGGGAATGAAATTTAGTTGTTTTCTTTGTTTTCTTTTTCAAAACAAACAAGCTGTGGAATAGGATAAGGTGGGCCTATCCGCAGTATTCCATTCCTTTCTCCAGTTTTTTGGGTTTCCAAACGCGCCCTTGGTATTTTGTGAAACATTAGGTGTGATATTTGTGATTTACCCTCTATTCTTTCAGATCTATTTGGATTGTGAAAATTACCTGATGCTATTGATTTAGTTGGTAGAAGCTTTGATAAAGAGAGTGCTGGCCCCTGCTTCTCAGAAAACAAAGTTAGTTGAGGCAACAGAGGTTTGAAACCTTTACAACTTCTTCTGTCAACTTCCTGGCTCTTTTACAATGAATGAACCTTCTTAGTCTTAGTTATATCAATTGTTATCTTGTTCTTAAACATGCCTAAGTTCCTTTAAAATTCAACTAAAAAATGTTATCTTTAAAAGAACCTTATATGATTGCGTCACCTAGTTAAGAGAATCTTATTGTGCAATGAACTCTTCACATCATTTTGTGACAAAAAGGGAATTTCATCATCATTGTTACTATTCGTAGTGATCATGGTGGGGAATTTCAAAACGAACTCTTCACATCATTTTGTGACAAAAAAGGAATAAAACATGAGTTCGCATGTCCTCGCACTCCCCAACAAAATAAGGTTCTTGAAAGGAAGAATCGATCTCTTCAAGAAATGGCTCGTATGGTCGTACCATACTTAGTGAAAAAGATTTACCCAAATCATTTTGGGCAGAGGTTATCAATACAGCATGCTATACCATAAACCAAGTAATCATTAGAAAATATCTTGAGAAAACTCCTTTTGAACTATATTATGGCAAAACTCCCAACCTAAGCTACTTTCGTGTCTTCGGATGCAAAGTATTCATTTAAAATACCCTTGATAACTTGGGAAAGTTTGATCGTAAAAGTGATGAAGGTGTTTTCCTAGGATATTCTCTTAGTAGCAAAGCATATCGCGTATTCAATAAAAGAAGATGCACATTTCAGGAATCTATTGATGTTATTTTTGACGAAACTAATCCCTACTCCAAAGAAATATTGCATATTGTTGATGATGATGAGACATGGGTTCGTGTTGAAAAGAAACAGGTTCATATTGAAGAAGAACCACAAACAAATGATCAAAATCAAGTGGTGCTTCAAGACAAAGATGAACCCAAAAATCAAATCAAAAAGTTTCCTACACAACAAATTGATGCCATGGAAGATGGAAATATACAACATCAAGGTTCAACAAGTGAGAGACGTCCCGTATAGAAAATCATGTCTAGTCATCCTCCATCTCTTATACGAAGTGATATGTCTAAAGGGGTAACTACTCGCTCTCAAGCTCAAAATTTTATGTGTTTTACCGTTTTCGTTTCCATACTTGAACCTAAGAATATTAAGGAGGCCTTGCAAGATAATCATTGGATCATTGCAATGCAAGAAGAACTTAATCAATTTGAACGGAATCAAGTATGGAGACTTGTTCCTCGACCTCACAATAGGACTATACTTGGTACTAAGTGGGTGTTTAGGAACAAGTTAGACGAATCCGGCTCCATCACTAGGAATAATGTCCGTCTTGTTGCACAAGGTTTTAATCAACAGGAGAGTGTATATTTTGATGAAACTTTTGCTCCAGTTACTAGGCTTGAAGCCATTCGTATTTTATTTGTTTTTGCTGCATATATGGGTTTTACTCTCTTTCAAATGGATGTTAAAAGTGTATTTTTAAATGAATTTATTTCGGAAGAAGTTTATGTGCCACAACCACCGAGATTCACTGATCCCACATACCTGAACCATGTTTTTCGTTTTGATAAAGCTCTTTATGGTTTGAAGCAAGTCCCTCGTGCTTGGTATGAACGACTGAGTTCGTTTATTCTTCACATAGGATTTTCTAAAGGAAAAGTAGACACTACACTATTTATTGTTAAGATAAATCAGAGAGATGAAAACAATACTGAATATTGAATTGAGTTTAACCAAGTACAATACCACCTATATATAGGAGGTGAACTGTAATACCCTGACTTTTTAATATATGGAAGATTATTCATTTTTATATAGTATACTTGTGCAATATTATTGACTAGTATTTTTTTTCAACATCGTTTTATAAAGCATTAATTTACTTATTTCTACAAAATAACTAGTTTGGCCAAATTGGTTTTAAGCCCATGAATTTAAACCCTCTTACTATTTTCTACAACTTGTAATGTAGCATTTCTTACTCTATTTTATTCCCGGGTATTTAATGTACATATTGTAGTGTGACTTGTGCCTACACGTGCACTTTATGTACACGTGCAATGAGCACACTTCTTGACCGGATTGTGGAGTGATGGGTGAGATCATGGGTGGTTACATTTTGAGGTGTGGGTAGTTTCTAAACTTCCGATTTAATCTCAGCCCTTGTTTCTTCAACTCCCTAATAGATCTCAACCCTTCATTCTATTTATCTTCTAATATAAATACCCCCTTCTAATCCCTATCTTTTTACACTAAAATTCCTGAGATTTTAAGAGTATCTGAGAGTTGTGTGGGAGTTTCCTGTGGAGGCAAGCAGCATTGCTGAGGAGTCGGAGTGGAGCAAAGGAACAAGAAGTGCTGCGCTATATTGAAGGACTTGCGGGATTTCGTTATTTTTCTTCATAAAAGGTGGGTGTTTCTCAGGACTTCTAACGTAGGAGTAATACTATAATTGTCATGATGGATACCATGTTACAAAAGAGAATTGAATGCGGTAGAAATTGCTTGAACATGCTATTAATTTGAGGCGAGACTGTCGGTACAGTCGACTGCCATATGAGCCAGCCGACTGATACGAGACATTTACTTTTATAAAGTGCTGATAAAATGTGTATGAATAGCCATGATGGTGTGATTATTAAATGTATGTTTTTTCCTATGACACATATGATGGAGGGAAGGTAGACAAACAAAAAGAACTAAAGGTGATAAATATCTGAAGTTGTCGGCTCAGTCGACTGACTTGGGGTTAAGTCGACTGGTGCTCGTTCTGAAAGTGACTGTTTGATAGTTCCCCGAATAAAGATGTTCTATTTATGTAGACCCATGATGATGACTTGAAATTTATATCCCCATTGTCGTATGTAAGTATGAGCAATGTGAATGCATGTTTAGAGTAGTTTTCTCTAAAGAGCATGTTAATAACTGGGAAAATTGTGCTGTGAATGCTACTGAACAAGAGGAACTCTGTTCATGAAACATGAATTGGTATATATTGTTAATTGATATCATGATGCAAGTATATGTAAGAAACTGTAAGTAAATTCCCAAATTAAAATGGATCTGTCCAGTCGACCGATGCATGTGGCAAGTCGACTGATCTGGACTTAGAAATATTGCTGTTGAAATCTCCAGGACAGACGACTGATTACTTACCAGTCGACTGTCATGTGGATAATATTGTGAATATGAACGGTTGCGGGACAGGCGACTGGTTGAGTGCAACAGTCGACTATCCCGAGCAACTGCGATGATACTGTGTGACTGTATAAGTCGACTGGTACCTTCCCAGGTCGACTGTACAGAGAGGACTTCGACAATTTGATTCGTGTATTTCACTGTTGATAATGATGAACTTTATGCTTTCATTGATGGATTCTGATTATGGCTGCATGAATTATGTGAAAGGAATCATAGATGAGAATTGAGAATTTTATGAATAATTATGAAAGGCTAAATCATGAAAAGAAAGTCTGTGAGACTCTAAAATGAATTATGAGCTGATGATGCTCCATTGGATATTGTGAATTTGAAATTGAACGAAAGAGTAGCTAAGTCTCCCCGGCGGTGAATGAAATGATATTGAGAATTAGACCAGGTTGGTCAAGTGAAATGAAATGATAAGTCCGGTTGATGGAGAGGCTAACTCTAGAGCTTGATTTTATTCATGATTCTAATGTAACTTAAATACATAGTGTGGAGGTGATGAAGGTGAGAGAAAAACATGAGTATGAGAGCTAGGGTACGGTGCAGGTGTGTGAGCCGCAGAATGCATGCTTGATGAGTCAAGACATGGCGCGGGCACAACTCAGTAATGATCGGACTCTAGTCACGCTTGTGGGATGTTTTGGTGACTGCAAGAGGAGTGTGTTCAGGGAGGAGGCTGAATTGTCGCAGAATGCATGCTTGACGAGTCAAGACATGGCGCGAAATTCTACTCCAGGGGCCAGGATACATGCTTGTACTCATAGATTCATCTAGGATACTCATTGGAATTACAGAAGTAGAATAAGTCATGGCGGGGGATTGAACCCTACAAAAGAATGAAGATCGTTTAAGAGGCTTGCCCTCGAACCTATGTAGTATGGGATGCATAGAATTCGAACAAGTGCGCATTAGTGTCATGTTAGTTAAGTAAATTGCATTAAGGATTTAAGTGCACAATCACGACACGACATCATTAAAAGTTCCCCCTTATTTGCATGCTTATGTTGAACCAGTTTGTGATTTGTAAGAAATGAGATTCATTATACTGTTTCTGGCATAGAGAGGATGGCCATGTATAATTATCGTCGGTTGAATAAACTGACGTACCCACAGTGTTTTATGCAGGATAATTACATGTAAGAGGAATGGATGCACAAAGAGTTCATTATGTTGTTGTTCATTTATGTAAATATTGTATATTTTGCTTCCGCTGTGTAAATTCAAATGTAATATGTTGTAAACTTTGATGTAAAAGTAAAGTTTTAAAATTCCTTGTAAAATTGTATGTGAAGAAAGCGAAAAGATCCTGAAGAACATCTCGAATTCAGTAAATTGGGATTCGGGGCGTTACAGAGTGGTATCAGAGCCACGCTTTCTATGCTTTCACACTCGTACAAATTTATAAGGAACGACACCCTAGATGTGGACATTAGAGTGTGTTTGGATTTAGAGATTTAAATGTAAGTAACTTACATTTGTGTTGCTCTATGATTTATGCTTCTTCCTCTCTATTCTAAGATGGCTGATCACTTCGACCCTGTTGGAGGCGACGACTGGCACATTATTGAGGAAGAATACCATCCTGGACAGGCTGATTCTGAGGACGAGTATCACCCCGGGCAAGCTGATTCTGATGATGAAGAGTACCCTGAATCTCGAGAGATCACCCCACCACCGAACTCACCTGATGATTCTTTTTCTTCCGATGAAGAAAAGGGACCAGCTCTGGGTAACGCTGTAGCTTCTCTGCAGAGACAAGTGGATACCTTGAAGTATAGAGTTGGAGTTTTGGAGGCTCAGCTGGAGAAGCGGAATGCTGACTATTCTGTTCTTAGCCATCGGATTTGGGAACTTGAGAAGAAAAAGAACCTAACTGATGTGCTGAAGGATGAGGTGGATGAACTGCGGGATGAACTTCGAGCAGCGAAGAGGACCCGTAGAGATTAGATTGTCTTGGTTTCTTTTTCTTCTGTTCTGATGTTAAAATGTTTTTTTAAATTCGAATGTATAAACTTTGAAATTCAATGAAATGAAAGTTGGTTTAAATTCTTGTTTTATACTTCGAATTTAATGGATCTTTTGCATCAGAATATGGCGAGAAGGGGAGCCAGGAATGGTGAAGGTTTGGACTTGGAGGCCGAGTTTGCAAGGGTTTACCAGACGCTGAATGCAATGGCTGCAAACCAAGGAAGGGGGCCGGTGAATCCAGTACCCGAGGCAATCAAGCTAGTGGAATCGTTCAAGAGAATGAAACCACCAGTGTTCGAGGGAAAGTCCGACCCGGATGCGGCCGATAACTGGTTTCGGCAAGTGGAGACAATCTTCGAGGTGTTGGAAACACCGGAGGGCAGCAAGGTCAAGTTGGCGACTTTGCAGTTGGAGAAGGATGCGGCTGTTTGGTGGCAGTCGATGAAGAGGACTATGGGCGGCTTGTTGCTTGGCTGGGAGGAATTTTTGGAAGAATTCCGCAGCCATTATTTCCCCTCCGACGTCCAGGAGAAAAAGGCCATGGAGTTTCTGTCACTTCAGCAAGGCAGTATGTCAGTAAGGGAGTATGAGACCAAGTTCACTCAACTCTCCAGGTATGCTCTAGAACTAGTGATGGATGAGGCGAAGAAGGCTCACAAGTTCGAGCATGGTCTGAGGCCGAGCTTGAGATCTCGTATGATACCCCTTGGTATCAGGAGATTCGATAAGCTGGTGAAGAGGGCGGCAGCAACGGAGGCGGATATGGAGCAGTTCCATGTTGCTCAGCACCAGAGGAGCAACTGGCAGTTTGGGAAGAGGCCCGCGCCATCGGGGAGTTTCAAGGGGCAACCATCTGCACAGAAGTTCAAACCGACAGGGGCGAATGCTGTCAGTGTAGCTGGGAGACCTGGAAACGATGCAGGGAGACCTTCTGCAGTCACTTGCTTTAACTGTGGTGAAGTGGGACATTACCAATCTCGGTGTCTCAAACCACGGGCTGGCAATCACAATGTGTCAATACAGCAGACTGGGAAGAGGCCGTACCAGTCAGGGCGAGTATTTGCTTTGACAGAAGCTGATGCTGAGGAGGCGGATCAGGTTATCTCTGGTACGAGGGCTGATGTTTAGTGTGATTTCTTTTTCATTTCTTCTTCCCGATCATAGTGTAAAACTGTTATGTAATGATGTATGTTATGTAACAGGAGAACTCTATATTAATGGAAAGGAAGCTGTGGTGTTGTTTGATACTGGATCCTCTCATACTTTTGTGTCTCCAAAGTTTGCTAAAGTGTTGGGAGTTGAACCGAAGATTTTTCCAGGCAAGATCTTAGCAGTAGCTACGCCATCAGGGGAAACTTTGACCACTGATCGGTACTATGCTGATTGCGAGATAGTGATTGGGGGTCGAATCTTTGGCATTGATCTGATCGAGCTGACTATCTTGGGAGTCGATGTTATCATTGGCATTGATTGGATGTCGGTGTACAGTGCAAGCATCGAGTGTAAGACCAAGATCGTAACAGTGAAGGCTCCAGGAGGACCTGAAGTCACTTTCCAAGGGAAGTTGAAGTGTTCTAAGCTGGTGGCAACTATCCGCAAGGAAAAGACTCCTGTGGAATTGCAAGGGATTCCTGTGGTTCGGGACTATCCGACTGTGTTCTTGGAAGATTTTCCTGGGTTACCTCCGCATCGTGATGTAGAGTTCAGCATCACTGTTCAACCGGGAAGTGCACCCATTTCTAAGGCACCGTATAGGATGGTTCCAGTGGAACAGGATGAGGTGTAACGGCAGATTGAGGAACTGTCGGGAAAAGGCTTTATTCAACCTAGTGCGTCACCTTGGGGAGCACCAGTGCTTTTGGTAAAGAAGAAGGATGGATCGATGAGGATGTGTATCGATTACCGGGAGCTGAATAAGGTCACTGTTCAGAATAAGTATCCGATTCCTCGAATTGATGACTTGTTCGATCGTCTACAAGGAGCAGCTGTATTCTCCAAAATAGATCTTCGATCAGGATATCACCAAGTGCGAGTGAAAGCTGAAGATGTGCATAAAACTGCATTTAGAACTCGGCATGGGCATTACGAATTCTTAGTTATGCCATTCGGAGTGACAAATGCACCCGCAATCTTCATGGACTTGATGAACAGAGTTCTGAGGCCGTTTATTGATTCTTTCGTCGTGGTGTTTATCGACGATATTCTCGTGTACTCCAAGTCTGAGGCGGAGCACACCGAGCATCTGGCAGCAGTTTTGCAGAAGTTGGAAGAGCAGAGGTTGTATGCCAAGTTATCCAAGTGTGATTTCTGGAAATCTGAAGTGGCATTCCTAGGTCACATCCTTTCTAAGGAGGGAGTGGCAACTGACCCTCAGAAGATAGAGACAGTGAGAGATTGGGCTAGGCCTACTACAGTGAAGGAAGTCAGAAGTTTCCTTGGGATGACTGGATACTACAGGAGATTCATTCAAGGTTATGCTCAGATAGCTGTGCCGCTTACCGAGTTGACCAAGAAGAATGTGAGCTTCAAGTGGACCGAGCAATGTGAGGCGAGTTTTCAGGAGTTGAAGGATAGACTGACTACTGCACCTATTTTGGCTTTGCCTAGAGCAGGAGTTGAGTATGATGTCTATAGCGATGCTTCACATCGGGGGCTTGGTTGTGTCTTAATGCAAGAGGGTAAAGTAATCGCTTATGGGTCTAGGCAACTACGACCGCATGAGAAGAATTATCCAACTCATGATCTAGAGCTGGCTGCGATTATCTTTGCTTTGAAGCAATGGAGGCACTACGTGTATGGTGAGAAGCTGAACATGTACACGGATCATAAGAGCTTGAAGTATATCTACCAGCAGAGGGATCTCAATCTAAGACAGCGGAGATGGCTGGAAGTGCTCGAGGATATGCGACCTGAGATCAAGTATCATCCTGGAAAGGCTAATGTTGTTGCTGATGCACTTAGTCGCAAGAGCAGTTTGGCCTGTTTGATTACGACTCAGAGGCATCTGATTGAGGAGTTGGATCGAGCAGGTATTGAGGTTGTCTTGCAAGGATTGGGAGCATCTTTATCTCAGTTGAAGCTTCAGCCTACTCTGAATGCAAGGATCATTGCAAGTCAGGAAGTTGATGCGGATATTTTGGAGATGAAGGAGCAGGTTAGTGCTGGCAGGTTGCCCGGATTTCAGACCAGGGATGGAGTGCTGTGGTTCGGAGATAGGCTGTGTGTTCCAGATCAGGCAGACCTGAAAGAGAGTATTCTTCAGGAGGCGCACGCTACTCTTTTGTCAGTACATCCTGGGAGTACTAAGATGTACAAAGACATCAAGCAGCATTTCTGGTGGTCAGGTTTGAAGCGGGATGTGGCCGAATTTGTCGCGAGGTGTGAGGTTTGTCAACAAGTCAAAGCCGAAAATCAGAGACCCGGAGGTCTATTACAGCCGTTACCTATTCCGGAATGGAAGTGGGATAACATCAGTATGGATTTCATTACGGGATTGCCTAAGAGTTCTAAAGGCAATGATGCTATTTGGGTTATAGTCGATCGACTTACCAAGTCCGCTCACTTTTTGGCGATGAAACTCACGGCTTCGATGGACAAGTTGGCTGAGTTGTATGTTGGTGAGATCGTCCGACTTCATGGCGTTCCTTCGACTATTGTGTCTGATCGAGATGCGCGGTTTACTTCGCATTTCTGGAGGAGTCTTCAGGCAGCTTTGGGTACCAAGACGGATTTCAGCACTGCTTTTCATCCACAGACCGATAGGCAGACCGAGAGAGTCAACCGTATTCTTGAGGATATGCTTCGGTGTTGTATACTAGACTTCGGAGGCAGTTGGGAAAGGCATTTACCTTTGGTGGAGTTTGCCTACAACAACTGTTTTCAGGCTAGCATCGGGATGGCGCCGTATGAAGCTTTGTATGGCAGGAAGTGCAGGACTCCTGTGTGTTGGTATGAGGTTGGGGAGCGTCAGTTGTTTGGTCCTGAGCTTGTGCAGCTGACTTCTGAGAAGATTGATCTGATCAGGAAGAGGTTGGTGGAAGCTCAGAGCAGGCAGAAAAGCTATGCAGACAACCGGAGGAGGGACCTTGAGTTTGAGGTTGGTGACTTCGTCTTTCTGAAGGTATCACCCAGTAAAGGTGTGGTTCGGTTTGGCAAGGGCGGGAAGTTAGCCCCGAGATTTATAGGCCCATATAAGATATTGAAAAGGATCGGGAAAACTGCTTACCGGCTTGAATTACCGGAAGAGTTGTCTCAGGTGCACAATGTTTTCCATGTGTCTATGTTGAGAGGTTATATTCCAGACCCGAGTCATCATTTACCTGAAGTGCCGGAAGGTTTGCAGTTAGACCTGAATTACATCGAGACTCCTGTTGAGATTGTTGACCGTAGGGAGAAGGTCTTGAGGAATAAGACGATACCGATGGTCAAGGTAGTCTGGAGAAACCACTTGGTTGAAGAGGCTACTTGGGAATCTGAGGAGAAGATGTTGAAGGACTATCCTGAGCTTTTTGCTTGATTGTCTTATTGTTTGTATTTTGTATCTGTATATTTTGTATCTCTTGTTGTTGTGTTTCTTCGTCTCGTTCTTGGCTGTAGTTCCGGGGACGGAACTATTCTAAGGAGGGAGTGATGTAATACCCTGACTTTTTAATATATGGAAGATTATTCATTTTTATATAGTATACTTGTGCAATATTATTGACTAGTATTTTTTTTCAACATCGTTTTATAAAGCATTAATTTACTTATTTCTACAAAATAACTAGTTTGGCCAAATTGGTTTTAAGCCCATGAATTTAAACCCTCTTACTATTTTCTACAACTTGTAATGTAGCATTTCTTACTCTATTTTATTCCCGGGTATTTAATGTACATATTGTAGTGTGACTTGTGCCTACACGTGCACTTTATGTACACGTGCAATGAGCACACTTCTTGACCGGATTGTGGAGTGATGGGTGAGATCATGGGTGGTTACATTTTGAGGTGTGGGTAGTTTCTAAACTTCCGATTTAATCTCAGCCCTTGTTTCTTCAACTCCCTAATAGATCTCAACCCTTCATTCTATTTATCTTCTAATATAAATACCCCCTTCTAATCCCTATCTTTTTACACTAAAATTCCTGAGATTTTAAGAGTATCTGAGAGTTGTGTGGGAGTTTCCTGTGGAGGCAAGCAGCATTGCTGAGGAGTCGGAGTGGAGCAAAGGAACAAGAAGTGCTGCGCTATATTGAAGGACTTGCGGGATTTCGTTATTTTTCTTCATAAAAGGTGGGTGTTTCTCAGGACTTCTAACGTAGGAGTAATACTATAATTGTCATGATGGATACCATGTTACAAAAGAGAATTGAATGCGGTAGAAATTGCTTGAACATGCTATTAATTTGAGGCGAGACTGTCGGTACAGTCGACTGCCATATGAGCCAGCCGACTGATACGAGACATTTACTTTTATAAAGTGCTGATAAAATGTGTATGAATAGCCATGATGGTGTGATTATTAAATGTATGTTTTTCCCTATGACACATATGATGGAGGGAAGGTAGACAAACAAAAAGAACTAAAGGTGATAAATATCTGAAGTTGTCGGCTCAGTCGACTGACTTGGGGTTAAGTCGACTGGTGCTCGTTCTGAAAGTGACTGTTTGATAGTTCCCCGAATAAAGATGTTCTATTTATGTAGACCCATGATGATGACTTGAAATTTATATCCCCATTGTCGTATGTAAGTATGAGCAATGTGAATGCATGTTTAGAGTAGTTTTCTCTAAAGAGCATGTTAATAACTGGGAAAATTGTGCTGTGAATGCTACTGAACAAGAGGAACTCTGTTCATGAAACATGAATTGGTATATATTGTTAATTGATATCATGATGCAAGTATATGTAAGAAACTGTAAGTAAATTCCCAAATTAAAATGGATCTGTCCAGTCGACCGATGCATGTGGCAAGTCGACTGATCTGGACTTAGAAATATTGCTGTTGAAATCTCCAGGACAGACGACTGATTACTTACCAGTCGACTGTCATGTGGATAATATTGTGAATATGAACGGTTGCGGGACAGGCGACTGGTTGAGTGCAACAGTCGACTATCCCGAGCAACTGCGATGATACTGTGTGACTGTATAAGTCGACTGGTACCTTCCCAGGTCGACTGTACAGAGAGGACTTCGACAATTTGATTCGTGTATTTCACTGTTGATAATGATGAACTTTATGCTTTCATTGATGGATTCTGATTATGGCTGCATGAATTATGTGAAAGGAATCATAGATGAGAATTGAGAATTTTATGAATAATTATGAAAGGCTAAATCATGAAAAGAAAGTCTGTGAGACTCTAAAATGAATTATGAGCTGATGATGCTCCATTGGATATTGTGAATTTGAAATTGAACGAAAGAGTAGCTAAGTCTCCCCGGCGGTGAATGAAATGATATTGAGAATTAGACCAGGTTGGTCAAGTGAAATGAAATGATAAGTCCGGTTGATGGAGAGGCTAACTCTAGAGCTTGATTTTATTCATGATTCTAATGTAACTTAAATACATAGTGTGGAGGTGATGAAGGTGAGAGAAAAACATGAGTATGAGAGCTAGGGTACGGTGCAGGTGTGTGAGCCGCAGAATGCATGCTTGATGAGTCAAGACATGGCGCGGGCACAACTCAGTAATGATCGGACTCTAGTCACGCTTGTGGGATGTTTTGGTGACTGCAAGAGGAGTGTGTTCAGGGAGGAGGCTGAATTGTCGCAGAATGCATGCTTGACGAGTCAAGACATGGCGCGAAATTCTACTCCAGGGGCCAGGATACATGCTTGTACTCATAGATTCATCTAGGATACTCATTGGAATTACAGAAGTAGAATAAGTCATGGCGGGGGATTGAACCCTACAAAAGAATGAAGATCGTTTAAGAGGCTTGCCCTCGAACCTATGTAGTATGGGATGCATAGAATTCGAACAAGTGCGCATTAGTGTCATGTTAGTTAAGTAAATTGCATTAAGGATTTAAGTGCACAATCACGACACGACATCATTAAAAGTTTCCCCTTATTTGCATGCTTATGTTGAACCAGTTTGTGATTTGTAAGAAATGAGATTCATTATACTGTTTCTGGCATAGAGAGGATGGCCATGTATAATTATCGTCGGTTGAATAAACTGACGTACCCACAGTGTTTTATGCAGGATAATTACATGTAAGAGGAATGGATGCACAAAGAGTTCATTATGTTGTTGTTCATTTATGTAAATATTGTATATTTTGCTTCCGCTGTGTAAATTCAAATGTAATATGTTGTAAACTTTGATGTAAAAGTAAAGTTTTAAAATTCCTTGTAAAATTGTATGTGAAGAAAGCGAAAAGATCCTGAAGAACATCTCGAATTCAGTAAATTGGGATTCGGGGCGTTACATGAACAAATATCAAAACAACTCTACCACCAATATGGGACTATAATATCTAACACCCCCTCTCAAACTCATGATGGGTCAAATAATGTGAGTTTGCTTACTAAGTGTCAAAATCTCTGAACTGTATGGGATTTGGTGAAGAAGTCTGCAGTCTGCTGGGAAGAGGTAACAGAATGGAGAGAGATGGTCCCTGCCTCAAAATGCTCACGAACATAATGACAATCAATCTCAATATGCTTCGTTCGCTCATGAAAGACCGGGTTACTTGCAATATGCAATGCACTCCGGTTATCACAATAAAGTGGAGGAGCTCCTGTAAGGGTAACACCCATATCTGATAACAACCAACGAACATGAACAATCTCTCTAGTAGTAGCTGCCATTGCTCTGTACTCAGCCTCGGTGGAAGAACATGCAACAACTGCCTGTTTCTTGCTCCGCCATGAGATTAGCGAATCACCAAGAAATAGACAGAAACCTGTGGTAGACCTTCTGGTAGTCGGATCCCCTGCCCAATCTGAATCAGAATATGCACTGAGCTCTAGTTTGGATGTAGAAGGCATGAATAATGAGCGAGTGATAGTGCCCCGAAGATATCTGAGGATCCGAAAAAGAGCACCATAGTGAACTGATGTAGGAGCCGAAACAAACTGGCTGACAATACTAACTGCATGAGCAATATCGGGTCTGGTCATGCATAAATAGACAAGCTGTCCAACAATCTGCCTGTATCTAGTGGGATCAGGAAGAAGCTCACCATCTGTGGGACGAAGCTTCACATGAAGCTCTAAGGGTGTATCAGCTGATCGTCTATCAGAGAGGCATGCAGCGGAAATAATATCTGATATGTATTTCTACTGAGAAATGAGTATCTTCTGAGATCCATGAGCAATCTCTAAACCCAGAAAGTAACGTAGCTTACCAAGATCTTTCATATGAAACTGCTGGTGAAGGTATTTCTGGGTGGATGCAATGCCGGCGGAGTCATCCCCAGTAATGATCATATCATCAACATATAGTAGTAGAATTACCCTCCCTTGCGGTGATGACCGAACAAATATAGAACGGTCCTGAGAACTCTGACTAAAACCAGCCTTGGTGATGACAAGGCGAAAACACTCAAACCAGGCTCGAGGGGCCTGCTTCAAACCATATATAGCCCGACGCAGCCGGCAAACATGACGAGGAGGAGTAGGGAGACCAGGAGGAGGATCCATATAAACAACCTCAGATAAGGTACCATGAAGAAAAGCATTCTTCACGTCCATCTGGTATAACGGCCAGTGACGGATGGCTGCAACAGCAAGAAGGGTGCGAACAGTGGTCATCTGTGCAACGGGAGCAAACGTCTCATCATAGTCAATGCCATGCTCCTGAGTAAACCCTCGGGCTACTAGACGGGCCTTGTGCCGCTCAATAGATCCATCAGGTTGATATTTGACCTTGAAGATCCACTTGCAACTAATAGGCTGAACGCCTTCTAGTAGAGGAACAACATCCCAAGTGCCAGTCTGATCAAATGCACTGAATTCTTCTGCAATAGCTTTCCTCCATTCAGGATATTGAATTGCGTCTTGATAGGTTCTGGGCTCACGTGTAGAGTGTATAGCAGTGAGATATGCATGAAACTGTGGTGAGTAGGAAGCTAGGGTGGCAAAACTAAACTGGTCAGAAGGACCAGTGGCATCAGGTGTATAACGTGCCGGAGGAATACCAGAAGTGGAATGGGTAGACTGACGAAGAGGTGGTGGACTGACAGGGTGTGGGCGTGAGGACGGTGGAGTAGGTGCATGTGTCAGTGGGGGAGCAGGTGGGATGGGTGCTGGCTGCTGTGAAGATGCAGGTGGAGGTTCGGTAGGGGGAACAACAGGTGTAAGGACTGCAGGAGATGTGAATGGAGCCAGAGGAGTGGGATCAAAAGGAATGCGGGAAGATAAAGGCGGGGGGCTAGCAACAACCGGGGAATCGAGAAATCTAGTATCCTCGGGGGGGGGGGGGGGTCAGGTAGTAAGGGGAGTCTTCCACAAAGGAAATATGTCGAGAAATACGGACACGACCCGTGGATGGATCAAAACAGCGATAACCTTTGTGTTCAGGACTGAGACCTAAGTGAACGCACTTAGCAGCTCGAGCGGAGAGCTCCGTGCGCTCAGTAGGAGGGAGAAGAACGTAACAGGTGCATCCAAAGGTACGGAGCATACTATAGTCGGGAGGAGAATGATAAAGAGCCTCGTAAGGCATCGTACCAGCTAGGGCAGACGAGGGAGTAATGTTGATGAGACTAACAGAGGTCATGATAGCTTCAGCCCAGAAAGAACGAGGAGCAGAAAAGGAGAGTAAAAGAGCGCGAGCCGTCTCAAGGATGTGACGATGCTTGCGTTCAGCTACACCATTCTGCTCATGTGTGTGAGGGCATGATTGCTGAAACAGGGTGCCGTGAGACTGTAGGATTGTTCTCATAGTGATAGAAGTGTACTCACGTGCACCGTCCGATCGAAAATTCTTAATGCGTACACTGAACTGGGTGTGAATCATGGTTGTAAAGACCCGGTAAATATCAGGTATCTCAGATCGCTGACGCATAAGAAAAACCCATGTATGTCTAGTGAAGTCATCGATGAAGGTAACATAATAGAGATAGCCTTTCCACGATGGTACGGGAGAGGGTCCCCATATGTCGGAATGAACAAGTTGAAAAGGGTGAGTGGTTTCAGAAGTTCTTTTGTGACTAAAGGGTAGGGCAATGTGTTTGGCCAAGTGACAACCCTGACAATCAGATAAATGTTTAAAAGTGAGAGAACCAAGGGCACCACTACGAACTATAGTCTGAAGTCGTGATGCGCTAATATGACCTAAACGTCTGTACCATAGATCAGCATCAGAGAAAACAGTACCGGCAAAACTAGAAGGAGAGTGATGTGCACGAAGAAAATCTAGATAATATAGACGACCATGACGACTAGCACGTCCAAACTCCTCACTGGTGGAGGAATCAGTAATAGAACAACCTAAAGAATCAAAAGTGACGACAAGGCCACTATCGCACAACGCACTAATAGAAATAAGGTTTATTGATAAATGAGGAGCATATAGAACATATGGTAATGTGAGAGTAGGAGAGTTAATTGTCCCTGAGTAATAAGAAGTGGTGAGCCATCAGCTGTGTGTAGGGATGGAGAGTGAGAGGAAAGTGTTGTGCAGGTGGTGAATAGTGTCTGATTACTAGTGAGATGATGTGATGCACCAGAATCTAAAATCCAGAACGAATTCATACCGGGAGTGGCAGAAAGGGCAGGAGCAGAGGAGCCAGCATTGATAGACTGACCCATGAGCTGTAGTTCCAGCTGAGTGAGGCGTTGCTGAGTATTAGCCCAAGCAGAAGACGACAAGGCCGGAGTGACAGGCATGACCGAGGATGTGAGGGAAGAAGCACTGCTGTGACTGCTATGACTGAGAGCACAATGTGGATGGAGATGTTGCTGGTGTCTGGATCGAGGTAGGGAGTAGGGCGGTGCTACCGGTGGTGGAAGTAGAGGTGGGGTAGGGTGAGGAATGATATAAGGAGAAGGTAGAAGGCCGGAGGCAGACTGAAAATGGCGCTGCTGCTTTTGGAATCTGGAGGAGGAATGAGAGGTAGTTGCATCGGGGAAGTCAGTGGTGACGAAAATATGTGGGAGAGACTGAGATGCCATCAAGTAGGGTTGTTCACACTTTGGTTAAAACCGATTACCGAACCGAACCGAACCGAAATTTGTCAATTTGGTTCGGTTTTTCGGTTTTTAACCGAACCGAAGTTTTTATAGAGAGTTCGGTTCGGTTTTTGGTTGGCTTTTGAATAAACCGAACCGAAACAAAAACCGAAGTTTTTTGAATAAACCGAAACAAAGTTAATCTTTTCTTCCAACTTTCCAAAAACTGCAGCTTTTTGCAGTCACTTTTTTCTGAATTGTTAAGGTGCAGTCAGTTTCACTAGTCTCTTTCTCTCAGTTTAAGTGGTCGCATTTTCTGCCTTTATCTGCTTTAATATTCGTGCACAGCCTCCCTGTCAATTATTGTCTTTTATGATATTTATCTTTCAAAATGTCCAGATCCCAAGTGTGTAAATAGGAATTTCTTGACATTTTAAAAAAATTTAATTTTTAACTTGTTATTTTTTGTGTGTGTGTTTGGTTTGTTTGCGTACGTGAGAATTTGAGTGGATTGAAGCAGGAATTGAAGGGGCATGAAATGGAGAAGCCATTGCAGGGATGCACGGGAGGAATGGTCAATGTCTTTGATATGAGCTCAGGGATGGGTGGTATCAAGTTGCTCACCAATCAACCTCATAGAGATGGTAAGTGTTACTGCTGATTCTGGTGTGGGGGTAAACAGATGAGATTCGTGAGTTCGCGGAAAAAACCTGAATAGCGGATCCAAGCCTTCTGATTCCTGCCGCTACCTGCAAGGAAGTGCGATACACCGGGGTTGATTCCGACGACGCACCCTCCGACGCTCTTGTCAGTAACCAGTGATGATTAAGAAAGAGCTTAAGGTGGAAAAAGAGTGATTACCTGGTCACAGTGGTAGGGGGAGGTATTTATAGTCGCCATGGGAGTGATTAAGGACCTGATTTCCTGTGTAACTGTTAGGAGTAAAATCCTCACAATCTGTTTAGGAAACTGACCCCTGATTCCCGGTGAGAGCAAGTCAGGCCCGTTGATTCGGTCAAACCAGTGACCCTGATTTTCCTCTTGCTGATCTGGGTTTGTCTTGGGTCGGGACCCGTACCCAGTTGGAGTGGATCCGTTTGTGGGTTATTGGATCTGTGAGAAGGAGACCCAGTTCCCGTTTCGGACCCATTTGTATGTGAAATTACCGTCTTACCCCTGAGCTTCAAGATTCGTGCCCAATCTGGACGGTTATACCCCATTTTTAGCCATATTACGAGCCCCCCACTCCTAAAGACTGAGTGTGATCAGCCTTTGAGGAGTAGTTTAACTGTTTCAGTGGCTAGTGGAGTTGTATCGGAGTTTGAATGGAGGGTTTTGAATCTTGAAGGGGATAGTGAGGTAATTTTTTGAAGCCATATGCTGTTCTGAAGCCTTGTTTGAATATTCGACGGTTTTTATCTATTTTTTCAGATTATTTATTTAGTTTTGCGAGGTGTTAACCAATCGTTCGGGGGCCTCAACAGTACATTCTGGGCAATAATTGTACGTTCAGGGGCTCAAAAATATTCCCTCGAATTTTTCATTATTTTCCAGAATTTTTTGTTAATTTTCCCGAATTTTTAGCAATTTTTCGCAATTTTTAAATAAATAAAACGAATTAAATAAATAAAAATTGATTTTTAAATACCGATTTATGGCGTGGCGCAATCTGGACCGTTGATCTTGGACGAGCGCGAATTTCTAAGAGATCTGGCGGTTGTAGTTGCTCGGCAGTCATTTTCTCGCTTTCGACGCTCGGATGGGCACTTGCTCGGTTGGCCGACCGGAGGGTAGGGGTTCGGCCGTCCGAGCGACATGGCGCAATCTGAGCCCTCGGATGGTGGCGCGAATCTCAAGACGGGCGCATTTCCCAAGAGAGCGTTATCTTGTCGTTTAGCGCACGTGGCAAGATCTGGACCGTTCATCATCAGAAGCACGAATTTCTGGAAGATCCAACGGTCGTGATGGTTCGGGTGCTTTTTTCTCCGTTTTGACGCTCGGAATGGCACTTGCTCGGTTGGCCGACCGGGGGTCTGAGAGTTCGGTTGGTCGAGCAACGTTCTGGGCCGCCCGATGGGCACTCGCTCGGTTGGCCGACCGGAGCTCTGAGAGTTCGGTTGGTCGAGCAACATTCTGGGCCACCGGATAGGCACTCGCTCGGTTGGGCGACCGGAGCTCTGAGAGTTCGGTTGGTCGAGCAACGTTCTGGGCCGCCGGATGGGCACTCGCTCGGTTGGCCGACCGGAGCTCTGAGGGTTCGGTTGGTCGAGCGACGTTCTGGGCCGCCGGATGGGCACTCGCTCGGTTGGCCGACCGGAGCTGAGGGTTCGGTTGGTCGAGTGATGTGGCGCAATCTGAACCGTTGGATGGTGTCGCGAATCTCGAGACGGGCGCGTTTCCCAAGAAAACGCTATCTTGTCGTTTAGCGTCACTGGCAAGATCTGGGCCGTCTGATCGAGATCTTACACGAATGTTGAGGAGAAAGTGAGTTTTCTCCGTTTTGACGCTCGGATGGGCACTTGCTCGGTTAGCTGACCGGATGTCTAAGGGTCCGGCAGTCCGAGCGTGGTAACGCGATTCGGGCCGTCGGATGGCGGAACGAATCTCGATACGGTTCAGTTCCCATGAGCATTTATGGTGTCCCGGGGTTTGTGCGGCGTTCCAACTTCCCGGGGTCATTAAGAATGGTGCCCTTCAATTAATGCGTGGCGTTTCGTCTCCCGAGGGTCATAATGGCTGGTTCTTGGAGGGGAGGTTATAAGTACCCCATTCCCCTTGTCATTTCAGTCACAACAATGTTGAGTTTTAGCCCCCAGAGGTGTCTGCCTTGGGTGGTTGCTCTTCGGCCATGGTCTCCTCCTGATTCTGACGGCCCCGATGCGGATGTCAGGGTCGGGGGAGATCAGAGCAGAAGAAGTGACGACCGGAGTCAAGGCGGATGCCTGTTTTCTTTTGAAAAATCCTAACCCTGAGGTCATCGGACGGGTGGTCACTCTTCTGCCGTGATCTTCTCCCGATTCTGACTGTCCCGATGCGGATGTCAGGGTCGGAGGAGATCAGGGCAGAAGGGGTGATGACCGGAGTTCGGACCCGGGGTGCTAGATGCTTCGGAAGGATGGGTGGTCATCCTTCTGCCGTTATCTTCTCCTGATTCTGACGGCCCCGATGTAGGTGTCAGGGTTAGGGGAGATAAAGGCAGAAGAGTTGACGACCGAAGTCCGGACCCGGGGGACAAGGTGCCTCGGAAGGATGGGTGGTCATCCTTCCGCCATGATCTTCTCCTGACTCTGACGGCCCCGAGGTGGGTGTCAGGGTCAGGGGAGATCATGGCAGAAGAGGTGACGGCCGAAGTCTTGAGCCGAAGGACAAATTGCTTCGGAATGATGGGTCTCCTCCGATCTCTGTCTTCCTTCCGGGCTGACGGCTTCTGAAGGTCGTCAGCCCGAAGGGGTTAGAGATGGGAGGTGTGCCGATCTGCTTTCTAACCGGGCCCTGCGCGACGGTGGTTTCTCTCCAACTCTTGAGCGACTCGTGGTTTCGGCTCCGAGGCCGTAGCCTTCGAGTTACTCACGGGTGAGAGGGGAACCGACCGAGAGCTGGGGCCTGGGGGGCTCGCCGAGGGCGGTGCCTTAAAACTTCAAACACAAACTTTCTCTTGCTTCTTCGGGCAGATGCGGAGTGCCTAGGCCCGAAGTGCTTCGTCCGGGCGATGCGGCGCGATGTGAGCCGTTGGATGGTGGCACGAATCTCGAGACGGACCCAGTTCCCAAGAAAATGCTATCTTGTCGTTTAGCGTCGCTGGTAGGATCTGGGCCGTCTGATCGAGATCTTACACGAAAGTTGGAGAAAGTGAATTTTCTCCATTTTGACGCTCGGATGGAGACTTGCTCGGTTAGCCGACCGGGCCCTTCGACGTTGGGTTCGGATCGCACGTTGCTCGGATTTCGAGCCTGTTGTGCCGAGCCGCTTGACTTGGTGAAAAGACAAAGCCGTTTTGGGCCTCCGTGACGTTTCGAGAGCGGCCCAAAAGTCGCGCCCTTACATTAGGAAGCCCAAGAGACTTTTCTTTTTACTATAAATCTTCACTCCCCCTTTCCAGGTCTCATTATTCACTTTCACTTTCTCTCTCAAGTTTTTACTTTTTACCATCGAAGTTTTTAGCTCCCGGGTGGTGCTGTTGGCTGTCGCGGCTAGGTGTTTCTTTGCTCCGGCAAACTTTTCCGACCGTAACTGTCACTTTAAGGTCAGTCTCTCTCCTTTCTTTTTAGAAAAATGGTTAAGATTACTTCTTCGGATGAGACCCCCGCCTCGGACCAAGTCGTCAGCTGAGCGGGTAAAGGAAAGGAGGTGATAGAGCCGACCGAGCAGACCGTTGTTCGGCCGAGCAAGAGTGGCGAAGTAGCCGAGTCACTCCAGGAGGTTGTGGCAAAGTCCTAGAAGGGCAAAGGAGTGGTCACGATAATTGAGCAGCCGAAGACGGCGGGGGAATTCGGTCGGCAGCCGATCGTTCTGTCGAGTGTGGGGGGTGTTCGGAGCTATTCCGAGGAGATGTTGGAGAAGGTGACTCAGGGCATTGCCAAGTCGGTGGAGGAGAATGAGCCGAGAGAGTTGTCCGAGGTGGACCACACTATTTCGTCTCTCACGGAGGCTGATCTGCATCGGATCCGGACCGGATTCCAGATCCCTGCCGAGTACGGGCTACTTCTCCCTGGACCGGGTTTCCGAGCCTGCACATCGTCTTCGGCTGACGCGTGTGTATTTCCCCTCGACTCCTTGGCCGCCGGGCTCCGTTTTCCGCTCCATCCATTCATCGTCGAGGTTCTTATTTGGTATGGTTTGAGCCCTGCCCAGCTGATGTCGAACACTTGGAGGCACGTCTTGGCGTTTGTTCTCCGGTGTCAAGAGATCGGTGCCGAGTCAAGCATGTTTCTCCTTCGGAGCCTCTACCGCCCTTGCCAGCCGAACAGGAACGAGCAGAGGTTCTACCTTTCGCCGCGGACAGGCGTGAAGTTGATCGAGAACCCGGACTCGATCAAGCATTGGAAGGAGAAGTATTTCATTATCCGAGCTCCCGCACCCTGGGTAATTCCGATAGCCTGGTAGAGGGAAGGCCTGCCCAAACGAGCGAAGAAGGAGCTGGTACTGAGTGACGAGGAGGCGGAAGTCCTCAAGAAGCTCCTCGCTTTGCCGATGCTAAGTTGGAAAGACATTACCGAGGAAGCTTTGTTCTGGGGGGGTCTCAGTCCGATCGACCCTAGTACGCTTCTGGTATTTTACTCTTTGCATGAATTTCTTGAAAAATTTATCTAAGTGTTTTCATTCGGCTTGTGCAGAGTCTTCTAAGATGGACTATAGGGCGTTGATGGCGAAGGAGCAGGAGACGAGAAAGAAGAGACCCTTGACAGGGCCTCAGGGCGGCCGAGCGCCGAAGATACCTTCGGTCCCGAAGACCGCTGACCTGCAGAAGGTCGTCGTTCCGGAGGGTGGTCCTGAGCAGGAGAAGGTCGCGGCCTCCGATCCTCCTGTTTCAGAGGCGCCGACTCCAACGGCGAAGGGGGATGCTCCCGGCTCGTCGAGTGGCGCGTTCGACGTGAGCCAGGTGTTATCCCTCCAAGTTCCGCCCCTCACTGCCGATGCAGAGAAGATTCTGACCGAGGGGCACAAGCAGATCTTCGTCCCCTACTGGCAAGTGATGAAAGTCGACGGCTTTTTGGGTGACGGCAATATTTGCATGCAGGCGGTGAAGCACCTGCCGACCCCGAAGGACCGAGCGGCCCTTAAGGCTGGTCAAGTCGGGGACGCGACGATGCAAATCGCTCGGAACACGATGTCGGTGAGTAGGCCGAACACGTTCTTATTGAAACATTCTTTCTGAAATTTTCTAAGTTTTTAGGTTCGGACCCTGATGATTTGTTCTCTTTTCAGACCCTCTGCCACTTCAACTTCTTGCTCGAGGAGTTCGCGAGCAAAGAACAAGAGCTGATGGCGCAGTACGACCGGGAGAGGTCGGAGCGCGCGAAAGCAGTGAAGCTGCTCGATGCTGAGCTACTCCTCTCGGCAAAGCGTGGAGCCGAAGTGGCGGGGTTGGAGGCGCAGCTGGCCGACGCCGTTCAGCGGTCGAAGGACACGGTAGCCAAGCTCGAGGCCTCGGAGAAGGAGAATGCCGAGCTGAAGGAGGAGTTGGCCAATGCTCGGTCGGAGGCGGAGAGGGCTCAGAAGAGGGCCGAGAAGATCATGGCCAAGCACCGGTCTAAGGTGGCGAAGGCGAAGAAGGCCGTCCAAGACGAGGCCAAGCATCACATGTTCAAGAACATGGAGGACGCGTACGGCCGAGCCCTTCTTCATATCGCCGCTCGGAACCCGGGGTTCGACACGTCCTCCTACCACTTCTACGACCCTGTGGAGGGGGAGGAGGAGCTTCCCCCGGCGATGCTCGGCCCCGAGGGATAGACCGACGGTGTCGAAGGCCCGGGCGAGACTGAGGCCGAGGGTGAGGAGGAGGACAATTCTGAGGAGGAGAGCGAGAGCGGGGATGAGGACGAGGACGAGGTCGAGGGCGAGGACAAGGCCGAGGGGTCGATAGACCCGAACGACAAAAAGGTCGACCGCTGACTTGGTTGCGTCTTTTAGTCTTTTCTTTTTCTTTTTGTGTAAGCCTAACTGTGGATTGGCCACCGCTCTTGTAACGCTTTTGAGTTTTGAATGAAAACATTCTTTGCTTGGCCAAAAAATTCTCCAAGTGTTAGTCTCCGGATTTTGTGTTTGAGTAGGCTTAAAATTCTCCAAGTGTTGGGCATCGGATTTATCTCTGCTTTTCAGGTGAAGTTTGGTCCGATCACGGAGGTTTCGTACCTTCGTAAGGAGCTGACCAAAACGAAGCGAGAGCTTTCACTAAGCCGGGAGAAGCGGTTTTATATGTTCTTGAAGCTGGAGGAGATAAGGTAGCTGCGAGGGGGTATTGTCGCGAGTTGAAGCAACTGCGGAAGCAACCCCAAGCTCCTTATCCCGAAGGCGAGACTGAGCGGCTTCGTATGGAGCTTTCCGTCGTCGAGCAGAAGAATAACGAGCTCTTGGCCGAGATCCAACACTTGGAGTTAGCGGAGAAAGAACGTTCGGCGGAAGAAGAGAAGCTGTCTTCCGAGTTGGAGAAGGTGTCAACCGAGCACAAAAAGTTGTTGGCCGAGGTCGACAAGCTTAGGAGGATTACGATAGACAGGGGGATAGAGGTCACCCATTATCGACGGCTCGCGACCGATAGCGCCAATGCCTCGGGCTCGTCAAGACCTCCTCGTTTGAAGATGTCGGCGAAGGATGATGCTCTGAGAGATAGGATTATCGAGTTGGAGGAAGAGGTCGCGTCGCTCAAGCCCCTGCCTGGGAGGGCCAACGTTCGCAGTACATCGTGCACTCGTGAAGAGAGCGAGAGAGGGATTACCTTCTACGAACTTGCGACTCGTTTGCCTGCGGCTAGGCAGAGTCCTGCTGACGCTCAGAGTGGTGTAGCCGTCTCGTCTAGCGGTGCCTCGGTCGGCGCCACAGTTGGGGTTAGTGGCGAAGGGGGATCTCGCTTCGCCGGTTTGGAATCGAGCTCGGAGGTTAGGCGTCGCCGCCCCCGCGTTTCCTTGAACCGAAGCGTACCTCTTCCGAAGAGGCACTGAACATGTCGTCTTATATTGTAAAACTCTTGTTGTAGCGTCAATCTTGTTGTATGTAGAGTTACCTTATTGGAATAAAAGCTTGATAGTTTGTTTTGAAAAATCCTTCAAGTGTTGGACTTCGGAAATGTCTGAAATTTTGTTGTTCGTCTCTTCCTTTTTTCAGCTCGTGGTGGTAGCTCACGACGCCGACCCCAATCGCTCGGATAACAATGTCCGATCCGAGGTTGGACTGGGGGTGACGAGGTTGTGCGCGGCGGGGTGCCGAGAGCGACTCTATGAAGTCGACCTGGAATTACGCCGAGCAGAAAGCGAGCGGGGCCACCTTCAGCTCATCCTGGGTCAGCGAGACGCCGAGATCCGGCGCTTGGAGAGCCGGATTGCCGAGATGACCCCTGCGGGAGAGGACGAAGGTTCGCCGACCGCCTTTAGCAACGCCTTTCGGGTCCAGTGCGTTCGGCACAATTTATCGAAAATAATAGCCGAGAGGGACGATCTGCTCTCGGAGATCCGTCACTTGCAGACCGTACAGGCGGAGCTTCGGAAGGAGGAAGAGGAACTGGCGGCCGAAGCTGCCAAAATGACGACCGAACGGGACGGTGATGATTTTTCATTTAAAAACCAAGTGTAGTGGGTCGGCATTGTAACTTTTATTCTTTAAGGCTTTGTGGCCTCGTTGTATGGAAGAGTTGTTTTGTACTGTGTCCCAATTATTAATAATATTTCTTCCATGAACTAGCACGTCCTTTGTAGTTCTGCGTAGTTGCTTCGGTTCTGACTGTGTTCGTCGCGCCGAGGTCTCCGACCCGGCCCCTCTCTTGTTCGTGGTTCGGCGCCGTAGCGCGATCTGAACCGTTGGATGGTGGCACGAATCTCGAGACGGACCCAGTTCCCGAGAAAACGCTATCTTGTCGTTTAGCGTCGCTGGCGAGATCTGGGCCGTCTGATCGAGATCTTACACGAGAGTTGAGGAGAAAGTGAGTTTTCTCCGTTTTGACGCTCGGATAGGCACTTGCTCGGTACGCCGACCGGAGGTCTAAGAGTTTGAGCGACGTGGTGCGCTCCGAGCATACCCCTCGCTCGTTCGTGGTTTGGCAACAAGAACGTGCGGCCGGAGGTGCCGAGCGGTGCTTCTGTCTCCTCTTATCGCGAAGTTGCGAAGCGAGTCGAGCCTTACCCAAGGGTGGGCTCGCTGATCCTCGTGAGAGTTCGACGGCCGTGGGAGCAATTCCGAATTGCGACCCACTCCTAGCCTGCTGAGAAGCGAGCTTGTGGAGTAGAATCGAACCAAGTGTTGGACTCCGGAACCATCGTTAGAGTTCAACGATTGTGGGAGCAGTTCCGAACGGCGATCTACTTCTGGCTTGCCTAAGGGCGAGCCGGGGAAGTAAAGTCGAGCCGAGTGTTGGACTCCGAAACCATCGGTGTAGTTCAACGGTTGTGGGAGCAGTTCCGAATGGCGACCCACTCCTAGCCTGCTGAGAAGCGAGCTTGTAGAGTAGAATCGAACCAAGTGTTGGACTCCGGAACCATCGTTAGAGTTCAACGGTTGTTGGAGCAGTTCCGAATGGCGACCCACTCCTAGCCTGCTGAGAAGCGAGCTTGTAGAGTAGAATCGAACCAAGTGTTGGACTCCGGAACCATCGTTAGAGTTCAACGGTTATGGGAGCAGTTCCGAACGGCAATCTACTTCTGGCTCGCCTAAGGGCGAGCCGGGGAAGTAAAGTCGAGCCGAGTGTTGGACTCCGAAACCATCGGTGTAGTTCAACGGTTGTGGGAGCAGTTCCGAACGGCGATCTACTTCTGGCTCGCCTAAGGGCGAGCCGGGGAAGTAAAGTCGAGCCGAGTGTTGGACTCCGAACCATCGGTGTAGTTCAATGATTGTGGGAGCAGTTCCGAACGGCGACCTACTTCTAGCTCGCTGATGAGCGAGCTTGCGAAGTAGGGTCGAGCCGGACATTGGACTCCGAACCATTGGTTGAAATAAAAAATAAAAAATAAAGGCGGAGAGATGCAAGCAATTTTATAAGTCTGAAAGAGCATTCTTCATTGATAATTGACGGCGAGCCGTTTTTACATATAACAACTTAAAGAAATGAATTACAAGTTAGAGGAGAGGAATGGTTCGACACCCGATGATACTTAGAGAGGCGCCAGGGCGCTTTCTTGGTATTTTAACAGGTGGTCGGCATTCCAGGTCCTCGGAATCTCTCTGCCCTCTAGGTCTTCAAGACGATAAGCTCCGGGCCGAACTACCTTTGTGATTTTGTAGGGTCCTTCCCAATTCGGAGCCAGTTTGCCCTTCTGATTGGGGAAGGAGATGGCTAGCTTTCTGAGGACCAAGTCCCCTTCCTTGAGATCGGTGGGTCGGACTTTCTTGTTGTACGCCAATTCGACCCTCCTCCGGTAGTTATGTTGGCGTATTGATGCTCTTTCCCTCAGCTCGTCCACCAGGTCTAAGTTCGCCCGGAGGTCTCTGGCATTCTGTTCCTCATTGTAGGCTGCGAGACGAGAAGAGGGTATTCCGACTTTGAGTGGTATTACTGCCTCGGACCCATGGGTGAGGTTGAACGGGGACTCTCCTGTGGGGGTCCGTTTGTTGGTGCGATAGTTCCACAGCACATTGGGGAGTTGGTCGACCCATAGGCCTTTGGAACATTTGTCCAATCTCTTCTTGATACCAGAGAGGATTTACCGGTTAGCGTTCTCTGCCTGTCCGTTCGACTGAGGGTGGGAGACGGAGGAGAAGCGCTGTTGGATGGTAAGGTCTTCGCACAGGGCTCGGAATGCGACACCGGTGAACTGAGTCCCGTTGTCCGTTACGAGGACACGAGGGATGCCGAATCTGCAGATGATGCTCTTCCTGAAGAATTGAAGCACCTTGTTCTCGGTTATAGTGGCGAGGGGCTCAGCCTCAATCCACTTCGAGAAGTAGTCGATGGCTACGACCAAGAACTTGAGCTGGCCCGGAGCTGGAGGGAAAGGCCCTAGTAAATCCATCCCCCACATTGCGAAGGGGATAGGACTTGATAGGGAGGCGAGGTTGGCTTGAGGGAGGCGACGAACGTTGGAATGTCTTTGACAAGAGCCACATTGCCGAACGTGTCGCTCGGCATCTTGAAGGAGAGTCGTCCAGAAGTATCCGTAATTCAGAGCTTTCCGAGCCAAAGACCTAGACCCTGAATGTGCTCCGCCGATGCCTTCGTGGAGCTCCTGTAAGGCGTTGTCGGCCTGTTCTGGGGAGAGGCACTTTAGGTATGGTCGGCCATCAATCTGCGAGAAGGAGTGCTTGTATAAGATCCCCTCGATCAAGGCATACCGCTCGGCCCTGGTTCTGACTCGGCATGCTTCTTTGGGGTCCTCGGGGAGGAGTCCGTCCCTTAGGAATTCCACTAAGGGTTTCATCCAATTATCTTGTAGCAGGACCGGTAAAGACTCCACTGAGTCGAGGGTCTCGTATTCTATGCTCGGCTTCATGAGGACCTCGATCAAGATGGTCTGCTCGAGACCTTGGAGGGAGGATGAGGCCAACTTGGAGAGGGTGTCGGCTTGCGAATTCTCCTCTCGAGGGACTCGTTGGATGAGTGCCTCTTCGAACCGGCCCATGAGGGTTCGGACCTTGGCGAGGTACTTCGCCATCCGTTCGTCTCGCGCCTTGTACTCGCCCAAAACTTGGTTCACAACCAGCTGAGAGTCACTATGGATTCGGAGGCGCTGCGCCCCGGCACTTCGGGCAAGTCCGAGGCCCGCAATTAGTGCTTCATACTCCGCCTCATTGTTTGAGGCCTTGAAATCCATGCGGAGGGCATACTGGAGGACGAAGTCATCAGGGCCGTTCAGGATGATACCGGCACCGCTTCCCTCGTTGCAGGAGGAACCGTAGATGAAGAGGGTTTCCCCCGGAACGGGCTTGCTGAGCAGGGGAGGGTTCACCAAGTAGGCTTTCAGCTGTTCGAACGACTCCTGCTGCAACTCGCCCCACTCGAAACCCTTGGCCCTCCTGAGAGCCTTGAAGAAGGGGAGACACTTTTCCCCAGACTTTGAAAGGAATTGGCCAATAGCGGCGAGGCACCCCGTAAGTTTCTGCACTTCCTTGACGTTCCGGGGCGGGGCCATGTCCAGTATGGCCTTGATTTTCTCAGGATTTGCTTCGATCCCTCGCTGGCTCACCATGAAGCCGAGGAACTTTCCTGAGGAGACTCCGAACGCACATTTGTTCGGATTTAGTCTCATGTTGTGCCTTCTCAATACGCCGAATGCCTCCTGGAGGTCGGCCACGTGGTCGGTACCTCTGATGCTCTTCACGAGCATGTCGTCGACGTATACTTCCATGTTGCGGCCGATCTGGCTTTGGAAGACTTTGTTGACGAGGCGTTGGTAGGTGGCTCCGGCGTTCTTCAATCCGAACGGCATAACTCTATAACAGTAGAGGCCCTGGTCGGTAATGAAGGAAGTCTTCGGAATGTCCGGGGGGAACATTCGGATCTGATTATAGCCGGAGAAGGCGTCCATGAAGCTGAGGAGCTCATGGCCCGAGGTGGCGTCGATGAGGGTGTCGATATTTGGGAGAGGGAACGGATCCTTCGGACACGCCTTATTCAGGTCGGTGAAGTCGATGCATATCCTCCAAGAACTGTTGGACTTCTTAACCATGACCACGTTGGAGAGCCACTCGGGATAGTTCACCTCCTGTATGAACCGAGCTCTTAAGAGCTTGTCCACCTCCTCCTTGATGGCCTGTTGTCGCTCGGGGGCGAACTTACGCCTCTTCTGCTGAACCGGTCTGCACCTCGGTTCGAATCTGAGGCGGTGCACTAGAAGGTCCTCGGAAATCCCGGGCATATCCGCGGCGGACCAAGCAAATAGGTCGCGGTTCTCCCGGATGCACTGCACCAAGTCGGAGCATAGGGCAGTCGGCAATGACTTGCTGATGAGGAACTTTCGACTCGGGTCCTCGTCCGAGAAGAGTACTTCTTCCAATTCGTCTGCCGGCTCGGACGTGGGTCGGACATTCGGCTCGGGGATTTCTAGAGTCTCGAGGGAGAGCACCGGACCCCCGGTGGAAGTCATATAGCACTTCCGAGCCGTCTCTTGGCTGCCCCTGACTTCTCCCACTCCCGACCGGGTGGGGAACTTCATTTTAAGGTGGTACGCTGAAGGAACAGCTTCCAGGGCAGCTAGGTCGGGTCGGCCTAAAATGACATTATATGCGGCCGGGACGTCGACGACCATAAAGTCCATCGGCTTGGTCCGGTTAGTAGGGGTCTTCCCAGCAGTTACGTCCAGGGTAATAACCCCTTCGACAGTTACTGGTACCCCCGTGAACCCGTGGAGCGTGTAGCCGGCCGGTTTGAGGCGATCCCGGGACAGCTGTAGCCCTCGGAAGGCCGAGAGGAAGAGGATGTTCACCGAGCTCCCATTGTCCACCAGGACCCTCTGCACTTTGAAGTTCGCCATGCGAAGGTCGATGACAACTGCGTTGCAGTGGGGAGTTCGGACCCCCTCGAGGTCTTCATCAGAGAAGGTCACTGGGACGCCGAGGCCTTTGGGGGGAGGGGCGCTGTGAACCGAGTTGACCTCTCGGACGAAGGCCTTCCGAGAGGAGGAGCCCCCCATGGGGCCTCCGTGGATGAGGTGGAGAACCCGCTCTTCCTCGAACTCGAGGGTCTCATCGCGCCGCTCGGAGCGCTTATTAGCCCCCCCGGGGCGGAGGAGTGGCGCGATCCCCCTGATTGTTTGCCTTCACAAATTTGGCCAACTGCCCCCTCTGGATGAGGGCCTCTATCTCATTTTTCAACGCCCGACAGTCGTTGGTGTCATGGCCGTGGTCCCGGTGGTAACAGCACCATTTCTCTTTGTTCCTCCTCTTGGCCGGGGTGTTCATCCTCGGAGCCGGAGGTATGACTCCTTCCTTCTCCACTTCCATCAGGATGGTGGAGACATTGGTGGTGAGGGGAGTGAACTTCTCGAACCTCGGGGGAGGACGGCGCTGACCGCTATTGTCCTTCTGCAGCTTCTTGGATCCTTCCTCCTCCCCCGTCTTCCTCTTTGAGCCGGAGGCAGGTCCTCCGAAACTCGGGAGGCACTCGGCCTCTTCCGCCCGAATGTACTTCTCGCATCTTAGGAGAAGATCGGCGAAGTTGTGCGGGGGCTTCTTGGCGAGGGACGACCGGAGATTGGAGTTGAGGACGTTCGACTGGAACGCGACGGTCGCCACTGACTGGTCGAGGGAGGCGATCGACCTGACCTCCGCGGTAAATCTCCTCACGTAGTCCCTTGACTTTTCTCCCCTCTCCTGTCGGAGGTGGAGCAGGGAGAGGCTAGTCTTCTCCATTCGCCTGCTACACACAAAGTGAGTTATGAAGAGCGTTTCGAACTGCTCGAACGAGAAGATGGAAGAGGGAGCGAGCCTGGAGTACCATTCCCGTGCCGACCCCTTGAGAGTGGCGGGGAAGGTCTTGCAGAGCATGGCATCGGAAGCTTGATGGATCAGCATTAAGGTCTTGAAGCTTTCGACATGATCAACAGGGTCTGACTCCCCTGAGTACGTTTCAAACTGCGGAGGTTTGAAACCCATCGGGATGGGAGCCTCCATGATTGTCCGAGAGAAGGGGGTCTGCTGGGGCGGACGGTCCCTGCTCTCGACTCCTCCTCTTTGTCTATGCGACCAATGCGCCTCTCCATCTCGTGGAGACGACGGTAGAGGGCATCGTCCCTTCGTTGGTAATCAAACGATCCCCTGGACTCTTCTTCATAGGAAGGGGAGCGGGGACTATGGCGTCGATAGTCCTGGGATCGGCGAGGACTATAATGGTGTTGCTGGCGACTGGGAGCCGGGAGAGGACTTCTGGATCGGTGGCGAGGGCTTGGAACCCGTGGGGGTGTTGGAACCCTCTGGGCATTATGGTTGTTGGGGCGAAGGTTGAGGGCCTGCAACACGGTCTCCTGGAATTGTAGGAACTCGGCACGAGTGATAGGTGCCTCATCATTCCTCGGATGATGTCGATCCGCGGGGGAATGTGGCCTCCTCCTACGACGCTCGGGAGATTCCATCTGGCCCCTACGGTCCGGAGACCTCCTACCGTCTCGGCGATAAGGAGATCGCTCACCTTGATGCTGGCGGGAGGCTCCCTCTCGGGCCCGCCTCTCATCTAGATGGTTGCGAAGGTCCTCATCCTTTTGGCGATTCAGAATGGTGTTGCGGAGATCGGAGGCTCGGGGGTTATGGGAAGCCATAGAGTCCGAGGAGGCATTGTGAATTGAGACATGGTCTGGGTGGAGAGGTTACTTCTGCCTCCGCTAGTTCTGACCAGCAGGACCATTTGGGGGTTGTTGGTTCGGAAGAGGAGGGTGGCCCTGCTGGACCGGGGGAGGAGGATGTTCAGGCTGCGGAGCAGGATGGACGGGGACTTCCTCTGGCTGATCGGCGGGATTGGGTCCGCGGTTGGACCCCCTAGACCTGACCTTCTTGGGAGGCATGGTTGGAGAAGGGCTAGTCGACGAGGAAGAGGCGGAGGCTATTCGTATGGTTGTTCCCACAGACGGCACCAATCTGTTACCGCTGATTCTGGTGTGGGGGTAAACAGATGAGATTTGTGAGTTCGCAGAAAAAACCTGAATAGCGGATCCAAGCCTTCTGATTCCTGCCGCTACCTGCAAGGAAGTGCGATACACCGAGGTTGATTCCGGCGACGCACCCTCCGACGCTCTTGTCAGTAACCAGTGATGATTAAGAAAGAGCTTAAGGTGGAAAAAGAGTGATTACCTGGTCACAGTGGTAGGGGGAGGTATTTATAGTCGCCATGGGAGTGATTAGGGACCTGATTTCCTGTGTAACTGTTAGGAGTAAAATCCTCACAATCTGTTTAGGAAACTGACCCCTGATTCCCGGTGAGAGCAAGTCAGGCCCGTTGATTCGGTCAAACCAGTGACCTTGATTTTCCTCTTGCTGATCTGGGTTTGTCTTGGGTCGGGACCCGTACCCAGTTGGAGTGGATCCGTTTGTGGGTTATTGGATCTGTGAGAAGGAGACCCAGTTCCCGTTTCGGACCCATTTGTATGTGAAATTACCGTCTTACCCCTGAGCTTCAAGATTCGTGCCCACTCTGGACGGTTCCGATTTAACCCCATTTTTAGCCATATCAGTAAGTATTTTCTTAACATTTTTTTTTCTTTCTTTCTTTCTGGTAATGGGATTGTTTCGATTGTGTTTCATAAGTATTTTTCTTAACATTTTTTTTCTTTCTTTCTTTCTAGTTCGGTTAGTTCGGTTATTAACCGAACCGAACCGATAAAATTCGGTTCGGTTTAAACCAAACTTGTAGAGTTTCGGTTCGGATTTCGGTTCCAGTTTTACCAAACCGAAAAGTTCGGTTCGGTTCGGTTTTTTTCGGTTCGGTTCGGTTTTGAACCGATGAACACCCCTACCATCAAGTAGGAGTACCTGTATATATATATAGATATATAATAATAATAATATTTTTTTTTGGTTAATTTTTTATTTTTTATTATTTTATTTTTTTATTTATTATTTGTTTAATTATTTATTTTACATTGGGATCTGACGATCAGAGAAAAGAAAAAAAAATTGGCCGTTGGAGATCAGATCTTATTTCCGCTGACTTCTCTTCCGTCAATTAGGGTTAGGGTTTCGAAGTCGGCGGCTGGAGACTTGGCGGCTGATCTGAAGGACGACGGCGCTGGATCTGAAGGACGACGGCGCTTGATTTGATGGCGGCGGAATCTGATGGGTTGCAGTGAAGATGATGGCGGCTGGAGAGATGATCGGCTGGTTGCTTCTTCTTGATGGGAGAGACGATCAGCCGCGAAGACGATCTGCAGTGCAGATAATGGGTTGCTTCTTCTTGATGGCGGCTGGAGAGATGATCGGCTGGTTGCTTCTTCTTGATGGGAGAGACGATCAGCAGCGAAGACGATCTGCAGTGCAGATTTTGATTTTTTTTTTTTTTTTTTTTTTTGAAGACAATAATTTGTATAACTAGGCAGTTGGAATTGGAAATTTGGAATTGGAGGAATTTTTGATGAGAAAATTTAAGAAGGAAAAATTTTGATATTTGGCTCTGATACCATGTTAAGATAAATCAGAGAGATGAAAACAATACTGAATATTGAATTGAGTTTAACCAAGTACAATACCACCTATATATAGGAGGTGAACAAATATCAAAACAACTCTACCACCAATATGGGACTATAATATCTAACATTTATAAAGCATGTTTTTAAAGACATTTTAATCGTTCAAATTTATATTGATGATATTATATTTGGATCCACTAATGAAAATCTTTGTAAGGAGTTTTCAAAATAAATGCAGGATGAGTTTGAAATGAGTATGATGGGGAAACTAACATATTTCCTTGGACTTCAAATACAACAAAAAAAAGGATGGCATATTTATAAACCAATCCAAGTACGCAAAAGATCTTGTCAAGAAGTTCGAACTTGATAATGCTAATGCTTACAAAACTCCAATGGCCACTACCACTAAGCTATCCAAAGACAAATCTGGTAACAATATTGATATTTCTACTTACAGAGGTATGATCGGTAGTTTACTTTATATTACTGCATCTCATCCGGATATTATGTTTAGTGTCTGTTTATGTGCACGTTTTCAATCATGTCCCAAAGAGTCACATTTGGTTGCTGTTAAGTGTATCATTCGATATCTTAAAGGCACAGCGAACACTGGCCTTTGGTGCCCAAAAAATAGAAAATTTTCTCTTGTAGGATACTCTGATGCAGATTATGCCGGGAGCTTGACAGATAGAAAGAGTACTAGTGGTACATGTTATTTCTTGGGCGACTGCCTTGTCTCATGGATATCCAAGAAACAAAATTCTGTTACTCTTTCTACTGCCGAAGCTGAGTACAATGCGGTAGGAGCATGTTGTGCGCGCAGGTATTATGGATGAAACATACTCTCGATGATTATAAGGTATTCTTTGATCATATTCCAATAAAATGTGACAACACTAGCACAGTTTATGACCAAAAATTCTGACCAACACAACCACACGAAACACATTGATATTAGGTATCATTTCATTAAAGATCACTTTCAAAAGGGAAATATTTTACTTTGAGTATATTTCTACTGAATCGCAACTTGCTGATATTTTTACAAAACCTTTAGACGAAAAATGTTTTTACTTCTTGAGAGGCGCACTAAATATTATTGATCTTTCTGCCTAATTTTTTTTTTGGTCGGTCGACTGTACGATCGACCGGCATGCTCTCGGTTTCTTGATTGCTTTTCGTCTCAAATAGCTTTTGCTTATTGCGGTCGACCGTACGGTCGACTGGTTCGTCCTCTGTGGGCTCTGATGGTTTTGCAGTCGACCGTACGGTCGACCTATATGCTCTCTGGAAATCTTTTGAAAAACCGCAGAGTACGATCGATCGGGCGGTCGACTGGTTCTCTCTCTAGCCTATGTTTTCAAAGTCTTCTAAAATCACCGTTCCTCTCTCAAAATTTAGATTTTCTTTTGTTGATTTCATGTGTATTGAGGAGAATCTCGAATCTATGATATTATGAAGAGCTTTCACTGTATAGCAAAGAGTCTCGCTACCAACTGTATCATGTAAGAAGATTCTCTTCCATTTCTTTAACAAGATTGTATTCATTATAAAATCATAATATGCTTTCAATTTTGGCGTTCTTATTGATGATTTATTCTACGAACTTTCCAAGATTTATTTTTGAGCTTATGTCTTCTCTATTTATCCCCGCTTGGTGTGTTCCAAAAAGGGGGAGAATTATAACCATTGAATATTTTCAATATGACTTCTCTTTCTGTTTTATTTATACATGACTTTATATGACTTCTCTTTCTCTTTTATTTATATATGACTTTTCTTTCTCTTTTATTTATATGAAAATCTTCTCTTTCTCTATTATCTATATGTGCTAAATTCAGGGGGAGTATTCATATGTTGTGCTTTAAATTTTTAAACATTCATGCATATTTTGTTCACACTAAAAGGGGAGATTGTTGACTTCTAGTTTGGTGTGCACAAAACGTGCTCACTCATACTAATAAGTTTGAATTTAGTGTGTCAGATTTTCAGGATCAAAGACTATCAAAAAGAGATCCAAGGGAAATTCACAAATGTACAAACAAGGAAAGCAATAAATAATAATGGCAAAAGAGGAAGATATTCAAAAAGAATTCTTGATTAATTGGTTCACAAGCAAGAGGAAGATATCAAGAGCTGTGTTTTTCTTTCTAAATTTGTGAGATTATAATTGTATAAGATTGATTTAAGAAGGATTAGTTTATGGTAAGAAAACAGGGTGGATTCGGAATAAACAGCGCGTGACCGATCGACCGCACTTCGTGACCGGTCAACCGCATGGCAGTCGACCGCAACTTTAGTTGTTTGAGGAGCAGTCGACCTTTCACCTCTCTACTTTACGTTAGAGAGCGGAACGGTCGACCGCACCAATATGACGGTCGACCGCACACTGCGCTGCGTATATTCTTGGAAAGTATCGTTTCCATTTTTGGATTGATACTCTTCTCCGTCTATTAATATTGACGAATCCACTCTGTCTTTCTCATCTAATAACTTCTGAAAAAAACTCTTGAGAACTAATCCTTCAGTAAATCAATCCGAGTGTGAGCGTTTATTTGGTTGTATTCTTCAGTCAAGATCTTTAACGATCTTGAGGTTTTCTTTTCATTTCTTTTCCACTTCGGTGAGACTGACGGGATTTGGATTAGAAGTTCTGTGGGTGTAATAGGTCTCTCGGCCTGAATTCGAGAATCACTGTACAAGGGTTTTGAGTATAGTGAAACGCTTGTGGCGGAGAATTGCTACAAGTAGATGGTATGGACGTAGATGTAGGGGTCGAACCACGTTATATCGCTGTGTCATCTGTGTTTGCTTTTCTTATCACTCTTGCCTTTACTTTACTTTATTTTATTTTTTTTAATTCTGCACGATCATCCTATTCACCCCTCCTTAGGGTGATTTACAGTTGTTTGTAGTGATTGCATCGTAAACTCAGCAGGGGGATCTCCCAACATAAACCTCATTTGCATCTTTGAAGCTTAGAAAAGACTTGACAAAGAGATCACATGTTAACACAATCAACCCACAAGTCTTGACTCCTTTCTTTTAGGGGAAGGGATCACATATCATATAGAATTAGAGATTGTTGATATAGTACCAGTTGAATGTAGCTCATGCCGTATAAACTCTCATATGCCAAGTGGAGTTCAACGTTTTAGATTTCTCTACGCTCAGTGGTAATGGGTTTTTTCTTCAAACCAAATATTGCGGCACCAATCTAGTGTAACTCCCTTTCCCCATCTAGGGGCTAACTTTTTTTTTCTTTCTAAAAGGATATATTCAAGTAAATGTTTGGTGGAGGTGAAGAACCTGATGATTTTCTATAATAAATTCGAAGATTATCTCAATAAGTCATTAAGTAAATCATCTTGGCTCATCGTAAAGTTATGTTTTTCTTGCTGAGTTTGGTTGGGGAAACTCTGACATGGATCCACCATCACATACAAACAAGGAAAAGTTCCATGAATTTGCTAGAACTGTCAAAATAAGGTATTTAAATGAGGTTTCCTGTGAAGCTCGTGGCAAATTAGAGCCAACCTGAATTAGTGAGCTCCTACAACTTTTCGAGCTCACCATCTTTACAAAAAAAAAAATCTTAACATATTAAATTGCTCTGGTTATGTGTGGCTGATTGCAAAATGTTTAGCGTAAATGGAACAATAACAAAATAAATGAGTCATGAACTTGATGAGAAGAGACATAAGGTGAGAATCAGATGTAGTCATAGTGAATTTTTCTAAAATTGTACCGGAGTTACAGCTTAAAGTGTTTTAAGAAACGTTAACTACAAAATTATTTCGCACTGCCACGGAGATGATATACTTAGCTATACAAATGCAACCAACTAATTAAGGTTTTGGGCCTCAAAATTTTCTGGCATGGTTGGCTAATTTGCTTGAAGATGGTGGATAGAATAATAGATCACTCTTTCTGATTGTTTTCAGTTTGTTATGAGGTCTGATGAATCCTAATCTACGCACTGTGCAGTATCTACTACTTTCTTCTAGTGCAAGCAATGGTGAGGGCTTAGAGAGAAATGACCAAGGTTCTTTTGTTTAATTGTGTTCTATAACAATCTGACTTCTTTCAGTAGGTCATTTGGTGTAAATTATATATAGGTACTGATAATTCATGATATCAAATTGTGTGTATGTGTAAGTGTATGTGTTTTGAAATTAGTAATACTAAAATGGTGTTTAGATTTTGTAACATAAACTGCTCTTTTATCCAAGAATGATCACTATCATCTGTTTATATTTTTTCAGGAAAATAATCACTCTATGTATATATATTTTTTGTTATGGAAAAAGCGAAAAAATATGTAAATTCATATCCAGTTCAAATTATTTAATGAACCCCATTTCTAGCCCTTTAAATTATATAGTCATCGATGCATTAAAGTAGTAGGAATTTTTTTTTATAATCATCAAAGTACTAGGATACATCAAAAGAAATTATACACAACTATCAGTATCTGATACATGTTGGATGTGAATTTTTATCCAGAGTATCTATGCATCATACCTATAGAAGAATATCAGTCCCCCTCACTTATATCTCTGCAATCTATTGATTTCTTGTATGTCGAACCTTACTTTCAGTCCTCACCAATCAGTCACTAATTCTGATTGCACTCCTAGCAGGTAAGTTCTACACTTTGACAACCGGAGCTAATGGAAGATGGTGGGGAAAGATGAAAGACAAATAGAACACTATCATTGATTCCTTCAAAGTTTTTGCTGTTTGAGCTTTCCCTGCAGTATTTCAAACCAAAGTTATCATCTATCTCAGGCTTGTAGTGCACATGAGTTTGTTGTCTGGTTTTTTTTTTGTGAAGAATAGGTGGAGTCTGGCAACCCTGTTTCATTAATAAGAAATTAATAAAACAAACTCAGAGTACTGATTCCAACCAACAAAATAAAAGTACATAAACTCCACCCAAAACATGGGGGTGGGACAAAACAGACGTAGAGTAGCCGCTAAGAAGTACATCATATCCCCCCAACAAACCTGGGGTGGTGGGTATCTATGATCAGAGTAGTAATAGCTGGCTATCAATCGATCATCGGACCGATCTCGATCTCCCAAAGATAGGGCTTTGCCTTTCCAACCTGTTAGCCGTTTCTCAACCCGGTCAATTATGGGCAGCCAATCTGCCTTTTTGAGTTTCCCGGGTCTTAGTGGCAATCCTAGGTACTGAATAGGGAAACTCTCGGTGGAGCAATTGAGAATTGTGGCATGTTCAAGTGTCTTCTCCGGTGTCAGGGCAATGGGGATGAGAGTACTTTTATGGAAATTAATCCTGAGGCCAGACCAAGCTTCAAAGCAATAAAGAATCTCTTTGAAGACTGTAGTTTCTCCTATATTGCCATTGCCAAATAGGAGAGTATCATATGCATACTAGAGTATAGAGCACCCCTGACGATTGACTCCTTGGCTACTGATACAATCCACCCTGCTCTACTGCATTTAGTCATCATGGACCGGAGAACATCTGCCACAATGGTAAAGAGAAGGGGAGAGTGCAGATCTTCTTGTCTGAGCCCCCGTTTGCACGAGGATGGGTGGCCTGACACCCCATTTACCAAAATTGCCGTTTTGCTGGTGGTCAGACATGTGTGGATCCATCTCTCCCCAAAACCTCTTCCCGCAAGCACTTCCAACGAACAATCCCATTCAACAGAATCATAGGCTTTCTCGAAGTCCAGCTTTAGGAGGTAGCTTTTAGAGTTCGATGTGTGACACTGGTGGATAGTTTCCTCAGCCGTTGCAATACTATCCTGAATACATCGGCCTTTAATGAATCCCGTTTGGTCCTGATTAATGAGGCCATCCATTACCTTTCCCAGCCTGTTAGCGAGGGTCTTGGTAATGATCTTTATAGAACAGTTGAGGAGGCTTATAGGGCGGAAGTCTCCAACTCTTCGGAAGTCTTCTTTCTTAGGGATGAGCACAGCCTCCGCGGAATTGAGTCTTTCTAATTTGAGTTTATGCTCGTAGAAGGCTTTGAACATCTTCAACAAATCACCTTTGATTTCCTCCCAGAATATCTGATAGAAAAGTATCGGGAACCCGTCTGGTCCTGGGGCTTTATCTTTTCCTAGATGTTGGACTGCCTCCCAGATTTCCTTCTCAGTGAAGGTTGCTTCTAGGGCTTGCACCCTAGGATCGGAGTTGTCTACCGGGTCCTGCCAGAAGTCGTGTTGGAGAGGAACTCGCAGGTCCGCTTTGTGCCTAAAGATGCGCTTGAAAATGGACTGGAATGCCAATTTAATAGCGTCATCGCCTTGTACCATTCCGGAGTCCGAGTGGATCGAGTGAATTAGGTTAGATCTACGTCGGCCACTAGCTACTTGGTGGAAGAATACTGTGTTCGCGTCTCCTTCTTTGAGCCACGAGATTTTGGACCGTTGCTGCCATTTGATCTCCTCAATCCTATAGAGTTTATCAATATCCTGTCTGAGTTGGAGCAGTCTATTCCACTCATCCTGTATCAAATCCCTAGTTTCTTTAATCTTCTCCAGCTCCTCAATACCTTCCAGAAGGGATTCCTTTGCTCTCCAAATTAGAGCAAATCTGGTTCGGTTCCATTTTCTGAGTGTGCCCCTGAGTCTTCTAATTTTTTCACACCATATTGCGGTCGCTTCTAAGCCCGTGGTCGGGCGAGACCAGCTCTCGTTGACCATGTGGTGGAAGCCTTAGATTTCTAGCCATGCTTTCTCAAACCTAAACCTTGATGGTTTTCTGGGTTGATCTTCCCCAGAAGACAAGAAGATAGGTACGTGATCCGAGGTGGGTTTAGGAAGAGATTTAGCCGACGACAGCGAAAATTTGGTCTCCTAGTCCGTGGAAACCAAGATCCTATCTAATTTAGCTAGAATGGGCGCCGCTTGCATGTTTGACCAGGTGAATAGCCTATCAGAGATGGGGATGTCAACCTGCTCCAGGTCCGTGATTACCTCATTAAATGCTTCACTATCGGGGTCACTGGATCCTCTGCCTTTATGTTCTGAGGCGAATCTAGTGATGTTAAAATCATCTCCCACCACCCAAGGGTGTGGCCAGTTTGCCTGTACCGCTCTAAGTTCTGCCCAGAAAGCCATTCTAGAGGTCGAGGTATGTGTCCATAGACCACCGTGATCGACTGGGTCCACAGATCGGATTTTCGTGGGAGCAACACCGACAAAGAAAATTGATCGTGGAGCTTATCTAGACAACAAAAGGTTTTAGGGTTAAAGCCAAGAGCGATACCCCTAGACGGCCCAACAGATGGGGACATTCTCCAATCAGAGACCCGATTTCCTCCCAACCTACTAAGTCTAGACATGTGAGCAAGTTTGGTTTCTTGAAGACCCACAATGTTAGCCTTTGACCTGGCTATGACTTCCTTAACCATTTCTCGCTTACCCTGCCTACCATGGCCTCTAACGTTCCAAAATAGCCCCTCCATTAACTACTATTAGGTAAGGGATCGTGACTCAATATGGGCATCGAGTTCAACTTAAGGGTGACCCTCTCGGTCTCCCATCCTCTAATTTTATTAAGGAGGAAAGCGTTCCTATCAGTATCTGTAACCGCAAGACCACAGGTATCGGCTAGATTAAAAATCACAGAATCAGTCATTAAATTAAAAATAGAGGCTAGGAAAGAACGTGTACCTCCGTCGCTTGTCTTAGCCAACTTAGCGGGCTGCAGCAATCTCTAGGTAGTCGTCTAAGGACTCCTCAATAGCCCTCTTAGCGACTTTCTGAACCCTGTATCCTAGACTGCTCGGAGTGTATACTGGCGTCATTGATTGTGATTGGGAAAAAGTGGAAGGCACAATCTCTGGTGAGATATCCGCAAGATCTTTAGCCAGCCCTTCAGAGTCAAGAGACTCTCCTTCTGAGTACTCATAATCATCATCAAGATTGAGTTTATCGTTTCGATCTTCTTCATATATTCCAGGAGGTGAGACGAGTGTAATTTTGTTTGGACTCATGTATAGGGTAGCGTTCAAATTGGACCCCTCTTTGGGCCCAACTAAAAACTCCTTGTTTAAAGACTCCCCAAACTCCACATTTGCTTCAGAAGGCCCAATCAAAATCTCCTTGTTAAACCCAACCCTAATCTCCTTTAAATCTACGTTAAGCCCAGGCCCATTCCCCTTCGTTGGCCCATTACCCTCTTTAACCACCCCTTCATATCCCTCTCTCAGACTCTGAGCGCTCATTCGCTCTGAGTCGAGAGCACGATAGGGTACGATAATACTAGGGCACATCTGGTCCATAACCCTGACGCCTACGACAGAGGGATCGCTACGTGGCGACTTCCCTTTCGTTGGCATTGTGGTCGAAGCATAAGGCGAAGAATATGAAGGGTTGAGCGCTAAAATCGAAGGTTGAGGCGCTTCGTTATCCCCTTCGTTGCTATTACCCAGTCTGTCTCTCTTCTGCTCTTTACCACTTTGAGCTTTCCTCTTTCCCTGTTCTTCTACCTCCGACCTTGCAGAGCTCCCTTTTGGGTTGGGCTCTTTGTCAGCGCTTGTCGTCTTCCCCAAAATGGTAGTCTCCCCTCTCGACTTTTGATCCAAAGCCACCCACTCTTGTCCTCTTGGATTTCTATGCATGTCGTTTTGCTTGTCGATTTCCAAGGTACTTTTGCCCTTTTTCCCTCTTGCACAGTCTGCCTCCACTCTCTGCTCCTCTCGTGGCTTCCCACCACCAACTCCGAGGTGTTGACTGCCACTTTGAGCTTTCTTTTGCCCCTCCTTTCGAGGATCCCTTTCTCGAGCGACAAGACCTCCTAAATCTAGAATTTTGAGTAGGTCCACCGTAGGATCTGTTGGGTTTGTTGGATTTGTTGGATCTGTTGGGTTTGTTGGATTTGTTGGATCTGTTGGGTCTGGATCATTGGATCTGATGGTCAAGTCTCGATCTCGACCACCTTTGATCGGAGAAACTCTCCCTGGTTCTGATCCCTCCACCATGTGCACATGGCCTTGCTCCTTCTCTCTCGCCGCTTTGATGAGCTCCCGGTGCGCCCTTTCCACTTCATGGGCTCCATCTATGGTCAGATCCCACTGTGGCAAAACCACCTACTTGTATGATCGGTTGTCTCTGAGCGCAGATGAAAGAGTGGGGGAGGTGATGGCCGAATGCTCTATCTCTGGCTCTGCTCGCTTGTCGAGCACGAACCAGACCAGGTACGACTCTTCGAAGGAGAATACCTTGGCAAACCGGGGCATCAATGAGATATCAGCACTCCTTATGAGAATCCTTGCCGACACGATCTCCGAGCGGCGTACTGTTTTCTCGTCAATCTCTTCGATGGAGCCGAAGTCAGCGACTATCTCTTGGAGTACTTCCCTCTTCCAAAAGTGAAGAGGCACATTGTGTATCCAAATTCAATATCTGTCGCCTTGTGGGAGCTCTGCTCCGAAGCTAGGTGACCAAGCAAAAAATTCAAATCTGAAGTGGCCAAAGTCGACTATTCCCATGCCAGTGACTTCGACCACCTTCTCCGGCGATGGGAATGACACAAGGAATTGTAAGTGACACATTTTCTTTGCTACCTAGTCTCTGTGGGCCCTCATTGACCACTTTGCGTTAAGAGCTTGGAGGAGATGCATCTCCAATGGGCTCCCTGTCCTTACTCTGGCAATTGCACACCATTGACGAAGCCATTTCTCTTCGTTCTTGATTGTGTCTAAGCTCTTTACAAGCCGAATAAAGGTTGGGTTATCGGGAGACCTGCCTCGGCTTACCTGGCGTTCGTCGTCATCGTTAGTCTCTACCACATTAGTACACACATACGAAAGGTGACCCCATTTCATGCACTTGAGACATCGAACTTCTTTTGTGCATTCCTTCCTGTAATGGCCCAAGTCGCCACAGTTGAAGCACGGTACAGGCTTACGCTTTCCTTTTCTTTGTTTCTTTTTCTGTTCGAGTTGGGGGTGAGGGAATTACTCTGTCTCTTGTTTTTTTTTCCCAATCACTTGAACCCACTGTTCCCCCCCTTCGATGGAGTCAGCCTCCACTGTAATCCCGTTTTGCGGAGCCCCCTCATGGGCCCGCTCGACGCAGGATTTAAGTGCATGGTTAGGGTCCCTCTGAGGTGGTGGAGGGGAATGATGGTTGGGGTGATGGACATTGGTCGGGGAGATTTGTAGAGGTTTTTGGTATGATCTGTGGTGTTTGTGGTGGTGGGTAGACTCTGAACTGTTGATGTATGATTCTGTTCTCTTTTGTTGGTACTGAAACTTGTTTTGGATTTGTGGATGGTATTGACGCCGTAGGTCGTAACCCCTCTGGTTGTAATCGTAGTCGTAGCTACTCTGGTTGTGTCCCACTCTGTGGGGGTGACACTGGACTGTGGGGGTGGGGGGGTGGGGGGTTTCTTACGCACTTCGTGGCCAGGACCCCCTCTTTGGGCCCGTCCCCTGTAAAGCTCCTCTTCATGGCGATGATGACTATAGCTCCTCTCCTCTTGTCGTTGATGCACACTACGGTGTGCACGCGCCGGGGAGTATGCTCGTCTGAGCCTCTGTGCTTCCTCCTGGGGGGAGTTCAGTTGGGGGGGGTGGGGGCGCTGTGGGGGGAGCCAAAACAATGGGTATAGATGTTGGGATTGGGAGAGGTGGTGATGGTTGCTTCAGGGATGGGATGGCAGGGGGATAGCTTCTGAGGGCGTTGGGTCGAGGTGGTGACGGGCCCTCTCTTTGGGCCCGCACCCACTCAGTTCGAGCTCAGAGAGCATGTTGAAGAAGGCGGTCAGAGTTGAGGAGAAAGCGATCGGAGTTGGTGGATGAAGACAAGGGCTCAGTGCAAGAGAACAGGGTGCTTGGGTTCAACCAGTTGATCAGGAGCAAGAAGAAGAAGGTTCAGGAAAGGAGGGTCCGAAGGCTCAGGCGTGGCTCCAGTGAAGGGTTGTAGGTAGCTCTCTTCTTCTTTGAGTTTTTGGTTAAAGTTTCATGCAAGGAGTTGTTGGCATTGGTTTCTCTTACAACTCACATAACTCACGCTGTAAAACTCGGCCTCAACTCAACCAAACAGTACATACTTACGGGAGGAGAAATATTGAATGTGTAATTGTAAAAACTATATGAACCTGAACAGGAGAATTTTTCTTCCATTTTAATTAAAATGAGACATAAAGAGCGCAGAAAGAACTTATGCACAAAACTTGAGTACGAGTTTGTTGTCTGGTTGATCATCGGTATAACTGAATCAACGAGTTTTGGCTTTGCAAATAGCATTCATTCTTAATGTTCATTTATAAACCATATCAATCAATACATGTATCTCGGGTTCTCATTAACTACAACATACAAGGATTGATGCTCAAAATTCACTTGTAGATGATCAGTAAGTTGTAATTTACAGAAAGTATTCTGTAGAGTCTACAACTAGAGATTCCCCAGTCTAATTGAAAACACTAAACTGAAAGCTTAATTATGAACAAAAAGAAGAAGAAAAACACATCAAAGAAGCAGCCACCAGTTCAATCAGCACACTTGCATTTACTGAATCACTTTGTAAAAAAGAGACATGTTTGCATCTTATAATTACAGACAGAGATCAATGCTCACAATGTTCTTCCTCTTTCTCTCTCTAATCAAACACCATGAGCTTTTTATACTCTTCACCCGAGATTGCGTTCTGCATCACGGCCTCTGGGCTGAGAGCCTTCTCTCCCTCCTCCAGAAAAAGCTTCACCATGTTATTCGAAAACCCGCTCACCAGAGCCACCCCTTTCTGGGTCCCAGTCACCGGAATCGATACAGGATCCCCACCCTGCTCTCCCTGCAGATCCCCTTCCTCAACTCCTTCCCGTGCCTGTTCCTCTTCACCTTACTATAAAACTTCTTCTTCCCAAACCTCCGTACAATCACCCTCCTCTTCCTCTGATCCCTCTCCCTCTTCGCAGTCATCCTTGTATCAGAGCCATGAACCAACCGATACAGGATCTCAAGAAGATCCTTCATGTACCCGAAATCCGCAAGGGAAGCCACATTGAGAGCAAGTGTCCTAGGATGGTTTTGATGTATCCACAGAGCAGATGCATAAAACCCTTCCCTGTCCGACTTTCCAGTACCGCGAACTCCTCTAAGGTTGCACACCAGTTTCAAAGCGGTTACTGGGTCTTTCTCCCATGAGGAGGATAGGAGGTTGGTGGTGGTGTATGGGGGTGTGTCAGGGACTACTTGGAAGAAGAAGTCGAGGCACGGGTTGCCGGAAGAGAGGAAGGTGGGGGAGTTGTTTTCGGTGAAGCCCATTCGGGTTTTGGGGTGAGTTTGGTGGATGGTGTTGAAGGTTGAGTCCATGAGGTTGAGGAATGGGTCATTGGTGGTGGTGGTGGTGATGGGTTGGCGGGCCTCCGGTGGCCCGAGGAGGAGGGAGGTGGAGGAGGATGACATTTCTGGTGAGGGGGTTGGCTGAAATTGGGTAGGGGTTTAGGTTTTTATTACTATAAAGGTTTGAGTGGAGAGGGATTTTGGTTTTTGTTTTTGTTTTGATGGAGTGGAAAAGGGGCGGAGGGGGTGTTTATATAATAGATTTGGAATTGCTTGGCACCCAAGTTTGGGTTATGGCGGTTTGTTGAAAATAAAATTGTAGAATATTCGAAGTGGACTTTTTCTTATATTTTGGGCGGACTATTTATTTAAAGAATTAGTTTGAATTTTTTCCAAAAATGACCCTTTTTTTTTAAAGTTTTTTTCCAAACTGCGCTACTTTTTTTTAATTTTCCAAAGCACCCCACTCGGTCTTTGAAAAAACGAGTCTAGTTAAAAGTAGCGCGGTCTTTCAAAGACCGAGTCTTGCACTTCGAAAAATCGAAGAGCAAGACTCGGTCTTTGAAAGACCGCGCTAGTTTTAACTAGACTCGGTCTTTCAAAACCCGAGTCTTGGACTTTGGGGTTTTTAAAAGCGCAGATCTCCCTTCTTCTTCTTCTCTCTCTCTACTTTAACTTATTCTATTTCTCTAACCCATCTTCCTAAATCTAGGGCGACCTCCTTCCCACAAAATCTCATCTTAATCTAAATATATTTACCAATTCTTTCCTAATCCTCTTACCTTCCACTATAAAAACCCTAAACCCATTTTTTGAAAGATCAATATTTTGAATTTTTGCTAAATTTGAAGAGGATAGCAACTTCAACTCTTTTACCTAGATATCTACGGCTCCATCCTTGAAGCTTGTGAAGGTATGATGAATATTGGCCTTTAATTTTCTATCTTTTTTTATAGATTTTGTTTGTGGTTAGATAATAACTCGCATATTCGTATAAATATACGTAGGTATGGATCTTGAGATTCCTATTTGGTTATACTTTGGTGGTGAAATAATTCGTGATCCAAAGATTGGTAGTTGCTATAGTATGTTGGATCCGGAAATAGTTTGGGTACCTCGTACCATTATATTTGCAGAAGTAGTTGAGAAAATTTATGAAGTTACTAATTGGGATAGGAATCAATGGAAGGTGAAGATTTTAGCTCAATACGCAGCAGGTAGAGGAGATGGTTAGTATTTTATGACAGTGCCCGTATCTACTGATAATGCGCTGAAGTCAATGATTGCTAGGACATTTGATTCCAATTGTGTTTGGTCTGCATTAGAGCTATATATTCAGCAAATTCAAATTTTGAATGCTCAGCCATATGATATTCCCAGTTCAAGCTTCATAAGGATAGTACCTACATAGCAGATGAGGTCTAACCCCGCTCAATCTTCACAACCAAATTTACTGTCCTCACAAGAAAACACCTTCACAAATACAAGAAATGCTGATTCTACAGTTGTTGAGTTACCACCCAAACCTAGTCCGGTTCCTGACTATGTTCCAAATGACAGTGTATTTGAGCTCTTTTAAAATGCAGTGGTTAACAACAGCATATTAGACGATGATAAAGAAGAGGAAGAAACAGACGATGATGAAAATGTAGAAAATAATGATGGAGAAGAAGATGATGATGTAGCAAATGTAAATCCTACGAACAACAGTTCTAACGAAGTGAGAGCTGTTGATAGCTATGCTAATATTAACGCTCATGTTACGGAGGAGATGGCTCAAGCTGCTAGAGTATCCCCATTTCCACAAGAGTCTTCTGGTTCATCCAATGTAGATGAATTTTACGTTGGACAGGAGTTTGTAAGAGTCCATTCAGCAAGCTGTGAAGGTGTATTCTATCAAGAAACATCGTGAATTTGTCACATTGAAAACAACACCGTCACTGTACACTGTTAAATGCAAAATGACACCTAGAAAACGTACAATTGAGGAGATCGTACAAGGTCCCCCAGGAGTAAGTGATGGTGGATGCCCTTGGAGATTACGAGCTATTGTTCCAAAAGGGGAGAGAAGTTTTGTGGTGAAGAAGATAGTTGGGCCTCATACTTGTACGAATCCCATGTTGAATCAAGACCACTGTAAAATTGATGCTACCTTGTTAGTAATTTGATTGTGGGTGTGGTGAAGAAGGATATTGCTTTATCACCGCGGGGAATTATTGAGATTGTGAAAATAGAATATAATTATCAGATTTCATATAAAAAAGCTTGGAAAGCAAAACAAAAGGCAATTGAGAGGTTGTTCGGTACCTTCGAAGAAGCATACACGAAGCTGCCTTTTCTACTAACAGCAATTCAAGCAGCAAATCCAGGAACCGTTGTCCACTGGGATAAATATGAGTCTAGTCCTAGCGAGGAAATATTTAAGAGAGTATTTTGGGCATTTGGTCCTTCGATTGAAGGTTTCAAGTCTTGCAGACCGGTTATTAGTGTAGATGGAACTCACTTGTACGGTAAGTACAAGGGTTGTTTGCTAATTGTTTTTTCTCCGGATGTGAATGGTTGCTTATTTCCATTTGCATTTGCATTGGTTGATGGAGAGAGTATAAATACGTGGACATGGTTTATGACTTGCATCCGGTATTATGTCACCGATCGCACTGAGTTGTGTGTTATCTCGGATCGTCATGTTGGTATATTGTCTGCTATGGATTTGCATAACGGAGCTTGGAACGAACCGAATGCATTTTATCGATATTGTGTGCGTCATTTTGCCACAATTTTTTTTAGTAAATTTAGTAGCAAGGCATTGCGGAAAAAGGCCAAAATTATAGTTTGTCAAACCAACCCAAAAAGTTCATGGCCAAACTCGCTGAACTTGAAACCGTCAATGTCAAGGCGGCTAATTGGTTGAAAGAGAAGCCGGTTGAGAAATGGGCACTTTATGCAGATGAAGGTCGAAGATATGGAATAATGACTACAAACCTGTTAGAATGCTTCAATTCAGTCTTGAAAGGAGTCCGTAGTTTACCAGTAACTACGATTGTTGAGACGATCTTTTTACGTCTCAACTCTTACTTTACTATGCGTCGACAGGAAGCTAGTAAGCTTTTATGTGAAGGGAAGATTTTTGCTAAAAGTGTACATGATTTGATTGATAGTTGCCGTAAAAGAGCAAACCAACATGAGGTTACAATGTTTCATCATCAGCCTGGAGTTTTTTTCGTGAAAACGGGTATACGCATGGTTAATGGAGAACGGAAGGGTGGGAACTTGCACACCGTGAACTTGGGTACAAAAACATGCACATGTATGAAGTTTCATCTATATCATATTCCCTGTTCTCATGTATTAGCAGCCTGTGCATATCGTACAATCGATCATAAGCCTCATGTTGATAAATTTTACCTTGTCACGTTATTAGCACAAACTTGGGCTCCTGTATTTAGTCCTATTCTAAGTAGCTACACAATTTTGGGATAAGTAGCTATTTGAATTAGTCAAGTTTGTTACCATGCTTTTAGCCACTGCGTGGAGTGTTTTGTTATTCTGTTATTTCCTTATGTAAAAGCTATTTATAGCTGCCTTATTCATTCAATAATATTGAGTCATTCCCATATTGTTCTTTGCATTCTAGATCTTGAATTTGTGTCTAACAGTAATATGTAGCCATGTTATAAAATTTCCCCTTGAACTTGATGCTATTCCTTTGTCTGCATTGTTTCTTGAAGCAATATATATATATATATATATATATATATATATATATATATATATATATATATTTGGTGGGGGAGGGGGGGGGTTTTAAAAAGATGCTATTTCTAGTTGAACCGCCAGGTTAACTACAGATTTACTTTCTATAAGACATATTCTCCTTGATATCGCCAATATGTGATGATTGATGAATAATTAACGTTGTGTTCTGAATTCATCCATTTATTCTAAATTCTCCTTTCAGATATTCATGGAGGCCAACTTGCAGAGCATAGGCATTAACAAATTTATCGCCTAATATAAGTTTTATTCTAAATTTTGTCCCCATATTCATTTAACTAGAAATGTTCTTTTTTATATATTATCTACAAGAATTCCCACGACGTATCTCTACTTCTAATCTTTACTATATTCAAGTTTGGAATGTGCCATACATATTCAAGTTTAGTAATACAGAGGATTTGTATCCTCTCTACTCACAAAAAATAAGTGAATGATCCACTTAGTTAATATCAACTATCCATCATAGATCTGAGTGGAGAGGATACAATTCCCAGAGAAGAGCTTATTTCTTGTGTTAGCGTTTCAATCAAAGACAATATGGTTAGGAAAAATCAAAGACAGAGAGTACAGTCAAATACATACCACCTATATACTGTACAATGAACACTACGATATATTAAATAGTATAGATTAACTGTATCTGTACTAATGAATATACCATAAGAGGCACTCATGTATAGCGCAAAGCGAAACATAAAGAGGCATACATACTGTAGTAGTAAAATTGTTTGATCCACTAACTACAAACCTTTTAGTCCCTTAGTTGATGTGCAAATTGTTGAAATCAATATTAGCCCACACTCATGCCATTGCTTGCATCATTTTAGTTAGGTAGATGTTATGTTTCTCATGTGTAATTTCAATTGTCTAGATTAGTTTGTGTTTATTTTATTGTGTGGTGTTGATTGCTTCTTGTAACCTATAAATACCCCCCTTGTATTTGAGTTTATCATCCAATAAAAGCTTAATAATAAGCCTTGAAAGCTTTCCTAAGTGTTCTTCTTCTTTGCAATTTTGCGAGGTTCTTCTAAAGAGTGGTTTTCTTCTTCTTGATAAATTAGAGTTTTATACTCTATTTATTCAACACAAATTGGATTTTGGACTATGTTACACATGCCGATACCATAATGCATCAATGGCGTTTTGATTCCTATACCCAAATAGGAGTGTCTGTGTTTCCACAGAATGGAAACTTAGGAAAAACTTTAAAATGTCGTTCACTATAATTTTCTGTTTCGTCAACAAGAATAGTAATTTTTATACTAATTGATTTTTTTTCTTGGTTGGGACAATGCCTGTAAGCTACACACACATATATTTTTACCCCATAAAAGGAAATGGTATGAGCGGGTTTTAAACACCCTACCTCTTGTTCACTAGCGATTAGCGATGTGGCTGAAAACTAGACCCTGGTGGCACCTCTTTTACTAGATAAATGTCATTTTTTTTATTATTTATCTTTTCACCTTGACGATATTTGTAAATTAATTATTACAGTTTTTTTTTTCTTTAAAAAGTTTATATGGAGTTTTCAGACTGTTTACCATTTGATTGTCTGTTTTGCAGAAACAACTGGGAGGCACCAAGCTGTTGTGTTGGGATCAATTTCCACTTGCATATTTTTGTCACCGATAAATTCTCAAGCATGTGAGTTTTGTTCGTTATAGTTTTGAGTTTTATAATTTGAAGTCTCGCGGTTCAGAATATAATCTCTGTTCCTTCCCCTTACGCTGCTTAAAGCTGTATGTTGACTACCATAACAATCGTTATTCTTACTATAACTCACTTCAATTTTCTTTTTCCAGTTGCAGTAGAGGTTAAGAAAGGTTTTCAAGCTGCCCTCGATAAGAAAGATGGTTATTCGTTTCTATACCCATTTGGTTGGCAGGTAACTGTCACGGTTTGCTTAAACATAATCCTGGTGTCTCAAATTTATGATTTGAACATCTGATACAAGAGCTTTGTTGAAGTGGGTGCTAGTTAACAGATAACCAAATCTCTTATAGTTGTTGAATGATAATACCAGGAAGTTGTCATTCAAGGTGAAGATAAGGTATTCAAAGATGTTATGATGTTAGGGTTGTGTCTTGTATACTCGTTGTTCAGATTATAAGAAGGTAATATGAAGCACGGAGGTCGAAGTGCCGAAGTGAGTAGAAGGAGAAACAGCAGCAGCAAGGGTGCAGGCTAGTTGTGGTCGACCGGTCTTGGTGACAGTCGACCGCACCCCCTGACCGCTCGTAGTACAGGGAATGTCAGAGAGTGGTACGGTTGACCGGTCTTGTTGGACGGTCGACCGCCCGCAGCGCTGAATTATTTTTGGGCTTCGATTTGTTAGGTCGGTTCAGCCCAATCTTCAACTCCATGTTAGATCGTGCGGCTCCTATTCAGTTACTTCTTTTTCAGGTTTTATCGGATGACTGAGGATCAAGATTAGACCTAAGTTTCTCTCTATTCTTCTATATATATTGTAAACTCCTTCAATATGAGAGGGAGTACTTCATAAATTCTTTTCTCCATTACAAAGAGAGGCTCGAGAGAGAGATAGTTCTTGGTGGGTGAGTTTAATTCCTTGTGTCAAGTGAATCAGTAACTCCTTGTAATCTCCTTTAGTTGAATATCAGATCTCCCTATATTTCTTCCCGGATTAAGCAAAAGCTAACCGGGATAAGTCATCGTTGTTGTGTTTGTGTTAGTTTGGTGGATCTACTTGCTTGCTCAATTTATTCACCTCGTCTACTTCGACTTCCTCATTGCTTTAATTAGTTCCGCTGCGATCAGAGGGCATTTGTTGACGCCCCAATCCCAACAACTGGTATCAGAGCTTCAGGTTGCCGAGTTCCTTGGTTAAGATGACATGCCACAGTATTTTGAAGATCAAGCAGTTCGATGGAAAGATCAACTTCAATCTTTGGAAGACTGATATGTATGATGTTCTTGTTCAAGAACAGTTGCAGTCAGCAGTTAAGAAGAAGAAAAAGCCAACTGATATGTAGGATGATGTTTGGGAAGATATTCGTGAAAGAGCCATAAGTCTAATCCAACTATCCTTGGTGGACGAGATCAAGTGCAGATTTCTTGAAGAAACTGACGCGGCGAGTTTGTGGAAAAGACTCATAGCTGACTACTCCGGTTCGTCGTTATTAGATCGGATGCATTGGAAGAGGAAGTTATTTCGTTTATCTATGAAGGAAGGTACCGATCTCCAAGACCACATTACAGAGTTCAATAAGGTATTATCTGAACTTAAGGCGATCAATGCAGATGTGTGTGAGGAAGATAAAGTTTTCAACCTGATATATTCACTGTCGAATTCGTACGAGCCTTTGATCACGACCATGCTACTCGGTAGATCTGCCAAGGAGAGTATTTCGGTAGATGGTGTAATCAAAGCATTGAAGAAAAATCAACTTAGGAAGGAGACCCATAAATCTTCATCGTCTATTCCTACAAGTTGTCTAGCAGTGGATGGTCCTTCTGGGAGAAGACAAAGTGCTTTGCAAAAGGATTCGATCCGTTGCCGATATTGCAAGAGGCCAGGGCATATCAAGAAAGACTGTTGGAAATTACAGAATCAAGAGAGCGCCAAGAACGGGAGTTCAGCCGCTAATGTAGTTAGTACCTTTGTTGCCTTTAATTCAGGTGGTTCGTGTCTACTTGTTTCAAATTCTTTAGAAGTGGATTCTAGTTGGTTTCATGACTCAGGGAGTTCTTCTCATATTTGCTCCAAGAGGGGTTGTTTTCTACTTATAAGTCTACTACGGGGCATTGTGTGACAATGGAAACTGGGAAGATTTGTGAAGTAGTGGGTGAGGGGACAGTTGAGTTGAAGATGTCAGGTCTAAATATGTTCACTTTAAGGGATGTTTTGCATACTCCTCTGCTGAAATGGAATCTGATTTCCTTGGGAACTCTTGATGCACGGGGCTGCAGGTACACAAATCAAGGTGGAGTTCTGTCTGTTTTTCAAGGTCGTCGTGAAGTGATTAGAGGTATGAGAGTCGTTGGGCCAAGCCAACACAATCTCTACAAGCTTTGGGGAATTCGAAAATCCTGCATAGGGGTTGATAGTTCTTTTCCCATTATTTCCGAAAGCACAGCTAGTTTGCCGCAACTAGAATCATCGAGACGAGATCACGACGTTCGAATATCGTCGAGAGGTGGAGAAAGCCTACGGGTAGGTGGAGTTCGTGCGGAGTTTGACAACTTTGTGAGTACATCTACGGAGGTGTGCCGTTGAGGGGTGACAATGGATTTGGTGAGATTGGGTAGAGATCATTTCAATTAGAAGAAGAAGATATTGTTCTAAGTTCTTTGCAAGTGGAATTTGTTAGAGTTTGGAGATAAGTAACACATCATGTGATAGCACTCGTATGCAATCCAAGGTGGAGTTTGTTAGGGTTGTGTCGTGTATACTCGTTGTTCAGATTAAAAGAAGGTAATATGAAGCACGGAGGTCGAAGCGTCGAAGTGAGTAGAAGGAGAAACAACAGCAGCAAGGGTGTAGGCTAGTTGCGGTCGACCGGTCTTGGTGACAGTCGACCGCACCCCTCGACTGCGCCCTCCGACCGCTCGTAGTACAGGGAATGTCAGAGAATGGTACGGTCGACCGGTCTTGTTGGACGGTTGACCGCCCGCGGTGCTGAATCGTTTTTGGGCTTCGATTTGTTAGGTCGGTTCAGCCCAATCTTCAACTTCAAGTTAGATCGTGCGGCTCCTATTCAGTTACTTCTTTTTCAGGTTTTAGCGGACGACTAAGGATCAAGATTAGACCTAGGTTTTCTCTCTATTCTTCTATATATATTGTAAACTCCTCCAATACGAGAGGGAGCACTTCATAAATTCTTTTCTCCATTGCAAAGAGAGGCTCGAGAGAGAGATAGTTCTTGGTGGGTGAGTTTAATTCCTTGTGTCAAGTGAATCAGTAACTTCTTGTAATCTCCTCTAGTTGAATATTAGATCTCCCTATATTTCTCCCCGGATTAAGCAAAAACTAACCGGGATAAGTCATCGTTGTTGTGTTTGTGTTAGTTTGGTGGATCTACTTGCTTGCTCAATTTATTCGCCTCGTCAGCTTCGACTTCCTCATTACTCTAATTAGTTCCGCTGCGACCAGAGGGCGTTTGTTGACGCCCCAATCCCAACAATTGAACCCTTGGAAAGTGTCAGCGTTAACATGATTCCGACTAACAAGCAAGATATTAGAGACCTGGGACCTCCACAAGAGGTATGTATATATTATTTGCCTTATATCATTTGTTTTTTTCTCTTTCAATCTTGAACTTTATTCTTGGGTAAATCACAGAGGTTACACCTAACATTTCACAGAAAATCATATTTCCTGCCCAAAGTTTAATTTTCAACAAAATGCCAATAAATATTTTAAAAATTAGCCCTTCATCTTTAAATATTATGTACATCAATGCACTATCTTTGGTCACAATAGGCAAAAACCCTATGGTTGTTAAATGCAGTAGGTTCATATGTATTAACTTGAATTGAATATGACCTTTGTTAGACGATAATTTTGCAAACATTGTATGTAAGCATCATGACTCATGAGGTAAAGAGCATAACATTGTATATAAGCATCATTTTCTTGTGTTTCCTTTTCACTTGTTAAGCTTAACGAACATGTATATGTTACATATATTGGCAAATAATGATACATGGGTTGCAAAATTGCAACTTATTTAAAGTTTGGAACGTTACAGAAATTTTTAGGGAGGACATTTGGTATTTTGTGAAACATTAGGTGTGATATTTGTGATTTACCCTCTATTCTTTCAGATCTATTTGGATTGTGAAAATTACCTGATGCTATTGATTAAGTTGGTAGAAGCTTTGATAAAGAGAGTGCTGGCCCCTGCTTCTCAGAAAACAAAGTTAGTTGAGGCAAGAGAGGTTTGAAACCTTTACAACTTCTTCTGTCAACTTCCTGGCTCTTTTACAATGAATGAACCTTCTTAGTCTTAGTTATATCAATTGTTATCTTGTTCTTAAACATGCCTAAGTTCCTTTAAAATTCAACTAAAAAATGTTATCTTTATAAGAACCTTATATGATTGCGTCACCTAGTTAAGAGAATCTTATTGTGCAATGAACTCTTCACATCATTTTGTGACAAAAAGGGAATTTCATCATCATTGTTACTATTCGTAGTGATCATGGTGGGAAATTTCAAAACGAACTATTCACATCATTTTGTGACAAAAAGGGAATAAAACATGAGTTCGCATGTTCTCGCACTCCCCAACAAAATGGGGTTCTTGAAAGGAAGAATCGATCTCTTCAAGAAATGGCTCGTACCATGCTTAGTGAAAAAGATTTACCCAAATCATTTTGGGCAGAGGCTGTCAATACAGCATGTTATACCATAAACCAAGTAATCATTAGAAAATATCTTGGGAAAACTCCTTTTGAACTATATTATGGCAAAACTCTCAACCTAAGCTACTTTCGTGTCTTCGAATGCAAAGTATTCATTTAAAATACCCTTGATAACTTGGGGAAGTTTGATCATAAAAGTGATGAAGGTGTTTTCCTAGGATATTCTTTTAGTAGCAAAACATATCGCGTATTCAACAAAAGAAGATGCACAATTCAGGAATCTATTGATGTTATTTTTGACGAAACTAATCCCTACTCCAAAGAAATATTGCATGTTGTTGATGATGATGAGACATGGGTTCGTGTTGAAAAGAAACAGGTTCATATTGAAGAAGAACCACAAGCAAATGATCAAAATCAAGTGGTGCTTCAAGACAAAGATGAACCCAAAAATCAAATCAATGAGTTTCCTACACAACAAATTGATGCCATGGAAGATGGAAATATACAGCATCAAGGTTCAACAAGTGAGAGACGTCCCGTATAGAAAATCATGTCTAGTCATCCCCCATCTCTTATACGAAGTGATATGTCCAAAGGGGTAACTACTCGCTCTCAAGCTCAAAATTTTATGTATTTTACCGCTTTCGTTTCCATACTCGAACCTAAGAATATTAAGGAGGCCTTGCAAGATAATCATTGGATCATTGCAATGCAAGAAGAACTTAATCAATTTGAACGGAATCAGGTATGGAGACTTGTTCCTCGACCTCAAATAGGACTATACTTGGCACTAAGTGGGTGTTTAGGAACAAGTTAGACGAATCCGGCTCCATTACTAGGAATAAGGCCCGTCTTGTTGCACAAGGTTATAATCAATAAGAGAGTGTATATTTTGATGAAACTTTTGCTCCAGTTACTAGGCTTGAAGCCATTCGTATTTTACTTCTTTTTGCTGCATATATGGGTTTTACTCTCTTTCAAATGGATGTTAAAAGTGCATTTTTAAATGGATCTATTTCGGAAGAAGTTTATGTGGCACAACCACCGAGATTTACTGATCCCACATATCTGAACCATGTTTTTCATTTTGATAAAGCTCTTTATGGTTTGAAGCAAGTTCCTCGTGCTTGGTATGAACGACTGAGTTCGTTTATTCTTCACATAGGATTTTCTAAAGGAAAAGTAGACACTACACTATTTATAAAGCATGTTTTTAAAGACATTTTAATCGTTCAAATTTATGTTGATGATATTATATTTGGATTCACTAATGAAAATCTTTGCAAGGAGTTTTCAAAGCAAATGTATGATGAGTTTGAAATGAGTATGATGGGAAAACTAACATACTTCCTTGGACTTCAAATACAACAAAGAAAGGATGGCATATTGATATGGTCAAAACAAGGGGTTCAATCGAGACCGTCCAAATGGGGCACGAATCCTACAGCTCAGGGACGAGACGGTAATTTCACATGCAAACGGGTCCGAAGCGGGTACTGGGTCTCCTTCTCACAGATCCAATAACCCGCAAACGGATCCACCACAGCTGGGCACGGGTTTCAACCCGCTGCCAACTCGATCCAGCAAGACACAATCAAGGTCCCTGATTAGATCTAAATCAACGGCCATGATTTACGTCAATCTTTACACTGGGATTTAGGGATTAAAATTCCTTATCTGATTACCAGAATATACCTTATCAGATTACTTTCCCAATCTGTTTACAAGGAGATTGTTCTATATCAGACTACGCGGATTACATTCCTAAATTGTTCTCTGCGACGATCGGAGTTCAACGGAACAGGTATACAGGTTCTCCTATTCAGTTTCCCCAAAGAACTCACAAATTCATCTGTTTGCCCCCACACCGAATTTAGCGGCAACAGATTGGCGCCGTCTGTGGGAAACTAACGAGTAGAGACCTCTCCTCTTCCCGGTGAACAGGTTTTCTCCAGCCATGCCGCCTCGCAAAGTCAGATCTAGGGGCTCCAATCGAGCGCCCATCCTTGACCAGCAGGAAGTCCTTCCTGATCCCACTCAGCAACAAGGGCAGCTCCCTCCTACTGTGGAAGAGCCGCTCCAGCGGAACCCTCCACATCCTGATCCGAAGGGGCCTAACCCCCAGAAACAGCCTCTTCATCCAGAGAACATACCCAACCACACTGCCTCCAGTGCCTCCATGGCCTCCCATCATCCCCGAGCCTCTGGTCGCCACGATGCCCATCCCAGACGCCCGGAAGATAAGGACCTTCGTCACCATCTGGACGAAAAGCGGGCTCGGGGAGAAGCCTCCCACCAAGAACGATCCCCCCGACACCGGGGACACAGGGGGTCCCCCGCCCGAAGAGGGAGAAGAGACTCCCCCGATCACTACCGAAGGAGGCACTCACCAGCAGGTCGGCAGCAGCATCGGAACAATGAGGCACCCATCACCCGTGCCGAGTTCCAGCAATTCCAAGCTATGGTACAACAGGCCCTCAATCTCCGTCAAAATCCCAATGAGCCAAGGGCCCCCTCCCCTCGTCCGGTCCGGAGCCCTCGCCAACGTTCCCCTTCTCCTCGACCCGCTCCTACCAATTCCAGACGCACCCCAAGTCCTCGTCGTTCCCGAAGCTACCATCGCCGCAGTCCTCGCTCCCCATCCTACGAAGACGAGTCCCGTGGCTCGGCAGATCACCGCCGGAGAGATAACACCATGAACCGCCGCCTGAACGAGGTGGAAAAACTCTTGGGACGGATAAACCGGGAAGAAGAACTCAGGGGGAGGACCCTCCGTCCTAGCCAACCCCCGTTCTCCCGGACCATAGTGGATACTCCTGTTCCCTTCGGTTTCAAACCTCCCCAGTTCGAGAACTATACGGGAGAGACCGATCCGGTTGACCACATCGAAGGCTTTAAGACTTTGATGCTCCTCCATCAAGCGTCCGACGCCCTCCTCTGCAAAACATTCCCTGCAACTCTGAAGGGCCCAGCTCGAGAATGGTACTCTCGCCTTGCCCCGGCGTCAATATTCTCCTTTGAACAGTTCGAGACCCTGTTCATCACCCACTTCGTCAGCAGCCGAAGGGCCGAGAAGACCAGCATTTCCCTGTTGCACCTCCGTCAGCAGAAGGGGGAGAGATTGAGGGACTACGTGAAGAGGTTCACAGCCGAGGCCAGAACTATCGCATCCCTCGACCAATCCGTTGCTACCGCGGCGTTCCAATCCAACATCCTAAATTCTAACCTCCGCTCCTCCCTCGCCAAAAAACCGCCACATGACTTTTCTGACCTCCTCCTCCGTACTGAAAAGTACATCCGAGCTGAAGAGGCCGAGGAACCGCCCAACTGGGAAGCAACCGCCTCCGGGTCTAAGAGGAAGGGAACGGAAGAAGAGGGACCCAAAAAGTTTCAGAAGGATAATGCTGGCCAGCGCCGGCCTCCCCCTAGATTTGAAAAATTCACTCCCCTCACCACAAACATCTCCGCCATTTTCATGGAAGTCGAAAAAGAAGGGGTCCTGCCTCCAGCTCCAAAGATGAACACCCCAGCCAAAAGGAGGGATAAAGACAAATGGTGCCGTTACCACCGGGACCATGGGCATGACACCAACGACTGCCGGGCTCTGAGAAACGAGATCGAAGCCCTCATCCAGAGGGGGCAGCTGGCGAAGTTTGTAAGAAAGGACGGGGCCGAACTTCCTCCCCAGCCTCGGGGGGCTAACAAACGTCCGGAACGGGAAGAGACGCCAGAATTCGAGGAAGAGCGAGTCCTCCACCTTATCCATGGGGGTCCAATGGGAGAGCAAGTGTTACATGACCTCCACGCTCGGACCCGTCCTCTCCTTAGAAACACTCGAGATTCCACAAGATGCTGCTCGGCCGACTCCCGAGCCAGTCGATGAGCTGGAGGAAATACTCTTCTCGGAGCAGGAGCCGACCCGTAAGTTCTATGTCAGCAAGGCACTCCCGTCCGCCCTACATTCAAATATTGTGAAATGCATCCGAGCCAACCGGGACCTCTTCGCATGGTCAGCAGCGGACATGCCCGGTATCTCCGAAGAACTCTTGGTCCATCGCCTCAGCGTTGATCCGGGGTCCAAACCGGTCCAGCAGAAGAGGCGCAAGTTCGCCCCCGAGCGCCAGCTCGCCATCAAAGAGGAGGTAGACAAACTGTTGAAAGCCCGATTCATACAGGAAGTGAATTATCCGGAGTGGTTGTCCAACGTAGTCATGGTGAAGAAATCCAATGGGACATGGAGAATCTGTATTGATTTCACTGACCTCAACAAGGCCTGCCCTAAAGATCCCTTCCCTCTGCCGAGCATCGACACTCTGATTGACGCAACCTCGGGACATGAGCTCCTCAGCTTCATGGATGCTTTCTCGGGTTACAATCAGATAAGGATGTTCCCCCCGGATATTCCGAAGACGTCTTTTGTAACGGACCAAGGACTCTATTGTTACCGAGTCATGCCGTTCGGCCTGAAGAACGCAGGGGCAACGTATCAACGTCTCGTCAACAAGGTATTCCAGGCCCAGATTGGTCGGAACATGGAAGTCTACGTGGACGACATGCTTGTGAAAAGCATCCGAGGCGTTGATCATGAGACCGACCTCCAAGAAGCGTTCGATGTTTTGAGAAAGCACAATATGAGACTCAACCCGAACAAGTGTGCGTTCGGCGTCTCATCAGGCAAGTTCCTCGGCTTTATGGTCAGCCAACGAGGAATAGAGGCAAATCCGGAGAAGATCAGGGCCATACTAGACATGGCCCCGCCCAGAAACGTCAAAGAAGTTCAGAAACTGACAGGTCGTTTAGCCGCCATTGGGCGCTTTTTGTCGAAGTCCGGAGAGAAATGCCTCCCGTTCTTCAAAGCCCTGAGGGGGACTAAGGGGTTCGAGTGGGGGCAGCCGCAACAAGATTCCTTCGACCAGCTTAAAGCTTACCTCGTCAACCCGCCTCTGCTCAGCAAACCCATACCGGGCGAGCCCCTCTACCTCTACTTGGCAGCTTCGGAACAGACACTAAGTGCGGTCTTAGTCAGGGAAGAAGAAAGAACTCAAAAGCCCATTTACTACGTCAGCAAAGTACTCCGGGACGCCGAGCTCCGGTACCCGAAAATTGAGAAAGTAGCCTACGCCCTGATAATGGCTGCAAGAAAGCTTCGGCCATACTTCCAGTCTCATTCGGTGGTCGTCCTTACCGACCAGCCGTTGAAACAGATCCTTCACAAGCCAGAGACTTCCGGCCGCCTCATGAAGTGGTCGATCGAGTTGAGCCAACATGATATTACTTATCAGCCTCGGACCGCAATCAAGGCGCAGGCGCTGGCCGAACTCATAGTTGAGACGACTATCCCCGACTCCGAGCAGACGACGAAGGGACCGCCTGTCTGGTCTGTATATGTCGATGGATCCTCTTGCAACGAGGGGAGCGGAGCTGGAGTCATCCTGGCGGGCCCAGACGACTTTGTCCTTCAATATTCCCTCCGGATAAACTTTAAAGCCTCGAATAACGAAGCCGAATACGAGGCACTCATAGCCGGCCTCGGGATGGCCCGAAACGCAGGGGCGCGACGCCTGCAGATCTTCAGCGACTCTCAATTGGTCGTCAACCAGGTCCTCGGCGAATATGAAGCCCGCGATGACAGAATGGTAAAGTACTTGGCCAAAGTGAAGAGCCTCATGGCGCTCTTCGACGAGGCCCTCATCCGAAGAATCCCCAGAGAGGAAAATGCCCAGGCCGACGCCCTGTCCAAACTAGCTTCCTCATCCCTGCAAGGCCTCGAACAAACCGTTCTGATAGAAGTCCTCCTCAAGCCCAGCATAGAGGACGAGGCTTTCAACTCCGTCGAAACACTGCCGCTCCCCCTCGAAGACAATTGGATGAAGCCCCTCGTCGAGTTTTTAAGAGACGGACTCCTACCAAGGGATCCGAAGGAAGCCCGAAAGATAAGGACCCGGGCCGAGCGTTACATAATGGTCGAAGGCGTTCTGTATAAGCGCTCCTTCACCCAGGTGGATGGTCGACCCTACCTAAGATGCCTCTCCCCCGGACAAGCCGATTACGCCCTGCAAGAGCTCCATGAGGGCATCGGCGGAGCCCACTCCGGCTCCAGAGCCTTGGCACGTAAAGTGTTAAACTACGGGTATTACTGGCCCACTCTCCTACGGGACGCCGAACGACACGTTCGACAATGCACCTCCTGTCAGAAGTATTCCGACATCCGACGCCTTCCACAAGCACCACTCTCCTCCTTGTCGAGTCCGATCCCCTTTGCAATGTGGGGGATGGATCTACTCGGGCCATTTCCACCGGCCCCCGGACAGTTGAAGTTTCTAGTCGTGGCAGTCGACTATTTCTCGAAATGGGTCGAGGCCGAGCCCCTGGCTACAATTACCGAACATAGAGTCGTCCAATTCTTCTGGAAAAGTGTAATCTGTCGTTTCGGTGTTCCCCGAGTCGTAGTTACGGATAACGGTACGCAGTTCGCTGGAGCTGCCTTCCGAGCCTTACGTCAAGACCTAGCTATACAGCACCGCTTCTCCTCAGTCTCTCATCCCCAGTCAAATGGCCAAGCCGAGAATGCCAACCGACAGATCCTCTCCGGCATCAAGAAGAGACTCGACAAATGCTCCAAGGGATTGTGGGTCGATCAGCTGCCCAATGTGTTGTGGAATTACCGAACCACGAAGCGGATCCCGACGGGCGAGAGTCCGTTCAATCTCACCTATGGGTCCGAGGCCCTCATCCCGCTAGAAGTTGGAATACCCTCTCCTCGCCTGATTGCCTTCGAAGAAGAACAGAATGCCAGGGAGCTCAGAACGAGCCTAGATTTGGTAGACGAGATTCGGGAAAGAGCCGCCATACGGCAGCAAGGTTACCGAAGAAGAATCGAACTCGCCTACAACAAACGGGTCCGCCCAACCGACTTGAAAGAGGGGGACCTGGTCCTCCGAAAGCTGGCCATTTCGTTCCCCGGACAGAAGAGCAAATTGGCCCCAAATTGGGAGGGACCGTACAAAGTATCCAAAGTGATCCGCCCCGGTGCGTACAAGCTAGAAGACCTTGAGGGTAGAGAAATTCCCAGGACTTGGAACGCCGACCATCTTTTGAAATACCTAGAGAAGGCAACCCCGCCTATCTAAGTAACTCGAGATGTCGGGCAACCACTCCTGCTACTAGTAATTTTTCCTTTGTTCTTTTTCATTGTAATAAACGGCTAGCAACTTTAGAAGCAGCCGACCATTAGATATTAATAAATAAATAAAGTTTTTCTTTACATTGTCGCGTACTTCCGCCTCTAATTCCCTTATCACACAATGGTTCGGAGTCCAGCACTCGGCTCGACTCTTCCTACTCGGTCCGTCTTCAGACGGGCCGGGGGCAGATCGCCGTTCGAAATTGCTCCTGCAGCCGTTGAATGGATCGGAGTCCAACACTTGGCTCGATTTTGCTTCGCAAATCCGCTCCTAAGCGGACTAGAAGTAGCTCGCCATTCGAAACTGCTCCTGCATCTCTCAAACTTATCACACAATGGTTCGGAGTCCAGCACTCGGCTCGACTCTTCCTACTCGGCCCGTCTTCAGACGGGCCGGGGGCAGATCGCCGTTCGAAATTGCTCCTGCAGCCGTTGAATGGATCGGAGTCCAACACTTGGCTCGATTTTGCTTCGCAAATCCGCTCCTAAGCGGACTAGAAGTAGCTCGCCATTCGAAACTGCTCCTGCATCTCTCAAACTTATCACACAATGGTTCGGAGTCCAGCACTCGGCTCGACTCTTCCTACTCGGTCCGTCTTCAGACGGGCCGGGGGCAGATCGCCGTTCGAAATTGCTCCTGCAGCCGTTGAATGGATCGGAGTCCAACACTTGGCTCGATTTGGCTTCGCAAGTCCGCTCCTAAGCGGACTAGAAGTAGCTCGCCATTCGAAACTGCTCCTACATCCCTTAAACTAATCTAACGACCGGATCCTTCCTCCGGCTCGACTCTATCTCTCCGACTCGTCCTTAAACGGTCCGGAACCCGTCCCGACCGTAGACCGTGCCGAGCTGACGAGGTACCGACCCTCGTTTTGGGAAAAAATCACCCCGAGGTCAACTCGCCGTTAGATCCTCTCAAATTGTGTGCCAAAGCGTGATGAGTGGATCCAGTAGTGCCACGTGCCCACAAAACGACAAGATAACGTTTTCTTGGTACTCGTGCCTGCCTCTGGATTCGTGCCCCCATCCGACGGTTATGGACACCCCACGTCGATCGGCACCAAGAGCCGAACGGCGGAGTCAGAACAACACATTGTTGGAGAATTCGTTTCGGCCATCAATTGTGCCGAGCTGACGAGGTACCGACCCTCGTTTTGGGAAAAAATCACCCCGAGGTCAACTCGCCGTTAGATCCTCTCAAATTGTGTGCCAAAGCGTGATGAGTGGATCCAGTAGTGCCACGTGCCCACAAAACGACAAGATAACGTTCTCTTGGGACTTGTGCCTGCCTCTGGATTCACGCCACCATCCAACGATTGTAGACACCCCACGTCGACCGGCGTCAATAGCCGAGCGACAGGATCAGAATTGCGACAAAAGACTCGACGAACAGCCAATAGAAGACACTTCGGATAAATCAACCCCAATTTTATTAATGACTTGGACGAGTTTACAAAAAGATTACTACAGCGAGTTCAACAAAATATTAGAAGGCATGACCCGCTCATTTCCTCCGAGGAAGGGGGACACTCCGGTTCAACGACACTTTGGGTCGGCGCTTCTTAGCCTCCGAGCTCGTCTCCAGGCCGACGAACCGGGACGCCCCTTCGCCGCTGAGCCTCACAGTCGCCCCAACCGAAGCGCCACTTGAAGACACCGCCACACCACTTTGTGCATCGGCGGCTGACGCCCCGATGATAGGAGTCCGGGACGCCGCTTGGTAGAACGTGATACCTCGCTCGATCTCTTCGCGGGTACACGAGGTGCTCCGGACGTTGGCCCTCACCGGCTGAGGCTTGAGCCGAGCGACCTCCTCCTCCAATTCGACGATCCGGTCCTTCAGTGCCTCGTCCTTCACGACAATTTTGAACCGAGGAAGCTTCGCCGATCCAGGGTATTCGGCGCTGTCAGATATGACACGACGCAGATGGGTCACCTCGATACTCTTGTCGACTGTCACCCTTTGCAAATGCTCGACCTTCTTCACGAGCTCATCTCGTTCGGCCAAAACAGAAGCCAATTCTTCTTCCTTAGCAAATAGCTCGGCTTCGGCTATCCGCAAGTGGTACACTTCGGCCAACAGATCCCCGTTCTTCATCTCCATATTGTACAGCATCCTCCTCGTCAGGTTGATTTCGCCCTCAAGGCGTTTCACGAGAGATAGATGGAATAGCTCTACTTGTCGCCGAGCCATCGTAGTGACGGGGGCCTACCCTACGACCGAACCAAACACTTAGACAATTTCAAAGACAAAACGTTTTTTCATTTATCAAAAAGCGGTGGCCAGTCCGCAAAAGGCGTTACAAAGCTCGGAAGAAAAAGCAGAACAGAAACTACAAAAAGATTAACGAAAGAATCAAGGGTCCACCTGCGTCTCCGCTCCCACCCCGGACGCATCGACGGGCGGTCCCTCGATCTCTCCCTTAGCCGGGTCATCCTCTCCCCCTCCGTCTTCGCCTTCGACCTCGTCCTCGGCATCCCCCTCCTCGTCGTTCGCGGGCGACCCGGGCCACAGTTGATAGCCGACTCGCTCGAAGCCGGGGACACGAGCCTGGACGTGGTCCAGGGCCGTCTGGTAGGATCGCTCCATGTTCTCAGCCATATGTTTCTTCGCCTCTGCCTCAATCTCGGCTTCGACCTCCGCCCGGATCCTCGCGGCCTGCGCTTCCCTCTCCGCCTTCTCGTCGGCCAAGGACTTCAATGCCGCGGCGAGATCTTGGGCGGCCTTGGCAGCTTTGGCGGACTCCGCTTCGAGGCCCTCCTTCGCTTTCTTCAGGTCGGCAGTAAGGTCGGCCACCCGAACGTCCAGAGCCTCGGCCCGCCTCTGCTCGGCCTCGAGATCCTTGACCGCCCGGACCTTCGCCAGCCTGTCTTTCTCGCTGGCGGACTTCAGCTCCTTCTCCTGTGCGGCGAACGCCTCCATGAGATGGCCGAAGTGAATGGTGGCCTACGAAGACAACGATAAGTACGAAGTACGCACCGAGTAACAAACTTGAAGAAATTTGCGAACACTTACCGAAACAAGCCCCCGGGCGACTTCGTAAGTGTCGTCGCCGACCCTCCCCGCATTCAGTGCGGCCTTATCCTTCGGGGTCGCCAAGTGTTTGACGACCTGCATTGACATCTGCGAGTTGCCGAGGAAACCATCATGATTCCTCACCAGCCAGTTCGGCACAAACAACTGCTTGTGCTGCTCGGTCAGGATTTCCTCGGCATTCTGAGTCAATGGGGGAAGCTCGAGCGCCAGCGCCGCATTGACATCAAAGACACCCTCGTTCACGGACGGGGCGACAGGGGCCGAGGTCTCCTCCACCACCACTACCTCCGAAGGCACCTCGGTAGCCGGGGGAGGCGGAGCAACGTTAGTGGCGACCGTGGGCTGAACACCCGAAGACGCACCCTCGGCCGCCCTCTTCCTTTTTCTGGTCCCGGTCAGCTTGGACCTATCGGCCATCATAGCTTTAAAGTCAATCTTCATCGACTCTGCATCGACAAAAAAAGAGGGGGAGAAAACCGAATCAAAACAGACGAATTGAAGACTTAGAAAAAAAAAATGAATGAGATGTCAAGAGCGTACTCGGGTCGATGGGGCTTAGTCCGGACCCGAACAACACCTCCTCGGTCAACTCCCTCCAACTCAGTACCGGAAGGGCCGTGATCCTCCTCGCTACCTCCTCCTCGGCCTCGGATAGTGCGGGGTCGCCCCGCGCAAATTTCGGCACATCCACCTTCCACCGGGACGGAATGTGCCAAATCGCTTCGCCCCTTACGATAAAATACTTCTCCCTCCAACCCTTAAGAGAGTCGGGATTCTCTACAATCTTAACACCTCTCCTCGGCCCCAAATAGTACCGGTACTCCGAGCCGTGTTGCTTGTTTATCCGATAGAGGCCCCGGAAAACTGACAGATCCGGCGCTACCTCGGCTCGGTGACACTGAAGCAAGAATGCGTTCACATGACGCCAAGTGTTTGGACTGAACTGAGTAGGGGCGAGACAATACCAACCGAGGATCTGAAGTATGAAAGGGTGCAGCGGAAAACGCAGTCCCGCGTTCAAGGAGTCGACGTCAAACATGCACATGTCCGACGAAGGCAACTTAGTGTTTGCTCGCACCCCGGGGCCAGCGACCATCAGCTTGTACTCCGACGGGATAGCGAAAGCCTTCCTGATCCGAAGAAGATCCTTCTCGGTCAACGACGAAATGAGCTCGTCAGCTTCGGAGGGATGGAACGGATTAGGCTCCTCGACGATCTTCGACTTTCCGTAGATCGCTTTCTCCAGAAGATCACCCTCGTACTGCCTGACTCCCGAATGCCCGGACAGGACGGAAGGATATTGTCCTATCTCGGGAGCTCGTTTCGGGTTCTCCACAATCACCCCCACTATGGGGGGCGGGGTCTCCCCTGTCCTCTTCTTCTTCCCGATCCTCGACTCGACAGCCAGCGGTTCGGCCATCTGCTTCCCCTTCCTGCGAGCTTCCGCCCTACTCCTCTCCCCGGCGCCATCACCGCCCGAGGACGAGGCACCACTACCCGAGCTTACCCTTGACATCTCTTGAAAAAGCTAAGGCAAGGACAAACTAACCTTTGAAGTGACGTTCACGGTCGGAGAATGCTCGCCGGAAATCGCCTGGCCCACGCGACAGCTAACGACAACACCGTGGAGCAAGAGCGCCGCTAGCAGAAGACTTAGAGAACAAAAGTAAATTCGTAGAGTGAAAAGTGAGAAATGAGCTCAGGGGTGAAGGAATGGTAACTTATAACCTCAACTGATAACGGGCCTCCTTGGGAATCCCAAAGGCCCACTAAGAATCCCAAACGCCCTACAAGATAGAGGCGGCGGTATGAGAGGGATGGCGGAACTCCCCAAAAAACACAAGTTGCGACTCGGCCACCGGTCTAATGAGCCGAGCTATCGAACGAAACGCTCAGTGACCGAGCCACCGAGTTCGCCCAAAAATACCCAAATCCGCGCCCGGCAAACAGCGCGAGGTGCGCGGACCGAGGTGACGAGATACCGACCCTCGTTTTTGGCAAAAAATCCTCCCGAATCAAAATCACCGTCGGATCTCTCCAAAATTCGCGTCAGGATCTGATGAACGGTTCAGATTGCGCCACGCCCACAAAACGACAAGATAGCGTTTTCTCGTGATCTGAACCCCATCCTCGTGATGCGTGCCCAGATAAACGGCCCAGATCTTGCCACGTCGACAAAACGACAAGATAGCGTTTTATGGGGATCCACGCCAGAGATGGGCGGCCTAGATGATGCCACGTACCTCGGATGATCCGAACCGAGGGACCGACCCTTCCAACCGAGTCGTCGACCCCCCTAGCCGCGGCACTACGCATCCGGGCCGTGGTGCTGGGGTACCGACCCTTCCAACCGGGTCGCCGACCCCCCAAGCCGCGGCACTACGCATCCGGGCCGTGGTGCTGGGCTACCGACCCTTCCAACCGAGTCGTCGACCCCCCTAGCCGCGGCACTACGCATCCGGGCCGTGGTGCTGGGGTACCGACCCTTCCAACCGGGTCGCCGACCCCCCAAGCCGCGGCACTACGCATCCGGGCCGTGGTGCTGGGCTACCGACCCTTCCAACCGAGTCGCCGACCCCCCTAGCCGCGGTGCTACGCATCCGGGCCGCGGTGCCGAGGTACCGACCCTCGTTTTTGGGAAAAAATCCTTCCGACCCTCAGGAGCCGTTGGATCTCGTAGGAAAGCGCGCTCGTCATGATGGACGTCCCAGATCTTGCCACGTCCACAAAACGACAAGATAGCGTTTTATGGGGATCCACGCCAAAGATGGACGGCCTAGATGATGCCACGTACCTCGGATGCTTTGAACCGAGGCACCGACCCTTCCAACCAGGTCGCCGACCCCCCAAGCCGCGGCACTACGCATCCGGGCCGTGGTGCTGGGGTACCGACCCTTCCAACCGGGTCGCCGACCCCCCTAGCCGCGGCGCTACGCATCCGGGCCGTGGTGCTGGGGTACCGACCCTTCCAACCGAGTCGCCGACCCCCCTAGCCGCGTTGCTACGCATCCGGGCCGCGGTGTCGAGGTACCGACCCTCGTTTTTGGGAAAAAATCCTTCCGACCCTCAGGAGCCGTTGGATCTCGTAGGAAAGCGCGCTCGTCAGGATGGACGTCCCAGATCTCGCCACGTCCACAAAACGACAAGATAGCGTTCTATTGGGATCCCCGCTAAAGATGGACGGTCTAGATGGTGCCACGTACCTCGGATGATCCGAGCCGAGGTACCGACCATTCGAACCAACTCGCCGACCCCTCGAACCGCGGCGCAACGCATCCGGGCCGGGGTGACGGAGTGCCGACCCTCGTTTTTGGGAAAAAATCCTTCCGAGGAGCAGGAGGCGTCTGATCGTTCCGAAATTCGCGCTCCATCTTGATCGAAGGCCCAGATGATGCCACGCCATAAATAGGTATTAAAAGTTGGTTTTTATTTATTTAAATCGGTTTATTTATTTAAAAAATTGCGAAAAATCGCTAAAAATTCGGGAAAATTAGCTAAAAATTCCAGGAAATAATTAAAAATTCGGGGAATATTTCTAAGCCACCGAACGAGCAATTATTACCTAGAATACGCGGTTAAAGCCCCCGAACAATTAGCCAACACATCGCAAAATTAAATAAATCATCCGGAAAAATAGATAAAAACTCGACACAGCTTCGGTGCATCAAAGAAGGAGGAACTAGCCTACCCCCGTGCTCCAGGATTCAAAAATCACCCATTCGGACTGCGATACAGTTCCACCGACCACTGAGTTAGTCAAACTACTCCTCAAAGACTGACCACCCTCAGTCTTTAGGAGTGGGGGGCTCGTGATATGGTCAAAACAAGGGGTTCAATCGAGACCGTCCAAATGGGGCACGAATCCTACAGCTCAGGGACGAGACGGTAATTTCACATGCAAACGGGTCCGAAGCGGGTACTGGGTCTCCTTCTCACAGATCCAATAACCCGCAAACGGATCCACCACAGCTGGGCACGGGTTTCAACCCGCTGCCAACTCGATCCAGCAAGACACAATCAAGGTCCCTGATTAGATCTAAATCAACGGCCATGATTCACGTCAATCTTTACACTGGGATTTAGGGATTAAAATTCCTTATCTGATTACCAGAATATACCTTATCAGATTACTTTCCCAATCTGTTTACAAGGAGATTGTTCTATATCAGACTACGCGGATTACATTCCTAAATTGTTCTCTAAGACGCCTATAAATACCCCCCACCCATCTCCATTAAGAGGTAATCAATCTTTCTCTAGTTAAACGCTCTTTCATAATCAATTCCGGTTACTGACTTGAGCGTCGGAGGGTGCGTCGCCGGGATCAACCCCGGTGTCTCGCACTTTTTGCAGGTGCACGGCGGGAGCGACGATCGGAGTTCAACGGAACAGGTATACAGGTTCTCCTATTCAGTTTCCCCAAAGAACTCACAAATTCATCTGTTTGCCCCCACACCGAATTTAGCGGCAACACATATAAACCAATCCAAGTACGCAAAAGATCTTATCAAGAAGTTCGGACTTGATAATGCTAATGCTTACAAAACTCCGATGGCCACTACCACTAAGCTATCCAAAGACAAATCTGGTAACAATATTGATATTTCTACTTACAGAGATATGATCAGTAGTTTACTTTATATTACTGCATCTCGTCCGGATATTATGTTTAGTGTCTGTTTATGTGCACGTTTTCAATCATGTCCCAAAGAGTCACATTTGGTTGCTGTTAAGTGTATCATTCGATATCTTAAAGGCACATCGAACACTGGCCTTTGGTGTCCGAAAAATAGAAAATTTTCTCTTGTAGGATACTCTGAAGCAGATTATGCCGGGAGCTTGACAGATAGAAAGAGTACTAGTGGTACATGTTATTTCTTGGGCGACTGCCTTGTCTCATGGATATCCAAGAAACAAAATTTTGTTACTCTTTCTACTGCCGAAGCTGAGTATAATGCTGTAGGAGCATGTTGTGCGCAGGTATTATGGATGAAACATACTCTCGATGATTATAAGGTATTCTTTGATCATATTTCAATAAAATGTGACAACACTAGCACAGTTTATGACCAAAAATTCTGACCAACACAACCACACGAAACACATTGATATTAGGTATCATTTCATTAAAGATCACTTTCAAAAGGGGAATATTTTACTTTGAGTATATTTCCACTGAATCGCAACTTGCTGATATTTTTACAAAACCTTTAGACGAAAAACGTTTTTACTTCTTGAGAGGCGCACTAAATATTATTGATCTTTCTGCCTAAATTTTTTTTTGGTCGGTCGACTGTATGATCGATCGGCATGCTCTCGGTTTCTTGATTGCTTTTCGTCTCAAATAGCTTTTGCTTATTACGGGCGACCGTACGGTCGACTGGTTCGTCCTCTGTGGGCTCTGATGGTTTTGCGGTCGACTGTACGGTCGACCGATATGCTCTCTGGAAATCTTTTGAAAAACCGCAGAGTACGATCGACCAGGCGGTCGACTGGTTCTCTCTCTGGCTTATGTTTTCAAAGTCTTCTAAAATTACTGTTCCTCTATCAAAATTTAGATTTTCTTTTGTTGATTTCATGTGTATTGAGGAGAATCTCGAATCTATGATATTATGAAGAGCTTTCACTGTATAGCAAAGAGTCTCGTTACCAACGGTATCATGTAAGAAGATTCTCTTCCATTTCTTTAACAAGATTGTATTCATTATAAAATCATAATATGCTTTCAATTTTGGCGTTCTTATTGATGATTTATTCTACGAACTTTCCAAGATTTATTTTTGAGCTTATGTCTTCTCTATTTATCCCCTCTTGGTGTGTTCCAAAAAGGGGAAGAATTATAACCATTGAATATTTTCAATATGACTTCTCAATCTGTTTTATTTATATATGACTTTATATGACTTCTCTTTCTCTTTTATTTATATATGACTTCTCTTTCTCTTTTATTTATATGAAAATCTTCTCTTTCTCTTTTATCTATATGTGCTAAATTCAGGGGGAGTATTCATATGTTGTGCTTTAAATTTTTAAACATTCATGCATATTTTGTTCACACCAAAAGGGGAAGATTGTTGACTTCTAGTTTGGTGTGCACAAAACGTGCTCACTCATACTAATAAGTTTGAATTTAGTGTGTCAGATTTTCAGAATCAAAGACTATCAAAAAGAGATCCAAGAGAGATTCACAAATGTACAAACAAGGAAAGCAATAAATAATAATGGCAAAAGAGGAAGATATTCAAAAAGAATTCTTGATTAATTGGTTCACAAGCAAGAGGAAGATATCAAGAGCTGTGTTTTTCTTTCTAAATTCGTGAGATTATAATTGTATAAGATTGATTTAAGAAGGATTAGTTTATGGTAAGAAAACAGGGTGGATTCAGAATAAACAGCGCGTGACCGATCGACCGCACTTCGTGACCGGTCAACCGCATGGCAGTCGACCGCAACTTTAGTTGTTTGAGGAGCAGTTGACCTTTCACCTCTCTACTTTACGTCAGAGAGCAGAACGGTCGACCGCACCAATATGACGGTCGACCGCACACTGCGCTGTGTATATTCTTGGAAAGTATCGTTTCCATTTTTGGATTGATACTCTTCTCCGTCTATTAATATTGACGAATCCACTCTGTCTTTCTCATCTAATAACTTCTGAAAAAAACTCTTGAGAACTAATCCTTCAGTAAATCAATCCGAGTGTGAGCGTTTATTTGGTTGTATTCTTCAGTCAAGATCTTTAACGATCTTGATGTTTTCTTTTCATTTCTTTTCCACTTCGGTGAGACTGACGGGACTTGGATTAGAAGTTATGTGGGTGTAATAGGTCTCTCGGCCTGAATTCGAAAATCACTGTATAAGGGTTTTGAGTATAGTGGAATGCTTGTGGCGGAGAATTGCTACAAGTAGGTGGTATGGACGTAGATCTAGGGGTCGAACCACGTTATATCGCTGCGTCATCTGTGTTTGCTTTTCTTATCACTCTTGCCTTTAATTTATTTTATTTTTTTAAATTCCGCACGATCACCCTATTCACCCCCCCTTAGGGTGATTTACAGTTGTTTGTAGTGATTGCATCGTAAACTCAGCAGATCCGACGAGGGGATCTCCTAACATAAACCTCATTTGCATCTTTGAAGCTTAGAAAAGACTTGACAAAGAGATCACATGTTAAGACAATCAACCCACAAGTCTTTGACTCCTTTCTTTTAGGGGAAGGAATCACATATCATATAGAATTAGAGATTGTTGATATAGTACCAGTTGAATGTAGCTCATGCCATATAAACTCTCATATGCCAAGTGGAGTTCATCGTTTTAGATTTCTCTACGCTCAGTGGTAATGGGGTTTTTTTCAAACCAAATATTGCGGCACCAATCTAGTGTAACTCCCTTTCCCCATCTAGGGGCTAACTTTTTTTCTTTCTAAAAGGATATATTCAAGTAAATGTTTGGTGGAGGTGAAGAACCTGATGATTTTCTATAATAAATTTGAAGATTATCTCATTAAGTCATTAAGTAAATCATCTTGGCTCATCGTAAAGTTATGTTTTTCTTGCTGAGTATGGTTGGGGAAACTCTGACATGGATCCACCATCGCATATAAACAAGGAAAGGTTCCATGAATTTGCTAGAACTGTCAAAATAAGGTATTTAAATGAGGTTTCCTGTGAAGCTTGAGAGTGGCAAATTAGAGCCAACCTGAATTAGTGAGCTCCTACAACTTTTCGAGTTCACCATCTTTACAAAAAAAAAAATCTGAACATATTAAATTGCTCTGGTTATGTGTGGTTGATTGCAAAATGTTTAGCGTAAATGGAACAATAACAAAATAAATGAGTCATGAACTTGATGAGAAGAGACATAAGGTGAGAATCAGATGTATACTCATAGTGATTTTTTCTAAAATTGTACTGGAGTTACATCTTAAAGTGTTTTGAGAAACGTTAACTACAAAATTATTTCGCACTGCCACGGAGATGATATACTTAGCTATGCAAATGCAACCAACTAATTAAGGTTTTGGGCCTCAAATTTTTCTGGCATGGTTGGCTACTTTGCTTGAAGATGGTGGATAGAATAGATCACTCTTTCTGATTGTTTTCAGTTTGTTATGAGGTCTGATGAATATTCTAATCTACGCGCTGTGCAGTATCTACTACTTAATTTCTTCTAGTGCAAGCAATGGTGAGGGCTTAGAGAGAAATGACCAAGGTTCTTTTGTTTAATTGTGTTCTTCTATAACAATCTGACTTATTTCAATAGGTCATTTGGTGTAAATTATATCTACGTACTGATAATTCATGATATCTGTATGACGCCAGATCTGTTCGACAACGTCTGCGACCACCCCATCCGCTCCACGACGACGATGGCGCGCCCTTCGCGTCGACAGAGCTCCATGGCTCGCGTCGATGGAGCCCCACGTCTGCAATGTTTCCGCCGCCCCTCGAAGCCGAGATCCCTCAATTCTGCCACTCCTCGAAGTCGCAAAGAGTCGGGCAAGAAGCTGCCGGTTGGACACGCGAGATCCCACGATGGGGAACTCGCGACTTCGCCGCCCTTCAGTTCCCTTCGCATCGTCATCGGGGTGGGCACCGGTATCGCCGCCATAGACGCCTCCGGCCGTTTTCTTCACTGCCACCACCATGTCCATGCTATCGGGGCCGATTACGGTGATCTGCAGCCATGATTTGGGCTTCCAGGGTTGGTGTAGTCGGCGAAGTAGTCGGAGTTTGTGAGGATGGCAGAGACAAAGATAGATGATCTAGTGGGGCGGGGGCTGCACTCAGTTTGTTTCACCTATGACCATAGTCGACGGGTCACCACCACCACTACGCCCTCATAATGAAAGCTGACGCCCAACGCCATCGCCCATGTGGCGAGAGGAGAAGGTGATACTTCAATCAGCTGGGTCTTTTTTGGTTTTCTGTTTGAGAGAGTGTGAGAGAGTGGGTGAATGAAGATGTTGCTCATCACTACTCTTTGTTGGTGTTGGACTGTATTTGTGAGAAATCACTGGAGAGAGCAAGGGCGTGAGAGAGGTGAAGGTATCCTCCCCACGACTCTCTCCTTGACTATGGTTTTTGGGTGAGGGTGTGATAATTGCAAGATTGTGAGATGATTGGAGGTGTAGGGTGTGCTTGGCAGTTGTCAAACTACGACCGTGGGGCTTGGGCCCAAAGATGGGGTCCTCCCAGCGAGTTGAGTGTTCTCGGCGGTTGTCAAAACTCGGCCTGCGGGGATTGGGCCCAAAGAGGGGGTCCCCCCAGCGAGGAGAAGGCAGGGCACGGCGGATGATAAAATCCTGCCAGACTAGCTTCAGGTAGGTGTGCATGTGCCGTGGAGGCCGTGTACGAAGCTAAACTGACGTACATTCAATTTTGCTGGTCCGAGCTTGTTTGTCGGCCCACCCTCCAGGGTTGTTGGAGGGATTTGTTGTATGTACGGGTCATGTTGCTTCATGTATGTTCTATTTTCTGTCTGTAGGTTATTTTGGCTCAGTACTCTGAGTTTGTATCGTTAATTTCGCATTAATAAAACAGGGTGGCCATATTCCACCTTTTCCTTAAAAAAAAAAAATAATAAAAAATAATAATAAAAATAAAAAATTGTGTGTATGTGTAAGCAGGGGCGTAGCTGCCCTGGGCCCAGGGGGTGCAACTGCGCCCCCTGGGATTTTAAAAAAAAATTTCAAAAAATAAATATTTAGTAAAAAGAAATTTAAAAAGGGTTTGTGTAAAATTCCCAACCCATTTAGTCATTTACAGATTTACTTTACTCTTTCACCTAATTCTTCTTCCACTCTTTTGTTTCCACTCTACTGAACCCAAACCCACTTCATAATGAATTTGTAAGAGGGATTAAAATCTACAAGTGATTAGTAGGGTTCATAGAGGAGGTTAGAAGAGAGAGAGAGAGAGCGAGGAGTTGATCGATTCCAAACCCTATTGTAAGTAAAATTTTCTGTTTAGGGTTCATATTCTGAAATTTCGTGAATTCATATATGATAGGATAATTAGATTGCTAATTTCTGTTTCAGTGTTACTGATTTGTTTGAGAATGGACTGAATTCGTATGATATGTAATCAAATTAGAACCCAAACGGGTACAAATTATAGTGTTAGTTTCTGTCCCAATTTTGAGCTAATTTCCGAATTTTTATATATTTAAGCACATGGAGTTTAGAGTTGAATTTTTTATATATGTATCTTATATATGTGAGCAACATTTCCACAAATTTTCATGATATTTGGAGAAAACCCAGATTCAAGGCGTTACATTAAATTTATACTTCACATTGTTCAATGCCCAATCTATGGTTATTTGTACAAACATATACTATTATGATTCACCTTCATTCTCTTTCTTTTTCCTCATTTGAATTCAACTTACAAATCTCATCGTAAATTCAAAGGAGACCTGAGAAGGAGCTCTAGAGGAGTAAAAAATAGATCAAACAACAAACACAGAGTGGGTAACTAATTCTAACCATTAGTTTTTATTCTTTCTATGCATATACTTATGAGATGAACATCTAATGCTTGATGCACTTAATTACTTTGGGGTAGACTGATGATTGAAGTTGGAAATAGAGAAGGTTTAACTACTGGTTTATTTTACTGTTATTTAGTGATTGTAATAGTTTGTGACATTTGATAGTAATATATGATATTTTGAGTCTTGCAAATGTGTTTATTATAAATTTTTTTAATAGTAAGTGTCGCGCTCCTAGATGGAAATCCTGGCTACGCCACTATGTAAGTGTATGTGTTTTGAAATTAGTAATACTAAAATGGTGTTTAGATTTTGTAACATAAACTGCTCTTTTATCCATGAATGATCACTATCATCTGTTTATATTTTTTCAGGAAAATAATCACTATATGTATATATATTTTTTGTTATGGAAAAAGCGAAAAAATTTGTAAATTCATATCCAGTTCAAATTATTTAATGAACCCCATTTCTAGCCCTTTAAATTATATAGTCATCGATGAATTAAAGTAGTAGGATTTTTTTTTATAATCATCAAAGTACTAGGATACATCAAAAGAAATTATACAAAATATCAGTATCTGATACATGTTGGATGTGAATTTTTATCCAGAGTATCTATGCATCATACCTATAGAAGAATATCAGTCCCTCTTGTTAGGGATTTCACACCGGAAACTCCCTCTCTAGGATCTTGTTGTGTTATTCGATGCAATCAACATAAACCATCAAGCGCATATGAGATCATACCAAACACACCAAAGCACACAAATTTGTCCTGGTTGAGGCTTTCACCTTAATCCGGGGGAGAAGAAATCCAAGATGTTATTCAACTAGAGATGATACAAGAATATTACAATTCTCACCACGACCCTCTTTCAGGCCTCACCAGCAATTACTAGTTGTTTACAATTAGGGAAACTCTCAAGCTTCGCCTTCAATGAAGTACTCTCTCTCTCTTGGCTCTCAATAGAAGCCAATAACAACAATATATAGAGATTTAGAGAAAACCTAGTTTGATTTCTTGATACAATAACCATTGGATATTCCTGAAAAGATAATCTTACGATAAGAGCCATCAGATCTGACTTGAAGAGCAAGTTGGGTTTCTCACGGATCTTGGCCCAATAAACCCATCAGCGCCGCTGTCGGTCGACCTACCCCCAAGGTACGGTCGACCGCTCAGTCAACCGCTGTCTCGCTGCAGTAGAGCAGTTGACCGACCCCAAGGTCCGGTTGACCGCAACTCCTTTGGCCTTCTGCTGCTGACTGTTTTCTTTGCTTCCACTCCGTCGCCGATCGTCTTGATTCCTCCATCGTCTCGTCATCTTCTTATCCAATCTCGTATGCAAGACATAAACCCAATTCCTCTCACTTATATCTCTGCAATCTATTGATTTCTTGTATGTCCAACCTTACTTTCAGTCCTCACCAATCAGTCACTAATTCTGATTGCACTCCTAGCAGGTAAGCTCTACACTTTGACAACCGGAGCTAATGGAAAGACGGTGGGGAAAGATGAAAGACAAATTGCACACTATCATTGATTCCTTCAAAGTTTTTGCTGTTTGAGCTTTCCCTGCAGTATTTCAAACCAAAGTTATCATCTATCTCAGGCTTGTAGTGCACATGAGTTTGTTGTCTGGTTGATCATCGGTATAACTGAATCAACGAGTTTTGGCTTTGCAAATAGCATTCATTCTTAATGTTCATTTATAAACCATTTCAATCAATACATGTATCTCGGGTTCTCATTAACTACAACATACAAGGATTGATGCTCAAAATTCACTTGTAGATGATCAGTAAGTTGTAATTTACAGAAAGTATTCTGTAGAGTCTACAACTAGAGATTCCCCAGTCTAATTGAAAACACTAAACTGAAAGCTTAATTATGAACAAAAAGAAGAAGAAAAACACATCAAAGAAGCAGCCACCAGTTCAATCAGCACACTTGCATTTACTGAATCACTTTGTAAAAAAGAGACATGTTTGCATCTTATAATTACAGACAGAGATCAATGCTCACAATGTTCTTCCTCTTTCTCTCTCTAATCAAACACTATGAGCTTTTTATACTCTTCACCCGAGATTGCGTTCTGCATCACGGCCTCTGGGCTGAGAGCCTTCTCTCCCTCCTCCAGAAAAAGCTTCACCATGTTCTTCGAAAATCCGCTCACCAGAGCCACCCCTTTCTGGGTCCCAGTCACCGGAATCAACCTTGAGCTCCTCAGATTCCAAAACACAATCTCTGGGACACAAGACCCGTACCCCTTCTCGCTAAATTTGTTGCAAATAACTTGGTAATCAGTCTCCCAACTAGATGCCTGTTGAGAATAATGATTCCATGTAGTTGTAACAGATGCCTGATCAAACTCCATGTCACTGAACACAAACACCCTCTTTATCATCCTCTCCTTCTCCAACTTCCCTTGGACCGCAACCTCCAGCAACCTATCAAACACCTTCTGAAAATCGGTGTTCATTCCCCAATCCATCCTTTTTACAAATTCCATCTTCTCTTCCATCGTTTCCCCTTGTATTATATGAAGCTGCGGGTCTTGACTGAATGTGATGACCCTCCCCTTCCACGGCTCCTCACTGAGCTCCGAAATCAGCATCCCAAGAGCTACACATACATCCATTGGGGTCCCACTCATGCTTCCAGAAACATCACACACAGCAATGCAGTTGTTTAACTTGCCCAGTTTCGACAAGTCACTAACCATCCTCTGCCATTGAAGCTCAGCTACCTCGCGAGCATCACTATCTGAGACCCGGGCCAAAATCTCATGAGGAAGAAGCGCGCCAGCAGCAATCTTGGCCTTCCCTTCCTTCACTTTTGTTAGATACTCCGAAAACCGTGCTTCATCGTGCTTCTTGAAGATCTTGGTGTAGTTCTTCATGGCTACAGATGCAACCCGGTTGTAGGGTAGGGTGTCCCACTTGCCAGCGCCAATATACACCTCCGGCAGTTGTAGAACCTTCCTGAGAGGAACAAGAACTTCCTTGCGAAGTCTGTCCCTGACTCTGTATGCGTAGTGCTCATCCTTGATTTCAGCATACTCGGAACTGGACTCTTTAGGGAAGACTTTGCGGGCAATGCTCTCGCATAGGAGAGTTGATCGGTCAAACGATCTGTCGAGAGAAGGGCACCACTTTGCTGCAAGACTGATTCTGTTAAGATCCTCCCCTGATCTCAATTTCTCAAGATCAGAGGCCAGCAATTCCGCGAAGAAGTCAGAAATCCGATCATGGAGGAATCTATACTCAGGATCTCTTCTATATCTCTCAGCAGCCTTGTTTGCCATCTCAGCCCTCTTCGATCTCCTCAGAATCGCAGCCTTCTCAATCTCGATCTTAACCCTGGCCTCTTCAGCAGCCACCCTGCTCTCCCTGCAGATCCCCTTCCTCAACTCCTTCCCGTGCCTGTTCCTCTTCACCTTACTATAAAACTTCTTCTTCCCAAACCTCCGTACAATCACCCTCCTCTTCCTCTGATCCCTCTCCCTCTTCGCAATCATCCTTGTATCAGAGCCATGAACCAACCGATACAGGATCTCAAGAAGATCCTTCATGTACCCGAAATCCGCAAGGGAAGCCACATTGAGAGCAAGTGTCCTAGGATGGTTTTGATGTATCCACAGAGCAGATGCATAAAACCCTTCCCTGTCCGACTTTCCAGTACCGCGAACTCCTCTAAGGTTGCACACCAGTTTCAAAGCGGTTAGTGGGTCTTTCTCCCATGAGGAGGATAGGAGGTTGGTGGTGGTGTATGGAGGTGTGTCAGGGACTACTTGGAAGAAGAAGTCGAGGCACGGGTTGCCAGAAGAGAGGAAGGTGGGGGAGTTGTTTTCGGTGAAGCCCATTCGGGTTTTGGGGTGAGTTTGGTGGATGGTGTTGAAGGTTGAGTCCATGAGGTTGAGGAATGGGTCATTGGTGGTGGTGGTGGTGGTGGTGGTGGTGGTGGGTTGGCGGGCCTCCGGTGGGCCGAGGAGGAGGGAGGTGGAGGAGGATGACATTTCTGGTGAGGGGGTTGGTTGAAATTGGGTAAGGGTTTAGGTTTTTATTACTATAAAGGTTTGAGTGGAGAGGGATTTTGGTTTTTGTTTTTGTTTTGATGGAGTGGAAAAGGGGCGGAGGGGGTGTTTATATAATAGATTTGGAATTGCTTGGCACCCAAGTTTGGGTTATGGCGGTTTGTTGAAAATAAAATTCGTAGAATATTCGAAGTGGACTTTTTCTTATATTTTGGGCGGACTATTTATTTAAAGAATTAGTTTGAATTTTTTCCAAAATGACCCTTTTTTTTTAAGTTTTTCCCAAACCGCCCTACTTTTATTTTTAATTTTCCAAAGCACCCTACTCGGTCTTTGAAAGACCGAGTCTAGTTAAAAGTAGCGCGGTCTTTCAAAGACCGAGTCTTGCTCTTCGAAAAAATCGAAGAGCAAGACTCGGTCTTTGAAAGACCGCGCTACTTTTAAGACCGAGTCTTGGACTGTGGGGTTTTTAAAAGCGCAGATCTCCTTTCTTCTTCTTCTCTCGCTCTACTTTAACCTATTCTATTTCTCTAACCCATCTTCCTAAATCTAGGGCGACCTCCTACCCACAAAATCTCATCTTAATCTAAATATATTTACCAATTCTTTCCTAATCTTCTTACCTTCCACTATAAAAACCCTAAACCCGTCTTTTGAAAGCTCCATATTTTGGATTTTTGCTAAATTTGAAGAGGATAGCAACTTCAACTTTTTTACCCAAATATCTACGGCTCTATCCTTGAAGCTTGTGAAGGTATGATGAATATTGGCCTTTAATTTTCTATCTTTTTTTATAGATTTTGTTTGTGGTTAGATAATAACTCGCATATTCGTATAAATATACGTAGGTATGGATCTTGAGATTCCTATTTGGTTATACTTTGGTGGTGAAATAATTCGTGATCCAAAGATTGGTAGTTGCTATAGTGTGTTGGATCCGGAAATAGTTTGGGTACTTCGTACCATTACATTTGCAGAAGTAGTTGAGAAAATTTATGAAGTTACTAATTGGGATAGGAATCAATGGAAGGTGAAAATTTTAGCTCAATACGCAGCAGGTAGAGGAGATGGTCAGTATTTTATGACAGTGCCCGTATCTACTGATAATGCGCTGAAGTCAATGATTGCTAGGACATTTGATTCCAATTGTGTTTGGTCTGCATTAGAGTTATATATTCAGCAAATTCAAATTTTGAATGCTCAGCCATATGATATTCCCAGTTCAAGCTTCATAAGGATAGTACCTACATAGCAGATGAGGTCTAACCCCGCTCAATCTTCACAACCAAATTTACTGTCCTCACAAGAAAACACCTTCACAAATACAAGAAACGCTAATTCTACAGTTGTTGAGTTACCACCCAAACCTAGTCCGGTTCCTGACTATGTTCCAAATGACAGTGTATTTGAGCTCTTTTAAAATGCAGTGGTTAACAACAGCTTATTAGACGATGATGAAGAAGAGGAAGAAACAGACGATGATGAAAATGTAGAAAATAATGATGGAGAAGAAGATGATGATGTAGCAAATGTAAATCCTACGAACAACAGTTCTAACGAAGTGAAAGCTATTGATAGCTATGCTAATATTAACGCTCATGTTACGGAGGAGATGACTCAAGCTGCTAGAGTACCCTCATTTCCACAAGAGTCTTCTGGTTCATCCAATGTAGACGAATTTTACGTTGGACAGGAGTTTGTAAGTAAAGAGTCCATTCAGCAAGCTGTGAAGGTGTATTCTATCAAGAAACATCGTGAATTTGTCACATTGAAAACAACACCGTCACTGTACACTGTTAAATGCAAAATGACACCTAGCAAACGTACAATTGAGGAGATCGTACAAGGTCCCCTAGGAGTAAGTGATGGTGGATGCCCTTGGAGATTACGAGCTATTGTTCCAAAAGGGGAGAGAAGTTTTGTGGTGAAGAAGATAGTTGGGCCTCATACTTGTACGAATCCCATGTTGAATCAAGACCACTGTAAAATTGATGCTACCTTGTTAGTAATTTGATTGTGGGTGTGGTGAAGAAGGATATTGCTTTATCACCGTGGGGAATTATTGAGATTGTGAAAATAGAATATAATATCAGATTTCATATAAGAAAGCTTGGAAAGCAAAACAAAAGGCAATTGAGAGGTTGTTCGGTACCTTCGAAGAAGCATACACGAAGCTGCCTTTTCTACTAACAGCAATTCAAACAGCAAATCCAGGAACCGTTGTCCACTGGGATAAATATGAGTCTAGTCCTAGCGAGGAAATATTCAAGAGAGTATTTTGGGCATTTGGTCCTTCGATTGAAGGTTTCAAGTCTTGCAGACCGGTTATTAGTGTAGATGGAACTCACTTGTACGGTAAGTACAAGGGTTGTTTGCTAATTGCTGTTTCTCCGGATGCGAATGGTTGCTTATTTCCATTTGCATTTGTATTGGTTGATGGAGAGAGTATAAATACGTGGACATGGTTTATGACTTGCATCCGGTATTATGTCACCGATCGCACTGAGTTGTGTGTTATCTCGGATCGTCATGCTGGTATATTGTCTGCTATGGATTTGCAAAACGGAGCTTGGAACGAACCGAATGCATTTTATCGATATTGTATGCGTCATTTTGCCACAATTTTTTTTAGTAAATTTGGTAGCAAGGCATTGCGGAAAAAGGCCAAAATTATAGTTTGTCAAAACCAACCCAAAAAGTTCATGGCCAAACTCGCTGAACTTGAAACCGTCAATGTCAAGGCGGTTAATTGGTTGAAAGAGAAGCCGGTTGAGAAATGGGCACTTTATACAGATGAAGGTCGAAGATATGGAATAATGACTACAAACCTGTCAGAATGCTTCAATTCAGTCTTGAAAGGAATCCGTAGTTTACCAGTAACTGCGATTGTTGAGACGATCTTTTTACGTCTCAACTCTTACTTTACTATGCGTCGACAGGAAGCTAGTAAGCTTTTATGTGAAGGAAAGATTTTTGCTAAAAGTGTACATGATTTGATTGATAGTCGCCGTACAAGAGCAAACCAACATGAGGTTACAATGTTTCATCATCAGCCTGGAGTTTTTTCCGTGAAAACGGGTATACGCATGGTTAATGGAGAACGGAAGGGTGGGAACTTGCACACCGTGAACTTGGGTACAAAAACATGCACATGTATGAAGTTTCATCTATATCATATTCCCTGTTCTCATGTATTAGCAGCCTGTGCATATCGTGCAATCGATCACAAGCCTTATGTTGATAAACTTTACCTTGTCACGTCATTAGCACAAACTTGGGCTCCTGTATTTAGTCCTATTCTAAGTAGCTACACAATTTTGGGATAAGTAGCTATTTGAATTAGTCAAGTTTGTTACCATGCTTTTAGCCACTGCGTGGAGTGTTTTGTTATTCTGTTATTTCCTTATGTAAAAGCTATTTATAGCTGCCTTATTCATTCAATAATATTGAGTCATTCCCATATTGTTCTTTGCATTCTAGATCTTGAATTTGTGTCTAACAGTAATATGTAGCCATGTTATAAAATTTCCCCTTGAACTTGATGCTATTCCTTTGTCTGCATTGTTTCTTGAAGCAATATATATATATATATATATATATATATATATATATATATATATATATATATATATATATATATATATATATATATATTTTTTTTTTTGGGGTTGGGGGGGGGGGGGTTAAAAAGATGCTATTTCTAGTTGAACCGCCAGGTTAACTACAGATTTTCTTTCTATAAGACATATTCTCCTTGATATCGCCAATATGTGATGATTGATGAATAATTAACGTTGTGTTCTGAATTCATCCATTTGTTCTAAATTCTCCTTTCAGATATTCATGGAGGCCAACATGCAGAGCATAGGCATTAACAAATTTATCGCCTAATATAAGTTTTATTCTAAATTTTGTCCCCATATTCATTTAACTAGAAATGTTCTTTTTTATATATTATCTACAAGAATTCCCAGGACGTATCTCTACTTCTAATCTTTACTATATTCAAGTTTGGAATGTGCCATACATGTTCAAGTTTAGTAATACAGAGGATTGGTATCCTCTCCACTCACAAAAAATAAGTGAATGATCCACTAAGTTAATATCAACTATCCATCATAGATCTGAGTGGAGAGGATATGATTCCCAGAGAAGAGCTTATTTCTTGTGTTAGCGTTTCAATCAAAGACAATACGGTTAGGAAAAATCAAAGACAGAGAGTACAGTCAAATACATACCACCTATATACTGTATAATGAACACTACGATATATTAAATAGTATTGATTAACTGTATCTGTACTAATGAATATACCATAAGAGGCACTCATGTATAGCGCAAAGCGAAACATAAAGAGGCATACATACTGTAGTAGTAAAATTGTATGATCCACTAACTACAAACCTTTTAGTCCCTTAGTTGATGTGCAAATTGATGAAATCAATATTAGCCCATACTCATGTCATTGCTTGCATCATTTTAGTTAGGTAGATGTTATGTTTCTCATGTGTAATTTCAATTGTTTAGATTAGTTTGTGTTTATTTTATTGTGTGGTGTAGATTGATTCTTGTAACCTACAAATACCCCCCTTGTATTTGAGTTTATCATCCAAGAATAAAAGCTTAATAATAAGCCTTGAAAGCTTTCCTAAGTGTTCTTCTTCTTTGCAATTTTGCGAGGTTCTTCTAAAGAGTGGTTTTCTTCTTCTTGATAAATTAGAGTTTTATACTCTATTTATTCAACACAAATTGGATTTTGGACTATGTTACACATGCCGATACCATAATGCATCAATGGCGTTTTGATTCCTATACCCAAATAGGAGTGTCTGTGTTTCCACAGAATGGAAACTTAGGTAAAACTTTAAAATGTCGTTCACTCTAATTTTCTGTTTCGTCAACAAGAATAGTAATTTTTATACTAATTGATTTTTTTTCTTGGTTGGGACAATGCCTGTAAGCTACACACACATATATTTTTACCCCATAAAAGGAAATGGTATGAGCGGGTTTTGAACACCCTACCTCTTGCTCACTAGCAATTAGCGATGTGGCTGAAAACTAGACCCTGGTGGCACCTCTTTTACTAGATAAATGTCATTTTTTTGATTATTTATCTTTTCACCTTGACGATATTTGTAAATTAATTATTACAGTTATTTTTATTTTTATTTTCATTAAAAAGTTTATATGGAGTTTTCAGACTGTTTACCATTTGATTGTCTGTTTTGCAGAAACAACTGGGAGGCACCAAGCTGTTGTGTTGGGATCAATTTCCACTTGCATATTTTTGTCACCGGTAAATTCTCAAGCATGTGAGTTTTGTTCGTTATAGTTTTGAGTTTTATAATTTGAAGTCTCGCGGTTCAGAATATAATCTCTGTTCCTTCCCCTTACGTTGCTTAAAGCTGTATGTTGACTACCATAACAATCGTTATTTCTTATTATAACTCACTTCAATTTTCTTTTTCCAGTTGCAGTAGAGGTTAAGAAAGGTTTTCAAGCTGCCCTTGATAAGAAAGATGGTTATTCGTTTCTATACCCATTTGGTTGGCAGGTAACTGTCACGGTTTGCTTAACATAATCCTGACATTAGTGTCTCAAATTTATGATTTGAACATCTGATACAAGAGCTTTGTTGAAGTGGGTGCTAGTTAACAGATAACCAAATCTCTTATAGTTGTTGAATGATAATGCCAGGAAGTTGTCATTCAAGGTGAAGACAAGGTATTCAAAGATGTTATTGAGTCCTTGGAAAGTGTCAGCGTTAACATGATTCCGACTAACAAGCAAGATATTAGAGACCTGGGACCTCCACAAGAGGTATGTATATATTATTTGCCTTATATAATTTGTTTTTTTCTCTTTCAATCTTGAACTTTATTCTTGGGTAAATCACAGAGGTTACACCTAACATTTCACAGAAAAGCATATTTCCTGCCCAAAGTTTAATTTTCAACAAAATGCCCATAAATATTTTAAAAATTAGCCCTTCATCTTTAAATATTATGTACATCAATGCACTATCTTTGGTCACAATAGGCAAAAACCCTATGGTTGTTAAATGCAGTAGGTTCATATGTATTAACTTGAATTGAATATGACCTTTGTTTGACGATAATTTTGCAAACATTGTATGTAAGCATCATGACTCATGAGGTCAAGAGCATAACATTGTATATAAGCAGCATTTTCTTGTGTTTCCTTTTCACTTGTTAAGCTTAACGAACATGTATATGTTACATATATTGGCAAATAATGATACATGGGTTGCAAAATTGCAACTTATTTAAAGTTTGGAACGTTACAGAAATTTATAGGGAGGACATTTGGAGTATGTTTGGAAACATTTAAGTTGGGGAATGGAAAGGAATGGAATGAAAATGAATGGAGAGGAATGGAAAGAAATGGAAAGGAATGAATTATCTTTATAAGTTGTGTGTGTTTGGCAACAGGTGGAATGGAATTGACTTTTTTTTTTGTTTCCATTCTCTAGTCTTGTTTGCCAAATAATGGAATACTATTGATTACGGCATTTTAAACTCACCTACGGCCTCTACAGCTTCGCATTCTTGATTGTTTTTTGGGGGCCAACAAAGGTTTCGCATGAAGATGAAAATAACCACTTATTCTACGAAAATAACAACAACAACAACAATAAAGTCTTTTTGGCTTTATTCCCAACTAGTTGATGCACTACTTATTCTCAAATTAAAAATGAAGCAGCATTTTTCATAACTTAAGAACTATCTGTAAGAAAAGAAAAGAAAGAAAAAGTTCTTCCACAAGATTTAGCCAAACACCTCTGCATTTCCTTCTTTTCTTTGTTTAATTTTTTTTGTCAGAATATTTGGTTATAATAGTACTTCACTTCTGTTTTGTTATATATAGCGGATTGTATCTGATGTTACATATTACGGGCCTACCATGTTCGATTTGTATCATTCCAAATATTTCAATAACTGACATTTGAGAATTTTAGTTAACAGTTTGTTTCCTATTAAATTATGATCACTTGTTACTTCTAGTGATTACATTGCCCTATTTCAATTTCTGGCTTGTTAACTGGGCCTTCTTCTACGGATGAACAATCAACGGGTGATGTAGATCAGCAATCTGGAAATAATACCTTTTTTCCAAGGAGACTTTTAATTGGCAATGATGAGTACGTAGTTATCGTTTTCTAAGTTTTAACTTTCTTGTATTTCAGACAATTTTATGTGAACTTGAAGAAACCTGATCATATATTGCTAAGCAGGTACATCAGATTAGGGAATGGGAACCAACTAGTTAGAGATCCAAAGAAACTTGTTCGCATCTTAGCTAGTGAAAAAGTACGGTGGAGTCTCCATACTGCCAGATTATGCTTAGTTAAGAAACAACTGTATTGCCAAGAAAATAATGTTTGTATTAGCAGTGGGGTTTGATATACTCGGATAATCAACTTTGTTTCCTCAAACACCGCGAACAAGACAACAGGTGGCCCGTCTCAACCCTCTTTCCATTCCTTTACGCAGCTTTCCGAGGGGGTGGGGCTGGAATAGAAATTGGATGAAATCTTTCTCTAGGGAATGAAATTTAGTTGTTTTCTTTGTTTTCTTTTTCAAAACAAACAAGCTGTGGAATAGGATAAGGTGGGCCTATCCGCAGTATTCCATTCCTTTCTCCAGTTTTTTGGGTTTCCAAACGCGCCCTTGGTATTTTGTGAAACATTAGGTGTGATATTTGTGATTTACCCTCTATTCTTTCAGATCTATTTGGATTGTGAAAATTACCTGATGCTATTGATTTAGTTGGTAGAAGCTTTGATAAAGAGAGTGCTGGCCCCTGCTTCTCAGAAAACAAAGTTAGTTGAGGCAACAGAGGTTTGAAACCTTTACAACTTCTTCTGTCAACTTCCTGGCTCTTTTACAATGAATGAACCTTCTTAGTCTTAGTTATATCAATTGTTATCTTGTTCTTAAACATGCCTAAGTTCCTTTAAAATTCAACTAAAAAATGTTATCTTTAAAAGAACCTTATATGATTGCGTCACCTAGTTAAGAGAATCTTATTGTGCAATGAACTCTTCACATCATTTTGTGACAAAAAGGGAATTTCATCATCATTGTTACTATTCGTAGTGATCATGGTGGGGAATTTCAAAACAAACTCTTCACATCATTTTGTGACAAAAAAGGAATAAAACATGAGTTCGCATGTCCTCGCACTCCCCAACAAAATAAGGTTCTTGAAAGGAAGAATCGATCTCTTCAAGAAATGGCTCGTACGGTCGTACCATACTTAGTGAAAAAGATTTACCCAAATCATTTTGGGCAGAGGCTATCAATACAGCATGCTATACCATAAACCAAGTAATCATTAGAAAATATCTTGAGAAAACTCCTTTTGAACTATATTATGGCAAAACTCCCAACCTAAGCTACTTTCGTGTCTTCGGATGCAAAGTATTCATTTAAAATACCCTTGATAACTTGGGAAAGTTTGATCGTAAAAGTGATGAAGGTGTTTTCCTAGGATATTCTCTTAGTAGCAAAGCATATCGCGTATTCAATAAAAGAAGATGCACATTTCAGGAATCTATTGATGTTATTTTTGACGAAACTAATCCCTACTCCAAAGAAATATTGCATATTGTTGATGATGATGAGACATGGGTTCGTGTTGAAAAGAAACAGGTTCATATTGGAGAAGAACCACAAACAAATGATCAAAATCAAGTGGTGCTTCAAGACAAAGATGAACCCAAAAATCAAATCAAAGAGTTTCCTACACAACAAATTGATGCCATGGAAGATGGAAATATACAACATCAAGGTTCAACAAGTGAGAGACGTCCCGTATAGAAAATCATGTCTAGTCATCCTCCATCTCTTATACGAAGTGATATGTCTAAAGGGGTAACTACTCGCTCTCAAGCTCAAAATTTTATGTGTTTTACCGCTTTCGTTTCCATACTTGAACCTAAGAATATTAAGGAGGCCTTGCAAGATAATCATTGGATCATTGCAATGCAAGAAGAACTTAATCAATTTGAACGGAATCAAGTATGGAGACTTGTTCCTCGACCTCACAATAGGACTATACTTGGTACTAAGTGGGTGTTTAGGAACAAGTTAGACGAATCCGGCTCCATCACTAGGAATAATGTCCGTCTTGTTGCACAAGGTTTTAATCAACAGGAGAGTGTATATTTTGATGAAACTTTTGCTCCAGTTACTAGGCTTGAAGCCATTCGTATTTTATTTGTTTTTGCTGCATATATGGGTTTTACTCTCTTTCAAATGGATGTTAAAAGTGTATTTTTAAATGAATTTATTTCGGAAGAAGTTTATGTGCCACAACCACCGAGATTCACTGATCCCACATACCTGAACCATGTTTTTCGTTTTGATAAAGCTCTTTATGGTTTGAAGCAAGTCCCTCGTGCTTGGTATGAACGACTGAGTTCGTTTATTCTTCACATAGGATTTTCTAAAGGAAAAGTAGACACTACACTATTTATTGTTAAGATAAATTAGAGAGATGAAAACAATACTGAATATTGAATTGAGTTTAACCAAGTACAATACCACCTATATATAGGAGGTGAACAAATATCAAAACAACTCTACCACCAATATGGGACTATAATATCTAACACCCCCTCTCAAACTCATGATGGGTCAAATAATGTGAGTTTGCTTACTAAGTGTCAAAATCTCTGAACTGTATGGGATTTGGTGAAGAAGTCTGCAGTCTGCTGGGAAGAGGTAACAGAATGGAGAGAGATGGTCCCTGCCTCAAAATGCTCACGAACATAATGACAATCAATCTCAATATGCTTCGTTCGCTCATGAAAGACCGGGTTACTTGCAATATGCAATGCACTCCGGTTATCACAATAAAGTGGAGTAGCTCCTGTAAGGGTAACACCCATATCTGATAACAACCAACGAACATGAACAATCTCTCTAGTAGTAGCTGCCATTGCTCTGTACTAACCCTTGGTGGAAGAACATGCAACAACTGCCTGTTTCTTGCTCTGCCATGAGATTAGCGAATCACCAAGAAATAGACAGAAACCTGTGGTAGACCTTCTGGTAGTCGGATCCCCTGCCCAATCTGAATCAGAATATGCACTGAGCTCTAGTTTGGATGTAGAAGGCATGAATAATGAGCGAGTGATAGTGCCCCGAAGATATCTGAGGATCCGAAGAAGAGCACCGTAGTGAACTGATGTAGGAGCCGAAACAAACTGGCTGACAATACTAACTGCATGAGCAATATCGGATCTGGTCATGCATAAATAGACAAGTTGTCCAACAATCTGCCTGTATCTAGTGGGATCAGGAAGAAGCTCACCATCTGTGGGACGAAGCTTCACATGAAGCTCTAAGGGTGTATCAGCTGATCGTCTATCAGAGAGGCATGCAGCGGAAATAATATCTGATATGTATTTCTACTGAGAAATGAGTATCTCCTGAGATCCATGAGCAATCTCTAAACCCAGAAAGTAACGTAGCTTACCAAGATCTTTCATATGAAACTGCTGGTGAAGGTATTTCTGGGTGGATGCAATGCCGGCGGAGTCATCCCCAGTAATGATCATATCATCAACATATAGTAGTAGAATTACCCTCCCTTGCGGTGATGACCGCACAAACATAGAACGGTCCTGAGAACTCTGACTAAAACCAGCCTTGGTGATGACAAGGCGAAAACACTCAAACCAGGCTCGAGGGGCCTGCTTCAAACCATATATAGCCCGACGCAGCCGGCAAACATGACAAGGAGGAGTAGGGAGACCAGGAGGAGGATCCATATAAACAACCTCAGATAAGGTACCATGAAGAAAAGCATTCTTCACGTCCATCTGGTATAACGGCCAGTGACGGATGGCTGCAACAGCAAGAAGGGTGCGAACAGTGGTCATCTGTGCAACGGGAGCAAACGTCTCATCATAGTCAATGCCATGCTCCTGAGTAAACCCTCGGGCTACTAGACGGGCCTTGTGCCGCTCAATAGATCCATCAGGTTGATATTTGACCTTGAAGATCCACTTGCAGCTAATAGGCTGAACGCCCTCTAGTAGAGGAACAACATCCCAAGTGCCAGTCTGATCAAATGCACTGAATTCTTCTGCAATAGCTTTCCTCCATTCAGGATATTGAATTGCGTCTTGATAGGTTCTGGGCTCACGTGTAGAGTGTATAGCAGTGAGATATGCATGAAACTGTGGTGAGTAGGAAGCTAGGGTGGCAAAACTAAACTGGTCAGAAGGACCAGTGGCATCAGGTGTATAACGTGCCGGAGGAATACCAGAAGTGGAATGGGTAGACTGACGAAGAGGTGGTGGACTGACAGGGTGTGGGCGTGAGGACGGTGGAGTAGGTGCATGTGTCAGTGGGGGAGCAGGTGGGATGGGTGCTGGCTGCTGTGAAGATGCAGGTGGAGGTTCGGTAGGGGGAACAACAGGTGTAAGGACTGCAGGAGATGTGAATGGAGCCAGAGGAGTGGGATCAAAAGGAATGCGGGAAGATAAAGGCAGGGGGCTAGCAACAACCGGGGAATCGAGAAATCTAGTATCCTCGGGGGGGGGGGGGGGTCAGGTAGTAAGGGGAGTCTTCCACAAAGGAAATATGTCGAGAAATACGGACACGACCCGTGGATGGATCAAAACAGCGATAACCTTTGTGCTCAGGACTGAGACCTAAGTGAACGCACTTAGCAGCTCGAGCGGAGAGCTTCGTGCGCTCAGTAGGAGGGAGAAGAACGTAACAGGTGCATCCAAAGGTACGGAGCATACTATAGTCGGGAGGAGAATGATAAAGAGCCTCGTAAGGCATCGTACCAGCTAGGGCAGACGAGGGAGTAATGTTGATGAGACTAACAGAGGTCATGATAGCTTCAGCCCAGAAAGAACGAGGAGCAGAAAAGGAGAGTAAAAGAGTGCGAGCCGTCTCAAGGATGTGACGATGCTTGCGTTCAGCTACACCATTCTGCTCATGTGTGTGAGGGCATGATTGCTGAAACAGGGTGCCGTGAGACTGTAGGATTGTTCTCATAGTGGTAGAAGTGTACTCACGTGCACCGTCCGATCGAAAATTCTTAATGCGTACACCGAACTGGGTGTGAATCATGGTTGTAAAGACCCGATAAATATCAGGTATCTCAGATCGCTGATGCATAAGAAAAACCCATGTATGTCTAGTGAAGTCATCGATGAAGGTAACATAATAGAGATAGCATTTCCACGATGGTACGGGAGAGGGTCCCCATATGTCGGAATGAACAAGTTGAAAAAGGTGAGTGGTTTCAGAAGTTCTTTTGTGACTAAAGGGTAGGGCATTGTGTTTGGCCAAGTGACAACCCTGACAATCAGATAAATGTTTAAAAGTGAGAGAACCAAGGGCACCACTACGAACTATAGTCTGAAGTCGTGATGCGCTAATATGACCTAAACGTCTGTACCATAGATCAGCATCAGAGAAAACAGTACCGGTAAAACTAGAAGGAGAGTGATGTGCACGAAGAAAATCTAGATAATATAGACGACCATGACGACTAGCACGTCCAAACTCCTCACTGGTGGAGGAATCAGTAATAGAACAACCTAAAGAATCAAAAGTGACGACAAGGCCACTATCGCACAACGCACTAATAGAAATAAGGTTTATTGATAAATGAGGAGCATATAGAACATATGGTAATGTGAGAGTAGGAGAGTTAATTGTCCCTGAGTAATAAGAAGTGGTGAGCCATCGGCTGTGTGTAGGGATGGAGAGTGAGAGGAAAGTGTTGTGCAGGTGGTGAATAGTGTCTGATTACTAGTGAGATGATGTGATGCACCAGAATCTAAAATCCAGAACGAATTCATACCGGGAGTGGCAGAAAGGGCAGGAGCAGAGGAGCCAGCATTGATAGACTGACCCATGAGCTGTAGTTCCAGCTGAGTGAGGCGTTGCTGAGTATTAGCCCAAGCAGAAGACGACAAGGCCGGAGTGACAGGCATGACCGAGGATGTGAGGGAAGAAGCACTGCTGTGACTGCTATGACTGAGAGCACAATGTGGATGGAGATGTTGCTGGTGTCTGGATCGAGGTAGGGAGTAGGGCGGTGCTACCGGTGGTGGAAGTAGAGGTGGGGTAGGGTGAGGAATGATATAAGGAGAAGGTAGAAGGCCGGAGGCAGACTGAAAATGGTGCTGCTGCTTTTGGAATCTGGAGGAGGAATGAGAGGTAGTTGCATCGGGGAAGTCAGTGGTGACGAAAATATGTGGGAGAGACTGAGATGCCATCAAGTAGGGCTGTTCACACTTTGGTTAAAACCGATTACCGAACCGAACCGAACCGAAATTTGTCAATTTGGTTCGGTTTTTCGGTTTTTCGGTTTTTAACCGAACCGAAGTTTTTATAGAGAGTTCGGTTCGGTTTTTGGTTGGCTTTTGAATAAACCGAACCGAAACAAAAACCGAAGTTTTTTGAATAAACCGAAACAAAGTTAATCTTTTCTTCCAACTTTCCAAAAACTGCAGCTTTTTGCAGTCACTTTTTTCTGAATTGTTAAGGTGCAGTCAGTTTCACTAGTCTCTTTCTCTCAGTTTAAGTGGTCGCATTTTCTGCCTTTATCTGCTTTAATATTCGTGCACAGCCTCCCTGTCAATTATTGTCTTTTATGATATTTATCTTTCAAAATGTCCAGATCCCAAGTGTGTAAATAGGAATTTCTTGACATTTTAAAAAAATTTAATTTTTAACTTGTTATTTTTTGTGTGTGTGTTTGGTTTGTTTGCGTACGTGAGAATTTGAGTGGATTGAAGCAGGAATTGAAGGGGCATGAAATGGAGAAGCCATTGCAGGGATGCACGGGAGGAATGGTCAATGTCTTTGATATGAGCTCAGGGATGGGTGGTATCAAGTTGCTCACCAATCAACCTCATAGAGATGGTAAGTGTTACTGCTGATTCTGGTGTGGGGGTAAACAGATGAGATTTGTGAGTTCGCGGAAAAAACCTGAATAGCGGATCCAAGCCTTCTGATTCCTGCCGCTACCTGCAAGGAAGTGCGATACACCGGGGTTGATTCCGGCGACGCACCCTCCGACGCTCTTGTCAGTAACCAGTGATGATTAAGAAAGAGCTTAAGGTGGAAAAAGAGTGATTACCTGGTCACAGTGGTAGGGGGAGGTATTTATAGTCGCCATGGGAGTGATTAAGGACCTGATTTCCTGTGTAACTGTTAAGAGTAAAATCCTCACAATCTGTTTAGGAAACTGACCCCTGATTCCCGGTGAGAGCAAGTCAGGCCCGTTGATTCGGTCAAACCAGTGACCCTGATTTTCCTCTTGCTGATCTGGGTTTGTCTTGGGTCGGGACCCGTACCCAGTTGGAGTGGATCCGTTTGTGGGTTATTGGATCTGTGAGAAGGAGACCCAGTTCCCGTTTCGGACCCATTTGTATGTAAAATTACCGTCTTACCCCTGAGCTTCAAGATTCGTGCCCAATCTGGACGGTTCCGATTTAACCCCATTTTTAGCCATATCACGAGCCCCCCACTCCTAAAGACTGAGTGTGATCAGCCTTTGAGGAGTAGTTTAACTGTTTCAGTGGCTAGTGGAGTTGTATCGGAGTTTGAATGGAGGGTTTTGAATCTTGAAGGGGATAGTGAGGTAATTTTTTGAAGCCATATGCTGTTCTGAAGCCTTGTTTGAATATTCGACGGTTTTTATCTATTTTTTCGGATTATTTATTTAGTTTTGCGAGGTGTTAACCAATCGTTCGGGGGCCTCAACAGTACATTCTGGGCAATAATTGTACGTTCAGGGGCTCAAAAATATTCCCTCGAATTTTTCATTATTTTCCAGAATTTTTTGTTAATTTTCCCGAATTTTTAGCAATTTTTCGCAATTTTTAAATAAATAAAACGAATTAAATAAATAAAAATTGATTTTTAAATACCGATTTATGGCGTGGCGCAATCTGGACCATTGATCTTGGACGAGCGCGAATTTCTAAGAGATCTGGCGGCTGTAGTTGCTCGGCAGTCATTTTCTCGCTTTCGACGCTCGGATGGGCACTTGCTCGGTTGGCCGACCGGAGGGTAGGGGTTCGGCCGTCCGAGCGACGTGGCGCAATCTGAGCCCTCGGATGGTGGCGCGAATCTCAAGACGGGTGCATTTCCCAAGAGAGCGTTATCTTGTCGTTTAGCGCACGTGGCAAGATCTGGACCGTTCATCATCAGAAGCACGAAATTCTGGAAGATCCAACGGTCGTGATGGTTCGGGTGCTTTTTTCTCCGTTTTGACGCTCGGAATGGCACTTGCTCGGTTGGCCGACCGGGGGTCTGAGAGTTCGGTTGGTCGAGCAACGTTCTGGGCCGCCCGATGGGCACTCGCTCGGTTGGCCGACCGGAGCTCTGAGAGTTCGGTTGGTCGAGCAACGTTCTGGGCCGCCGGATAGGCACTCGCTCGGTTGGGCGACCGGAGCTCTGAGAGTTCGGTTGGTCGAGCAACATTCTGGGCCGCCGGATGGGCACTCGCTCGGTTGGCCGACCGGAGCTCTGAGGGTTCGGTTGGTCGAGCGACGTTCTGGGCCGCTGGATGGGCACTCGCTCGGTTGGCCGACCGGAGCTGAGGGTTCGGTTGGTCGAGTGATGTGGCGCAATCTGAACCGTTGGATGGTGTCGCGAATCTCGAGACGGGCGCGTTTCCCAAGAAAACGCTATCTTGTCGTTTAGCGTCGCTGGCAAGATCTGGGCCGTCTGATCGAGATCTTACACGAATGTTGAGGAGAAAGTGAGTTTTCTCCGTTTTGACGCTCGGATGGGCACTTGCTCGGTTAGCTGACCAGATGTCTAAGGGTCCGGCAGTCCGAGCGTGGTAACGCGATTCGGGCCGTCGGATGGCGGAACGAATCTCGATACGGTTCAGTTCCCATGAGCATTTATGGTGTCCCGGAGTTTGTGCGGCGTTCCAACTTCCCGGGGTCATTAAGAATGGTGCCCTTCAATTAATGCGTGGCGTTTCGTCTCCCGAGGGTCATAATGGCTGGTTCTTGGAGGGGAGGTTATAAGTACCCCATTCCCCTTGTCATTTCAGTCACAACAATGTTGAGTTTTAGCCCCCGGAGGTGTCTGCCTTGGGTGGTTGCTCTTCGGCCATGGTCTCCTCCTGATTCTGACAGCCCCGATGCGGATGTCAGGGTCGGGGGAGATCAGAGCAGAAGAAGTGACGACCGGAGTCAAGGCGGATGCCTGTTTTCTTTTGAAAAATCCTAACCCTGAGGTCATCGGACGGGTGGTCACTCTTCTGCCGTGATCTTCTCCCGATTCTGACGGTCCCGATGCGGATGTCAGGGTCGGAGGAGATCAAGGCAGAAGGGGTGATGACCGGAGTTCGGACCCGGGGTGCTAGATGCTTCGGAAGGATGGGTGGTCATCCTTCTGCCGTTATCTTCTCCTGATTCTGACGGCCCCGATGTAGGTGTCAGGGTTAGGGGAGATAAAGGCAGAAGAGTTGACGACCGAAGTCCGGACCCGGGGGACAAGGTGCCTCGGAAGGATGGGTGGTCATCCTTCCGCCATGATCTTCTCCTGACTCTGACGGCCCCGAGGTGGGTGTCAGGGTCAGGGGAGATCATGGCAGAAGAGGTGACGGCCGAAGTCTTGAGCCGAAGGACAAATTGCTTCGGAATGATGGGTCTCCTCCGATCTCTGTCTTCCTTCCGGGCTGATGGCTTCTGAAGGTCGTCAGCCCGAAGGGGTTAGAGATGGGAGATGTGCCGATCTGCTTTCTAACCGGGCCCTGCGCGACGGTGGTTTCTCTCCAACTCTTGAGCGACTCGTGGTTTCGGCTCCGAGGCCGTAGCCTTCGAGTTACTCACGGGTGAGAGGGGAACCGACCGAGAGCTGGGGCCTGGGGGGCTCGCCGAGGGCGGTGCCTTAAAACTTCAAACACAAACTTTCTCTTGCTTCTTCGGGCAGATGCGGAGTGCCTAGGCCCGAAGTGCTTCGTCCGGGCGATGCGGCGCGATGTGAGCCGTTGGATGGTGGCACGAATCTCGAGACGGACCCAGTTCCCAAGAAAATGCTATCTTGTCGTTTAGCGTCGCTGGTAGGATCTGGGCCGTCTGATCGAGATCTTACACGAAAGTGGGAGAAAGTGAATTTTCTCCATTTTGACGCTCGGATGGAGACTTGCTCGGTTAGCCGACCGGGCCCTTCGACGTTGGGTTCGGATCGCATGTTGCTCGGATTTCGAGCCTGTTGTGCCGAGCCGCTTGACTTGGTGAAAAGACAAAGCCGTTTTGGGCCTCCGTGACGTTTCGAGAGCGGCCCAAAAGTCGCGCCCTTACATTAGGAAGCCCAAGAGACTTTTCTTTTTACTATAAATCTTCACTCCCCCTTTCCAGGTCTCATTATTCACTTTCACTTTCTCTCTCAAGTTTTTACTTTTTACCATCGAAGTTTTTAGCTCCCGGGTGGTGCTGTTGGCTGTCGCGGCTAGGTGTTTCTTTGCTCCGGCAAACTTTTCCGACCGTAACTGTCACTTTAAGGTCAGTCTCTCTCCTTTCTTTTTAGAAAAATGGTTAAGATTACTTCTTCGGATGAGACCCCCGCCTCGGACCAAGTCGTCAGCTGAGCGGGTAAAGGAAAGGAGGTGATAGAGCCGACCGAGCAGACCGTTGTTCGGCCGAGCAAGAGTGGCGAAGTAGCCGAGTCACTCCAGGAGGTTGTGGCAAAGTCCCAGAAGGGCAAAGGAGTGGTCACGATAATTGAGCAGCCGAAGACGGCGGGGGAATTCGGTTGGCAGCCGATCATTCTGTTGAGTGTGGGGGGTGTTCGGAGCTATTCCAAGGAGATGTTGGAGAAGGTGACTCAGGGCATTGCCAAGTCGGTGGAGGAGAATGAGCCGAGAGAGTTGTCCGAGGTGGACCACACTATTTCGTCTCTCACGGAGGCTGATCTGCATCGGATCCGGACCGGATTCCAGATCCCTGCCGAGTACGGGCTACTTCTCCCTGGACCGGGTTTCCGAGCCTGCACATCGTCTTCGGCTGACGCGTGTGTATTTCCCCTCGACTCCTTGGCCACCGGGCTCCATTTTCCGCTCCATCCATTCATCGTCGAGGTTCTTATTTGGTATGGTTTGAGCCCTGCCCAGCTGATGTCGAACACTTGGAGGCACGTCTTGGCGTTTGTTCTCCGGTGTCAAGAGATCGGTGCCGAGCCAAGCATGTTTCTCCTTCGGAGCCTCTACCGCCCTTGCCAGCCGAACAGGAACGAGCAGAGGTTCTACCTTTCGCCGCGGACAGGCGTGAAGTTGATCGAGAACCCGGACTCGATCAAGCATTGGAAGGAGAAGTATTTCATTATCCAAGCTCCCGCACCCTGGGTAATTCCGATAGCCTGGTAGAGGGAAGGCCTGCCCAAACGAGCGAAGAAGGAGCTGGTACTGAGTGACGAGGAGGCGGAAGTCCTCAAGAAGCTCCTCGCTTTGCCGACGCTAAGTTGGAAAGACATTACCGAGGAAGCTTTGTTCTGGGGGGGTCTCAGTCCGATCGACCCTAGTACGCTTCTGGTATTTTACTCTTTGCAAGAATTTCTTGAAAAATTTATCTAAGTGTTTTCATTCGGCTTGTGCAGAGTCTTCTAAGATGGACTATAGGGCGTTGATGGCGAAGGAGCAGGAGACGAGAAAGAAGAGACCCTCGACAGGGCCTCAGGGCGGCCGAGCGCCGAAGATACCTTCGGTCCCGAAGACCGCTGACCTGCAGAAGGTCGTCGTTCCGGAGGGTGGTCCTGAGCAGGAGAAGGTCGCGGCCTCCGATCCTCCTGTTTCAGAGGCGCCGACTCCAACGGCGAAGGGGGATGCTCCCGGCTCGTCGAGTGGCGCGTTCGACGTGAGCCAGGTGTTATCCCTCCAAGTTCCGCCCCTCACTGCCGATGCGGAGAAGATTCTGACCGAGGGGCACAAGCAGATCTTCGTCCCCTACTGGCAAGTGATGAAAGTCGACGGCTTTTTGGGTGACGGCAATATTTGCATGCAGGCGGTGAAGCACCTGCCGACCCCGAAGGACCGAGCGGCCCTTAAGGCTGGTCAAGTCGGGGACGCGACGATGCAAATCGCTCGGAACATGATGTCGGTGAGTAGGCCGAACACGTTCTTATTGAAACATTCTTTCTGAAATTTTCTAAGTTTTTAGGTTCGGACCCTGATGATTTGTTCTCTTTTCAGACCCTCTGCCACTTCAACTTCTTGCTCGAGGAGTTCGCGAGCAAAGAACAAGAGCTGACGGCGCAGTACGACCGGGAGAGGTCGGAGCGCGCGAAAGCAGTGAAGCTGCTCGATGCTGAGCTACTCCTCTCGGCAAAGCGTGGAGCCGAAGTGGCGGGGTTGGAGGCGCAGCTGGCCGACGCCGTTCAGCGGTCGAAGGACACGGTAGCCAAGCTCGAGGCCTCGGAGAAGGAGAATGCCGAGCTGAAGGAGGAGTTGGCCAATGCTCGGTCAGAGGCGGAGAGGGCTCGGAAGAGGGCCGAGAAGATCATGGCCAAGCACCGGTCTAAGGTGGCGAAGGCGAAGAAGGCCGTCCAGGACGAGGCCAAGCATCACATGTTCAAGAACATGGAGGACGCGTACGGCCGAGCCCTTCTTCATATCGCCGCTCGAAACCCGGGGTTCGACACGTCCTCCTACTACTTCTACGACTCTGTGGAGGGGGAGGAGGAGCTTCCCCCGGCGATGCTCGGCCCCGAGGGACAGACCGACGGTGTCGAAGGCCCGGGCGAGACTGAGGCCGAGGGTGAGGAGGAGGACAATTCTGAGGAGGAGAGCGAGAGCGGGGACGAGGACGAGGACGAGGTCGAGGGCGAGGACAAGGCCGAGGGGTCGACAGACCCGAACGACAAAAAGGTCGACCGCTGACTTGGTTGCGTCTTTTAGTCTTTTGTTTTTCTTTTTGTGTAAGCCTAACTGCGGATTGGCCACCGCTCTTGTAACGCTTTTGAGTTTTGAATGAAAACATTCTTTGCTTGGCTAAAAAATTCTCCAAGTGTTAGTCTCCGGATTTTGTGTTTGAGTAGGCTTAAAATTCTCCAAGTGTTGGGCATCGGATTTATCTCTGCTTTTCAGGTGAAGTTTGGTCCGATCACGGAGGTTTCGTACCTTCGTAAGGAGCTGACCAAAACGAAGCGTGAGCTTTCACTAAGCCGGGAGAAGCGGTTTTATATGTTCTTGAAGCTGGAGGAGATAAGGTAGCTGCGAGGGGGTATTGTCGCGAGTTGAAGCAACTGCGGAAGCAACCCCAAGCTCCTTATCTCGAAGGCGAGACTGAGCGGCTTCGTATGGAGCTTTCCGTCGTCGAGCAGAAGAATAACGAGCTCTTGGCCGAGATCCAACACTTGGAGTTAGCGGAGAAAGAACGTTCGGCGGAAGAAGAGAAGCTGGCTTCCGAGTTGGAGAAGGTGTCAACCGAGCACAAAAAGTTGTTGGCCGAGGTCGACAAGCTTAGGAGGATTACGATAGACAGGGGGATAGAGGTCACCCATTATCGACGGCTCGCGACCGATAGCGCCAATGCCTCGGGCTCGTCAAGACCTCCTCGTTTGAAGATGTCGGCAAAGGATGATGCTCTGAGAGATAGGATTATCGAGTTGGAGGAAGAGGTCGCGTCGCTCAAGCCCCTGCCTGGGAGGGCCAACGTTCGCAGTACATCGTGCACTCGCGAAGAGAGCGAGAGAGGGATTACCTTCTACGAACTTGCGACTCGTTTGCCTGCGGCTAGGCGGAGTCCTGCTGACGCTCAGAGTAGTGTAGCCGTCTCGTCTAGCGGTGCCTCGGTCGGCGCCACAGTTGGGGTTAGTGGCGAAGGGGGATCTCGCTTCGCCGGTTTGGAATCGAGCTCGGAGGTTAGGCGTCGCCGCCCCCGCGTTTCCTTGAACCGAAGCGTACCTCTTCCGAAGAGGCACTGAACATGTCGTCTTATATTGTAAAACTCTTGTTGTAGCGTCAGTCTTGTTGTATGTAGAGTTACCTTATTGGAATAAAAGCTTGATAGTTTGTTTTGAAAAATCCTTCAAGTGTTGGACTTCGGAAATGTCTGAAATTTTGTTGTTCGTCTCTTCCTTTTTTCAGCTCGTGGTGGTAGCTCACGACGCCGACCCCAATCGCTCAGATAACAATGTCCGATCCGAGGTTGGACTGGGGGTGACGAGGTTGTGCGCGGCGGGGTGCCGAGAGCGACTCTATGAAGTCGACCTGGAATTACGCCGAGCAGAAAGCGAGCGGGGCCACCTTCAGCTCATCCTGGGTCAGCGAGACGCCGAGATCCGGCGCTTGGAGAGCCGGATCGCTGAGATGACCCCTGCGGGAGAGGAGGAAGGTTCGCCGACCGCCTTTAGCAACGCCTTTCGGGTCCAGTGCGTTCGGCACAATTTATCGAAAATAATAGCCGAGAGGGATCTGCTCTCGGAGATCCGTCACTTGCAGACCGTACAGGCGGAGCTTCGGAAGGAGGAAGAGGAACTGGCGGCCGAAGCTGCCAAAATGACGACCGAACGGGACGGTGATGATTTTTCATTTAAAAACCAAGTGTAGTGGGTCGGCATTGTAACTTTTATTCTTTAAGGCTTTGTGGCCTCGTTGTATGGAAGAGTTGTTTTGTACTGTGTCCCAATTATTAATAATATTTCTTCCATGAACTAGCACGTCCTTTGTAGTTCTGCGTAGTTGCTTCGGTTCTGACTGTGTTCGTCGCGCCGAGGTCTCCGACCCGGCCCCTCTCTTGTTCGTGGTTCGGCGCCGTAGCGCGATCTGAACCGTTGGATGGTGGCACGAATCTCGAGACGGACCCAGTTCCCGAGAAAACGCTATCTTGTCGTTTAGCGTCGCTGGCGAGATCTGGGCCGTCTGATCGAGATCTTACACGAGAGTTGAGGAGAAAGTGAGTTTTCTCCGTTTTGACGCTCGGATAGGCACTTGCTCGGTACGCCGACCGGAGGTCTAAGAGTTTGAGCGACGTGGTGCGCTCCGAGCATACCTCTCGCTCGTTCGTGGTTTGGCAACAAGAACGTGCGGCCGGAGGTGCCGAGCGGTGCTTCTGTCTCCTCTTATCGCGAAGTTGCGAAGCGAGTCGAGCCTTACCCAAGGGTGGGCTCGCTGATCCTCGTGAGAGTTCGACGGCCGTGGGAGCAATTCCGAATTGCGACCCACTCCTAGCCTGCTGAGAAGCGAGCTTGTGGAGTAGAATCGAACCAAGTGTTGGACTCCGGAACCATCGTTAGAGTTCAACGATTGTGGGAGCAGTTCCGAACGGCGATCTACTTCTGGCTTGCCTAAGGGCGAGCCGGGGAAGTAAAGTCGAGCCGAGTGTTGGACTCCGAAACCATCGGTGTAGTTCAACGGTTGTGGGAGCAGTTCCGAATGGCGACCCACTCCTAGCCTGCTGAGAAGCGAGCTTGTAGAGTAGAATCGAACCAAGTGTTGGACTCCGGAACCATCGTTAGAGTTCAACGGTTGTTGGAGCAGTTCCGAATGGCGACCCACTCCTAGCCTGCCGAGAAGCGAGCTTGTGGAGTAGAATCGAACCAAGTGTTGGACTCCGGAACCATCGTTAGAGTTCAACGGTTGTGGGAGCAGTTCCGAACGGCGATCTACTTCTGGCTCGCCTAAGGGCGAGCCGGGGAAGTAAAGTCGAGCCGAGTGTTGGATTCCGAAACCATCGGTGTAGTTCAACGGTTGTGGGAGCAGTTCCGAACGGCGATCTACTTCTGGCTCGCCTAAGGGCGAGCCGGGGAAGTAAAGTCGAGCCGAGTGTTGGACTCCGAACCATCGGTGTAGTTCAACGATTGTGGGAGCAGTTCCGAACGGCGACCTACTTCTAGCTCGCTGATGAGCGAGCTTGCGAAGTAGGGTCGAGCCGGACATTGGACTCCGAACCATTGGTTGAAATAAAAAATAAAAAATAAAGGCGGAGAGATGCAAGCAATTTTATAAGTCTGAAAGAGCATTCTTCATTGATAATTGACGGCGAGCCGTTTTTACATATAACAACTTAAAGAAATGAATTACAAGTTAGAGGAGAGGAATGGTTCGACACCCGATGATACTTAGAGAGGCGCCGGGGCGCTTTCTTGGTATTTTAACAGGTGGTCGGCATTCCAGGTCCTCGGAATCTCTCTGCCCTCTAGGTCTTCAAGACGATAAGCTCCGGGCCGAACTACCTTTGTGATTTTGTAGGGTCCTTCCCAATTCGGAGCCAGTTTGCCCTTCTGATTGGGGAAGGAGATGGCTAGCTTTCTGAGGACCAAGTCCCCTTCCTTGAGATCGGTGGGTCAGACTTTCTTGTTGTACGCCAATTCGACCCTCCTCCGGTAGTTCTGTTGGCGTATTGATGCTCTTTCCCTCAGCTCGTCCACCAGGTCTAAGTTCGCCCGGAGGTCTCTGACATTCTGTTCCTCATTGTAGGCTGCGAGACGAGAAGAGGGTATTCCGACTTTGAGTGGTATTACTGCCTCGGACCCATGGGTGAGGTTGAATGGGGACTCTCCTGTGGGGGTCCGTTTGTTGGTGCGATAGTTCCACAGCACATTGGAGAGTTGGTCGACCCATAGGCCTTTGGAACATTTTTCCAATCTCTTCTTGATACCAGAGAGGATTTACCGGTTAGCGTTCTCCGCCTGTCCGTTCGACTGAGGGTGGGAGACGGAGGAGAAGCGCTGTTGGATGGTAAGGTCTTCGCACAGGGCTCGGAATGCGACACCGGTGAACTGAGTCCCGTTGTCCGTTACGAGGACACGAGGGACGCCGAATCTGCAGATGATGCTCTTCCTGAAGAATTGAAGCACCTTGTTCTCGGTTATAGTGGCGAGGGGCTCGGCCTCAATCCACTTCGAGAAGTAGTCGATGGCTACGACCAAGAACTTGAGCTGGCCCGGAGCTGGAGGGAAAGGCCCTAGTAAATCCATCCCCCACATTGCGAAGGGGATAGGACTTGATAGGGAGGCGAGGTTGGCTTGAGAGAGGCGACGAACGTTGGAATGTCTTTGACAAGAGCCACATTGCCGAACGTGTCGCTCGGCATCTTGGAGGAGAGTCGGCCAGAAGTATCCGTAATTCAGAGCTTTCCGAGCCAAAGACCTAGACCCTGAATGTGCTCCGCCGATGCCTTCGGGGAGCTCCTGTAAGGCGTAGTCGGCCTGTTCTGGGGAGAGGCACTTTAGGTATGGTCGGCCATCAATCTGCGAGAAGGAGTGCTTGTATAAGATCCCCTCGATCTCGGCCCTGGTTCTGACTCGGCATGCTTCTTTGGGGTCCTCGGGGAGGAGTCCGTCCCTTAGGAATTCCACTAAGGGTTTCATCCAATTATCTTGTAGCAGGACCGGTAAAGACTCCACTGAGTCGAGGGTCTCGTCTTCTATGCTCGGCTTCATGAGGACCTCGATCAAGATGGTCTGCTCGAGACCTTGGAGGGAGGATGAGGCCAACTTGGAGAGGGCGTCGGCTTGCGAATTCTCCTCTCGAGGGACTCGTTGGATGAGTGCCTCTTCGAACCGGCCCATGAGGGTTCGGACCTTGGCGAGGTACTTCGCCATCCGTTCGTCTCGCGCCTTGTACTCGCCCAAAACTTGGTTCACAACCAGCTGAGAGTCACTATGGATTCGGAGGCGCTGCGCCCCGGCACTTCGGGCAAGTCCGAGGCCCGCAATTAGTGCTTCATACTCCGCCTCATTGTTTGAGGCCTTGAAATCCATGTGGAGGGCATACTGGAGGACGAAGTCATCAGGGCCGTTCAGGATGATACCGGCACCGCTTCCCTCGTTGCAGGAGGAACCGTAGATGAAGAGGGTTTCCCCCGGAACGGGCTTGCTGAGCAGGGGAGGGTTCACCAAGTAGGCTTTCAGCTGTTCGAACGACTCCTGTTGCAACTCGGTCCACTCGAAACCCTTGGCCCCCCTGAGAGCCTTGAAGAAGGGGAGACACTTTTCCCCAGACTTTGAAAGGAATCGGCCAATAGCGGCGAGGCGCCCCGTAAGCTTCTGCACTTCCTTGACGTTCCGGGACGGGGCCATGTCCAGTATGGCCTTGATTTTCTCAGGATTTGCTTCGATCCCTCGCTGGCTCACCATGAAGCCGAGGAACTTTCCTGAGGAGACTCCGAACGCACATTTGTTCGGATTTAGTCTCATGTTGTGCCTTCTCAATACGCCGAATGCCTCCTGGAGGTCGGCCACGTGGTCGGTACCTCTGATGCTCTTCACGAGCATGTCGTCGACGTATACTTCCATGTTGCGGCCGATCTGGCTTTGGAAGACTTTGTTGACGAGGCGTTGGTAGGTGGCTCCGGCGTTCTTCAATCCGAACGGCATAACTCTATAACAGTAGAGGCCCTGGTCGGTAATGAAGGAAGTCTTCGGAATGTCCGGGGGGAACATTCGGATCTGATTATAGCCGGAGAAGGCGTCCATGAAGCTGAGGAGCTCATGGCCCGAGGTGGCGTCGATGAGGGTGTCGATATTTGGGAGAGGGAACGGATCCTTTGGACACGCCTTATTCAGGTCGGTGAAGTCGATGCATATCCTCCAAGAACTGTTGGACTTCTTAACCATGACCACGTTGGAGAGCCACTCGGGATAGTTCACCTCCTGTATGAACCGAGCTCTTAAGAGTTTGTCCACCTCCTCCTTGATGGCCTGTTGTCGCTCGGGGGCGAACTTACGCCTCTTCTGCTGAACCGGTCTGCACCTCGGTTCGACGCTGAGGCGGTGCACTAGAAGGTCCTCGGAAATCCCGGGCATATCCGCGGCGGACCAAGCAAATAGGTCGCGGTTCTCCCGGATGCACTGCACCAAGTCGGAGCATAGGGCAGTCGGCAAGGACTTGCTGATGAGGAACTTTCGACTCGGGTCCTCGTCCGAGAAGAGTACTTCTTCCAATTCGTCTGCCGGCTCGGACGTGGGTCGGACATTCGGCTCGGGGATTTCTAGAGTCTCGAGGGAGAGCACCGGACCCCCGGTGGAAGTCATATAGCACTTCCGAGCCGTCTCTTGGCTGCCCCTGACTTCTCCCACTCCCGACCGGGTGGGGAACTTCATTTTAAGGTGGTACGCTGAAGGAACAGCTTCCAGGGCAGCTAGGTCGGGTCGGCCTAAAATGACATTATATGCGGCCGGGACGTCGACGACCATAAAGTCCATCAGCTCGGTCCGGTTAGTAGGGGTCTTCCCAGCAGTTACGTCCAGGGTAATAACCCCTTCGACAGTTACTGGTACCCCCGTGAACCCGTGGAGCGTGTAGCCGGCCGGTTTGAGGCGATCCCGGGACAGCTGTAGCCCTCGGAAGGCCGAGAGGAAGAGGATGTTCACCGAGCTCCCATTGTCCACCAGGACCCTCTGCACTTTGAAGTTCGCCATGCGAAGGTCGATGACAAGTGCGTCGCAGTGGGGAGTTCGGACCCCCTCGAGGTCTTCATCAGAGAAGGTCATTGGGACGCCGAGGCCTTTGGGGGGAGGGGCGCCGTGAACCGAGTTGACCTCTCGGACGAAGGCCTTCCGAGAGGAGGAGCCCCCCATGGGGCCTCCGTGGATGAGGTGGAGAACCCGCTCTTCCTCGAACTCGAGGGTCTCATCGCGCCGCTCGGAGCGCTTGTTAGCCCCCCGGGGCGGAGGAGTGGCGCGATCCCCCTGATTGTTTGCCTTCACAAATTTGGCCAACTGCCCCCTCTGGATGAAGGCCTCTATCTCATTTTTCAACGCCCGGCAGTCGTTGGTGTCATGGCCGTGGTCCCGGTGGTAACGGCACCATTTCTCTTTGTTCCTCCTCTTGGCCGGGGTGTTCATCCTCGGAGCCGGAGGTATGACTCCTTCCTTCTCCACTTCCATCAGGATGGTGGAGACATTGGTGGTGAGGGGAGTGAACTTCTCGAACCTCGGGGGAGGACGGCGCTGACCGCTATTGTCCTTCTGCAGCTTCTTGGATCCTTCCTCCTCCCCCGTCTTCCTCTTCGAGCCGGAGGCAGGTCCTCTGAAACTCGGGAGGCACTCGGCCTCTTCCGCCCGAATGTACTTCTCGCATCTTAGGAGAAGATCGGCGAAGTTGTGCGGGGGCTTCTTGGCGAGGGACGACCGGAGGTTGGAGTTGAGGACGTTCGACTGGAACGCGACGGTCGCCACTGACTGGTCGAGGGAGGCGATCGACCTGACCTCCGCGGTAAATCTCCTCACGTAGTCCCTTGACTTTTCTCCCCTCTCCTGTCGGAGGTGGAGCAGGGAGAGGCTAGTCTTCTCCATTCGCCTGCTACTCACAAAGTGAGTTATGAAGAGCGTTTCGAACTGCTCGAACGAGAAGATGGAAGAGGGAGCGAGCCTGGAGTACCATTCCCGTGCCGACCCCTTGAGAGTGGCGGGGAAGGTCTTGCAGAGCATGGCGTCGGAAGCTTGATGGATCAGCATTAAGGTCTTGAAGCTTTCGACATGATCAACAGGGTCTGACTCCCCTGAGTACGTTTCAAACTGCGGAGGTTTGAAACCCCTCGGGATGGGAGCCTCCATGATTGTCCGAGAGAAGGGGGGTCTGCTGGGGCGGACGGTCCCTGCTCTCGACTCCTCCTCTTTGTCTATGAGACCAATGCGCCTCTCCATCTCGTGGAGACGTCGGTAGAGGGCATCGTCCCTTCGTTGGTAATCAAACGATCCCCTGGACTCTTCTTCATAGGAAGGGGAGCGGGGACTGTGGCGTCGATAGTCCTGGGATCGGCGAGGACTATAATGGTGTTGCTGGCGACTGGGAGCCGGGAGAGGACTTCTGGATCGGTGGCGAGGGCTTGGAACCCGTGGGGGTGTTGGAACCCTCTGGGCATTATGGTTGTTGGGGCGAAGGTTGAGGGCCTGCAACACGGTCTCCTGGAATTGTAGGAACTCGGCACGAGTGATAGGTGCCTCATCATTCCTCGGATGATGTCGATCCGCGGGGGAATGTGGCCTCCTCCTACGACGCTCGGGAGATTCCATCTGGCCCCTACGGTCCGGAGACCTCCTACCGTCTCGGCGATGAGGAGATCGCTCACCTTGATGCTGGCGGGAGGCTCCCTCTCGGGCCCGCCTCTCATCTAGATGGTTGCGAAGGTCCTCATCCTTTTGGCGATTCAGAATGGTGTTGCGGAGATCGGAGGCTCGGGGGTTATGGGAAGCCATAGAGTCCGAGGAGGCATTGTGAATTGAGACATGGTCTGGGTGGAGAGGTTGCTTCTGCCTCCGCTAGTTCTGACCAGCAGGACCATTTGGGGGTTGTTGGTTCGGAAGAGGAGGGTGGCCCTGCTGGACCGGGGGAGGAGGATGTTCGGGCTGCGGAGCAGGATGGACGGGGACTTCCTCTGGCTGATCGGCGGGATTGGGTCCGCGGTTGGACCCCCTAGACCTGACCTTCTTGGGAGGCATGGTTGGAGAAGGGCTAGTCGACGAGGAAGAGGCGGAGGCTATTCGTGTGGTTGTTCCCACAGACGGCGTCAATCTGTTACCGCTGATTCTGGTGTGGGGGTAAACAGATGAGATTTGTGAGTTCGCAGAAAAAACCTGAATAGCGGATCCAAGCCTTCTGATTCCTGCCGCTACCTGCAAGGAAGTGCGATACACCGAGGTTGATTCCGGCGACGCACCCTCCGACGCTCTTGTCAGTAACCAGTGATGATTAAGAAAGAGCTTAAGGTGGAAAAAGAGTGATTACCTGGTCACAGTGGTAGGGGGAGGTATTTATAGTCGCCATGGGAGTGATTAGGGACCTGATTTCCTGTGTAACTGTTAGGAGTAAAATCCTCACAATCTGTTTAGGAAACTGACCCCTGATTCCCGGTGAGAGCAAGTCAGGCCCGTTGATTCGGTCAAACTAGTGACCTTGATTTTCCTCTTGTTGATCTGGGTTTGTCTTGGGTCGGGACCCGTACCCAGTTGGAGTGGATCCGTTTGTGGGTTATTGGATCTGTGAGAAGGAGACCCAGTTCCCGTTTCGGACCCATTTGTATGTGAAATTACCGTCTTACCCCTGAGCTTCAAGATTCGTGCCCACTCTGGACGGTTCCGATTTAACCCCATTTTTAGCCATATCAGTAAGTATTTTCTTAACATTTTTTTTTTCTTTCTTTCTTTCTAGTAATGGGATTGTTTCGATTGTGTTTCATAAGTATTTTTCTTAACATTTTTTTTCTTTCTTTCTTTCTAGTTCGGTTAGTTCGGTTATTAACCGAACCGAACCGATAAAATTCGGTTCGGTTTAAACCAAACTTGTAGAGTTTCGGTTCGGATTTCGGTTCCAGTTTTACCAAACCGAAAAGTTCGGTTCGGTTCGGTTTTTTTCGGTTCGGTTCGGTTTTGAACCGATGAACACCCCTACCATCAAGTAGGAGTACCTGTATATATATATAGATATATAATAATAATAATTTTTTTTTTTGGTTAATTTTTTATTTTTTATTTTTTTATTTTTTATTTGTTTATTTATTTATTTTACAATGGGATCTGACGATCAGAGAAAAGAAAAAAAAATTGGCTGTTGGAGATCAGATCTTATTTCCGCTGACTTCTCTTCCGTCAATTAGGGTTAGGGTTTCGAAGTTGGCGGCTGGAGACTTGGCGGCTGATCTGAAGGACGACGGCGCTGGATCTGAAGGACGACGGTGCTTGATTTGATGGCGGCGGAATCTGATGGGTTGCAGTGAAGATGATGGCGGCTGGAGAGATGATCGGCTGGTTGCTTCTTCTTGATGGGAGAGACGATCAGCCGCGAAGACGATCTGCAGTGCAGATAATGGGTTGCTTCTTCTTGATGGCGGCTGGAGAGATGATCGGCTGGTTGCTTCTTCTTGATGGGAGAGACGATCAGCAGCGAAGACGATCTGCAGTGCAGATTTTGATTTTTTTTTTTTTTTTTTTTTTTTTTTTGAAGACAATAATTTGTATAACTAGGCAGTTGGAATTGGAAATTTGGAATTGGAGGAATTTTTGATGAGGAAATTTAAGAAGGAAAAATTTTGATATTTGGCTCTGATACCATGTTAAGATAAATCAGAGAGATGAAAACAATACTGAATATTGAATTGAGTTTAACCAAGTACAATACCACCTATATATAGGAGGTGAACAAATATCAAAACAACTCTACCACCAATATGGGACTATAATATCTAACATTTATAAAGCATGTTTTTAAAGACATTTTAATCGTTCAAATTTATATTGATGATATTATATTTGGATCCACTAATGAAAATCTTTGCAAGGAGTTTTCAAAATAAATGCAGGATGAGTTTGAAATGAGTATGATGGGGAAACTAACATATTTCCTTGGACTTCAAATACAACAAAAAAAAGGATGGCATATTTATAAACCAATCCAAGTACGCAAAAGATCTTGTCAAGAAGTTCGGACTTGATAATGCTAATGCTTACAAAACTCCGATGGCCACTACCACTAAGCTATCCAAAGACAAATCTGGTAACAATATTGATATTTCTACTTACAGAGGTATGATCGGTAGTTTACTTTATATTACTGCATCTCATCCGGATATTATGTTTAGTGTCTGTTTATGTGCACGTTTTCAATCATGTCCCAAAGAGTCACATTTGGTTGCTGTTAAGTGTATCATTCGATATCTTAAAGGCATAGCGAACACTGGCCTTTGGTGCCCAAAAAATAGAAAATTTTCTCTTGTAGGATACTCTGATGCAGATTATGCCGGGAGCTTGACAGATAGAAAGAGTACTAGTGGTACATGTTATTTCTTGGGCGACTGCCTTGTCTCATGGATATCCAAGAAACAAAATTCTGTTACTCTTTCTACTGCCGAAGCTGAGTACAATGCGGTAGGAGCATGTTGTGCGCGCAGGTATTATGGATGAAACATACTCTCGATGATTATAAGGTATTCTTTGATCATATTCCAATAAAATGTGACAACACTAGCACAGTTTATGACCAAAAATTCTGACCAACACAACCACACAAAACACATTGATATTAGGTATCATTTCATTAAAGATCACTTTCAAAAGGGAAATATTTTACTTTGAGTATATTTCTACTGAATCGCAACTTGCTGATATTTTTACAAAACCTTTAGACGAAAAACGTTTTTACTTCTTGAGAGGCGCACTAAATATTATTGATCTTTCTGCCTAATTTTTTTTTTGGTCGGTCGACTGTACGATCGACCGGCATGCTCTCAGTTTCTTGATTGCTTTTTGTCTCAAATAGCTTTTGCTTATTGCGGTCGACCGTACGGTCGACTGGTTCGTCCTCTGTGGGCTCTGATGGTTTTGCAGTCGACCGTACGGTCGACCTATATGCTCTCTGGAAATCTTTTGAAAAACCGCAGAGTACGATCGATCGGGCGGTCGACTGGTTCTCTCTCTGGCCTATGTTTTCAAAGTCTTCTAAAATCACCGTTCCTCTCTCAAAATTTAGATTTTCTTTTGTTGATTTCATGTGTATTGAGGAGAATCTCGAATCTATGATATTATGAAGAGCTTTCACTGTATAGCAAAGAGTCTCGCTACCAACTGTATCATGTAAGAAGATTCTCTTCCATTTCTTTAACAAGATTGTATTCATTATAAAATCATAATATGCTTTCAATTTTGGCGTTCTTATTGATGATTTATTCTACGAACTTTCCAAGATTTATTTTTGAGCTTATGTCTTCTCTATTTATCCCCTCTTGGTGTGTTCCAAAAAGGGGGAGAATTATAACCATTGAATATTTTCAATATGACTTCTCTTTCTGTTTTATTTATATATGACTTTATATGACTTCTCTTTCTCTTTTATTTATATATGACTTTTCTTTCTCTTTTATTTATATGAAAATCTTCTCTTTCTCTTTTATCTATATGTGCTAAATTCAGGGGGAGTATTCATATGTTGTGCTTTAAATTTTTAAACATTCATGCATATTTTGTTTACACTAAAAGGGGAGATTGTTGACTTCTAGTTTGGTGTGCACAAAACGTGCTCACTCATACTAATAAGTTTGAATTTAGTGTGTCAGATTTTCAGGATCAAAGACTATCAAAAAGAGATCCAAGGGAAATTCACAAATGTACAAACAAGGAAAGCAATAAATAATAATGGCAAAAGAGGAAGATATTCAAAAAGAATTCTTGATTAATTGGTTCACAAGCAAGAGGAAGATATCAAGAGCTGTGTTTTTCTTTCTAAATTTGTGAGATTATAATTGTATAAGATTGATTTAAGAAGGATTAGTTTATGGTAAGAAAACAGGGTGGATTCGGAATAAACAGCGCGTGACCGATCGACCGCACTTCGTGACTGGTCAACCGCATGGCAGTCGACCGCAACTTTAGTTGTTTGAGGAGCAGTCGACCTTTCACCTCTCTACTTTACGTTAGAGAGCGGAACGGTCGACCGCACCAATATGACGGTTGACCGCACACTGCGCTGCGTATATTCTTGGAAAGTATCGTTTCCATTTTTGGATTGATACTCTTCTCCGTCTATTAATATTGACGAATCCACTCTGTCTTTCTCATCTAATAACTTCTGAAAAAAACTCTTGAGAACTAATCCTTCAGTAAATCAATCCGAGTGTGAGCGTTTATTTGGTTGTATTCTTCAGTCAAGATCTTTAACGATCTTGAGGTTTTCTTTTCATTTCTTTTCCACTTCGGTGAGACTGACGGGACTTGGATTAGAAGTTCTGTGGGTGTAATAGGTCTCTCGGCCTGAATTCGAGAATCATTGTACAAGGGTTTTGAGTATAGTGAAACACTTGTGGCGGAGAATTGCTACAAGTAGGTGGTATGGACGTAGATGTAGGGGTCGAACCACGTTATATCGCTGTGTCATCTGTGTTTGCTTTTCTTATCACTCTTGCCTTTACTTTACTTTATTTTATTTTTTTTAATTCTGCACGATCATCCTATTCACCCCTCCTTAGGGTGATTTACAGTTGTTTGTAGTGATTGCATCGTAAACTCAGCAGGGGGATCTCCCAACATAAACCTCATTTGCATCTTTGAAGCTTAGAAAAGACTTGACAAAGAGATCACATGTTAACACAATCAACCCACAAGTCTTGACTCCTTTCTTTTAGGGGAAGGGATCACATATCATATAGAATTAGAGATTGTTGATATAGTACCAGTTGAATGTAGCTCATGCCGTATAAACTCTCATATGCCAAGTGGAGTTCATCGTTTTAGATTTCTCTACGCTCAGTGGTAATGGGTTTTTTCTTCAAACCAAATATTGCGGCACCAATCTAGTGTAACTCCCTTTCCCCATCTAGGGGCTAACTTTTTTTATTCTTTCTAAAAGGATATATTCAAGTAAATGTTTGGTGGAGGTGAAGAACCTGATGATTTTCTATAATAAATTCGAAGATTATCTCAATAAGTCATTAAGTAAATCATCTTGGCTCATCGTAAAGTTATGTTTTTCTTGCTGAGTTTGGTTGGGGAAACTCTGACATGGATCCACCATCACATACAAACAAGGAAAAGTTCCATGAATTTGCTAGAACTGTCAAAATAAGGTATTTAAATGAGGTTTCCTAGAACTGTCAAAATAAGGTATTTAAATGAGGTTTCCTGTGAAGCTCGTGGCAAATTAGAGCCAACCTGAATTAGTGAGCTCCTACAACTTTTCGAGCTCACCATCTTTACAAAAAAAAAAAAAAATCTTAACATATTAAATTGCTCTGGTTATGTGTGGCTGATTGCAAAATGTTTAGCGTAAATGGAACAATAACAAAATAAATGAGTCATGAACTTGATGAGAAGAGACGTAAGATGAGAATCAGATGTATACTCATAGTGAATTTTTCTAAAATTGTACCGGAGTTACAGCTTAAAGTGTTTTAAGAAACGTTAACTACAAAATTATTTCGCACTGCCACGGAGATGATATACTTAGCTATGCAAATGTAACCAACTAATTAAGGTTTTGGGCCTCAAATTTTTCTGGCATGATTGGCTACTATGCTTGAAGTTGGTGGATAGAATAGATCACTCTTTCTGATTGTTTTCAATTTGTTATGAGGTTTGATGAATTCTAATCTACGCGCTGTGCAGTATCTACTACTTTCTTCTAGTGCAAGCAATGGTGAGGGCTTTGAGAGAAATGACCAAGGTTCTTTTGTTTAATTGTGTTCTTCTATAACAATCTGACTTCTTTCAATAGGTCATTTGGTGTAAATTATATCTACGTACTGATAATTCATGATATCTGTATGACGCCAAATCTGTTCGACAACGTTTGCAACCACCCCATCCGCTCCACGACGACGATGGTGCGCCCTTCGCGTCGACAGAGCTCCATGGCTCGCGTCGATGGAGCCCCACGTCTGCAATGTTCCCGCCGCCCCTCGAAGCCGAGATCCCTCAATTCCGCCGCTCCTCGAAGTCGCAAAGCGTCGGGGAAGAAGCCGCCGGTTGGAGACGCGAGATCCCACGATGGGGAACTCGCAACTTCGCCGCCCTTCAGTTCCCTTCGCATCATCATTGGGGTGGGCACCGGTATTGCCGCCATAGACGCCTCCGGCCGTTTTCTTTGCTGCCGCCACCATGTCCATGCTATCGGGGCCGATTACGATGATCTGCAGCCATGATTTGGGCTTCCAGGGTTGGTGTAGTCGGCGAAGTAGTCGGAGTTTGTGAGGATGGCAGAGACAAAGATAATTGATCTAGTGGGGCGGGGGCTGCACTCAGTTTGTTTCACCTATGACCATAGTCGACGGGTCACCACCACCACTACGCCTCATAATGAAAGCTGACGCCCAACGCCATCGCCCGTGTGGTGAGAGGAGAAGATGATACTTCAATCAGCTGGGTCTTTTTTGGTTTTCTGTTTGAGAGAGTGTGAGAGAGTGGGTGAATGAAGATGTTGCTCATCACTACTCTTTGTTGGTGTTGGACTATATTTGTGAGAAATCACTGGAGAGAGCAAGGGCGTGAGAGAGGTGAAGGTATCCTCTCCACAACTCTCTCCTTGACTACGGTTTTTGGGTGAGGGTGTGATAATTGCAAGATTGTGAGATGATTGGAGGTGTAGGGTGTGCTTGGCAGTTGTCAAACTACGACCGTGGGGCTTGGGCCCAAAGATGGGGTCCTCCCAGCGAGTTGAGTGTTCTCGGCGGTTGTCAAAACTCGGCCTGCAGGGATTGTACCCAAAGAGGGGGTCCCCCCAGCGAGGAGAAGGCAGGGCACGGCGGATGATAAAATCCTGTCAGACTAGCTTCAGGTAGGTGTGCATGTGCCGTGGAGGCCGTGTACGAAGCTAAACTGACGTACATACAATTTTGCTGGTCCGAGCTTGTTTGTCGGCCTACCCTCCAGGGTTGTTGGAGGGATTTGTTGTATGTACGGATCATGTTGCTTCATATATGTTCTATTTCCTGTCTGTAGGTTATTTTGGCTCAGTACTCTGAGTTTGTATCGTTAATTTCGCATTAATAAAACAGGGTGGCCATATTTCACCTTTTCCTTAAAATAAATAAATAAATAAATAAATAAATAAATAAATAAATAAATAAATAAATAAATAAATTGTGTGTATGTGTAAGCAGGGGCGTAGCTGCCCTGGGCCCAGGGGGTGCAACTGCCCCCCCTGGGATTTTAAAAAAAAATTTCAAAAAATAAATATTTAGTAAAAAGAAATTTAAAAAGGGTTTGTGTAAAATTCCCAACCCATTTAGTCATTTATAGATTTACTTTACTCTTTCACCTAGTTCTTCTTCCACTCTTTTGTTTCCAATCTACTGAACCCAAACCCACTTCATAATGAATTTGTAAGAGGGATTAAAATCTACAAGTGATTAGTAGGGTTCGTAGAGGAGGCCAGAAGAGAGAGAGAGCGAGCGAGGAGTTGATTGATTCCAAACCCTATTGTAAGTAAATTTTTCTGTTTAGGGTTCATATTCTGAAATTTCGTGAATTCATATATGATAGGATAATTAGATTGCTAATTTCTGTTTCAGTGTTACTGATTTGTTTGAGAATTGACTGAATACGTATGATATGTAATCAAATTAGAACCCAAACGGGTACAAATTATAGTGTTAGTTTCTGTCCCAATTTTGAGCATATGGAGTTTAGAGTTGAATTTTTTATATACGTATCTTATATATGTGAGCAACATTTCCACAAATTTTCATCATATTTGGAGAAAACCCAGGTTCAAGGCGTTACATTAAATTTGTACTTCACATTGTTCAATGCCCAATCTGTGGTTATTTGTACAAACATATACTATTATGATTCACCTTCATTCTCTTTCTCTTTCCTCATTTGAATTCAACTTACAAATCTCATCGCAAATTCAAAGGAGACCTGAGAAGGAGCTCCAGAGGAGTAAAAAATAGATCAAACAACAAACACAGAGTGGGTAACTAATTCTAACCATTAGTTTTTACTCTTTCTATGCATATACTTATGAGATTAACATCTAATGCTTGATGCACTTAATTACTTTGGGGTAGACTGATGATTGAAGTTGGAAATAGAGAAGGTTTAACTACTGGTTTATTTTACTGCTATTTAGTGAATGTAATAGTTTGTGACATTTGATAGTAATATATGATATTTTGAGGCTTGCCAATGTGTTTATTATAAATTTTTTTAATAGTAAGTGTCGCGCCCCCTAGATGGAAATCCTGGCTACGCCACTGTGTGTAAGTGTATGTGTTTTGAAATTAGTAATACTAAAATGGTGTTTAGATTTTGTAACATAAACTGCTCTTTTATCCATGAATGATCACTATCATCTGTTTATATTTTTTTCCGGAAAATAATCACTATATGTATATATATTTTTTGTTATGGAAAAAGCGAAAAAATTTGTAAATTCATATCCAGTTCAAATTATTTAATGAACCCCATTTCTTGCCCTTTAAATTATATAGTCATCGATGAATTAAAGTAGTAGGATTTTTTTTTTATAATCATCAAAGTACTAGGATACATCAAAAGAAATTATACAAAACTATCAGTATCTGATACATGTTGGATGTGAATTTTTATCCAGAGTATCTATGCATCATACCTACAGAAGAATATCAGTCCCTCTTGTTAGGGATTTCACACCGGAAACCCCCTCTCTAGGATCTTATTGTGTTATTCGATGCAATTAACATAAACCACCAAGCGCATATGAGATCATACTAAACACACCAAAGCACACAAATTTGTCCTGGTTGAGGCTTTCGCCTTAATCCGGGGGAGAAGAAACCCAAGATGTTATTCAACTAGAGATGATACAAGAATATTACAATTCTCACAACGACCCTCTCTCGAGCCTCGCCAGCAAGTACTAGTTATTTACAATTAGGGAAACTCTCAAGCTTCGCCTTCAATGAAGTACTCTCTCTCTCTTGGCTCTCAATAGAAGCCAATAACAACAATATATAGAGATTTAGAGAAAACCTAGTTTGATTTCTTGATACAATAACCATTGGATATTTATGAAAAGATAGCCCTACGATAAGAGCCGTCAGATCTGACTTGAAGAGCAAGTTGGGCTTCTCACGGATCTTGGCCCAATAAACCCATCAGCACCGCTGTCGGTCGACCTACCCCCAAGGTACGGTCGACCGCGTAGTCAACCGCTGTCTCGCTGCAGTAGAGCAGTCGACCGACCCCAAGGTCCGGTCGACCGCAACTCCTTTGGCCTTCTGCTGCTGACTGTTTTCTTTGCTTCCACTCCGTCGCCGATCGTCTCGATTCCTCCATCGTCTCATCATCTTCTTATCCAATCTCGTATGCAAGACATAAACCCAACTCCTCTCACTTATATCTCTGCAATCTAATGATTTCTTGTATGTCCAACCTTACTTTCAGTCCTCACCAATCAGTCACTAATTCTGATTGCACTCCTAGCAGGTAAGCTCTACACTTTGACAACCGGAGCTAATGGAAAGACGGTGGGGAAAGATGAAAGACAAATTGCACACTATCATTGATTCCTTCAAAGTTTTTGCTGTTTGAGCTTTCCCTGCAGTATTTCAAACCAAAGTTATCATCTATCTCAGGCTTGTAGTGCACATGAGTTTGTTGTCTGGTTGATCATCGGTATAACTGAATCAACGAGTTTTGGCTTTGCAAATAGCATTCATTCTTAATGTTCATTTATAAACCATTTCAATCAATACATGTATCTCGGGTTCTCATTAACTACAACATACATGGATTGATGCTCAAAATTCACTTGTAGATGATCAGTAAGTTGTAATTTACAGAAAGTATTCTGTAGAGTCTACAACTAGAGATTCCCCAGTCTAATTGAAAACACTAAACTGAAAGCTTAATTATGAACAAAAAGAAGAAGAAAAACACATCAAAGAAGCAGCCACCAGTTCAATCAGCACACTTGCATTTACTGAATCACTTTGTAAAAAAGAGACATGTTTGCATCTTATAATTACAGACAGAGATCAATGCTCACAATGTTCTTCCTCTTTCTCTCTCTAATCAAACACCATGAGCTTTTTATACTCTTCACCCGAGATTGCGTTCTGCATCACGGCCTCTGGGCTGAGAGCCTTCTCTCCCTCCTCCAGAAAAAGCTTCACCATGTTCTTCGAAAACCCGCTCACCAGAGCCACCCCTTTCTGGGTCCCAGTCACCGGAATCGACCTTGAGCTCCTCAGATTCCAAAACACAATCTCTGGGACACAAGACCCGTACCCCTTCTCGCTAAATTTGTTGCAAATAACTTGGTAATCAGTCTCCCAACTAGATGCCTGTTGAGAATAATGATTCCATGTAGTTGTAACAGATGCCTGATCAAACTCCATGTCACTGAACACAAACACCCTCTTTATCATCCTCTCCTTCTCCAACTTCCCTTGGACCGCAACCTCCAGCAACCTATCAAACACCTTCTGAAAATCGGTGTTCATTCCCCAATCCATCCTTTTTACAAATTCCATCTTCTCTTCCATCGTTTCCCCTTGTATTATATGAAGCTGCGGGTCTTGACTGAATGTGATGACCCTCCCCTTCCACGGCTCCTCGCTGAGCTCCGAAATCAGCATCCCAAGAGCTACACATACATCCATTGGGGTCCCACTCATGCTTCCAGAAACATCACACACAGCAATGCAGTTGTTTAACTTGCCCAGTTTCGACAAGTCACTAACCATCCTCTGCCATTGAAGCTCAGCTACCTCGCGAGCATCACTATCTGAGACCCGGGCCAAAATCTCATGAGGAAGAAGCGCGCCAGCAGCAATCTTGGCCTTCCCTTCCTTCACTTTTGTTAGATACTCCGAAAACCGTGCTTCATCGTGCTTCTTGAAGATCTTGGTGTAGTTCTTCATGGCTACAGATGCAACCCGGTTGTAGGGTAGGGTGTCCCACTTGCCAGCGCCAATATACACCTCCGGCAGTTGTAGAACCTTCCTGAGAGGAACAAGAACTTCCTTGCGAAGTCTGTCCCTGACTCTGTATGCGTAGTGCTCATCCTTGATTTCAGCATACTCGGAACTGGACTCTTTAGGGAAGACTTTGCGGGCAATGCTCTCGCATAGGAGAGTTGATCGGTCAAACGATCTGTCGAGAGAAGGGCACCACTTTGCTGCAAGACTGATTCTGTTAAGATCCTCCCCTGATCTCAATTTCTCAAGATCAGAGGCCAGCAATTCCGCGAAGAAGTCAGAAATCCGATCATGGAGGAATCTATACTCAGGATCTCTTCTATATCTCTCAGCAGCCTTGTTTGCCATCTCAGCCCTCTTCGATCTCCTCAGAATCGCAGCCTTCTCAATCTCGATCTTAACCCTGGCCTCTTCAGCAGCCACCCTGCTCTCCCTGCAGATCCCCTTCCTCAACTCCTTCCCGTGCCTGTTCCTCTTCACCTTACTATAAAACTTCTTCTTCCCAAACCTCCGTACAATCACCCTCCTCTTCCTCTGATCCCTCTCCCTCTTCGCAGTCATCCTTGTATCAGAGCCATGAACCAACCGATACAGGATCTCAAGAAGATCCTTCATGTACCCGAAATCCGCAAGGGAAGCCACATTGAGAGCAAGTGTCCTAGGATGGTTTTGATGTAACCACAGAGCAGATGCATAAAACCCTTCCCTGTCCGACTTTCCAGTACCGCGAACTCCTCTAAGGTTGCACACCAGTTTCAAAGCGGTTACTGGGTCTTTCTCCCATGAGGAGGATAGGAAGTTGGTGGTGGTGTATGGGGGTGTGTCAGGGACTACTTGGAAGAAGAAGTCGAGGCACGGGTTGCCGGAAGAGAGGAAGGTGGGGGAGTTGTTTTCGGTGAAGCCCATTCGGGTTTTGAGGTGAGTTTGGTGGATGGTGTTGAAGGTTGAGTCCATGAGGTTGAGGAATGGGTCATTGGTGGTGGTGGTGGTGATGGGTTGGCGGGCCTCCGGTGGCCCGAGGAGGAGGGAGGTGGAGGAGGATGACATTTCTGGTGAGGGGGTTGGCTGAAATTGGGTAAGGGTTTAGGTTTATTTTAATAAAAGTGAGTGGAGAGGGAATTTTGTTTTTGTTTTGATGGAGAGGAAAAGGGGTGGAGGGGTGTTTATATAATAGATTTGGAATTGCTTGGCACCCAAGTTTGGGTTATGGCGGTTTGTTGAAAATAAAATTTGTAGAATATTCGAAGAGGACTTTTTCTTATATTTGGGCGGACTATTTATTTAAAGAATTAGTTTATAGTTAAACTTGGAGATGAGCCCATAGGTGAAGCTTGAGAATGGGCCGGAGACCAGTCTACTCAATGTTAGTCCCTTGAATTTTCGTATTTAATCCCAATTTATATTTATTTATATATATCTTAAGCAAATAGGCCTACCCTTTCTATCCTTTCTCCATTTTGAAATAGAGAAAGAAGAGCAAAAGTATTAATTGACACGTGCAACCTACACTAATTGTTAAAAAAGAAATACTTTTAAAAACACCCAAAAAAACCTTTCCACTTCCACATCACACTTACCACACTTTTTTTATTTAACAAAATAAACTACAAAAACAAATATAAAAACAAAAAATAATCCCTTCCTCTCCCAACTCCTATGTTTTTAGAGATTTTTTTCAAAAATAGTTTTGTCACTCTCACTTTTTAGAAATTTATGTGCAATATATTGCACGGGGTTATATTGAAAAATTATGTGCAATATTGCACAAGGGTTATACTAGTCACTGAATAGATAAATTGAGGCTTGACTATAAATGGGCTGGGTTTTGGGTTAAGACTTCCACTAAACTATGACCAAGTTTCACCAATTGCATATACACATATATTTTTTTTACGATTACGTGAACTATCTCTACTATTTTAATAAAAGAGTTTGTTGGAATGTTCAGGACCTAGGTAGGCCCGGTAAATCCACGAATGTGGGCTAGAGTAAGGCCGGTAAAGTCCATGATATTGTGGGTATGATTGCACGTAATTACGCGTTGGAGTACAGTCATCGAGTTAGGTTGCATAACATGGAATTTAACCTTATAATGAAGCGAACGTTAAGAGCTTGCCCTCGAACCTATGTAGTATGTGATGCATAGAATCCGAACAAGTGTGCATTAATGTGCATTATGTGCATTTGTTGCTTTCTTGGATACTTGTTTTATGCCATTATTTTATGCATATTGATTTCTGTTTCATGGCATACACTTATACACCTAGATTAGATTCAATTTCTATTTTGATTTATCTCTGTCATTATTGCATTTATTTTGTGCATCAAATTTGTGATTGTTAAAGTCGAGGCTAGCTTTATTATAGCATTGCGTCAGTTGTATTCAACTGACGTGTTGCAGTTATCAAGTTTTGCATGACTCGGATTAGCGAGTGGCGTGGGCATGAGTTTAGTATCGTTGGACGTTGCAAGATTGAAGATTTGGATGATATAAGCTGTATTTTGTATGTAATTTCTGTTGTGCATTGTAAAGAATAATGTTGTAATGAAAAAGTTTTAATTTCCTTGTAACTTTTGTACGAAATTGAAGTAAAGTTCCTGATTGTGCTATGAATTACCTGTGTTTGGAATTCAGGACATTACAAATTACATGTTATTCACGTGTCCTATACCCCACCCCAGGTGTCATCTTCTATTATGAGTGCCACCTGAACACCATCATTCAACATAATGATACAATCTTGACCAGCTTGTTGACCTTGACGGGCGACATGATTGGCACATAAATTGCACTCGAGGAAAATATTGTAGATATCCCCGACAATCATCTTCTTCAACATTCCTATAATATCCTTAGTCAATGAATCTGAAAGGCCGATCCACTTAAAAATCATACTTCGACAAATTAACACAATGGGCTTGAACTCATGAAACTTAAATGGACATCGAGGACCCTAGTCGACCCATTCCTATCACTACTCTTATGATCTTATCATCTTCTCACTTATCCCTTCTGAAAATATCTTGCCCTAAAAGAATAAAACCGTCAAACCCTCTATCTTCATATACCATGGCCATGGCCTGGCCATTCTATACCATGGCCATGGCCTGGCCATTCTAATGGCTGCTGCTTCTTCTTCTTCTTCTTCTTCTTCTTCTTCTTCTTCTTCTTTCTCTCTCTCTCTCTCTCTCTCCATAAAAATCTGATACAATCCAGAGATCGATCATTGAAAATAAATTGCTAAGGCTATAATTTTGTTGATGATTTCCTGGTGTTTCCTATTGGAGGACATGATGTAGTTCTTGGAGCTAAATGGATCAAGCAAGTAACTGAAGTTACAATGAACTTAATCGACAAACAGTTGAAGTTCAAGCATAGGAGAACTAATTGGGTCTTGCAAGGTCTGCACCCAAGCTCAACTAAACTTTTATCAGACAAGGAAGCTAACAAGATTGCTCTCCAGACACATATGAGATTTGTTTAGTATCAGAGTTCATCTGAAGAAGAGCATCACTCTTCACTTGAAGCAGTTTCCAAGGATCCAGACCTTCATAAATTGTTGGAAGAGTTTCAAGGGTTGTTTGAAGAACCAAAGGAACTACCACCTACAAAAACTTATGATCATCAAATACCCTTAGAGAGACTCCAAACCTATTTGCATTAGACCATATAGACACTCATTTGAACAAAAGAATGCAATTGAGAAAATTGTTGAAGATATGTTGAAGCAATGCATTATTAGGCCAAGTAGTAGCAGTTATAGCTCCCCAGTGGTGCTTGTGAAGAAGCATGATGGCTCTTGGAGGTTTTGCGTGGATTATAGGTCTTTAAACCAGTAAACCATCAAAGATAAGTACCTAATTCCAATCATTGATGATTTATTAGATGAGCTACATGGATCTAAATTTTTTACAAAACTAGATTTAAGATCTGGTTATCATCAGATAAGAATGCATACTGACGATATTTCGAAAATTGCATTTAGAACTCATAGTGGCCACTATGAATTTTTAGTAATGCCTTTTGGATTGAGCAATGCACCGTTCACCTTCCAATCTCTTATGAATGATATCTTTCGACAGAACTTAAGGAAATTCATCCTTGTTTTCTTTGATGATATTTTGATCTTTAGTAGTTCTTGGTAAGATCATTTGAATCACCTACGGGAAGCTTTTCTGATACTAAGAAGGAACCAATTATTTGTGAAGAAATCTAAGTGCACATTTGGCCAAAGAGAGGTGGAATATTTGGGTCATGTTGTATCAGACAAGGGCATTGCAGTAGATGAAAAGAAAGTGTCTGCAGTTAAAGATTGGCCAATTCCAAAATCTGTAAAGGCATTAAGGGGTTTTCTTGGTCTCACAGGTTATTATTGAAAATTTATTAGAAATTATGGTTCAATTGCTGCTCCCTTGACTGAACTGACTAAAAAAGAGGGATTTATTTGGAGTGAAGGAGCTGCAGAAGCTTTTGATCGACTAAAAAAAAGCTCTTATTACAGCTCCAGTGCTTCAATTACCTAAATTTAATGAGACCTTTGTGGTGGAATGTGATGCTTGTAAAGTGGGAATATGAGCTGTACTCTTGCAGAAAAAGCACCCCATTGCATATATTAGCCAAGGGATCAAGAAAAAATGCTTGCATTGTTCAACTTATGAGAAGGAGATACTCACAATATTATTGGCAATCAAGAAATGGAAACAATACATTTTTGGTAGAAAATTCATCATACGCACAGATCATCAACCACTCAAATACTTGTTAGATCAAAGATTATCAACTGAAGCTCAACATTCTTGGTTGGTTAAGCTCTATGGGTTCAACTTTGGAGTATAGTATAAAAGGGGAAGTGACAATGTACCAGCTGATAAGTTGTCTAGGAGAGAATTGGACTGCTTCCTTGTGCAGTTGAGTCCATTACATTCAGAGTGGTGGGAGGATGTCTTAAAAATGAATGAGAATGATCCTTACTTCAAGGACTTAGCAAATAAAGTTTTGAAGTCAAGTGATACCAAGTTTTCTGTGGTTCGAGGGGTATGGTATAAAGGCTCCAAAGTGGTAATTAGTCCAACCTCATTCCTTAGAAGATTGATGATTTCTGAACATCATGATACACATATAGGTGGTCATTCTGGGTATGACAAGACTTTGCAGAGACTTCGTAGGTCTTTTCGGTGGAGAGGGATGAAGATGGATGTTCAAAATTATGTGAAGGAATGTTCAACTTGCCAAACTAGCAAATATATGTGTCAATCACCTTCGGGGTTGTTGCAACCTCTTCCAATACCTGATCAAATATGGGAACAAGCAAGCACGGACTTCACTGAAGGTCTTCCTCTCAACTGCAAGTTCTCAGTGATCTTAGTGGTTGTCGACAGATCGAGTAAATATGCCCATTTTTCCCCCATCAAACACCCTTACACTGCAGCATCCATTATTCAAGTACTAACTGAGGGCATTTTCAAGCTGTATGGGATGCCAATCTCCATAGTATGTGATAGAGGAGTAGTATTCACAAGTTCCCTCATGAAAGAATCTCTTAGATTGCAAGGCACTAAGTTGCATTTTTCAACCGCTTACCACCCGCAGACTGACGGCCAAATAGAGGTGGTCAACAGGTGTGTGTAAACTTATTTGAGGAGTTTTTGCTACTATAAACCCAGTGATTAGAGTAAATGGTTACCTTGGGCGGAGTATTGGTATAACACTTCCTATCATAGTGCTATTAAATCCACTCCATATGAAGTAGTTTATGGTAGTCTCCCTCCTACATTAATATCATACATCCCCTATACTGCAAAGAATCCCCATGTAGAAGAGACATTATTGGCAAGAGATGTCAGCCTTCAATTGCTCAAAGACAACCTTAAAAAAGTACAAGATAGAATGAAGAAACAAGCGGATGGCACTACAAAAGAAAGTAGCTTTCCCGGCGCTTTTTGACGTCTATACCGGCGTTTTTTTACGCCGGTGAAACTTTCACCGGCGTTTACAATAGCGCCGGTCCAAATGCCGCCGAAGCGGGCGTCGCTGAAACGAAGGGGTCTACACCGGTATTTTTGGTGGACACCGGTAAATGTTAGAACTACACCGGCGGTCATAAAACGCCAGTGTATGTCGGTCTCTGAGTGCTGTTCTTGTGCACCTATATACATTCACCGGCGGTCGTAAACCGCCGGTATTTATCCATTCATTGGCGTATATGAAAATGCCGGTGTAGATCGAAAGTATACCGGCGGTCAAGGAACGCCGATGTATGTGCGTTTATGAGTGCCTGCTTTTCCCTATTTACGAACACCGGCACGACCAAAAAACGCCGGTGTAGTTATATACGTCGGCGTTTATAAAACGCCGGTGTACGTCTGTGCTGTTATAGCTGATAACATTTACCGGCGTGCGTTGAAACGCCGGTGTATCACACACTCCAACAATTAGATTATATAGACCGCCGTTTTTTAAAATGCCGTTCTGGCTATGCCCGTTTATTTTCGATACTCCGCTTTTCCGTTCGATTTCAATTCACAGTTTCATTTACAAAACCTGTAAACTAATTCTCACAACTGATTCAATCAATTTCGTTGCATATTACTGCGCAAACCACAACCAAACACAAGAATAATTAAAGATAATCAAGTTTCACACGTGTCATATCAACGTCCAAATTCATTGATTAATTAACAGTGTCATAATTAACAAATTAATATAGAGACTAACATCCCAAATATCCAAACAAACCAGTCTGACAAATATCCAAAATATCCCAAATTCAAAGTATGACATAACTCTCATAAAAAAAACCAGTCTGACATAACAACAGCAAGGAGGAGGACATAAGAACAACAACCATACAGCAAGGAGGACATAAGAACAGCAAGGAGGACCGCAGATTCATACCCCTCGAGTAGCTTCAGCTCTGATCATCAGAATTTCCTTCATCTTGACGACCCTCTGTGAAAAAAAAACAATAGTTTAATTGAACAGTAGATCACAATACAGAATATACATATTTTTTGAACTTGCAAAAAGAACTACCTGTATCTCGAATTATAAGATCAAAGTGCCAACTGCAAATGGAATTGTTAATGATATATACAAAGGTAAAATAATTACATTGCAATGCTAAAAATCTAGTACTTAATTTTGTTTTTAAATATATCTAAAATAACAAAACAAATGAAAATTCAGTATCTAACTGGAAACCTTTATATTCTCCTCTGATTGGGAATATCCACTATCTAAAACAGTAAAACAAATGAAAATTCAGTATCTAAGCATGTCCTTCATGGATTGTTCAGACAATCCATGAAACTGTCATCGTGGACGGAAACCAAATATAAGAAAAATAAGAAAAATAAGATAGGGCTCATATCAAGTGTATTTTTAGGGAACTGTCATCGTGGAAGGAAACCAAATATATATAGAAGCCAGAAATGGAAACAGAAAGAAGAAAGGTAGAGACTTTGGATACACCAGGCTAACATAGCGGCATTTTCCTCATCTCTCTCTCATCCCTTGTTTCCCTTCAGCACACGAACACAAAGAGACATCAGCAACAACAGCAAGAGCGACAAGAACAACAATAATAATAAATTATTATGAACAAGATGTCTCTATATGGGTTTCCAGATCTCCACTTGAGCCCACTCTTTCTAATCACAGCCCAATTAAGAACATAGATAACATCCACTAAACAATCCAATCATAGCCCAGTCAAAATTTGTCATCCTGGATCTTAATGAAATAAGCTTCATTAACAGTGAAAGAAAATGAGGATGCTAGCAGCATACTTAGTTTGGAAGTGAACCCATTTTTTGTTAAAAAATCATGCCAAAGATGGCAATCAGCTTCATTAACAGTATCTGAAAATGAAAATTTCCATTATCTGAGCTTATATGTTGCTCTACTAATTCACTGTGCCCAACTAAATCTAAAACCCAATTGTTGTGCGTATCCGGAGGATTTTGGCATACGTACCTATAGCATCCTCAGTTCACAGTAAACCCGTTTTGGTCAAAAAAACATGCCAATATCACAATCAGATGCATGAAAATAAGCTTCACTAACAACAAAAGAAGAAACTGGGGATGCTGCAGCATACTTAGTTTGGAAGTGAACCCATTTTGTGTTAAAAAAACCATGCCAAAGATTGCAATCAGGTGACATTGACAGTATCTGAAAATGAAAATTTCTCCATTATCTGAGCTTATATGTTGCTCTACTACCTTTTTAGCCCAACTATATCGCAAAACCCAATTGTTGTGCATATCCGGCCGGAGGATTTTGGCATACGTACCTATATAATATCCTCAGTTCACAGTGAACCCATTTTTGGTATAAAAACAAACATGCCAAGAAGACAATCAGGTGCTTGAAATCAGCTTCACTAACAGTTAGTAAAAATGGGACCATAAAATAGCTTAAGAAGACCATCATGTTTGTGAAATAAGCTTCACTAACAGTGAAAGAAACCGGGGATGCTATGCAGCATACTTAGTTTGGAAGTGAACCCATTTTGTGTTAAACAATCAGGTTACATTGACAGTATCTGAAAATGAAAATTTCTCCATTATGTGAGCTTATATGTTGCTCTACTACTTTTTTAGCCCAATTATATCGCAAAACCCAAGTGTTGTGCATATCCGGCCGGAGGATTTTGGCATACGTACCTATATAATATCCTCACTTCACAGTGAACCCATTTTTGGTATAAAATCAAACATGCCAAGAAGACAATCAGGTGCTTGAAATCAGCTTCACTAACAGTTAGTGAAAATGGGACCATAAAATAGCTTAAGGAGACCATCAGGTTTGTGAAATAAGCTTCACTAACAGTGAAAGAAACTGGGGATGCTATGCAGCATACTTAGTTTGGAAGTGAACCCATTTTGTGTTAAAAAAACCATGCCAAAGATTGCAATCAGGTTACATTGACAGTATCTGAAAATGAAAATTTCTCCATTATCTGAGCTTATATGTTGCTCTACTACTTTTTTAGCCCAACTATATCGCAAAACCCAATTGTTGTGCATATCCGGCCGGAGGATTTTGGCATACGTACCTATATAATATCCTCAGTTCAAAGTGAACCCATTTTTGGTATAAAAACAAACATGCAAAGAAGACAATCAGGTGCTTGAAATCAGCTTCACTAACAGTTAGTGAAAATGGGACCATAAAATAGCTTAAGGAGACCATCAGGTTTGTGAAATAAGCTTCACTAACAGTGAAAGAAACTGGGGATGCTATGCAGCATACTTAGTTTGGAAGTGAACCCATTTTGTGTTAAACAATCAGGTTACATTGACAGTATCTGAAAATGAAAATTTCTCCATTATCTGAGCTTATATGTTGCTCTACTACTTTTTTAGCCCAACTATATCGCAAAACCAAAGTGTTGTGCATATCCGGCCGGAGGATTTTGGCATACGTACCTATATAATACCCTCACTTCACAGTGAACCCATTTTTGGTATAAAAACAAACATGCCAAGAAGACAATCAGGTGCTTGAAATCAGCTTCACTAACAGTTATTGAAAATGGGACCATAAAATAGCTTAAGAAGACCATCAAGTTTATGAAATAAGCTTCACTAACAGTGAAAGAAACTGGGGATGCTATGCAGCATACTTAGTTTGGAAGTGAACCCATTTTGTGTTAAAAAAACCATGCCAAAGATTGCAATCAGGTTACATTGACAGTATCTGAAAATGAAAATTTCTCCATTATCTGAGCTTATATGTTGCTCTACTACTTTTTTAGCCCAACTATATCGCAAAACCCAATTGTTGTGCATATCCGGCCGGAGGATTTTGGCATACGTACCTATATAATATCCTCAGTTCACAGTGAACCCATTTTTGGTATAAAAACAAACATGCCAAGAAGACAATCAGGTGCTTGAAATCAGCTTCACTAACAGTTAGTGAAAATGGGACCATAAAATAGCTTAAGAAGACCATCAGGTTTGTGAAATAAGCTTCACTAACAGTGAAAGAAACTGGGGATGCTATGCAGCATACTTAGTTTGGAAGTGAACCCATTTTGTGTTAAACAATCAGGTTACATTGACAGTATCTGAAAATGAAAATTTCTCCATTATCTGAGCTTATATGTTGCTCTACTACTTTTTTAGCCAAACTATATCGCAAAACCCAAGTGTTGTGCATATCAAAATGGGTTACAATAAAACAAAATGGGTTCACTTCAACAACAGCAACAACAGTAAGTGGGAACCAAATATAGAACAATTGGGTTTTGAATGGAGATTGTAGTCATAGATCAATTCTTCATGGAAGAGAAATACGAATAGGGCTCATAGCAAGTGTAGTTTTAACTGGAATTGTCATCGTGGAAGGAAACCAAATATAGAAGCCAGAAAGCGGAATGGTAGAGAATGAGGATACACCAGGCTAACATAGCGGCATTTTCCTCATCTCTCTCTCATCCCTTCTTTCCCTTCAGCCCACGAACACATAGAGACATCAGCAACAACAGCAAGAGCGACAAGAACAACAATAATAATAAATTATTATGAACAAGATGTCTCTATATGGGTTTCCAGATCTCCACTCCAACTCGTCTCTTTCTAATCACAGCCCAATTAAGAACAATTGTTCACAGTCACTGTTAAAGAAACATATATGCTCAGATTATGAAAAATTTTCATTTTCAGATACTGTTAAAGAAGCTGATTTCATGCATCTGATTGCTATCTTCGGCATGATTTTTTAGCCAAAATGGGTTCACTTCCAAACTAAGTATGCTGCATAGCATCCCCAGTTTCTTTCACTGTTAGTGAAGCTTATTTCACAAACCTGATGGTCTTCTTAAGCTATTTTATGGTCCCATTTTCACATCCTCCAAATCAGTACAACAACACGGCTGAACAATCCTTGTTTGCAGGTCATACAATGTCATCTATACCAGGTTATGTGCCAAAGTGGGGTTGGGCATACGATGCAAGGCCGACAAGTATTAGTTGTTTGTGAGTATGCAATAGGATGCAGCTATGAACATGGGCTCATATCAAGTGTAGTATTACGGACTGTCATCGTGGATGGAAACCAATTTAATATAAAAGCCATATATGGAGCCAGAAAGAGGGATGGTAGAGAATGAGGATACACCAGGCTAACATAGCGGCATTTTCCTCATCTCTCTCTCATCCCTTCATTCTCTTCAACACACGCACACAAAGAGACATCAGCAACAACAGCAAGAGGGGGTTGGTCCAACAATAAGTGTAGACTATAATAAACGAGATGTCTCTATTTGGGTTTCCAGATCTCCACTCCAGCCCTTTCTTTCTAATCACAGCCCACTTAAGAAACATAGACGAAATGCTTATAGACGACAGCCACAATGCAGACTCACAAACACTAGTACGTGTCTTTCATGCATTCAAGTAACATAATCTCTTTAAAAATACCAATTTTAAGACTTACCGATGTTTTTTGACAGTGGGCGGCGTGCTACCCTCACTCTCATATGTTTGACTGCCACTATTATTTAGTGGCTGCTCATCCCCATGGCTCTCGTTGCCATCATTTATATTTACCATCTTTCCACGCCTCGGCATGTTGTACCTGTCAAGGATTCGATAACTTCCTTAGATATGCAAATTTAATTAATAACATGTTTATAATAACTATCATAAAATTTGTACTTTAGTAGGATTAACAAACCAACATAATTGTAAAAAAATTAGATTTGTAACAGATTAAATTACAACGATAGTTTGGTTCAAATGACACTAAGCATAGTTTAATGTAAATAATACCAAGCAGTAGAAAATAGAAATATAATTAAACCAATGTATTAAATTCACAATGAACATATTCGAAATTACAGACATAATATTACAACAAGATTTAAGACATAAAATTACAGACATATAATAAACCCAATTGAAAATCATGTAAACTACAATACGACATCTTCCAGTACATCGCCCTCTTCTCCATCCTTGCGGAGCCAAGTCCCGCAAATTCCAACATCGGTTGTGTTTACATCAAACACAGGAAACTCAGAAGCAATGTAACTGTTCATGTCTTCACCGTCTTCATCGTCTGAAGTATCGCCCAGTTGGAATACATCTCTTGGTTGCATAGGGATAGCCACATACGATTTTGGCAGGGTTGGATCTTCAATGTAGAACACTTGTTGCACTTGGGATGGAAACACAAATGGCTCATGGCTAATGTGTGTACCGATGTGAATCAATTTTGAGAAGTTTACAACTGTGAAGCCAAGCTTGTCCTTGTTGTTAGCAAAATTCCTATCAAACTCAGCCCAATCCCCACGAAATAAGACAACACGGAAATGGCCAAAATAATTCAACTCAATGATATCCGTGAGCACTCCATAGTAGTCGAGATCTCCATCTACAGGCCTCGTGTCCGATTTGGAAGCATAACTTCTAGTCTTAGACGTCACTACCATTCCACTATTTTGAGACTTCAAATTACATTCACGATCTTTAGTACGAAATCTAAAACCATTGAATATGTATCCTCCGTATCTTTTGACCATCTGATAGGGACCTTTGGCAAGTACTTGTATTTTAGATGATGCACCTTCAGGACCCAAAGAATGTACCTATTAATTTTGCGCAAATCGTATCAACACCATAGAAAATGTAGATATAATAAAGATTAACTTGCATAACTGTAATTCACCTACATGAGATTCAAACCACTTATGAAATTTTTCATTCATCAGCTTGTTTTGTTCACGTGGTGTTAGTCTTCTTGGTCTAGCCCTTTGTTTGATGTCCCTGACAAATTCGCTAAAAAACAAGCAATTGAAATTAGGAATAACAAAAGTATCAAAAATATCGAACTCCGCGGTTTTCACTGTATTCGATTTAAATTCAAAAGCAACTTACTTTCGAAATGGTTCCACTGATGCATGATGGTCTAGCACATATCGATGTGCCTGTTCCCATGCTAAGCTATCGAGCTCAAATGCATCAACTTTACCAACAGTGGTGCCAGCGGTATCAAAAAGATATTGTGCACCATCAAGGTTGGAAATGTCTGGATTTCTACGTGGTCTACTGGAAGATGTCTCCACACCAGGCAAATACCTGGAAAAAAAATGTGAGCACTCCTCTGATAGATATCCCTGAGCTATTGACCCTTCAGGATATGCTCTATTTTTCACATAACTCTTTAGCCGGTATAGGTACCTGAACATGTACAATTAATAAACTAGAGCGGATTAGGGGATTAAAAGAAATGAGCTTTTGAAAATTCAATTTCGTAAGATGAATGAATTATTTTACCTCTCAATGGGGTACATCCACCGATAGTGAACAGGAATTTGGACATGCTGCTATCTTCTCGTGAAAAGCATACAGTCATTTGGACATGCTGCTATCTTCTCATATCCTAGATCGAGAGAACTTAGGAATTTTTTGATTTTATAGGCTGAGTTTGGAATACAGATTTCAGGAGATGCTTCATTCAACAATTCAAGTAGCATAGTGAAGGACTTAGCAGACCACCCGTTTAAACATTTAATCTGAAATAGTCTGACAATGAATGAGAACTTAGAAAATTTGGTGCAGTCGCGGTACAACGGAATACTAGCATCTTCAAGTAACTTAGCGAAGGATTCTTGCTGCTTATTATTTTCAGGGGTGGGGCCAGACATTTCCTCGTCCACCCCACCACCAATCTGGTTTGTTTCTGTTGACTCATTGTGAACTTCGGTTGTTGGGTCATTGGTGTGGAAAGGAACATTATGAATCCCCATGGCATCTTGTAACAAAGCATGCATCTCATCGGGAACGCTTAAATCTTCGTTCACTAAGGGCTCAGCTTCATTTTCTAATACAACCGGACGAACAGGAGCTGCCGTATGATCCTCTCCATGACAAAACCACCTTGTGTACCCTTGAAGAAAACCGTTGACAGCCAAGTGTGTATGTACTACGTCACATGTCCTCAGCATACAATTTGTACAGCGAAGACATGGACAAAGGATTAGGTTGGGATCACGGGAATGTCGTTTGGCAAAGATAATAAAATCTTTAATACCATCACGGTACTCCTTGGATAATCGTGGTTTACTAATCTAACTTCTATCCATTATATCAATAGCACACAGTCTGAAATTAAAATTTGATATATTAAATAGTAATAACAGTAAAAGGCATTTTGTATATTAAATTTTACCTATTTGAAAACCATCCCTAGCTGCAAATAAATAAACGATATAATCTTTAATTGTAAAATAAAGAAATTGTGGCTCCAAAAAATGTACAAAAAAAAACTACATCTTAACACAATCTACTCTATTCACCAAACCCTAAACGACCTTTTGTGGAAATGATCACAACCACCTTAGTGGTATTTTATCGCACACCCTGTGTTCGAGCATAAAAAAAAATCGACTATAGTCTCCCCTGTATTTGGCTTTCCGTTCAAGGAGATGATGATGGTAAAGGGTATTTTGCTGATGAAGAGGAATCGGCCGAATAATGAGCGCGTCGTGCTGTAACTACAGTAACAAGAAGATCTGATGACTCATGAATTATTCTGTTCATGACTACTAATAATCACTTATCTCATAATAATAATAATAATAATAATAATAATAATAATAATAATAATAATAATAATAATAATAATAATAATACTAAACAAAAGAAACAGTAAAAGAAAAATTAAAATGTCTAGTATGTAAGCATATATTTTTCAGAGTGAACCAATTGTTGTACATAGCCGGAGGATTTTGGCATAGAGATATAGCATCCTCAGTTCACAGTGAACCCATTTTGGTCAAAAAAACATGCCAAAATGACAATCAGATGCATGGGATAAGCTTCAATTCATTAACAGTGAAAGAAACTGGGGATGCTATGCAGCATACTTAGTTTGGAAGTGATCCCATTTTGTTAAAAAACCATGCCAAGGATTGCAGTCAGGTTACTTTAACAGTATCTGAAAATGAAAAATTTCCCATTATCTGAGCTTATATGTTGCTCTACTACTTCTTCAGCTCAACTAAATCTAAAACCCAATTGTAGCCGCATATCCGGCCGGAGGATTTTGGCATACGTACCTATACCATCCTCAGTTCACAGTGAACCCATTTTGGTAAAAAAAACATGCCAAGATGACAATCAGATGCATGAAAATAAGCTTCACTAACAACAAAAAAAGAAAATGGGGATGCTAGCAGCATACTTAGATTGGAAGTTAACCCATTTTGGTATAAAAAACCATGCCAAAGATTGACAATCAGGTTACTTTAACAGTATTTGAAAATGATAAATTTTCCATTATCAGAGCTTATATGTTGCTATACTACTTCTTCAGCCCAACTAAATCTAAAACCCAATTGTTGTGCGTATCCGGAGGATTTTGGCATACGTACCTATAGCATCCTCAGTTCACAGCGAACCCATTTTGGTCAAAAAAACATGTCAAGATGACAATCAGATGCATGAAAATAAGCTTCACTAACAGTGAAAGAAAATGAGGATGCTAGCAGCATACTTAGTTTGGAAGTGAACCCATTTTGTTAAAAAATCATGCCTAAGATGGCAATCAGCTTCTCTAACAGTTTCTGAGAATGAAAATTTCCATTATCTGAGCTTATATGTTGCTCTACTACTTCTTTAGCCCAACTAAATCTAAAATCCAATTGTTGTGCATATCCGGCCGGAGGATTTTGGCATACGTACCTATAGCATACTCAGTTCACAGTGAACCCATTTTGGGTAAAAAAACATGCATGCCAAGAAGACAATCAGATGCATGAAATCAGCTTCACTAACAGTGAAAAAAACTGAGGATGCTATGCAGCATACTTAATTTGGAAGTGAACCCATTTTGTGTTAAAAAACCATGCCAAAGATTGCAATCAGGTTACTTTAACAGTATCTGAAAATGAAAATTTCCCATTATCTGAGCTTATATGTTGCTCTACTACTTCTTTAGCCCAACTAAATCTAAAATCCAATTGTTGTGCATATCCGGCCGGAGGATTTTGACATACGTACCTATAGCATCCTCAGTTCACAGTGAACCCATTTCGGGTAAAAAAACATGCATGCCAAGAAGACAATCAGATGCATGAAATTAGCTTCATTAACAGTGAAAGAAAATGGGTATGCTAGCAGCATACTTAGTTTGGAAGTGAACCCATTTTGTGTTAAAAAACCATGCCAAAGATTGCAATCAGGTTACTTTAACAGTATCTGAAAATGAAAATTTCCCATTATCTGAGCGTATATGTTGCTCTACTAATTCAGTGTGCCCAACTAAATCTAAAATCCAATTGTTGTGCATATCCGGCCGGAGGATATTGGCATACGTACCTAGAGCATCCTCAGTTCACAGTGAACCCATTTTGGGTAAAAGAACAAACATGCCATGAAGACAATCAGATGCATGAAATCAGCTTCATTAACAGTAAAAGAAGATGAAAATTTCCATTATCTAAGCATATATTTTTCTATTAATTCTTCATCTCAACTAAACTGTTCATGTTAAGGAAATCAAGATGAATAAACTGGAAAAAGCTGCTTTTTTTGGAAAATAAGGGAAATCAAGAGATCATACCGAAGAGAGAGAGAGGGAGCGGGGCGACGAGGGCGGGGGCGTAGGAGAGAGAGAGAGAGGGGGCGACCGCCGATTCACCTCCAAATAGAGAGAGGGAAGAGGGAAATCGAAAAGGACGAAGGGAAGAAGGGACGATTTCGAAAGGTCGAAGGCCGTCGAAGAGGACGAAGCGGCGGAGACAAACGCGCGGGAAGTAGAGCGAGGAAGGAGGGAAACGAAGTGCCTCTTTCTTTTTTTCTTTTTGGGGTATTGGGAAAATGGCGAGCGAAAGATTAGGGTTCGCGGGTTTTATCCCAGTTATTCACCGGCGTTTTAATTTGAAACGCCGGTGAATGTGTCCGTATATTCGCCGGCGTTTATAATAAAAAACGCCGATGAATAATAAACTTCACCGGCGTGTTTAAGTAAAACTCCGGTGAATACTAACATACGCCGGCGTTTTAAATCGACCGCCGGTGTATGACCATCCCATCTGGCACCCAATTCCTACTCACTCCCTACCCCGGCGCTACTAGTAAAACGCCGGGGAATAATTGCCGGTAAAAGCAGTATCTTTTGTAGTGTGGCCATAGACTGGATAAAGAGTTTCAAGTAGGAGACTTAGTGTATGTTAAGCTACAACAGTATTGACAAGTGTCAGTTGCTATTATAGCTGTGCGCAAGCTATCTCCCCTTTATTATGGTCCCTATGCAGTACTTGAGAGAATTGGAGCTGTGGCTTATAAGCTAAACTTGCCCATGGAGTCCAAAATTCACCCCGTATTCCATATTTCTCAACTCAAAAAGTATCTAGGTCCAGCTATTGAGGTGCAACGCAATATTCCTATAACAGAGTCTACAGCTTTACTTGAACCAGAAGCGATATTGGATCGCAGGTCAGTGATTAAAGGGAGGAAGCTAGTATCAGAAGTGTTGATTAAGTGGCAGCATCAAGATATTACACATGCAACTTGGGAACCCTATTGGGAGTTGGTTCGCAGATTTCCTCTCTTCGACCATGAGGCAAGGTCTCAAATTAGGGGGGAGGAGTTGATACAATCCAGAGATCGATCATGGCTGATAGGGAGGTGCAGAGGCCGGAGTTGAGTTAAGCAGAGCAGATGTAGAACTTGGTATCTGATAATGGGATGTATCAGTATAAATGTATCAGTGTAATAGTTGTGGTTGGGTTTAGTGTAAAGAATGTAAATGAATCGGTATCTGCTGATATTAGCCGTTGGATGTATGATAGGTTAGATCTCAGTTGTTGGATGTAAGTGGGACCCATATGTAATGGCCCTAAAGGCCTGTCAATTCACGTCCAGAGCACGTAATGCTTCAATATAAAACAAAATCGATCAGTTAGCTGATCGATCAAGTGTTACAGCTGAAATCCTTCTCCTCCTTTCTTGATTTCTTCCTCTCATCTTCCATTTCCCAATTCTCTTGACCTAATCTTCCTTTTCACATCACGACCATGGCCAAATACAAAGCCAGAGTTGCATAAAAAATCCACCACCCACTTCCCTTCTCACCACCCCCTCTCCCATTCCTTCCCTTCATCACTCTTCAACTCATCACCCTTCACCGTCCCATTTCCAATGGCTGTTTCCTCTCCTTCTTCCTCCTCTTATCACCTTTTCGGTCCACCTGAAGCTGTCAACTCCTCAACTCACCACTATCAACCCTACCAACCCCTTCGTGACCTTATTGACTCCAACTTCAACAAATCCTCCATGGTCTAACAGAGAACAACTCCCTTACCTACCTCTCCGAAAACCTATCCCTCTATTTCTTCTTCTTCCAAGTAGTCCCCTTTACACCTTCATCTGTAGTGACTTCTCTACTCTCCTCTTCATGACAGCAAGACCTATTAACTGCTTTGAAACCGTGTGCAATCTAAGAGGTGTCGGGCACGGACAAGTCAGATAAGGAGGGGTTCTATGAAAGGATCATGTACATAAATGAGAGGAGAAGTGTCAAGTACGAGAAGAAGATGCCTCTTGACCCGAAAAAGACCCAGAAGAGGCTGCAATTGTTCGGAGGAAGAAGTGGGTTGAGGATGCACTCAAGGCAATTCGATGGTATGCTACAGATCTTGTCTGTCAATTCCTACATGATCGGGTTGCGGATATCTTTGCCTGTGAGCTGATTTCTGACCTAGAACAGTTGAGGTTGGGGAAGCTTAAGAATATTGGGCTTTCTGCATAATGGTTATTGTATTCTTTCTTTGATCAGAGGACTTTTAGAAGAGTAACAAGGTGAGCTGCATATTCGCTTCACACCAGCAAAAATTATGTATATATCAACCTTCAGCCTCACATCTAGTAGAGAGAGTGATGCATATGCAAGGGCGGATGGGTCATGTGTGATTTGATTAAGGCCTGAGCGCGCAAAGAAGAGGCCAAGAAGGTTTGAAGAATGAGAAAAAACACTGGCGGAGTAAGAAAGAAAGGGTTTCAAGAAAAGGGAATCAAAACGGTTAGACAACTATTAGTAGCGTGTGACAAGGGCCATCTGTGGTTGGTGGTCCATTTTATGAGTGAAATTGTGAGTATAAATAACAGGGTGTAAGAGAGAAAGAGAGCAACTATTATCTGAGTTGTATTTTCCCTTCCTCTTCAACTTCTACCTCTGGACTCTATACTTCATCTCAGCTGACAAATTTGAGTTATGATAATTTTGCCCCTGCATGTATTATGCACGGGTATTTTGTACAACTGCATATAATATCTTATGTAGTACCTTGAATATTTTTATATATTAGGTTGTAAAATATAAATATTTGAGAATGACTCAGATGCATATTTAATATTCTATTTTTGAATAAGGACTTATGAGCAATAGTGTTAGGGACTTGTAGGAAATGATTATCATGAAAAGGAGTCACAATGAAACTGTCCAATTTTTTATATTATGCATGATTCTTGCTGGTTAGTGACATGGGGGGGTGGGGGGTGTGTGTTAAAGTTAGGGGAGGTTGATTAATGAGTTGGATGGTATAGTGCATATTTTGGCTTATAAATACCCATATAGGCCTAGATGAGAAACAAAATCTTTAGAGTTGAGATTTTCATACGGTAAACATAGAAACTCTATTTTATTTCATGATTTGTAAATTATTAACATAAGAGATGATATTAATAGTGTATATTTTGTTGTATTCATAAGATTAAGTTATTCATAAGATTAAGTTTATCGATTTTGGTGTTGGAACGCTTCGAGGAGCTTAGAAGCAATCGGAATCAAAAGCTATAGGTGGGTAACAACTTTACCACTCTAATTTTAATTATATTGTATGGTGTAAGTATGTTAGAGAAGCTATATATATTGTATTGGATGAGTATCCATGCTAAGATTATGTGTTAATTATTAATTGATTGTGTGAAATTATGGTAAGATTAACTTGAAAATATTTTAAAGTTTCTGTCCTGAATTTCAGACTTACTTTCGAAAATCAATACTCTTTAACTAGATGAAATTTGAAGTTGGAATTTTCATATGTGTATCCAATATATGTTTATAACATTCCCTCAAAATTTCATGACTTTTGATGTAATTTGGTATTTATAATAAATTGAACTCATTCATGGTTCAGAACAGAAACATGACATATTCTATAATTCTGTCATGAATATCATGCTTACTTCAGAAACTCATTTATTTCCAAATATATGGAATTTGAAGTAGAAAATTTTATATGTGAATATAGTATATGTCTATAATATGTTCACTAAATTTTATGAGTTTTGGATATCGTTTAGTATTTTAAATAAATTCGAACTTATGACTGATATTTTTGTCTTAGTTCTGGAAATTTGTATAGTTTTTGTTCTGAGTTTCAAACTTACTTCCAAAAATTATTTCTCTTTAACTATATATAATCTAAAGCTAAAATTTTTATATGTGTATCTAGTATATGTCTATAACATCTCCTCAAAATTTCATAATTTTTGGATGTCATTTGGTATTTTAAATAAATCCGAACCCATTCTTGGTTAAGAACTGAAACATGACCTATTCTATAATTCTGTCTTGAATATCATGCTTACTTCGAAAAATTATCTCTCTAAATTTTTATATGTGAATATAGTATATGTCTATAATATTTTCATAATGTTTCATGAGGTTTGGATATCGTTTACTATTTTAAACAAATTCGAACTTAGGACTAGTTGACAGTTCTGCCTTGGTTTCGAAAATTTTTATACCTTCTGGTTTTGGACCATTTTAACATCTTATATGCAATATTTTGAGAAAACTCAAAACTAAGAATTTGATGTAAATTCTTTAATCTTTCTTTCAAGTCTAAGAGATCAAATTTTCATGAAGTGTGGAATTTTTAGTAATTTTCTAAGTAGCAAGAGCTGCAGTTTTCTGGAATTTGAACCTACTGTTTTGTATATGGATTTAGACTGAACAGTTGTGGTTAAATTTAGTTGTTCTTAACTACATTTAGGTTTCATATGAAACTAAGAAGTCCATTTTTCTGATAAGTACTGAAATTTAAATGGTTTTTGCAAGACTACTATGTTACCTTCTAAAGACAGTTGAATGTTTAAATGGTGGATTCTATATATATGGGATTGAGGATACGCCTGCTAAATCTATGATATGTTGGCTAGGGGTAGGAGGTAAGGTCCATGAATTTGAGAGAATGACTTGGTCAAATTTAAGAAAATGATTGTGACATAGGTGATGCCCGAATCTGGCAAGAGTTAGAGAACTCCGAGGAAGGAGTGGAATATGGTCGGTATGACCAAGATTTCAGTTTGTGTAAAATGGAAGTCTGGAATTAGGATCGTTAAGTCCATATTATATTTTTCATCATTTGGACTAAAATCTTGCATTAATTATTGATATTTCGCTTTAGAAGAAGATATGACATAATAATGATAACATATCCGGTAGAAAGCTGCGATTCTTAGGAATGTTCGGGACTGAGGATACTCCCGAAAAATCCACGGTGTGTGAGCTAGGGGTATGCCTGTCAGGTCTGTAGTTACGGGAGATTGACTTGCTGGGGTTCATGACTGAGGATATGCACAGAAAATCCACTGTGTGTGGGCTAGGGGCATGCCTGTTAGGTCCAATATCTTGGGGTGCGACTTACACATGATTACGCGTTGGAGTACAAATTATTGGGTTTAGGCATTGCATAGCGAGGTATTGAACCTTGTAATGAGAAAAAACGCTAGTAGCTTGCATTCAGAAGCTATGTTGTATGGGCGGCATATCATTTCAAACAAGCGTCATTAAAAGAGCATATTTGAATTGTGTATGTTAGCATAGTAAGTATATATTTGACACTTTAGTAAATTAGTTTCACACTCACTCATACCACAATGTATAACTGACTATTTTCCATTTACATTTAACAGATATATTGATTTAAGTTTTTCTTCTATTATGTTGTGTTTTGGGAGTTAGTTGAAGTTACTGGGATTTTTACCGTCAGCCACATAAGGTGACGAACCCACATATTGTGGTTTTGCAGGTAAGGATGCTTAAGATCTTAGTATAGAAATGTGACATCTTGAGCCCACTATCTTATCAATCCAAGTGGTTTGGACTTGTAGTAAGATTTTTGTATTTTCTTGTATTATATTATGTTTATGTACTCAATTGAAGTAAAAGCATCTGGGTATGTCACGATTTTTGTGCGTGTGAAATTCGGGGCATTACATTAGGCATAGTCATAGCCCCTTCTTTTCTCCAGTATTATTGGTTAAAAACAAGGATGGAAGATGGAGATATTGTGTTGATTATCGAGCTTTCAATGCATTAACAATCAAGGATAAATTTTCAATTCCAACTGCAGATGAACTGTTTGATGAGTTGCATGGTGCAATATGTTTTTCCAAGTTGGATTTGATGGCTGGTTATCATCAGATAAGGGTGCGGGCAGAGGATGTAGGCAAGACAACTTTTATAACTCATGAAGGGCATTACGAGTTCCTTGTCATGCCATTTGGGCTATATATCCAATGCCCCTTCAACCTTTGAAGCAGCTATGAATGATATTTTCAAACCATTTTTGAGGCGGTTTGTTTTGGTTTTCTTCAATGATATATTGACATATATAGTAAGGATTGGAGTTCTCATTTGGATCATGTAGTTGCAGTTTTGAGGATTCTTGAGCAGAATCATTCTTTGTTAAAAGATCAAAGTGTGCATTTGACCAAACCACAATAGGGTACTTGGGTCATTTCATTTATGCAAAATGGGTTAATGTGGATCAGGAGAAGGCTCAGGCAGTTATGCAGTGGAATCATCTAACTTCTCTCAAGAAATTAATTGCATTTTTGGGTTTAACTGACTATTATAGAAGATTTATGCAAGGTTTTGTCACTATTGCATGCCCACTTACTGATTTTCTTCAGAAAGACTCTTTCAAGTGGAGTGAGGAGGTAGAGTTTGCTTTTCGGCAACTAAAAAGTCCATGTCAACCACCCCTGTACTAGCTTTACCTGATTTTGACCAAACATTCATCATTGAGACTAAAGCTTCGGGGTCAGGAATATACGCTATTTTGTCTCAAAATAAACATCCAATAGCTTAGCAATAAGATGTCCACTAGGATGTAGCGGTCTTCAGCTTATGTGAAGGAGATGTATGCCATTATGGAGGCAGTTAAGAAATGGAGGCAATATGTGCAGGGTAGGAAATTTATGGTACAAACTAATCACAAAAGCCTGCATCATATGATACATTAAGTAGTCCAAACACCAGAGTGGCAAAAATGGGTACAAAAGCTAGCGGGATATAATTTCAAGGTGGTGTACAGACCAGGGAAGGACAATGGTGCAGCTGATGGGTTGTCGAGACAATTATCAGCTAAAATGCATGAGTTAACGACTGTATCTTATCCTAAAATTTTGATTTTAGATCAGTTGAAGGCAGAATACTTGAAGTAGAGTAAATGGGGTGACTTACTGCAATCAATCAGTACAGGAATGGTGAATACTCAGGAGTTTGAGTATAGAGATGGCATTTTTCTTTTTAAGCATCGAATTATGGTTCCAGTGTCTATGAGAAAGTAATTACTGCATGAATATCATTCTAGTCCCATAGGAGGGCACTCTAGTATCAGGAGAACTCTATTTCAATTGAAGGAGCAACTTTATTGGGAAAAATATGGTAGAGGATGTTAAGCAGTTTGTGCGGGAATGTATGACTTTCCAACAAATGAAACTTGATAACACAGCTCCAGCGGCTCTTCTTCAACCATTACCTATTCTTAATCAAATTTGGGAGGATATTTCTATGGACTTTGTGGTCAGATTGCCTCTTTCACATGGTAAGGGAGCCATATTAGTGGTTGTGGATAAGTTGAGCAAGCGTGGTCATTTTATGCCCTTATCTTCAACTTTTCAGCGGCAAAAATTGCAGAAGTGTGTTGCTACCAATGTGATTAAATTACATGGATTGCCGAAGTCAATACTCAGTGATCGAGACCCAATTTTCATTAGTAATTTTTGGAAAGAATTATTTGTCCAGCAAGGCACCACACTGAAGATGTCCAGTGCTTATCATCCAAAAATGGATGAGCAGAATGAGGTATGTACCAGATGTGTGGAACAATATTTGTGGTGTTTTGTAAGTGAAGAGCCTAATCTGTGGAGCAAGTACTTACCATTAGCTGAATACTGGTACAATACTGCATATTAGTCTGCCATTGGTTTAACACCATTTGAGGTGGTGTATAAGCGTAAGGCTCTTGCTATAGCTGCATATTTGGATGGTGACTCTGCTAATAGGGAGGTGAATGCAAAACTTGTGAAGAAGCAGCAAGTTATTCAGTTGCTTAAAGCAAATTTGAGTTCAGTTGCTTAAAGCAAATTTGAGTAGGGCTCAGGAGAGAATAAAGAATTTGGCTGATAAGCATATATCTGATCGAGAATTTGCTGTGGGGGGATTGGGTGTTTGTCAAATTACAGCCTTTTAGTCAACATTCATTAGCGCAACGCAATTCCTATAAGCTATCGAAGAGGTTTTATGGACCATTCCTGATAATCTAGCGGATTGGGGCAGTAGCTTATAAATAGGATTTGCCATCGGGGTCAAAGATACATTCAGTTTTTCATGTATCATTGTTGCGATTGTGTAGGGGGGATCCAACTGTAATGTCTAGTATGCCATTGCCAGAAGATTTTACATCATCATTTTCTGCATTAGCACTTGTAAGGGTGTTACAAACTCGAAGGGTTAACCAAGACAATGCTTGTGTCAACGAAGTGTTAGTACTGTGGGAAGGGTTGTCTACTATAGAAGCAACATGGGAGAATTCTATATCTCTGGCCAAAGCTTTTCCCCACTTCGACCTTGAGGACAATGTGTCACGCCCCGTTTTCCAAAAATATGGAACACAAGCACGTGACATTGGCCCAGCGAATGGCTTGCGTCATCCATAAGTTATTTACCCATTCAACTCAATAATATAAACAATACAAAATAATTGCGCAGGCAGTAAGAACAACCACATGAACAATAATAATTGGAATAAGGAAATAACCAAATATGATTATCTAACATCTGAAAACAAATAATAACATCCGGGTCATAAGCCCAACACAATAATAAATCCAAACACAATGATAATAAGTCTCAATACAATAAGTCCAATGAAATAACAATCAACTAGAAAGCAATAAATCTTTAGAAAGCTTGTTCTCCAATTTCTACAGGTAATTCTCCTTGATCACCTATGAACACTTCATCTAAAAAGAGGGAAAAAAATCGTCCTTAGAGCAAGTCATGGACAGCAAGTAGAGAAAGCAAAGAAACAATGGAATAACGATATAACAATGAATTCAATGGGTCATTAGGAATCAATAATAATGGACGATAGCAAATAATCAATATCAATGATAGTCGATACAATGGTTATAAACATTGATTCAATATTCGATGTCAATGTTCAATGGTTGATGTCAATAACACTTAGGCAATGTTCGATATCAATAAAAATGATGATGTTCAATATGTAATGTCAATGTTGTATTAATTCTTAAGTCTATTAATTTTCAACCTAACTAATGCACATACTATTGCATCCCATACTACAGGTTCGATGCATACAATCAATGCTGTTTAGACTATAGTGGTGAATTCTATAGATCATGTATCAGTACAATAATTACTCATACGATAACAACTTTGTTGCACGATACGCTAAAATGATACACTGAAACGATGCACGAAAGATTGGGGTACCGTAGTCAGCACTCCAACAACCAATCGATAAAACACTGGCCGACACAGTCTCTATATTGTACACTACTTAAGTCAATCCCTTAAACCTCGGCTTGTTAATTATTTTATCGTTGCAATAATACATTATGCAATTTAGAGACATTAGATGGACAATAGAAGAACATGGAATGATAACTTTGAATGGGACAAATAGAATGATGACAATAGAACATTAGGATCATGCAATGCAATATATACACTTCATTTCATGCAATACAATGATATATGTATAATTATATTAAGAAAATCTAGAAAACACGATTCTGGACAGCAAGAGGTCACTGTACAAAAATCAGTTTTCCCGTTGCTACGGAAATCAAAAACTGAATCCGTCAGAAGTTCTGGAAACTAGACTTCCTAAAGATTTCAACGCATATTTAAAATAAAAAATCAAACAACAGTAGCTAGGTTAAATACATCATTCTTTACAGATTACATGCATGTTCTGACTGAAAATTGACATCAAGTTGTTATATCTTTAGAATCAGCGAAAACTCAGTTATAAATTCATCAAAAAATATTCATTAGACTCCTAATCATGTTAAATATCATTCTGAAAATTATCAGAGCATTATTCCAATATTAACTTAGCTTTTTAATAGTTTAAACATGAAGATATACATGAATCTGAAATTCTAGAAATAAAATGCAGCAGTAGTAAAATCATCATAACTTTGCAATACAGCTCGAAATTCAAATATCTTAGATGTTCTGGAAACTAGAGGCATAAAGCTACAACTCTTATTCAGAAAGTTATTAATTTTGATATCGAATACTGGGTCGAAAATGTCTCACAAATTCCAGACAGACGACAAACATAAAGATTTTCAATATATTTTATAAAATAAAGCGATCTAACATGATGAGTTCCAATTCAATTAGTCAATAAATCTTATAATCAGCATGGTAGGTACAATAGCATGATAAACATAATTTAAAATACACACATATACTAGTTTAGCAACAACAAAATATCAATCGATCATTCAAGCATACAACCTAGCAATCAATTCTACGATAGTTTATTTGTGTGTTGTTTGTATGAATAAACCCTACTATCAATGCTACATGAATGAACTAAAGATTCAATTTTTGGAGTCAACAAAGGCACGAAGTCGAGGATATTTGAGTTAGCTCGTGTAAGCCCTCAATATACTCGACGAAAGATGAATAATAGTATATGATACGATGAACGATTAGGATCTACTTGCGAAATTTCAATAAAAACTTGAATTTGATACAATTTAATTCAAGAGGAAAGTGACTTGCCTTATCGACGATTAGTTTGAATACCAAAGAATGACGGGGTGAGAATCCCGGAGAAACGAACACAAATCCACAAAGAAATACGTGCAACCTACGTGCACAAGAGAACACAGCAAACAACCACAAGAGCAAGACATTAAGGGCACACAACAACAATAAAAGAGCAGTAACAACGGGCGGCAGGACTGGCGGCACGGCAACTGGAGGTCGACGGTAGGGGGTCTTCGGTTGGCTGCAGTCGGAAAGGAAGAGAAGCAGCGGTACGGTGCTCGGGTGGTGCTGGGTGCAGTCGAGCAGCGGGCGGCGCTGGGTGCTGGCGATGGTGGTTGGTCGCCGAAGGGAGATGGGTTTGGCGGGAAGTCGAAGAGGCAGATGGGGGGGTCGGGTTTGGCTGATGGGGAGAGAGGAGAGAGTAGAGAAAGACTGCTAGAGATTTAGGGTTGTGTTTTTAGGGTTTGCAGTAGGGTAGTATCTATAGAATACAATTAGGTTGTTGGGTTATTGGGCTAGGATCTAATAATAATGGGTTTGGGTCTAGAATTAAATGCAATTGAGTTTTGGGTTCAATAAGAGATGGATTTGGAGGCAATATGGATCAAATAAAATAATCGCAATTTAACCAAAATAAAATCTACAAGATAGGTAGGCCAATACGAAGAAAAAAATAGCTTATGAACAAAATTTAACTGAGATGATCAAGGAAAACATAGAGTATTTTATTCAAATTGCAAATAAAAAATTACAATGATGGATAAAAAGAGGAAAAGAACGAAAACGGTAGTTACACAAGGTCAATTTTGAAGAGGTAAGAAATGATGCAAATGCAAGGGTGGATGGATCATGTGTGATTCGATTAAGGCCTGAGCTCGCAAAGAAGAGGCCAAGTAGGTTTGAAGAATGAGAAAAAATACGGGCGAAGCACGGAAGAAAGGTTTCAATAAAAGGGAATCAACATGATGAGGCAGTTAGTAGCGTGTAGACCTGGCAAACAGGCTGGGTCGGGTACCCCTGGTACGGGTTGCTTGACCTGTGGGTCTAACGGGCCGGGTCGAAAAGTAACTGCGATTTTTTTTTAGTTTTTTTCCAACCCGGACCCGACCCGCGAGTACCCACAGGTACCCACGGGTACCCGCCAATATTTCATTGTTTATTTTGAGTCTGTTTTGGGGTTTTTAAAAAAAATATTAAAAATTTTATTTTAATTGAATAATTGATTAAAAACATAAACAACATGCTATCATTTTAATCAGAAAAAAATGTAAAATAAAAAATTGAATAATTGAAACAACAACAAATGTAATCAGGAATCAAGAATGATAATTTAATAAGCTTGTTGTTTGTTGTCTTTTTATTCTCCTTGTTCAAATAAATATATGATATCAACATTCAAAATTCAACTAGCACTTTAGTTTATCATTTCATCAACAAAAACAAAAGAGCAATAATTTGTCCAATCATGAAACGAAAGAGCAATTAGTTTTCAAAGCATACAGACATAACTAAGTCTAAACAAAATTTAAACATAATCAAAAATACAATTGCAAAATCAAAACAATGAAACCATATGACAAACAAGTTTCTAAAGTCTTAAAATTAATTACATTAAAAACATTGAAACCAAATAAAAATCAAATTAAACTCAAAACACACTGAAATAAATTACAACTCAAGTTGATGAGTATTTAATTTGATTTTATTTATTTAAATACATGGGTACCCGTGGGTATAACCGACCCCACCATCTAGTTCACAGGCCGGGTAAAAATGTACCCGCTTATTTTTTTTTCAAAATTTTCCTTACCCGTACCCGGCCTATATGGGTACACCCGCAGGTACCCACGGGTCACGAGTCAAGATTGCCAGGTCTAGTACAGTGTGACAAGTGGCCATCTATGGTTGGTGGTCCATTTTATGAGTGAAATTGTGAGTATAAATAAAAGGGTGTAAAAGAGAAAGAGAGCAACTGTTATCTGAGTTGTATTTTCTGTTGAGTTTATGTCTTGCATACTATGTTGGATACGAAGAAGATGAGACGATGAATGAATCAATATGATTAGAAACGGAGTGGAAGCAAGAGGAAACAATAACGACAACAACAATAGGAGGAGTTGCGGTCAACCGGTCTTTGGACGGTCGACCGCTCGACTGTATAGGGTGTACGTGAGGGGGATAGTCGACCAGTCTTGTTGGACGGTCGACCGAATGCGGCTAAAGCAGTTTTTCGGGTGCGGGTCTGGATGACTTCGCTGAAGCCCAAACTTGCTCTACAAGTTAGATTATGTGGCTCTTGTCGTAGGGTTATCTCTTCTGCAATATCCAATGAGTATTGTATCAAAATATCAAACTAGAGTTTCTCTAGATCTTTATTGTTATTGGTTTCTTGAGAACCAAAAGAGAGAGAGAGAGAGTACTTCATTGAAGAGAGTTTGAGAGTTTCTCCAATTGTAAACAACTAGTACATGATGGTGAGGCTTGAGAGAGGGTCGTTGTGAGAATTGTAATATACTTGTATCTTCTCTAGTTGAATAACATCTCAGGTTTCTTTTTCCCCAGATTAAGGTGAAAGCCCAAACCGAGACAAACTTGTGTATGCTTTGATGTGTTTGGTATCATCTCATATATGCTTGGTAGTTTGTGCTGATTGGATTGAATAACTTAACAAGATCCTCAAAGGGAAGAATTCTGCTAATTCCCTAACAAGTGGTGTCGTTGTGCCTCTTGTTCCTAACATTTTCCCTTCCTCTTCATCTTCTACCTCGAATTCTATCCTTCATCTCAGTTCTTGATCTTTTGTTCTTGGCTGCAGTAGATACGATAGCCTATCAGAAAGCTAGTGGAGACCTGCTTATCTGCATTATAGATTTAAACCATAGGCTTGAGGATTGCAACCTGCTCCGAAACATCTACCTGCAAGAGGTGTGTAATTGGTCAGAATTTCTTTTTTGTACCGTTAAAAAAATTTATAGAAAAATGGGCGTCGCACAACTATTTTGATGTATATTGACTTAGTAAATGCAACCCATAATCCGCGAGGAAGTAATTTGGAAACAACTAATCACTTGGCACAATTGGTGTGTGTAGCAACAAAAGCTGATTCACTGATTTGGTTACTTCGGATTGTTGTTTAATTGAGAGTGAGGTAATAGCAACTTCAAACGGAAAATGTATTTTTTGAGCTCACATTTCCCTTTTCTGTTGCATTTCAGAAACACTAATCATCAGTTGTAACTCCACAATATTAATTTGATCACATTCATAGAGACCTATGTCTGAAACATATGAAAAATGGTGAATGTTTAGGCATATCATTCTCCAATATTTGTTGCCCTCACAAATGGCATGACAGAAATTCTCCGGCTTAAAAAATGCAATAACCACTAGGAATAAGCTCATACATGGCCTTCAATGACAGAAAAGAGCTTTGAGCTTGGAAGAATGAGATTTGGTGAAGATTCACACATCTTCAAAGCTGCTTCAGTTAAGACTTTCACCTGGTACACCATGTATCATCTTCTTGTATGCGGTTTTTGAGTTTTGGAGATGCCTAGACCTTGAACCTGAGATCTCAACCTAGCCACAATTTTGTAGTCCACCCTTGTATCATCAAAGACATTGCTTAGTGGTTCTTTTATGAGGTTGATCACAACTGAGTGAAAAGATTGATCAACATAACCTTAGAGTCTCCCTCCGAATCTATTATCTTGTAAGAATCTCACTATTCCCTCATACATTGAGTACTTTGCTGTAGTTTTTGAGGCATTGTATCACATAGGGTAATCAGGGACGACTGGGTATCAATATTCCACCCCAACCTTCAACTCTAGTACACCAAGACATCTGAGTATCTTCTACTACACAATTTCTTCGAGAATTCTATGTTGCAGGTCTACTGCACCAACAAAAATACTATGAACAAATTATCATTGATAATCAGGATGTTGAGTTTATATCTTGCATACGAAGTTGGATAAGAAGACGATAAGATGATGGAGGGATAGAGACGAGTGGAAACAGAGTGGAGGCGAGAAATAGTCTGCGGCAGCAAAAACAAAAGTTGCGGTCGACCGTCCCCTGCACGAAGTCTTCTAGAGAGGAGGACAATTGCGGTCGACTGTTCGCGGCACTGATGAGTTTCGGTCTTGAGTCAGCAGATTCATGAAAAGCACAACTTGCTCTTCAAGTTGGATCGTGTAGCTCCTATCGTAGGGTTATCTCTTATGTACTATCCAATGGCGATTGTAACAAGATATTAACTTAGGATTTGTCTCTAGATCTATATAAACAATTGTAGCGGCTCAGCTCATAGATCTATATAATTCTATTGAGTGCTGAATAGAAGAAGAGAGTACTTCATAGAGAAGGGTGAGAGAGTTTCTCCATTGTGAGCAGCATCAAGTTCCAATTAGGCTTGAGAGAGGGCCGTGGTGAGAATTGTAATATTCTTGTATCTTCTCTAGTTGAAATAATATCTCGGTTCTTCCTCCTCCGGATTAAGGCGAAAGCCCCAACCAGGACAATTCTTGTGTGGTTTGTGTGAATGGTATGATCTAGTCTTGCTTGGTGGTGTGTGTTGATTGTGTCAAAGATTCAACAAGATCCTCATAATTCCTAACAAGTGCTATCAGAGCAATTAGGTTCGTGGATTTTTTCGAGTTCCTTGGATATGGCAGATCAAAAGACGAAGATTAAGCGGTTTGACGGTAAGATCAACTTCAATCTATGGAAGGTGCACATGTATGATGTTTTGGTTCAGATGCACCTTGCCCTAGAAGAGAAGAAACCAACCGACGTAAAGCAGGAGAAGTGGGATGAGATTTGTTTGAAGGCCTTGAGTTTAATCCGGTTGCAATTGGCGAACGAAGTCAAGTGTAATATTCTTGAGGAGAAAAATGCGGCGAGTCTATGGGCGAGACTCAAATCTGACTACTCGGGATCGTCGTTGCGAGATTGGATGCTTTGGAAGAAGAAGCTGTTTAGGTTCTCAATGAAGGAAGGTACCCATCTTCAAGATCATATTGTGGAGTTTAATAAGGTAATATCTGAACTGAAGGCGATTAACGCTGATGATCTTAGTGAAGAGGATAAAGCTTTCAACTTATTTTATTCACTGCCAACTTCTTATGATCACTTGATAACTGCCATGCTACATGGAAAATCAGCCAAGGAGACACTTACTGTAGCCGGGGTGATTAAGGGTGTAAAGGAAGATGAACTACGAAAAGAGACTCATAAAGGATGATCTATTTCTTTAGGATGTTTTGCAGTGGATGGTGATACTTCAATTGGAAGGGATACGGCACACAAGGGTAAGATTCGTTGCCATTACTGTAGAGGAGTTGGGCATTACAAGGGAGACTATCGCAAGTGGTTGAGTCAGAAGAGTGCTACTAAAGAAGGTAAACAAGCCCATATAGTTAGCACAATTGAGTCAGGTAATAATGACGATTATTGTCTTCTTGTTTCAAGTTCTTCAGATGTGGATTCAAGTTGGTATCTTGATTTGGGAAGTTCGAGGGAGATGTTTATACTTACAAGTCGTCAACAGGTCATAGTGTGAGAACGGCTAGAGGTGAGATTTGTGAAGTAGTGGGTGAGGGAACAGTTGAATTAGAGACGCCAGATGGTAAAGGGTTCACACTAGAAGAGGTCATGCATATTCCTTCGATACAGCAGAATCTTATATCCTTGGGTACTCTTGATGCTCGTGGCTGCAGGTACACAACTCGATGTGGAGTTTTGAAAGATTGGGATAGTCGTCGTAAGGTAATGAAGGGTAAGAGAGGGATTGGGTAGGGTCAGCACAACCTCTACCAGCTTTGTGGGAGCAGAAAATCTCAACCGAGTGTATGGAAGCCCATTGTTCCTAAAGCATTATCTAGTAAGTCGTCACTAGAATTACCAATGCCAGACTGCAACGTTCGAATACCGTTGGAAGGTGGAGAGAGCCTTGATGTAGGTGGAGTTCGTGTGGAGGGTGGCACCTCCATGATTACATCTACAGGGGTGTGTCCTTGAGGGGGGGCATACAGCTGGAGGAAAACAGGTGGAGGTTTGTTCAACTAGCAGGAGAAGCCATAGAAACATGTTGTTTACAAAGCGGAGAAGAAAGGTCTAGAAGTGTTTTAAATCACACAGGTATGGATTCATGCGTATGCAATCCAAGGTGGAGATTGTTGGTTTTTTGTCTTGCATACGATGTTGGATAAGAAGACGATAAGACGATGGGGTATAAAGACGATTGGAAACATAGTGGAGGCGAGAAATAGTCAGCGACAGCAACAGCAGAAGTTGTGGTTGACCGTCCCTCATGTGCGGTTGACTGTCCCCTGCACGAAGTCTTCCAGAGAGGAAGATGGTCGACTGACTTGTTGGTGCGGTCGACCGTTCGCGGCGCTGATGGGTTAAGGGCTTGAGTTAGGCAGATTCGTGAAAAGCCCAACTTGATCTTCAAGTTGGATCGTGTGGCTCTTATCGTAGGGTTATCTCTTATGTACTATCCAATGGCTATTGTAACAAGATATTAACTTAGGGTAACAAGATATTAACTTTGTCTCTAGATCTATCTAAACAATTGTAACGGCTCATAGATCTATATAATTCTATTGAGTGCCAAATAGATGAAGAGAGTACTTCACAGAGAAGGGTGAGAGAGTTTCTCCATTGTAAGCAGCATCAAGTTCCAATTAGAATTGAGAGAGGGTCGTGGTGAGAATTGTAATATTCTTGTATCTTCTCTAGTTGAAATAATATATCGGTTTTTCCTCCCCCAGATTAAGGCGAAAGCCCCAACCGGGACAATTCTTGTGTGATTTGTGTGATTGGTGTGATCTAGTCTTGCTTGGTGGTTTGTGTTGATTGTGTCAAAGACTCAACATGATCCTCATAATTCCTAACACAGGAGCCTTGGATAACTTCGACTGAGCTTCCCTTGCCAAGATATCAGCAGATTTCACATTAAAAAAAAGGACTGGTACACAACTAATATAATAACCCAAAGGGCTTTTTTGCAAACAGGATACCAGCTAGGTAGCTACTGCTAGCTAACCCAATGGAGGGATCCAAATGCAAAATGGTCCAAAAGAAGAAAGTTGTAACCGACTTAAAAATAAGCCCAGTTCCAGATTTGGGTTTAGAAATCATTTTCCCATTTAACAATCAATCAAAACAGAGTTAATTATTTTGTTAGGACTATTTTTGAAACTATTTGCAAAAAAAAAAAAAAAACAATTACTAAACTATTTGGAACTAAGGGATAGCATTGGTATCGAGTCGGGTCGGGTTGGGTCCTTCACTACCCAGACCCGGACCCGGACCCGGTCCCCTACGGGTCCAAAAATTGGACCCGAAACTGGACCCGTGAGGACCGGGTCCGGTTCCGGGTTCAGGTCCTATTAAAATATTCCTACCCGTTTGGGTCGGAGTGGGAGTGTGAGCGGCGAGCGGAGGCAGCGAGTGGAGGATTTAGAATAAAGGAGAGAATAAAAATGCATGAATTTTGAGTTTGGAAGAGGAAGATCTAGAATTGAGGAGGAAGGATGGAAGGGATGAGGATATAATATTTATTTTTATGTTGATTTTTTGGGTTTTTTTAACGGGTCTGGATCCGGGTCAGGGTCGGGTCTCTTTTGAGCGGACCCGAACCCGGACCCGGACCCGGATAAGCCGGGTCGGTTCCGATCCAATGCCGGGTCCAGGTCGGGTTCGGGTCGGATCCGGGTTTCGGGTATTTATACCAATGCTACTAAAGGATAGTTTTTAAATAATATTTTATGCTTCCTATCCTATTAAATTTTCTATAGGATGTGTGTTCTTTCTGCAACTTTAACAATTGTTTTCATAATATTTTCTATTTCTCTTATCTAATCAATTTTTTAACTACTTAAATTGTACTAATTATTTTGAGAAAAACAGGAGAGAGATACTTTCTTAGAAATAAGGCTCTGATACCAACTGGGGTTGTGAAGCGTGAAATTACCAGTAAATAGAATTAAACAGAGTATCAAAAATCAAAGATGATAGTTTTCGATAAAATAATATTCTTCGAAATAATGTGCATTATCCATCTCAAAAATATTAAAATAATCAAGCATAAGTTGAAGATCTCTCATAGATTCTGATTCTGTGTAACTCCTATTTCCCTAAATCCGTATTTTCTGTATTTAAATTTTTTGAAAATCAATTTTTTTCTCGCTTCCAAATTCTTTTTGATAAAATGTACTCTTGGTTCTCATATTAGAAATCTATTTATTTTATTTTTATCCATAGTTTTATTTATAACTAGTTCCCAATGATATTTTGTTATAATACAAATCTTTTATTATTACCTTGATTACTATGTTTAAGTTTATTATTACTATTATTATTTTTATCTTTCACCCTTGATTCTTAAATTAAAAACTATCTCTATCGATAATTGTATAGTAATATTCAAATAATTCTCATATTGTAGAATCAATATACCTTGTTATATAATCCTACCTTGTATTAGTTATTTTAGCTCCTTATTGGATTTTATATACTATTGGATTTATGTATACCATGATTTTATTAATTTATTATTAATTATTATTTTAATTTAGAACTTTATTTTTACTTATTGGATAATCCAATACCCAATACCCAAAACTAATACCCACCTCTTATTGGGTCCAAATTCATCTAGACCCTAACAACCCAATACCCTATTATATAAAACCTACTCTACTAAACTTAACCCTAAAACCTATCGCACACAGCCGCCAACCCATCATCTTCCTACTGTTCACCTTCCCCTCTCTCTCTTTCCTTCCCGTCTACCCAGACCCACCCTACTCCCACCACCTCCGTCTCCCGACCTCCCCGTCATCTCCCCTGCGCTGTCGCGACCACAGCCAGGGAGACACCTCGACCCCCGACACTTCCCTCTCCATCTCCCTGTCGCAACACCCCCCGAGCACACCCATGGTCCGCCGCCTCCTTGTCGCGGTCACTCGCGACGCAGCCAGCGCCGCTCCCCGATGCTGTCACTCTTCGCCACAATCAACGTCAAGCCCATCGGCAGCGCACCGCCCACTCTGACGCGCCCCCTCACACCTGCCTCCTAGTGCCGACATACAATGCCAGCAACATTGGCAGCAAGAATCGCTGCCAGTCCCTGTCCACTTCACCGTTACTGTTCATTTCCAGCGCCTGCTCAGCCCGCCATCCAGCACAGTGCCGTCGCCGGCCGTCGTCTCGCCATCCAGTGGCCTGGGTTGTTTGATGTTGTTGGGTTTTTGATCAAGTACATATGAGCTGTCCGATCTACGTCTTGATCACCGCTATCGTGATCGCCTCTAGATCCGTCGATCGTGGCCGTTGGATTGCATTGATCATCACCAATATCATCATCATCAAGATCTTAATCACGATCGTCGGATATCTTTTGATCACCGCGATCGTGATCATCATCTTAATCATGATCATGATCTTGATCTTCGATCTTCGATCTCGACCGTCGATTAGTTGATCAACTTGATCTCGGCCTTTGATCGTCTCGTTCGTCCTTTGCTTGGTGAGTAACTTTTGACCTACTTTTGTTCTTATTCAATTATCAATCATGGTATATTTTGGTACTCTTCTAATTCTTATTTGTTTCATTTCCGATCTCGGCCGTTGGATTCGCATCCGTGTCCGATCGTGACTACCGTGATCGTTTGCTTGTCGCTGTGTCGTCGGGATTCCAATCCCGCCATTCTCAATTATCGGATCTAATCGCCCTCATTCAATCAAGGCAAGTATTCCTCTGGTACACATTTTTGTTCTAGTACAAGCATTCCTTGAAAAATACTACAAATAGTTAGAAATTGTGACTCATTCTTGACTGTCGTTGTTGATCAAATATTAAACCTCCTCAATTTCATAATCTTAAGAGTCACAATAATTTTATTGTATTATATTACAACTACTTAGACTCATTTTACCTCATGAACACATGGACACATGAAATTAAGGAGCCCTAGATTTATAGACATATGTTATATCTTGTATGTGATGAACTTGCACCCACTAGAGTTGAACAATAAATATTACTTGGTGTTTTGATAACCATTACCCTGTATTTATATCACACATTAACCGAGATGCCTAATGACCAATTTTCATGTAACCTATACTAGTGAGATATTTCCGCATGTTGCTGTCCTGAATCTTGTTATACTGTTTTAATTCCTTTAATATCCGAATCTGAACCCAAGCCCTGAATAGAAAATGTAGCTCTAGATGTCTAGATATCAATAGCCTCCGGAATTTCCGAATTCGGAGTTACAGTCTAGGAGTTATTGCATTTTTACTGCAGCTGTGTCAGTAGACGCAGATTTGTAAAACTGCTGCACACCTCCACTTTGCGAATTAATTTAACTATATTAACAACAAGCATTTGACTTGAAATTTTATATGCGGTTGCTGGACACCCTAGACAGCGTCCCAAAATTTTCTTAGAATTAATTAACATTATTTCAATACTAATTCACATGTGTAAATACAAATACACAAATTTTTCCTGAACACTTGAGCCGTGAAATTCGCTGTTTTGACACATGTTCCCACCACTTTCTCGTACCTTGTTTCGCACACTTGTATGCTTGCTTGATAAAATTCATAAATGTAACAAGCCGGGGTTAAGGGAAAGACTATAGTAGTGGACAATATAGGTAAGTGTACTCAGAAGGGAGCCCGTGTTTCCCAAATACTTGGTTCATGAACTTGTATCTGGATCGATTCATGGAGTCAGTTACTTGGCTCATGAACTTGTTTGATTCATGAACCCATTGTACGGTTCTTGAACTTGTTAGTGGATTCGCGAACTTGCTTCGTGAACTTGTTATTTATTTTCCGATTCATGAACCATGGCTTGCTTAATACTTGATACCTGAGTACGCCGCCCTATAGACTCCATTATTAGGTCTAAACGTAACTGATTTGCCTGTAGCAACCATGTAGTAAAAGTATGGATGCATGAAGTGCTACCTAGATAGTAATCACCACAAAACTTGAACATGAAACTTGAACTCGATACATGTTTACTTAATACTTGATGATATGATACATGAAACATGAAACTTGAACATGATACATGCTTGCTTGATACTTGATGACATGAGACTTGATACTTGACACTAGACTTGATACTTGTTACTTGACACTTGACTTGAGACTTGTCACTTGATGTTAGATACCCCTACAGGTTTCCTTGTCACTTGCTTCACCATTAGTATTTGTTACCCAACCTGTTTACTAAGATATCCCTCTTGCTAGCTAGTTCTTGGATTTCCACTACTTGTTGTATTTCTGTTACATTCTTGATTCCAATTCTTGTTCCCCGTTACTTGTACTCGTTTTTATTATTTGTGGACCTAACTTGCACTAAGGGCATTTTCTCTTGTTTTTCCCTATTGTTCCTTTTTTTAATTATTAAGCAGACTTTGGAGACGTGCTACCTGCTGGAATCGGTGAGCAAACGTTCTAGGCCTTACTTGGAAAAAGCTTTCTTTTTTACCATTTCATTTTGTATTTGAATTATTTCATTTGTTGTTGTTTAAGACTTGTAACGGGCTGATGTTCCCGAGTTTTACCTTTTGATCCAGACTTGAAAACTATGTAGACATTATTATTTGTTTTCAATTGTTTTATGTTGCTTAATGAATTATTCATGCATGCTTGGTTATATATAAATCTTGTTATATTCTTGTTATGATGCTGAGTCGATCATACAGCTTATGGATGATGTTAAAATCATTTGCTGGGGTTCGTCACGTGCTTGTATTCCATGTTTTTGGAAAAGCAGGGCGTGACAAGGTTTTTAGTGGTATCAGAGCTCAGGTTTGGCTAATGTGTTAGTTTGACTAATACATTAGGCATGCTTGACTCAGTTAGGATTAACTCAACATTAAACAGGCCATGCATTCACATGAATAATTTGATAATCAACTCGATCTGGACACAGGTCTTATCCCACCCATTTTGATCCCTTCATATTCAATTCTTTGATTCATTGCTTCTTTTCACCTCTTAAAGTCGTCCAGATTTGTTGATTCCTTATTGGGTACAAATTTATTCTTCCCGTACCCATATTCTTTTGATTCCGGTGCAAGCGATCTCTTATCTTCTGCTTGCCTCGTTAATTCCTTCTTATTTCAACTCGTGTGTCGTTCATTGCTTTCCCTGCCTTGCATTCATTTTTATTTGTTGATTCATATTGAGTATCATGTTGGTTATTTCTTCTTTGCTATATTCTCTTCAATTCTGATTTTGCCCCTCGTCCTTCTTCCTTCGTATTCAATTCCTTAATTTTCTTTTGTCTCTTCTAGTCATCCCCCTCTTTAACTCTTTATTGGGTATAGCTTCGTTTTTCTCCTACCTATTTTTCTCCTTATAATTATTTTTTCAGAATATTTTCTGTTTGTTGATTATTATTTGTTATATTTATTTTCAATTTTCTATAAAAATGTTTCTCAACAAAGATTTTGTTATTTCGAACAATGGTGCATTTTAACTTCACTTTTCATTTTTGATCGACTATATATTTCTACTGGATTATTTTGATAAGACAAACTCTCACTTTGTTGTATAATGCTATTATTACTACTAATATTATTGTTGCTATTATTTTTATTATCATTACTAGTATCATTATTATTGTTACTACCATTGATATTCTTATTGCTATTATTCTTATTATTAATTTGTTTTGAACCTGAGCATGCTCAATTTTATATACATTTCACCACTTCGATGCAACCTAATGTCGAGATGGCAAATATGCAACTCGATATCAATGGAGGCAATTTGCAACTAGATATCAGGGAGGCAAAATGTGCAACCGAATATCCAGACTGCAACCTGCAACCTGATGTCGTGAAGGCAAACATGCAACTTGATGTTAAGGAGGCAAGATTTTATACCTATTGCTAATTGATATTTCAAGACTCGTTACTTATATAATGAAATTGATGGTAAAGGAACATTTTCGTTATTAATGGTATTATTATTATTATTGTTATTTCAGTTGATGTTATTATTATTGTTTTCATCACCTTTAATACTGTTATCATTTTTATTTCTATTATTACTGTTACTTTATTGATATTATTGTTATTATTGCTATTATCATATTATTTATTATCATTATTGATATTATTTTTAATGCTATCATTATTATTATTATTGCATTATTTTCATGAGTGTGTTGAATTCTATTATGTCATGTATGTATTATCGTATTATTAGTATTATTGATATTTTTATTTTATTATATTAATATTACCTGTATGATTATGATGATTTTGATTTCTGCTATTATTATTGTTATTGTTATTATTTTGTTATTGTTATTACTAATTTTATTATTATCATTGTTATTATTAGTTTTTATTATTGTCATTATTATTCTATTACTATTGATAATATTATCATTGATATTTTTTGTTATTATTATTTCTGTTAAAACCATTATTTTCGATCTATATTATATCTTTTAATTATTTAAATTCAAGCCAAACTTTATATTCATTTTGCATTAATTTATTATATCTATCTTGAGCCCATACTCCCTTTAATCCTGGTGTCTCAGTCTTATCTTCCTGCTCGGTTCGTCCTTTGGTGTCACGTGGTCTACAACGACATGTCTGGAGCTTGGAACGTCACCATTTGAGTGGCACAGTGGAAGCGTGGTGGGCCCATAAATCCACAGGCCCAGGATCCTATTGTTGCTTCTCCTTCCTTGCATGGGTTGCTGTTCCCTATCCCTTTCATTTGTTTCCATCCGTCGACTCATTGCTTGGTTCACCTTTTCTTTGTCCATCGTTTCTTCGATTCCAACTCTATCTATTTCTTCATCTTTTTGCCTTGTTATCTTGCAAGTCATGTGTTGTTCATTCTTCATTTTTGATACCGGTTATTTCTTTCTTGCATTTCATTTTGCCATCATGCCCACATTCATTATTTGATTCAATTCTTCCCTGTCTTTTTCTCCTTGATTTCCAATTCGGCTTATTCCCTACCTTGCTTTGTTATCGTGTGTTGTTTCCTTCCTCTTGATACTGCTTATTTTTCTTTCATGCATTTCATTTGACATCGTTGTTACCCATTCCCTTCTTATTTTGGTGTTACCACCAAGTTGACTTTTCTTTTGGATCCCTTGTTTGTTACCCTCTCCTAAGTTGCTTTTACCCTGTCCTATGTGCCGCCTAAGAAAATTTCGAGAACAAAATTTTTGTGTAAGGTGGGTAGGATTTGTAACTCCCGTTTCCCTAAATCCGTATTTTCTGTATTTAAATTTTTGAAAATCATTTTTTTTCTCGCTTCCAAATTCTTTTTGATAAAATGTATTCTTGGTTCTCATATTAGAAATCTATTTATTTTATTTTTATCCATAGTTTTATTTATAACTAGTTCCCAATGATATTTTGTTATAATACAAATCTTTTATTATTACCTTGATTACTATGTTTAAGTTTATTATTACTATTATTATTTTTATCTTTCACCCTTGATTCTTAAATTAAAAACTATCTCTATCGATAATTGTATAGTAATATTCAAATAATTCTCATATTGTAGAATCAATATACCTTGTTATATAATCCTACCTTGTATTAGTTATTTTAGCTCCTTATTGGATTTTATATACTATTGGATTTATGTATACCATGATTTTATTAATTTATTATTAATTATTATTTTAATTTAGAACTTTATTTTTACTTATTGGATAATCCAATACCCAATACCCAAAACTAATACCCACCTCTTATTGGGTCCAAATTCATCTAGACCCTAACAACCCAATACCCTATTATATAAAACCTACTCTACTAAACTTAACCCTAAAACCTATCGCACACAGCCGCCAACCCATCATCTTCCTACTGTTCACCTTCCCCTCTCTCTTTCCTTACCGTCTACCCAGACCCACCCTGCTCCCACCACCTCCGTCTCCCGACCTCCCCGTCATCCCCCCTGCGCTGTCGCGACCACAGCTAGGGAGACACCTCGACCCCCGACACTTCCCTCTCCATCTCCCTGTCGCAACACCCCCCGAGCACACCCATGGTCCGCTGCCTCCTTGCCGCGGTCACTCGCGACGCAGCCAGCGCCGCTCCCCGGCGCTGTCACTCTTCGCCACAGTCAACGTCAAGCCCGTTGGCAGTGCACCGCCCACTCTGACGCGCCCCCTCCACCTGCCTCCTAGCACCGAAAAACTATGCCAGCAACATTGGCAGCAAGAATTGCTGCCAGTCCCTGTCCACTTCACCGTTACTGTTCATTTCTAGCGCCTGCTCAGCCCACCATCCAGCACAGTGCCGTCGTCGGCCGTCGTCTCGCCATCTAGTGGCCTGGGTTGTTTGATGTTGTTGGGTTTTTGATCAAGTACATATGAGCTGTCCGATCTACATCTTGATCACCGCTATCGTGATCGCCTCTAGATTCGTCGATCGTGGCCGTTGGATTGCATTGATCATCACCATCATCATCATCATCAAGATCTTAATCACGACTGTCGGATATCTTTTGATCACCGCGATCGTGATCATCATCTTAATCATGATCATGATCTTGATCTTCGATCTTCGATCTCGACCGTCGATTGGTTGATCAACTTGATCTCAGCCTTTGATTGTCTCGTTCGGCCTTTGCTTGGTGAGTAACTTTTGACCTACATTTGTTCTTATTCAATTATCAATCATGGTATATTTTGGTACTCTTCTAATTCTTATTTGTTTCATTTTCGATCTCGGCCGTTGGATTCGCCTCCGTGCCCGATCGTGACTACCGTGATCGTTTGCTCGTCGCCGTGTCGTCGGGATTCCAATCCTGCCATTCTCAATTATCGGATCTAATCGCCCGCATCCAATCAAGGCAAGTATTCCGTTTGTACACATTTTTGTTCTAGTACAAGCAATCCTTGAAAAATACTACAAATAGTTAGAAATTGTGACTCCTTCTTGACTGTCGTTGTTGATCAAATATTAAACCTCCTCAATTTCATAATCTTAAGAGTCACAATAATTTCATTGTATTATATTACAACTACTTAGACTCATTCTACCCCATGAACACATGGACAAATGAAATTAAGGAGCCCTAGATTTGTAGACATATGTTATATCTTGTATGTGATGAACTTGCACCCACTAGAGTTGAAAAATAAATATTACTTGCTGTTTTGATAACCATTACCCTGTATTTATATCACACATTAACCGAGACGCCTAATGACCAATTTTCATGTAACTTATACTAGTGAGATATTCCCGCATGTTGATGTCCTGAATCTTGTTTTGCTGTTTTAACCCCTTTAATATCAGAATCTGAACCCGAGCCCTGAATAGAAAATGTAGCTCTAGATGTCTAGATGTCGATAACCTCCAGAATTTCCAAATTCGGAGTTACGGTCTGGGAGTTATTGCAGTTTTACTGCAGCTGTATCGGTAGACGCAGATTCGTAAAACTGCTGCACACCTCCACTTTGCGAATTAATTTAACTATGTTAACAACAAGCATTTCACTTGAAATTTTATATGCGGTTGCTGGACACCCTAGAGAGCATCCCAAATTTTTTTTAGAATTAATTAACATTATTCAATACTAATTCCCATGTGTAAATACAAATACACAAATTTTGCCTGAACACTTGAGCCGTGAAATTCGCTGTTTTGACACATGTTCCCACCACTTTCTCGTACCTTGTTTCGCACACTTGTATGCTTGCTTGATAAAATTCATAAATGTAACAAGTCAGGGTTAAGGGAAAGACTATAGTAGTGAACAATATAGGTAAGTGTACTCGGAAGGGGGCCCGTGTTTCCCAAATACTTGGTTCATGAACTTGTATCTTGATCGATTCATGGAGTCGGTTACTTGGCTCATGAACTTGTTTGATTCATGAACCCATTGTACGGTTCTTGAACTTGTTAGTAGATTCGCGAACTTGCTTCGTGAACTTGTTTTTATTTTCCGATTCATGAACCATGGCTTGCTTGATACTTGATACCTGAGTACGCCGCCCTATAGACTCCATTACTAGATCTAAACGTAACTGATTTGCCTGTAGCAACCATGTAGTAAAAGTATGGATGCATGAAGTGCTACCTAGATAGTAATCACCATAAGACTTGAACATGAAACTTGAACTCGATACATGTTTACTTAATACTTGATGATATGATACATGAAACATGATACATGAGACATGAAACATGAAACTTGAACTTGATACATGCTTGCTTGATACTTGATGACATGAGACTTGATACTTGACACTTGACTTGATACTTGTTACTTGACACTAGACTTGAGACATGTCACTTGATGTTAGATACCCCTACAGGTTTCCTTGTCACTTGCTTCATCATTAGTATTTGTTATCCAACCTGTTTACTAAGATGTCCCTCTTGCTAGCTAGTTCTTGAATTTCCACTACTTGTTGTATTTCTGTTACATTCTTGATTCCAATTCTTGTTCCCCATTACTTGTACTCGTTTTTACTATTTGTGGCCCTAACTTGCACTAAGGGCATTTTCTCTTATTTTTCCCTATTTTCCCTTTTTTAATTATTAAGCAGACTTTGGAGACGTGCTACCTGCTGGAATCGGTGAACAGACGTTCTAGGCCTTGCTTGGAAAAAGCTTTCTTTAATCATTTCATTTTATATTTGAATTATTTCACTTGTTGTTGTTTAAGACTTGTAACGGGCTGATGTTCCCGAGTTTTACCATTTGATCCAGACTTGAAAACTATGTGGACATTATTATTTGTTTTCAATTGTTTTATGTTGCTTAATGAATTATTCATGCATGCTTGGTTATATATAAATCTTGTTATATTCTTGTTATGATGCTGAGTCGATCCTACAGCTTATTGATGATGTTAAAATCATTCGTTGGGCTTCGTCACGCGCTCGTATTCCATATTTTTGGGAAAGCGGGGCGTGACATTCTGTCTCAGATATTTCACTACTGCTATCATATGGGGGGTTCTTCGAGTTCTTCTATATGTCCATTTTCCTCTTCAATATGTTCATTTTCTTCTAGAAATTGTCTGTATACTGTTGTAGGACTCCAAATATAACTCCCAAATTCTCCATTTTCATAAAATAATAAATATATTTCATAAAAAGTTAGATCATCAATTATTTGGACATTTATATTGCTAGTTTCTCCAAGATTTATTTGATTTATTGTTATAAATATTGCTCATTGTACACTAAAGAAAAATAATTTGAACTCATAAAAATCATTCATGCTTGTTACTCTATGAAGATAATAAACATAAAAAACTAGCATTCTATCACTTCTTTGATAGTTAGTCATTAATTCATAAATTTCTGAGGTAAGACCGAAACTATTATTATCCATTATTCTTTTTTAGCGATATTGTGATTTAAAACAAAAGTTATAAAATGAGGAGTACAGAGATATTTCTAAAGATACCATAAGAATCAAAACAAAATGGCTCATCATGCTTCCGACCTGGTGAAACTTCTTTGAGCTGCTCTGTACCGGTTATTACCAGTGGATAAAATACCCTTGGAATGTAACCCAATTTCAGTGCTCCTTTTATGTTCCTCCCATCTTAGGACTACTATGCTTTTCAAGAGAGCAACATCCAAGAGATACGTCTGGAACAACTAGTAGCACTTCAATACAGACAACCACAACCTAGCTTGTTTCCTGCTACTAGGTGTACAACTTAACTATAGAAGGTTCGAAATGACTTTTTTTTTGCAAGATCCTTTAGGCAGAGCCTTACAAAATTCTCCATGAGGGTAATAGACTAATTATTCATACCTTATATTTTGCAGGAGCTTAACAAGAAAGATAGTCTTTATTGATTCGACTTCTTACAAACAAACTCTTCTTACAAACTTATATGAAATTTCTCCTTCTTAGATATTTGCTTTCTTCCTTACTCAGCTTCCCCTTTTATAGACCAAGGGATGAGCTTACAACAAGTTTTCATGCATCACTTCTTACTTCATATGTTCAATAATTGCTACAAATACGTAACTGCTTACACCACCGTTTAATAATTGTTCTGATTATATTGTGGACAATTCTATAAAAAGAAATTTCTCCTGGCCGACATCTTCACATGATCCACATTTGTTTTGATGCTCCGTCTTCATCAAGCTATAGTAGTATTCAGCTGTCTATTCTGTCATTGTCATTGCTCCTGTAGAAAGTATCTCGTACCAACTGTCAAAGAGCTCATGCTTATCTTGTGGCTATTTTATTTTTGCTATACTAAACATTATTATTTTCTCTGGTTCTGGGCTGTCATAGATCCATATGTTACTGTATCTTAGTTTTATGTCTTTTAGCTCGCAATACATGTTTCTGAATTCCATGTTCTTCTTTCTGGGATTATATTTTCAAATACCTCAGCCTTATATGGTACAATGTTAGATGCTCCATTGATCACTTGGTTAGTTATTTCTATTTTTATAACGTGTTCTGCTGGAAGCTCTTCATTTTCTTCAAGATACTCAGGGATTGCTGAATACATTCTGACATATATTTTTGAGGCCTTTGTGAGGCCAAAATAACTCTTGGCTCCTTTGTAAATTTCTCTTGGCAAGTGGACCATTTCTTCACATTCTTCGGATGGATAGATGTAATGAATAAGTTCTCTTTCGAACAATGCCCTGGTTGTTCTTGGATTAGCTCCTGGTAAGTTGATGGCCTTGTTCATATGTTGCTATGATATTGTTTTGATGAACCGGTTCACCTTGGTTACATGACATAATTTTTTAATATATTGTAAAAATAATATTTTCTTTGATACTTTGGTAGGAGATTTCTCAGTAAGAAGTGTGTCCTTGTATGTAGTCTTATTTGAGGATGTAATTGCTTCTTCTTTTAGCGAATGGGTAGGTTCGTCCATCTCACTCATTTTTTTGCTGGTATTGTCCATTATATTTATTTAGTTACATGTTGGCTTACTTACTGGTAGAACAGATTTTGGAAACCACATATTTGTAGTTGTAATTCATTAAATACTCCTTTTATTTGTTCCATGGTTCCCTTAAGGCAAATTATATCCTGTTCTATTTGCTGGACTGTAGTTTCTATTTTGCAACAAATGAAATAGTTAATTTCTTGATAGAAAATCAGCTAAAATATTGTCCTTTCCTTTTATATTTTCTATTGTAAAATCATTATTTACTAGTTCCATTTGCCATCTTATCAATCTTTTATTTGCTATAGTTTGATCTATTATTGTGTTAATCCAACTCTTTGCTTGTGTATTATCTGTCCTTACTGTGAATTTTGTATGTATTATGAATAATTCAAACTTTTTTTATATATATTTTAGTATTGCTAGTAGTTCTTTTTTCATTAAGTGATAATTTTGTTGGGTTTGTGTGAATGATCTACTAGTGTATCTGGCTAGTCTTTCATCTTTTTCACATATTTCAATAAATTTTAATATTGCTCCCTAATTATTTTCACATGCATATGTTTCTATTATCTATGAACATTCTTTAAGAGGTAATCTTAGTTTATTTAATCCTAAAGTTTGTTGTTTTAATATTTTAAGTTTTTCTTCATCCTCTGGGGTCCATTCCCATTTCTTAAACTTTTTAGTTTTTGTTGTAACCAATTTATTTTTGCTGATAGATTTGGTATGTATCATCTTGTCTGATTTAGTAATCCAATTATGACTTGTACTTCTCTTTTTTCTTTTAGGACATTAGGAAATGTCTTTATTTTTTCTACTATATGTGGCTGTAGTTCTATTCCTTCATGTGATAATTTTGTTCTTAAGAATTCTATCTCAGTTTTTAACAATTTTTTTTTTTGGATAGTATAATACCTACATTTTTTACTCTTTCTATGAATTTTAGTAAATGATTTTTATGTTGTTCTCCATTTTCGAATCCTATCAGAATGTCATCTACATATACTAGTATGAAATTATTGTGTTTTTCAAATATCTTATCATATATTCTTGAAATACTCCTCGACTATTTTTATATCTGAATGGTAATCCATTCCATTCATAAAATCCTTGTGGTTTACTAAATGCTGTTAAATGTTTTGAGTCTTCTGTTAGTTTTATGTGGTAGAATCCTGATTTACAATCGAATTTTGAATATATTTTTCTTGTTCTTACCGTGTTAAGTAGTATCTGCATATCTGGTAGGGAATATTCAAATCTCTTAGTATTTTTATTTAATTCTTTATAATTTACTACCATTCGAGATTTACCTCTTTTTTCTTCTGAATGTTTTCTTACAATAAATGCTGGTGATGAATGGGAACTTTGTGATTTTCTTATGTAGTTATTTTCCATTAGTTCTTTTATATGTATTTTGAACAATTCTAAATCTGTTGGATTGTGTTTATAGGTTTAATTTTTATTATTTTGTTCTTATCTATTAACTCTATATGTGTTGTGGGTTTACTTAAGTCCCATTTTGCTAAAGGGTCCTCTACGCACAGATCTTCTAATTGTTTTTGTAAAAAAAAATTTGTAGTTATTTCTTGGACTTGTTGTATTCTAGTTTTGTTAGTAAATATTGATATTCACTACGCTGGGTTGAAAAAAACTCTGATATGCAGCATGTCGGTCCTAGAATAAGGTTAGGTTATTCTAATTACTATTGCTTGGTGTTGACAAGGTGTTGTAAATATAGCAGATTTATGTGATATGGTTATAGGATAGTATTGTTGAAAAAAGTCATTTCGTAATAGTACATCATTATTCATATCATTAAATTGGTATATTATTGTTTTTTTTTGTACGTAAATTCCTATTTGTATATTAACATTTTGCATGATACCTATCAAGTATGACGGTTTGTCCAATTAATCCGGTTATCGCCTTTTTATTATATCCATTTTGTTTCCATCTTGGTAGTATATTTTCGCGGCATAAGGTAGTGCTTCCTCCAGTGTCAATTAGACTATGATAGTTTCTTAATTTGTATCCTTCGTAGAAAAATTCTATTAGTATGTATAATGTATTTTTTGTTACTCTTAATGGATTCATCTACACAATATTCTATTTATTACTATACTTTCTTGTTTACTGTTATTGTGATTTTTTTCTTCTTGAATTGAGTAAGGTTGTACTGATGTAAGGAAGTCAGTTCCTAATGATATTTTATTAACATGATGTTCTGGATCTACATGTAACCATGTAAATGTAATAGCATTTCATTTCTACCATTTATTCTCAGTGGCAATATTATTTTATGTACAATTGGATGTCTATTATTGTAATAGTCTAGGTAGGAATATTGATTTTCTAATGGTATTAATTCTTGATGTGATTATTTGCAAGTGTATAAAATCGCAACAAGTAGTATAGTTAAGTGAAAAGAGTGTCGAACCCACAAGGACTAATTATTTTACTGAGTATTGAAATTTACTAGACTAACTACTATTTGGAAAATTGAAATTCAATAAAGAAAAAAACTAAATTAAATTAATCTAAAGAACTAACTAAATTGATTAAAAGGAGTGAAATCTGAAATTTTGTTGTTTATTAATTGCAAAACTAATTCTAGAGCTTCTGATTTCACCTAATTAATCCCACACAATTCATACTTCCATGTGAATAAAAATATTATTTTTTTCAAGTTGTACACCAAAATTCCGAAATTATTCAATATTCTCTCTCAAGCAATATCAAAAATATTCTCAACTAATTATTTGTCATAGTTCGTGCTCCAATTACTAATTGAAAATTCATTAAGATCTATGGATTTCTTAACGGTCACATTAACAGCGGTTCGCTCTTGTAATGGTGTTTAATTTTATTAATTCGAAATCATAAATTACCAGTTCGGTCTCTCCACGATTTAATAAATCATACAAAAGTTGGCTAAACAATTGTAAGCATTAAGCACAAAAATTAAACACACAACCATGGAAAAATAGAAAAATAATATGAAATTAAAATTGTGTTATCAAAACTAGGCTACATCGAAGCCCTAGAAAAATAAAATTAGTTCATAATAAATTTGCAATTAACAAATACTGTTTTGGATTGCATAATAAAATTAAAAGAAGAAAAGAGAGACAGAAAGAACTCTGTTTTGTAAAAAAACAAATTCAAACCGAAGTCTAGATTTTTGTGTCAAACAGTAATCGCTCTCTCCTCCTTTCTTCTCTTCTGTCTTGAGCCGAGCATCACCACCCACACAGAGCCCACGTCAGCACTGACGTGTCTCCTCTGAATCTGTGACGCCACAGCATAGACCCCCTTCCATCTCTCTCTTCTTTCGTTGATGTCACCGCATCAGGCCCACCTTCTCTGTTTCGATCTGCTTCTCTTAAATTTTTGTTTTTTATAAAAATTTTATATAAAAGGTCAGCTGTTGCTCTCCCTCTATCGTTAAGCGTTTTCCAATTGCTTGGAACTGATGTATTTATAGGAATCCGAACGTGGGTATTATGGTTTATTTTTGCAGAATACCCTACATCTTCATTTATTTGTTTCCCTATTTTGATTTGCTCTTAATTTCTTACTTCTTTTTCTTCTCTTTCTCTTCTTGAAGCACGTGCTACACATACACACAATAAGTAAAATTAGAATTTAGGATTTAAAAATAAAACTGAAAATAATTAGTTTGAATTAATTAAACTAACTAATAATCACATTAGCTCAATTAAACCCTTTTAAATTTGTTTATTTTATTTTTACCTCTACTGGCAATTAAAATTTCTATTTTTCTTTTCACATGGTCAAATTGTAAAATTTAAAATTTAACAAATCAATAAAAATTAATCAATCACGCTCCTTGTTTTGTTTGTTGATTTTTACCGAAAATTTTCACTTTTTGCATCAAAAAAATCTTATTCCTTCAAAAATAATTAATTAATTGAAATATAAGGAAATAAGATGAATTATTAACATGATAGACGAATATAAGCAATTTTTATGGGTAAATGAGTACAAATATTTATATAAAAGTTAGACACATCAAATACCCCCAAACTTAAGATTTTGCTTGTCTTCGAGCAAAAAGTAAAATCATGAATAAAGGAATAATAATCAATAATAGGCTCAACTCATCACACCAAAAGATCTTATCATGCGAGCATCAAAATTTCAATTTAAAATATAAACAATAGCAAATAAAGTAAAACCAAGCATACTCACTTTCTCCGGTGCAATTATTCATTCATAATTCCAAAACTTATCATATTTGCCATACAATTAATGTAATTCTATCATGTACCAACTCCAGCTGTGATTGCCCCTTCTCACTGCTACAAACCGAGTAGCAAACTAGAGTTTTTTTTTGTTGCTCTTCTCTAAGTTGTCACTTGCCTTTTGACGCGAATGCAAACATTTGTGATGAATTCACCCGGTTACTCAAAAGTCACAAATTTAGAGTGCTTTTGCATACTCATATTTTAAGTTGCCGTTTGACGTAAAAGTAAACATTGATGATGAATACGCCTAGTTACTAAGCAACTCAATACATTGGAGTAGATAGAACTTTATTCATTCAATTTTTTTGTTTTGTTTTTTTTTCATTATCACTTTATTTACTTAAACTCTGTTTAGGACTAGATCAAAGGGGATAATCACAAGAAAAAACATCACATTTTTCTTTTATGTATAATCACATGACTGTCACAATTGTGTAAGAAATTTTGAAATTCAATAATCCTAAAGTAAATAAGTATGCTTAGTCTTGCTTTATAAGATACTGTCTATCCTAAAAAAATCATTTCAATGCTTTAGCACAATAAAGAACTCAAAAGTTTACTAGTAAGCCTAATTGAAATCTCTTTTTGTTTTGTTTTTCTTTTCAAATATATGTAAAATAAAAAATAAATTTGTACCCCTTCCCCCATACTTGAACATCAAATTTTCTTCAATGGAAAAGGAAAAACAAAAACAAAAAGAATGCAAAAAGTTCAGAATTTTCCCCTAATTCGTGTTAAAATTCTGCACGCGCGACGTTCATTGTTTCAGTGATATCTGGAGCTGTAGATGTTTAAATGGTCTGATTCGTTTTGTTCTGGAAAGCTAAGACAATTTCCTACAATCGCTCTTAGAAACACTTTTCCAGATTCTGACTCCATCCTGCTAAAAAATAGCCATCAATGTAGGTGTAGAAAACAGCTCCGCCTGGCGACTTCCAAACTCATGCAATCCTACAAAATAAAATCAAAAATTAAAGTTAAAATAAACTAAAAGAAAAAAAAAATCAAATCTAATGCAGTAGAAGAAAACATGGGTTGCCTCCCAAGAAGCGGTAAGTTTTATGTCTTCAGCCAGACGTTGTAGCTGAGATGGTTATAAAACGCCAAGATCCAACAACATAAGAACATCTTTTCTAATAACTTTCTTCATGTTTAATTTGTATTAGGTTTTCTTTGACCATCCGCCAAGCTAGATGGCAAGTGCTGAAGCTTGAGTTTAAGTCGTTTCTTTCTTGACGATGGCGTTCTTGATTTCTCCACCTCCTTGAATGTCAGCTGAGAAGAAAAATTAATAAATGCTGCAACTTGAACATATTCCAAAATCTTTTCTATATCAGATTCAAGAGTTGCTGAATTTGTTGGACACACTTTAATTGGTAATTTCTCAACTTCCACTCTATGTGTCTCTCTCACAATTAGATTATTTTCACAAACTTGAAAACATGAGTGAGCTTCAGCAGCAACCTCTATGAATTTAAAAACATCAAACGTCACTTGCTCATCCTCAATCCTCAAAATAAGTTTTCCTTGTTGGACATCAATCAAAGCTCTCCCCATAGCTAGAAAGGGTCTCCCCAAAATCAAAGGAATTTGTTCATCTTCCTCCATGTCAAGCACAATAAAATCAGCGAAAAATATGAACTTGTCTACTTTCACCAAAACATCTTCAATGATCCTGCTTGGGTACTTGATAGATTTGTTTGCCAATTGCAATGAGATTGTGGTGGGTTTTGCTTCTCCAACACCCAATTTCCTGAAAACAGAATAAGCCATAAGATTAATACTTGCTCCTAAATCACATAATGCTTTATCAAAAGAAGAATTTCCATTAGTGCAAGGAATTGTAAAACTCCCTAGATCTTTAAGTTTAGGAGAGAGCTTCTTTTGTAAAATTGCACTACTCCCTTCGGTTAACATCACCGTCTCATGTTCCTCCAATTTTTGCTTGTTTGATAAAATATCCTTAAAAAATTTAGCATATTTAGGCATTTGTTCCAAAGCTTCAATAAGAGGAATATTAATATGAAATTTTTTAAAAATATTTAAAAATTTAGAGAATTGATTTTCAAGATTATTTTTTTTAAGTCTTTGCGGAAAAGGAATAGGTGGATCATAAGGTGAATTAGGATAAGTGTCAGAATTAAACTCCCCTGAAATTGTTTGGCTTGAAACTCCTTTATCCTTCTTAGAATGGTGATTGACCACCTGCTGCATTTGTTCCTCCACAATTTGCTCGATCTTACTTTGCTTTTTAACCACATTTTGTTCGGTAGTTTGGGTTTGTGGCTGCTCAATTGTTGTCCCACTTCTAAGTGTTATTGCTTTGACATGCTCCTCGGGATTTGTTACGGTGTTACTAGGTAAGGTTCCTGCTGTTCTCTCTTTAAGAATGTTTCAAAGTTGACCAATCTGAACCTCAAGATTGCAAATTGAAGCTAAAATTGAAGCTCAAGATTGCAACATTTTGGATCGCCAAATTTGTCTTTTGCATGTACTGCATGAACATCTCCTCAAGTGTCGGCTTCTTTTCTTGCTGTGAAAAAATTTGAGGTGGTCTAATTGCTCCTTGATTGTTGTTCCATAAAAAATTGGGGTGGTTTCTCCATCCGGAATTATACATGTTCAAATAAGGATTGTCTTGATGTTGGAAATTGGACACGTAATTTTCTTAACAGGAAAGTGGTTGAGCATATGGATTTCCCACTTGGCAATCTGTACATGAATGATTTCCTACACAAAGATCACAAATCATATTAGTTTGAATAGCATTAACATTCATTTTACCTATTTGTTTAGATAAAATATCAATTTTTGCTGTTAAAGTAGTAATAGGATCAAATTAAAAATTTCAGCCATTTTTCGTGGCATTGTTCTTTCTGAAGACCACTAGTAATTATTGGCTGCCATCTCCTCTAAAAGTTCATATGCTACATCGTGAGTTTTGCTCATTAGAGCACCTCCAGCTGCTGCATCTACCATAGACCGATTTGTAACTTCCAAACCATTATTGAATATTTGAATTTGTACCCACTTCGGAAGTTCATGATGAGGACACTTTCTCAATAGTTCTTTGTACCTCTCCCATGCATCATACAAAGACTCAGTCTCAAATTGAATAAAGGTGGTAATATCATTCCTTAGCTTCCCTGCCTATGTCGGCGGAAAATACTTAGCCAAAAGTTTTTGTGCAAGTACCTCCCAAGTAGTAATAACACCCGGTGGTAGAAAATTGAGCCAAGCCTTCGCCTTATCTCTTAGTGAAAATGGAAAGAGTTTCAATCGAATTGCATCATCTGATACTCCATTATGCTTGAAAGTGTCACAAATTTCTAGAAAATTTGCAATGTGAACATTAGGATCCTCGTGCGATAGTCCCCAATATTGAACTGTTTGTTGAATCATTTGAATGATCGCCGGTTTAATTTCAAAATTGTTAGCTTCAATAACCGACATCTTTATGCTTGATGTTACTCCATTAAGATAGGGCATAACATAGTCTCTCAAAACCTTGTTTCCTCATTGTTTGCCATTGTGTTACACTTCTATGTCCTGAAATATGACTTAAAAAACAGAAAACTAAAAATAAAAAGTAAAAATTAAAAAATAAAAATAATAAGAAAATCCAAATTAGTAACAATCCAGCAATTATCAATATCAATAAAAGAATAATTAGTCTCCGGCAACGGTGCCAATAACTTGATGTGATTATTTGCAAGTGTACAAAATCGCAACGAGTAGTATGGTTAAGTGAAAAGAGTGTCGAACCCACAAGGAATAATTATTTTACTAAGTCCCAAAATTTACTAGATTAACTACTATTTGGAAAATCTTAATTCAATAAAGAAAGCAACTAAATTAAATTAATCTAAAGAACTAACTAAATTAATTAAAAGGAGAGGAATATGAAATTTTGTTGTTTATTAATTACAAAACTAATTCTAGGGCTTTTGATTTCACCAAATTAATCTCACACAATTCATAATTCCATGTGAATAAAAATATTATTTTTTTTCAAGTTGTAGACTAAAATCCCGAAATTATTCAATATTCTCTCTCAAGTAATATCAAAAATATTCTCAACTAATTATTTGTCATAGTTCGTGCACCAATTACTAATTGAAAATTCATTAATATCTATGGATTTCTAACGATCACATTAACAACGGTTCGCTCTTGTAATGATGTTTAATTTTATTAACTTGAAATCATAAATTACCAGTTCGGTCTCTCCATGATTTAATAAATCATACAAAAGTTGCCAAACAATTGTAAGCATTAAGCACAAAAATCAAACACACAACCATGGAAAAATAGAAAAATAATATGGAATTAAAATTGTGTTATCAAAACTAGGCTACATTGAAGCCCTAGAAAAATAAAATTAGTTCATAATAAATTTACAACTAACAAATGCTGTTTTGGATTGTATAATAGAATTAAAAGAAGAAAAGAGAGACAGAAAGAACTCTGTTTTGTAAAAAAAAAAATCAAACCGAAGTCTCGATTTTTGTGCCGAACAGTAATCTCTTTCTCCTATTTCTTTCTTCTCTTCTGTCTTGAGCTGAGTGTCACCACCCACACAGAGCCACGTCAGCGCTGATGTGGCTCCTCTGAATTCGTGACGCCACAGCACAGACCACCTTCCGTCTCTCTCTTCTTTCGTTGACGTCACCGCACCAGACCCACCTTCTCTATTTCGATCTGCTTCTCTTAAACTTTTTTTCATATAAAAGTTTTATATAAGTGGTCAGTCGTCACTCTTCCTCTATCGTTAAGCGTCTTCCAATTGCTTGAGGATGTTGTATTTATCAGAATCCGAACGTGGGTATTAGGGTTTCCATCTTCATTTATTTGTTTCCCTATTTTGATTTGCTCTTTATTTCTTACTTCTTTTTTTTCTCTTTCTCTTCTTGGAGCACGTGTTGCACACATACACAAAAAGTAAAATTAGAATTTAGGATTTAAAAATAAAACTAAAAATAATTAGTTTAAATTAATTAAACTAACTAATAATCACATTAGCTCAATTAAACCCTTTTAAATTTGTTTATTTCATTTTCACCTCTATTGGCAATTAAAACTTCTATTTTGCTTTTCACATGACCAGATTGTAAAATTTAAAATTTAACAAATCAATAACAATTAATCAATCACTCTTCTTGTTTTGTTTGTTGATTTTTACCGATAATCTTCACCTTTTGCATCAAAAAAATCTTATTCCTTCAAAAATAATTAATTAACTGAAATCAATGGAAATAAGATGAATTATGAACATGATAGAAGAATACAAGCAATTTTTATGGGTAAATGAGTACAAATATTTATATAAAAATTAGACACATCAATTCTGTTGTTTTTATATTTGTTTGTTTAATATGTGAATTAGTAGCTCCTGTATCTACCAGGACTACTTGTTTATTCCATTTTCTAATGTCATAATATTCTATTTTTATTTTAAATTGGTTATTGTTTTGATTGTCTAATGTATTTATTATTGGTATTAATTTCAATGCTTGTTATTTATTTCTTATTGATAGTGATCTCTTTCCGAACATTATTTGTGGTGTTTTTCCTTTTATAATTTCTTTTGCTTTATTAAAGTCAAATTCTATATAATTTGGTATAGTCATTTCAAGATTTTCTCTAGCTGGTTTGTATCTTATAATTTTGCTGGATAGTGGTGCTATTTTACAATTATCTGTATTCCTATTTTTTACTTTATGCTTACTATTGAAAATATAAATATTTCTTATTTGTATACTCATAACTTTGCTTTTCTCTATCATTTGTATTCCTGATAATCTGTGGTACATGACTAAACTTTTGTCCTTATTTTTTTCGGCCATACTTATAGAGAAATTGAGTTTTATTGTAAATTTTATCTTTTGATACATTAGGTTTCCTTGTACTATCCCTATTAAAGTATCTTGTGTACTTGATATTATTCTATCATTCATTAGGTATATTTCCAGGGGTGTATTTATTCCTTCATTAAAATATGCTTTTATTATTATTTGCACAGCTCCTAAATGTATGTGTCTTAATATTTTTCTGGTTTTCTCACTTATTTTTTTTATCTCGTCTTATTATTTTTTCAGTTATTAATGAGATTATGGTTTTTCCTTGGGCTTGTTCAATCTCTATATGTAACTCCATGTTCCAGTTGTACGTGTTTTACTACGTGAATTTTTGTACTTCAATTTTCAGATCAGTTTTATTTTTTTGGACTCTTTATCTAAAGCCAGAATATTTTTCTGTTCAATTCCATAATTTTGTGATTTTTCAACCGGAGTTTAAATACAAATTTTAAACCCCGATTAATCCTAATTCTAATACTAATACTAATCCTAATCCTAATCCTAATCCTAATCCTAATCCTAATCCTGCCTAACCCTACACCTTATTTTCTCCCTCCCTACTTCACCATTTCTGCATACGCCAACCCCCCACCTCTACATCTCATTTTTCATTTTGCCTTCTTCACACCCTCTGCCTTCTTCACACCCGAGAGCTCAAGCAACACCCGAGCTCTCCTTTACTCTCCGCATTCGAGCCATTGACTCCGCTTCTACGATCTCGTGAACCCCGAAAAACAACCCGACGTCACGCCACCTTGTTGTTGTCGTCGCTCACCGTTGCTACCATTAGCTACCGTCTTGCCGCCATTCTTACCGCCGTTGTATCGCCGTCCATTGCCGACGTCGCTTCTTTCCGTGGTTAACACCACCACTGAAATCGTCACGTTATAAGGCAAGTACCTTGTACACTCTTTTTGTTTTCGTACAGGCATTTTCCTTGGACTCGTGGCAAGTAGTCTAGTTATCATTATGTTTTATTGTCAAACTCCATTCTAGTCACTTGTTTCATGCTATATCAACTCAAGAGTGAACCGTTAACACATTTCGAATCGTGTTATCGAATATCGAATATTCAACCTTACTATCTCTAAAATTTCTTAACTTTGCACTAAGAATTTGACCATGTTCCTAATACTGGATTGAAGATTTTCTACGTGGAAATCGTAGCCTATCGAGTCCCGAATCCAGAACATCTTACGGTTTCTCAATCGGATGTATAGATTGTGAGATATCGCGATTTTAGTACTGTCATATTGTGAATTTCTGAACCTGCACGGGATTACTAACCGGCATCTCGTATTGAGAATTCGACCATGTTCCCGATACTGGATCGAAAAACTTTCTACATGAAAATCGTAGCCCTTTGAGTTTAGATATCCGAAACATCCTACAGTTTCTCAATCCAATGTATAGATTGTGAGATATCGCAGTTTTAGTATTGTGACTCCGAATTTTCAGAATGTGCGCGAAACATCGAAACTAGCGAAGAATGAATTTGTACGCATAGCTACTGTCTTTAGAATGTATCGTGCGAATATGCGTTGGGACCGAAAGAGAGTCTACTTTCTAGAATCTCTGACGGAATCGGATTTGCTTTTCTGTAACAACGGAAAAGTGAATTTGAATGCAGATATGTCAAGTTGTCTAAAAATTCATCTCTACGGTTTTGCATATAAACCCATTATTTTTCATATTTAATGAACTAAATATATTATTGTTCTTATAATAATAACTTGTATAGATATAATAGGTCGATAGAATGTATTTTATACCACTTGATAATTCCATAATAACTACTATCGATATATGTACTCGTTTTATGTCTCATGTCCATAATTACTGCCCTTGATATTTTCCTTGACTAAACTATTTGATTATACCGTTCCACTAGTCGTACCAACTGCATGTTCATAATTAATTATAAAAGAATAACAAGCCGGGGTTATACGGGTACGGCTTAAGAGTGGACAGTATAGGGGAGTATACTCGGAAGGGGGCCCGTGTTTCCTGAAATAGGGATTCTTGATTCTTGATTCTTGGTTACACAATTCTTGATTACATGATTCATGATTACATGTCTTGATACTATCACTGGAAGACCCGAGTACATAATCCTATAGAATTCACTACTTAAGTCTAAACGTCACATGATTGATATGCACCGAACTTGTGGTATGGGACACAAGATTGCGTGCATTAGATAAGTTAATAAAACAGATAAACTTGAGATCTTCACTAAGCATGATTCTTGATTACATGACTCTTCGTTACATGACTCTTGATTACATGACTCTCGATCCTTGATTATATGATTATCGATTAACTGAGCCTAGGTTATCAATTGCTTATATCTTGAAGTCTAGAATACACTAGTTACCGTTATTACTTACATAATCATATTATCCCAATTCCTTGCTTACTTCCATATTGTATTTGTACTTCTACTTCTTGTTTCTTCCATATTATATCTTGTTATATTATCCCTTTTTCTGCTTGTTGCTACTTGCTGCCCGAAACTTGCTCTAACGGGAACTTTTCTATTTTTCTTTGAGTTAATAATTATACAGGTACTGATGGACCCGACGAGCAGACTCTCTAGATGATCGTTGTTGCTTTGTTACTACTGCATGTTGTTTTCCTTCTAGTCGCTATTTTATCTAGTTATTATAGCGAACTGCTTATCATATTATTTTAATTTTGGCACCTTGTACTTCCGGGCATCTTGACTCGATATTGATGTATTATCCAAATGATGGTTATTCTATTTTCAGCTCATGTGATTATTATATCTGCCTGCATGAATGTGTTATAAAGATCTTGTTGAGCTTATAATTGTACAGCTTATGGATGATGTATATCATTCGCTGGGCCTCAGTTGCATGCCTGTATTTCCGTATAGTGGGAAGCGGGGCGTGACACTATAAGTTGTTCATTACTCTTGGCTATTATGATGATATTCTTTTTCCTTTCAAATATTGGTAGTTTAAATATATCCTTTGGGTTTATCTCTAAATTTTATTGTATTTTTGTATGTCAAAACACATTCTTTCCCTGACTTCTTCATTGTTTTCTTCTCTTTCTAATTGTTCTCTTATTTCTGTTATTTTTGTCATCATATTTATTTCACATTCTTCTGTTTCACCTTCACTACTTCCATTATCTCATTCCAATACCATTATTTCTTCATCTTCACTAATTTCTAATCAGTTTTTCTTATATTCTATGGGTTCATAGTTTATGTTATTCATTTCTTCAATTTCTTCTACGTATTTTACGTTTTTTTTTTCATTCTCTTAGGGCAATTCTCTTAGGGCAATTTGGTGATATATGTCCTCCTTCTCCACATATATAACAATTACATTTCTTTGGGTATTACGGATAATGTCTATTTTTATTTATTCTTCTGAAGTATCTTTTATAGGGTTTTTTTTATGTATCTTAAAAGTTTTTCTATATTTTGGTTTATATGTTTGGAATTTGTGTTTACTCTTCTTTGTGTAATTATAGTTATTATTATATCCCTAATGGTTCGGTCTTGCATCTTCACAACAAATTTTTTGTTTATATGTTCTATAGTATTTCATTGTTGCTCTAACTTCTTGGCACACTTTATCCCTATAATCTTTTACAAATTGTGTTCTATACCTAAAAGTATCTACTTCTGGTTTTACTTTCTCAGCTATTTATGCACTATATATGTTCATACTCCATGGATCAGGTAGTTTTAGAAAGAATGAGTCCAAGATTGGACTCCTTTCTTCTTTTGTATAGTAACTATCTTGAAAATATTTTTGGAATTAACAAGCATAGTTGTCAAAGTAACACATGTCACATATTTTTAAATTGCTTAGTCTCCATCATTCTTGGTTCTTTTTGTATATAATGTGTTTTTCTTCTTTATCGTAGACACTGAATTATGTTCTTATTGCTATCTCGTAATTTGTAATTAGTTCTTTTTCCAAATGTTTGTCGTGCTGAGCTTTCTTCTGTTCCTTTATCATCAACTGATCTTGATTTTCTGATAGCATTTCTTTCTCTTTCCTTTAGTCCATTCCACCATTTTGCTACTATTCAATAAAGGTTGCTGCTATATATTTCTTAAATGAGTTTTCTGAAAGGTTTTGTCTAAATCCTACTATTAGTGAAGCCTTTACCCATTCTTCTATTATCCTATGTACGTCTTTTACACAGTATAGATCTAGCCATTCTCTATTTCCTGCTATTCCTTTTTCGTACTGCTCTATAAGTTCATATTTTGGGTTTCTTTCTTTTCATCTCTTCCTAACTTATTGTTTTTTGTGTTTTGCCATTTCCATGATAGATAAGGTCTTTTGTTAGGTGGTGGCCTTAAAAATTTGTACAGATCAGTTGGAATTTCTGTAGGTTTTGATATAATCTTTTTTTTGCTCTTGATCCATTTTATTTCTTCATTCGTTATATCTAGATTTTTTAAGGCTTCATCTTCTTCATCTGAATTGGGATTTGCCATTAAATCCTATATTTCTAAAATATTTATATTAAGCTTTGTTATGGCTTCTAACTCCTTCATACCTTCTTCCGTTATGTCTAGTTCTTCTTCTGTGTCTTCGGTTATATATCTACCTAATTCTTTTATGTTCTTATTTATGATTTTAAATATTTTTTTATAGTTCCTATAAACTCTGGACCATTGTAGTGTTCTTCCTACTCTTGTATGTTTATCATATAAATTTCTGATTCAATTTTTGAATTTAATATTTCTACTTTGGGACTATTAACCATACTTAGCCTAATATTCTATATATTAGCAGGTGTTGGTAATACCAACTTGCTTCTTCGTTCCTATAATCTAATACTTCATATGCTATATCTTTTTGTATTTTCTTAGGTAGTTTTTCAGTTATTTTAGTTGTTAGTAGCAAATATTTTGATATTTTCCTATCAGTTATATGCATTTTTTCTGTTAATCTTCTATCAATGAGAGATTTTTTAATCTTAATTTATTTATTTTCTGTGAAATATCTAGTTTTTAAATAGGGTAGTGACATATGTAGTTTTTTAGTTTTAATGTTGTGTAAATATCTCAAAAGGTAAGGTCTTTTTTAGAAAATTACTTCCAACTGTTCTATTTTTATAAATAGTTTGGGTAGTGTCCTATATTTGCAAATACTTTCTAAAATAATCCTATATGCGAGATTGACTCATCAAAATTGATGAAATCCTAATTAAATATTCCCCTCTTCCATAAAAAAAAACCAATTAAATTCTTATTGGGGTTTTAAATTAAAAGATCAAGAAAATACACATACCGATCACCGACCTTATCGGAACTAGGGGTGTGCAGAAACTCAGAAATGACCCGAACCCGAGCCAACTCGAATGGGTGAATATTTATAGCCTTGTAAACCCGATCCTCTTTCTGATGGGTTTGAAGAAGTCCATTAAAATTCTAAGTATGATTTGGGTTTTGTAGGAAACCAACATGTTCAAAACCGAGCCAAACCCACCTTGCACCAGAATGCATTTTTTTTTTTTGAGGGAAAAGGTGGAATAAGGCCACCCTGTTTCATTAATAAGAAGTTAACAAAACAACCCCGGCGTACCCAAAAAAAACAACAGTACAAAACAAAAGTAAAGTGCATGAAGAAAATGAAAGCAAACAAACATACACCCCCAACAAACCCTGGGGGGTGGGTCTAACAATTCCAACATCCAGCAACCAGAGAGTACAGTAGGTTGAAGCAAAAACATAAGCTGGCATAAGCACTGTCACGACTGGTGAAGTCAGTCCCTCAGTCCAGCGCCGACCCAAATTCTACCTCCTCATCATCAAACTCCTCTACCTGGAATACTTTAGCTATCCTTCCTCTTGCCCCCGTTGCCGCAGCTGTAGCCCAAAAAGAGATAAGATGCATGATATGAGTCAGGTTACCAGAAATACTATTACATGAAGCACGAAAATAAAAATTATTTTTGTCCAGCCATAACACCCAAGTTGTTGCTGCAATTGAAATGTACCATGCCTCTTTCATATCATGGCGAATCGTTGCAAATTTGGGGCCAATCCACAAATCCTCATAAACGCCGGGGTAGTCTCCTGTTCCTAAGGCTCGGAGCACCTCAACCATAGTAGCCTTACTTCTAGGGCAGTGAATAAAAAGATGATTTAGGTCTTCCACCTGAGCATCGCAGAAACCACAGTTGGTCGCCACATTTGGTTGCCTTTTGGCAAGGTTTTGCCTAGTGAGGATAGCATTATTGAGCACTAGCCATAAGAACACTCTGACTTTAAGGGGAGTTTTCACCTTCCACAGCACCTGTGCCCAGCTAGGCCTGCATCCTCGAAAATGGATCCGATGGTACAGAGATCTCACCGAGAAAGTGCCCTTGCTCTCAAGTGCCCATCGCTTCTGATCTGGGCCTTGGGTGCACCGTGTGCCTGCCCGTGAGATGTGAGCTTGCATGTCAAGCAATTGCTGTTGGAGATCTGGGGTGAGCGTTCCTCGGAACGCCGGTCTCCAACCTACCCTTTTCCACCCTTCGGCAACAGACATATTCGGTCGACTCGATCTCTCATACAGCTCTGGGAACAATTCCTTCAGGGTGTGTGCTCCACACCACCTGTCCCACCAGAATCTGGTGGACCGGCCATTGCCGATGGTCGACGTGACTGCCGAATTGAAGGGGCTGCTAGCTTTGGCCATTCCTTTCCAGAGTCGCGAAACTTTAGCCCATACTCGGAAGCCAAGGTTTCTCGTGCCTTTACCCCTAAGATAAGGTTGAATGAAGTCCTGCCAACCTTCCCCGCAGTTGTTTAATACCTTCCACCACCATTTTTCCAGTAGGGCAAGGTTCATATCTCTCAGGTTAATGATGCCTAGCCCTCCATGCCTCTTCTTCATGCAAGCGATACTCCATTTGATGTGGTGGTAACCTCCTTTGTCCGGATCTGCCCCCTTCCAAAGGAATCGTTTTCGAATCCGGTCAATCCTATGGATCACCCATCGTGGAAGCTCGAAAAAGGACATGTAGTATATCGATAGGTTAGACAATACTGAGTTGATGAGGACTACCTCCGAGAGACAGCGATTTACCCTTCCAACCAGACAGTCTGTCATCCACCTTGTCAATGATTGGCATCCAGTCTGCTTTAGATAATTTTCCTGGTCTGAGTGAAAGCCCTAGGTATTTGATAGGGAAGGCAGATGTCGTACAGTTCAAAATAGTAGCGTGTATCCCTGCTTCCTCATCGGATAGGGAAATTGGAGTCAGTGGACTTTTGTGAAAATTAATCCTAAGGCCTGACCAGGCCTCAAAACAGTAAATGGTCCCTTTAAAGCAGACCGTTTCTCGTCTAGTCCCATTGCCAAAGAGAATGGTGTCATCTGCATATTGCAGGATCGAGCACCCTTTAATAGACTCTGAACTGGCCACTGGCATGAGCCAACATTTTTCCTGGAAATTCTCCAACATAACCCTCAGCACATCCACTACGATAGTAAATAGGAGTGGTGATAGCGGGTCCCCTTGTCTTAGGCCCTTCCTACAAGGGAACGGCTGTCCCGATTTACCATTCACTGATATGGCCGTTTTGCTAGTCTGCAGGCACTGCCTGATCCAGCCGATCCATTTATTTCCGAAGCCCCTACCCCTAAGGGCCTCCAGCAAGCACTCCCAATCGACCGAGTCATAAGCTTTCTCAAAGTCCAGCTTAAGCAGAAAGCTCTTAGAGTTGGTCATATGGCAACGGTGGATCACCTGTTTCGCCGTTGCCACACAGTCTAGAATATTTCTGCCCTTAATGAAGCCCGTTTGAGATTTGTTGATAAGGTTTCCATAATACACCCCAGGCGAATAGCTAGGATTTTCGTAATAATCTTTGCCGAGCAGTTTATGAGGCTGATCGGTCTAAAATCGCCCACTTTCGTCGCCTCTTCCCGTTTGGGAATCAGCACCACCTCCGCTAAATTAAACATACCCAATCTTAGCTTGTTATTAAAAAAGTTATCCAGTAATGGCATAAAGTTCCCTTTAATTTCTTCCCAGAAAATTTGGAAGAACATCATTGGGAACCCGTCTGGCCCTAGCGACTTGTCCGCTCCCATGTGACTGATAGCCTTTTTAACTTCCTCCTCCAAGAACGGAGACTCCAGACAGGATAGCGAGGGCGAGGGCTCGAGCTGGTAAGTCTGCCAGAAATTATTCCTGAGTGGGATCCGGAAATCATTTTTCTTCCCCAAGAGGTCCTTGTAGTATCCTTGGAAGGTTGTGGAAATCACCTGCTCATCTTGAACTGTCCCCGAGCTTGTTTCCAAGGATAAAATAAGATTGGACCTTCGTCTTGCACTAGCCACTCGGTGGAAGAAGGCCGTGTTCGCGTCTCCCTCCTTGAGCCACGAAATTCTAGATCTTTGCTGCCATTTAATTTCTTCCATTTTATAGAGATTGGCAATAGTTTCACGGAGTTCCAGAAGTCTGTTCCTTTCCTCCTGAGACAGGTCTCTTGACTCCTCCACTCTTTCAAGTTCGTCAATTCCTTCCAACAAGAAATCTTTTGCGCGCCAGATGGCCGAGAACCTCGATCGGTTCCATTTATGAAGCCGCTTTCTTAATCTGCAAATTTTTTCACACCATCTGACCGCAGCATCTGCGCCAGTCACAGGGAGCGCCCAGTTTTCCATCACCAGGTGATAAAAACCTGAATCTCCAGCCAGGCCTTCTCAAATCGAAATTTTCTATGACTTTTGGCTCCCTGAAGCCCAATTTTAAGAAGGATTGGAGTATGATCTGACGTCGGTCTAGGGATCGATTTAGCAGTTGCAAGGGAGAACTTAGCCTCCCAATCTATCATAACGAAAATCCTGTCCAATTTTGCCATAATCGGTGAAGACTGCATGTTAGGCCACGTAAAAAGTCTATCATTAATAGGGATATCTATCAACTCAAGTTTCGTAATCAACCTATTGAAATCTGCCTTATCCCTGTCGCTGGAATCTCTACCCTTGTGTTCGAACGCGAATCGGGTAATATTGAAGTCCCCCCCGACGATCCAGGCCCCTGGCCAACGGCGACGAATATTGGCCAGTTCATGCCAAAAGGCGTCACGCTCTGACGCCACATTCGGCTCATAAACAACTGTGATCGTTTGCATAAACTTATCAGATCATCGAACCAGTCGTGTAGTCAGGAGAATATACCCATAAAGATCTCTGAACAAGTGAGCAGGTCCGAGTTGAAGCCAATGGCAATTCCCCCTGAGGCTCCCGCGGAAGGCCGTAAAACCCATTCCTTGATCCTGTTTCCCCCTATTCTCTTGAGTTTGGTCCCGTGATTAAGTTTGGTCTCCTGAAGCCCAACCACATCCGCTTTGGACTTCGTGATAACGTCTCTAACTATATCTCTTTTACCTTTATCCCCCAAACCCCGGACGTTCCAGAATAGCGTATTCATTGGGGAACCATGTCCGAGATTACAGTGTGTGAGGGACTCGGGCGGGTTTCACCCTCAGCGACCGTTATCCCCTAGAGTTAGATTCTAGATCCTTATGAACACTAGGTTTAGCCCTCTCAGTTTCCCAACTCCTCATTTTGTTGAGAAGTAGCGCATTACGTTCCTTATCACAGACTTCCAAACCACAGGTGATAGCTAATAGAAAAACTTCAGAGTCTGGCATGAAATTTAAAATATTAGCAAGAAAAAGTTTTGTACCTCCATTGACGTGTTTAGCCGCATTGGCAGCCGTAGCTCTCTCCAGAAAGTCATCCAAGGACTCCGCATGAGCCCTCTTAGGTGACCGCTGCACCCGAACACCAACCATCCTCTGAGACGATCCAGAGCTGAATCGTGGGGCCGACTCTGGTATAGTGGATAGCACCATCTCTGTTGATAAATCCTTTTGTGTATCAGCAATGAATTCTGAGCCCTCTGAGTCCTCATCTGTGAATGAGAAGTCAACGTCCAGGTTCAATCGCCCTTCAATGTCCTCCTCACTATCAGCATGCTGAATATGCACTAGAGGAGAAGCCTCTGCACGAGTGGACTCCTCATTTAGCCCACCGTCTGACGGGTACGCTTCTAGAATAGCGTCGTTGAGACTGGCGTCCTTCATTGCGATCCCCTCAGTGGGTCCGCTGCCAATATGAGTTAAAAGGTTTGAGATTTCAGGTGTGCTCTTCTTAGTCACAATAAACTGTTTCGTGGACCCCTCTTTGGGCCCATTATGGCCTAGTAGATGAGTACAAACCGACCCCCCCTTAGTGATTAAATCGTCCCTATAAGAGGTAACATTAGTCGCGAACTCCAACGATGCCTCGCGGTTCACCCTACCGTCCTCCTTGATCCCACCAAACCGCTCAGACTCTGCTGCTCTGCCCTCCACACAGCGTTCGACAGCTGTCGCGCTGCTATTGGAAGGGACAACGGTGACAGCACTTGGCGCTATTATCACGGTATTAGGGGCTTTAATCCATTTACGACCGCTCTCTTCTTTCTCCCTACTTCCTCTGCCATTTCCCTTCTTCTCCTTTAAGCTCTGAGCCAAAACTCCAATCTTGTCTCCAACGTTGTCGTCTTTCCCCCAAATAGACCCCTGAGCTTCGCACTGTGCCTTTGGTGGGTTTTCACCCCTGTGAAGGCTCAGATCTGAGCCTCTCGCGTTCTCCAGAGTCGAATTTGACTCTGTTTTCCCAGACTCCTCAGACGCTCGCTCCGTTTCTTTTGCTGAAAACCACCTTTTTTCCACCCACTCCTTAGTAGACAGCAAGCTTTCGTTTGTCTTGTACTCCACCGTGGTGCTTTTCCTCACCTGCTCTTGTCTTGGAGCCTGAGCCTCGAAATCTTCTGCATGCACAGAGGAGCAGAGCTGGGACTTGCTACTTTGGGGGCCTGCAGGTCCAGATCCCGACCTCAGACCCACAGACTGCGCCTCCTGCCTTGCAGGTCGCTTTTGACCACTTTGGGAGTTTACCAAGTTTGGCTGTTGACCCACAGGGCCGTCGGATCCTCTGGTCTGGCTTCGCCTCTGACCACCGGCGTCCCGCCTTGAACCCAGAAACTCTGATCCCTCCGCCTTGGCCTCTTGACGCGCATCCATCTCATGCGCCGCTTTAATGACTTCTCGGTGGGCTCTCTCCACCTCATGGCTCCCATCAATGGAGATCTCCCAAGACGGCGAAGTAACATCCTTGTAGCTTCGACTGTCTCCTAGCGAGGCTGAAGGCGGGTGGGGCGTGATGGAGGAAGGGGCCGTCTCTTTATCGGCGCTCTTGTCTAACACAAAGCGAATGAGATAGGAATCATTACAGGAGAAGACTTTGGCGAATCTCGGCATCAAGGCAATGTCAGTGCTTCTGATGAGCACTCTCGCCGATACCAGTTCCGATCGACGGACCGTTTTCTTGTCGATCCACCGTTCCGAAATCAGAGACCATCTTTTGTAGGGCTTCTCTCTTCCAAAAATGAAAGGGGACATTGTGGATCCATACCCAGAATCTCTCCCCTTGAGGTTTCTCAGCACCGAAGCTAGGTGTCCACGCTTCGAAATCCATTCTAAAATGCCCAAAATCCACTGTACTATCTCTGGTGACTTCTAGCATCTTTTGCAGAGAGGGGAAGGAGACTAGAAACAGCAATGGGCACATTCGCTTGACAATCCAGTCCCGGTGAGCCTTCATAGGCCACTTCTCACTCAACGCTAGCAGCACATGGGCCTTCGATGGTCTGCCGGAGCGCACCCTTGCTATCGCGCACCACTGCCTCAACCAAACCTCCTCCTGTTTGATCGCTGCTAGACTGTTAGCCAATTTGATCGTCGCTGGATTGTCAGGCGAGCGTCCCCTGCAAACTCTCCTCTCTTCATCCTCACTGGTGGCGACGACATTCGTGCAAGTGTAGGACATATGGCCCCACATCATACATCGAAGGCATCTGACTTCTTTGGTACACTCCGTACGAAAATGCCCCAACTCTCCACAGTTGAAACACGGAGTAGGTTTGCGCTTCCCCTTTCTCTGTTGTTTTTGGGGTTCAGTAGGGGCTGGCTGTGGGGAATTGGAATTTCGTTTTCTTTTTTGAACCACTACCTGCCACTGCCCTTCATCTACCCCAACCGGAGGTAGACCGGTATCCCCCCCAACTCCATCTATTGGACCCCTTCTTTGGGCCCAAATAGCTTTGGAGCTTGGGGGGTCGCTGGTTGGCCTCCTTGGCGGTACATGACTGGAATTTCGGCACGGGGGGGGAAACCGGAAGATGAGGTGGGCTTTGGTTGTTGGGCTCCAATGTTGGTGTGATCACAGTAGAGGGGGGGGGGGGTGAGGGTGAGGGTGTAGAGCCTCAATTGGCTGGCGAGGTGTGCTGTGTTGAACATGTTGGACTTGCTATAGGTGAGATTGATGATGCTGGTAAGGTAGAACTTGAGGCTTACTTGCTTGAAAGTGAGGGCTTGAATGGTGAGTTGAAATTCTATGTCTCCTTTCTCTATCTGAAGTGTAGTGTTCCCTGTGCTTGTGCCTGCTGTGCGATTCAAAGTTGTAGTTCACAAGAGATGGACGCCGGCTCATTGGGGGGGGGGGGGAATTCTTACGCCGTGATTGGCCTGTAGGAAGACCCCCTCTTTGGGCCCTCCCTTTCCAATGTTCTACGACCAAGGGGCGATGATGAGTCGAAGCGTTCCCCACCTGCCGTGGTTGCGCAGTTTGATGTGCCCGCGGGTGGGAAATTGCATTTCTGAGCCCCGGGGTTTCCCCCTCCACACAGCTGAGCTCAACATCAGGTTTTGTACTATTGACGGTGGTGTATGCGACTGCGGCAGTAATCGGTAGGTTGGGAACAACATTCTCAGGATGGGAGTGAAGTTGGGGGGGTAAAGGGGCCGATGGAGTGTGGCAGACCCTCTCTTTGGGTCCGCAACCCCTCATCTCAAGTTCCGATAGCATCCTGAGAGGAGAGAAGAAGATGTAGCGTAAGCAGCCAACGGTAACAGGAGGGAGAAGAGAAGTAGGTGGATAGCAGCAGCTTGCCAAAGGGCGGCAAGAAGGGTTGGGAGTAGGGGGTTGTTTTAGGTTAAAGAGAAGAAGAATGGTGCTGGGGTTCAGAGACAGCACACAACAAGGCAGAGAACGATGGTGAGAGGATGGTCTCCGTCACCGGAGGGACCAGAATGCATATTTGATTCATATGTTCATTAGTTATAATTCTAGTAGAACATTGTAACTTGTATTAAGTACATGCATTAACTACTAATCTTCAACTGTTCACCTAATTGTTAAAAGGTTAGACATTCATGATTTTCAACATATTACGTTCAACCGATCAATCGTTCATTTTAATTAGTAAAATTAAGTAAATTAAGTTATAATATTTCAAGTCAAAAGGATTGAGTTTATCAACAAAACCGACCCGACCCGAACAAACTAAACCCAATCAAACAAACCTGAAACCAGTGGGTTTGGATATTGGTGGTGGATTTGGGTTTCAAATAAAAGCGAGTCAGATTTGAAAATTGTCCGAAACCCAACCAACCCGACCCGTGCACTCTCCTAACTAGAACACCTCAACACCGCTCGATTATCCCTGAGATTTTATCAAGATTCGTGCCCTTTCAAAACTTGGATTTTTTTGCCGTAATAGGCTAATTTTTGAAAATATTTGCGATTATGGGCCAAATTCAAAACTAATAGTGCTCGTGGGCTATTTGGTGCCACGTCAGTAGTGGCCGCTAATCTCATTAGTCGCATGTTCTTTTAGAGGTCGCTAATGGGAATATCGGCTTCTTTTTAAAAAAAATTAAAATTTTTGTTTACTGTCGCTATTCCTATTAGCGACCAAAATATATATGAAGTTGTTAATGAGATTAGTGACCTTCAATGAACTGTATTCCAATACTTTGCAAAATCTACAGAGATTTTGCTCTCTGAAAAAATAATAATCAATTTATTTTTGAAGCTGAGGTCATTATTTGGAATAACGACTTTAGTTGTACACATGTCGCTATTTGGAATAAAGGGCTTAATTATACTAAGGTCGCTATTCCGAATAGATGCCTTAGTTGTGTGACTATTTTGTAAATTTTACAAAGAATAAGGAGATTGAGTTTCCTACTGAGGTCGCTATTGCGAATAACGACCAAAATATACTAAGGTCGCTATTCCCAATATTGACCTTAGTTGGGTGATTATTTTGTTAATCTTAGAGAGAGCAGCAAGATTTAATTTTCTAGTGAGGTCGCTATTCGGACTAGCGACCTCAGTTAAAAAAAATTTTCCTCCCAAAGAGAGCAAAAACTCTCTAGAAATCTGTCTAAATACATTCATTTGAGGTCACTAATCCCATTAGCGACCTCATATATACTTCGGTCGCTAGTGGGAATAACGACAACTAACAAAAATTACAAATATTTTAAAACAGAGGCCGCTATTCCCATTAGTAACTTTCAAAATAAAGATGTCACTAATGAGAATAACGGCCGCTACTTACGTGTCACCAAGTAATCCACGAATGCTAATAGTTTCGAAACTAGCCCATAATTGAATTTTTTCCCAAAATGACCCTCTTTTTGAAAGTTTTTTCCAAACTACCCTACTTTTTTTTTGTTCCCTAAACGACCCACTCGCTTTTTGAAAAAGCGAGTTTGGTTAAAAATAACTCGCTTTTTCAGAAAGCGAGTGTAAAACTTTTAATTTTCGAAAGGTTAGACTCGCTTTTTGAAAAGGGGAGTTATTTTTAACCAAACTCGCTTTTTCAAAAAGCGAGTTTGACTATTTTGGTAAATATATTTGAAAGTGGGTTAGCTTAGTAAATACTTTTAGAAAGTAGATTAGTTTAGTAAATAATTTCAGAAAGTGGGTCATTTTGGTAATAGGTTCTTTTCACATTGTCACTCCATCTTCTTTAGACTACTATATATGAAATCGTTTGTCAGGACTTTCTATATCACATTGTCACCTCATCTTCTTTGGTCATGATTTTATAAAGTTAGCAACTGTTTAGCAATAGTCGAGGATATACATAACTTGACATTATTTCAGTATACACATAATTGGTGTGTTTTAAGTTGTCGAGAATGATCCTATAGATACTCTCAATTTCTGGTATACACATAATTGGCTTTTGACTTATCAATCATATGCGCTGAGTTCTTGCGCCAAAAGTCTCACACTCGCTTTCTGAAAAAGCGAGGGTGGTTAAAATCTCATCTCTTTTTCATCAGCACACCTATCAACCAAAATAGTTCACCATTAGGCCACGATCTTAGAAATCAGATTCAATGGTTAACAGATATGAGCCTCGACAACAATTTTAACATTTATCCACCCAAATACTGAATTGGCATATGTTGATGCTCCTACCAATAAATCAATGGAAAATTCATAAACAGAATGAACAATTCATAAACAACAATATAAACAAAGGAAAGAAAAGTGATCAAGAGAGAAAATTTCTTCTTTGTTGGGAAAAAATAAACTCGGGCTTTCAAAACAAGTGCAAGAAATACAAAATAATATATTATGAGCAAACCTTAGTCTGCTAACAATATTCAGAACTAGAGAACCATGTCTCATCAATTACCACGTCAGACTTTTGTGGTCTACCATTATGTATAACAGCAACCATGGACGAAGTTACAACCACCATTTTAAGAGAAGAATTTTTGGTGCAAGAACCCAGCGCACATGATTGATAGGCCAAAAGCAAAGATTGATTGCGAGTATCTATGGGCTCATACTCGACAACTTAAAACACACCAATTATGTGTATACTGAAATAATGTCAAGTTATGTATATCCTCGACTACTGCTAAACAGTTGCTAAGTTTATAAAATCATGATCAAAGAAGATGAAGTGACAATGTGATATAAAAGTCCTGACAAACAATTTCATATATAGTAGTCTAAAGAAGATGAAGTGACAATGTGATATAGAAAGAACTTGTTACCAAAATGACCCACTTTCTAAAATCATTTACCAAGCTAACCCACTTTCTAAAAGTATTTACCAAAGTGATCCACTTTCGAAAGTATTTATTAAAATAACCAAACTCGCTTTTTGAAAAAACGAGTTTGGTTAAAAGTAACTCGCTTTTCCAAAAAGCGAGTCTAACCTTTCGAAAATTAAAAGTCTCACACTCGCTTTCTGAAAAAGCAAGTTAGTTTTAACCAAACTCGTTTTTTCAAAAAACGAATGGATCGTCTAGGAAATAAAAAAAGAAAAAAGCAGTTTGAAAAAAACTTTCAAAAAGATGGTCATTTGGGGAAAAAATTCCCCATAATCACAAATATCTTAAAAAATTGGTCTAGTACGGCAAGAAATGCCAAAACTTGGCAGCCAAGTTTTCTCCTCCTCTATACACCCCCTCCTCCATTCAATCCCCAAATCCCAAAAGAAAAAAACCCTAATCTCTGAATGTCTCCTGTTGCTCTTCTCGGCCCACCCCTCATCCGCAACCTCGATCATCCATCCACCCATGTCGATGTCGAAGAAGAAAAACCCGAAAAACCCGAAAACCCCGTGGACCCAGAATCCTTTCTCAAACTAATCGACAACTTCTTCAACAACCCATCACCACCATCACCACCACCACTAGCACCAAACCCCTACACAGCAAGCCCTCTTCGGGGTTTCACCGAAAACGACTCCGCCACCTTCCTCTCTTCCGGAAACCCGTGCCTTGACTTCTTCTTCCAAGTAGTCCCTAATACTCCTCCATCTACTGTCAAATCCCTCCTGTCCTCTTCATGGCAGCATGACCCGTTAACTGCATTGAAACTCGTGTGCAATCTCAGAGGTGTGCGAGGCACGGGCAAGTCCGATAAGGAGGGGTTCTATGCGTCGGCCTTGTGGTTGCATGAGAATCATCCTAGGACACTTGCTCTTAATGTGGGCTCTTTTGCGGAGTTTGGGTACATGAAGGATCTTCTTGAGATTCTGTATCGGCTTATTGAGGGGCCCGAGATCCGAAAGGTGAGGAAAGAGGAGCAGCAGGCCAGGTTACGAGAAATCAAGATGCGAAAATGGATGAAGAAGAATAACAGACGATTCATTCTTGTTCCTCAAACTGCTGCCGGAGGGAACATGGTTGATGAGAAGACTAAAGCTGCGAACAGGAAGGAGATTGCTGTCAGGGCGCTTCGATTTTACATCACTGATGAGAAGTACCAGTTTCTATATGATCAGGTTGCGGAGTTCTTTACTGCCATGTTGTTGTCTGATCTGGAGCAGCTGAAACAGGGGAAAGTGAACAAGATTGGGCTTGCTGCAAAGTGGTGCCCGTCTCTTGATTCGTCGTTTGATAGGATGACTCTTATCTGCGAGAGCATTGCTCGCCGAATGTGGCCTAAAGAAACTGATCCGGATTTCAGAGACATTGAAGATGCGCATTATGCCTACAAAGTTCGTGATCGGCTTAGAAGGGAAGTTTTGGTCCCAATTCGGAAGGTTCTTGAACTTCCGGAGGTGTACATGAGCGCTTGCCAATGGGACTCCCTCCCTTACAACAGAGTTGCCTCTGTTGCTATGAGAAAATACACAAAGATCTTTAAGAAACACGACGATGAGAGATTTGGGCAGTACCTCGAGCAAGTCAAGGAAGGGAAGGCCAAGATTGCAGCAGGGGCATTGCTACCACACGAGATCCTGGCCTCAGCCAAAGATCCGGAGACGGCCCTGGTTGCTGACCTTCAGTGGAAGAGGATGGTTCAAGATTTATCAGAGAAAGGGAAGCTGAAGAATTGCATTGCTGTTTGTGATGTTTCTGGAAGCATGGAGGGGATCCCCATGAAGGTTTGCGTCGCGTTGGGGCTATTGCTTTCGGAGCTAAGCGAGGAGCCATGGAAGGGGAGGGTTATCTCTTTCAGTGCAGAACCACAACTTCATATAATCGAAGGGGATACACTCCAAGAGAAGATGCAGTTTGTGAGGAATATGGACTGGGGTATGAACACCAATTTTCAGAGTGTGTTTGATAGGATACTCGAGGTGGCGGTGGCTGGGAAGTTAGAGAAGGAGAAGATGATCAAGAGGGTATTTGTGTTCAGTGATATGGAGTTTGATGAAGCATCCGGACATAGGGCAAGTAGATATAGTTACAACAGTGATACGGATTCTGATGAAGCATCTGTAAATGGATGGGAAACTGACTATGAGGTGATTTGTGGGAAGTTTGAGAAGAGTGGATACGGTTCGTGCATTCCTGAGATAGTTTTTTGGAACCTGAGGGACTCAAGGTCGACGCCTGTAACTTCAAGTCAGAAAGGGGTGGCACTGGTGAGTGGGTTTTCGAAGAATTTAATGAACATCTTTCTTAATAGAGATGGAGACATCGACCCAGTGATTATGATGGAGGAAGCAATTTCTGGCGAGGAGTATCAGAAACTTGTAGTCTTTGATTGATATAGGTAGTAAAAGAAATTGAATTTTAACATGGTTCTATCTTCTATGGTTGTTAATGGACTGGGTACTAGTTTGATTTTGACAGCTACTTCGGTGTGAGTTGTTAGAGCATCTGTTGTCGTTGAAAGATGAATATATGAATAAATGGAAATAAGAATCGAACTTTTGCTGCACTCGTTAAAAGCTATTTTTTAGCTTTCTATCGTAAAATAATAAGCGACAGCACATGAAGTGCCGTCGGAGGAAAAAAAAAAAAAATTAAAGCCGAAGGGAGGGACGACGCTCGAAGTGCCGTCCGACACAAAAAAATTCGTCCTCGAAATGCAAAAAAAAATTTAAAAAAAATATAAAAAATTACAAAAACATTTCAGAAATTACGAAAAAATTACAAAAAATTACAAAAACATTTTAGAATTTACAAAAACATTTCAAAAATTGCAAAAACAAATAAAAAAATTGCAAAAAACTCCGGACGGTACATGCCGTCCGACATAATCGGAAAGTTTCGTAAATAAAAAATTACAAAAACATTTCAGAAATTACGAAAAGATGACAAAAACATTTCAGAAATTGCAAAAAAAATTTAAAAATTGCAAAAACATTTTCAAAAATTGCAAAAAAAATCGAAAATTACAAAAACCTCCGGACGGCACTTCATGTGTCGTCTGAGGAATTTGGGCTGGAATTTTTTTTGTTTTCAAAGGACGGCACTTCAAGTGCCGTCCGACAGGGAAAAAATTATTTTTTGGGTGGGACGGCACTCGAAGTGCCGTCGCTCAAATATGGATATTTTTCAGATCGATTCTCATTTATGGCATACGACTGTAGCGATTTATCGATAAAATGGATATTTGGCAAACGAGTGCAGCACGTTTCTCAGCCAAATATTCATTTTATCGATATTTGACCAACGACTACAGATGCTCTTGCTATTGATAAAAATTAAAAGAAGTTTAGCCCTAATTTCCTTTTTAGTATTGTTGACTCGTGCTGTTCATGGTACAAAAACTGATAATGCTCATTGCTCTAATTACAGGATGAAGGTAAGAAGCTATATACCAGTCCAGTATCTGTATGCAGCTATGAACTCTTTACTTGATAGAAAGTTAGAAACACACACTCGCACATATAATATGTTAATTTTCTGCCCGGGTATCCTCCCGTATCTTTCTAATTAATTTTACTGTTTATTTATATTGCCTATGCCGTAGATAGTTTGCGAACATTTAATTTTTTAATGAATATACTACACATCTATACCTTTGTGAAGAGAGCCAAACTGCTTTTAGGATGTTCGAAGGAAATTATTTTACTTCTACGTCAGTATGTCTTCGAGCATTCCCAATGGTTCCCTATCTCCATTTTGAGGTTCTATTTTGGTATATTCCTTAAAACATGTCATTTTAATTTGGGGTTTCACATTATGTATTTCAACCAATCTTCATTTTGAGGTTTCAAATATTTTGTTTGTAATTATTTTTGCACAAAATAATTTATTTGAATGCATAAAGATAATACACATAATATAATATACAAATAACTCATTAATGCATACAAATTTTTATGCATTTCAATTTTTCTTTAATATAACTAGTAACCTGCACGTGCAATTTTAATATAACTAGTAACCTGCACGTGCAATGCACGTTTAAAACAAATTCTTATTTATTTTATAAAGTAAATAATAAGATGTCATCTGATATCGAACCTGAAACATCCTTTTATAGTTTTATTCATATATACTCTTTACAAATTACCCCAAGTAGCACAAACTTTTATTTTATATGAGTAGTGCTTCTGTAAATAATTATGTTGCAAATAAATTTGAACTTTGAGGGTATTACAGTAACTAACAACAATTGAGTAAATGAATGGTTAATATAACTCTTACTTTTCTTCAAAAAATATAACTCTTACTTAAAAATAAATGGTTGAGATTAGATTGTTGAATGTCTACAAATGACAACCCCAACTCTTCCATTATAATATTAGAGATTAATTGATCTATATTAGAGGTTTAAAACTTAAAAAAAATTCGGAAGATATTCAATACTGGTATCATTTTGAAGATCTTTGTTAAAAATTATCAATGGTATAATTATTATTTATAATAACTAACTTAAAAAGAAGTTTAAAAGATAAAATCAACACCAAATGAAAAACATAAATTAAATTTTAGAAAAAGTGGGGGACCCACCAAATGCGGTGCGAAATGGACCTGCATCTCTGTGGTTCCATTTTCTCATTAGGCAAAAAAAAGGGATGTGGGCCCCAGAAACGGAGTCCAGTTGGAAGGGGGTTTTTATGAAATTTGCCGATCAGACAGCATATTGCGGTCCGATTGGGAATGCTCTTAGCTCAACTCTATAGCTGTACCTAACGTTTCAAAAATTTTACTTAATATTTTTCCATTGAGATGTACATAAAATTTCTAAAGATAAGGAGGATAATAAGTACCGAGAAAAAACCATTTCGGTTTTTTCAGTTTTATATAGGATGCATTCTCATAACTCATTTGCATTTCTAAGTGTCCATAGTCGAAGTGAGTTTCATTGCCAAAAATTGAGCTGACTTGATTAGTCGATCGACTATGACCCAAATCGCATCATTACCCTTCGAACTCTTGGGCAAACCCATGATGAAATCCATGTTGATGTTATCCCACTTCCATTCCGGAATGGGTAACGGTTGCAATAAACCTATGGGCTTCTGATTTTCGGCTTTCACCTGCTGACAAATCTCACACCTCACCACAAACTCAGCCACATCCCGCTTCAAACTTGACCACTAGAAATGTTGCTTGATATTCTTGTACATCTTTGTACTTCCAGGATGTACTGACAAAAGAGTACCATGTGCCTTCTGAAGAATACTCTCCCTCAAATCTGATTGATCCGGAACACAGCCTCTCTCCAAACCACAACACTTCATCCCTGATCTGAAACTCTTACAACCTGCCAGCACCAACCTGCTCCTTCATCTTCTGAATCTCTGCATCTTTCTTCGACTCGCTATAATCCTATCATTCAGCGTAGGCTGAAGCCTCAGCTGCACCAAAGATGCTCCTAATCCTTGCATAACAACCTCAATACCAGCTCGATCCAACTCCTCTACAAGATGCCTCTGGATCGTAATCAACCCGGCCAAACTGCTTTTACGGCTAAGTGCATCAGCAACAACATTAGCCTTCCCCGGATGGTACTTAATCTCAGGACGAATGTCCTTAAGTACTTCCAGCCATCTCCGTTGCATCAGATTCAGGTCCTTCTGTTGATAGATGTGCTTCAAGCTTTTATGGTCTGTGTACATGTTTAATTTCTCACCGTACACGTAATGTCTCCATTGCTTCAAGGCGAAGATAATCGCAGCCAACTCCAGATTATGAGTCGAATAATTTTTCTTATGCGGTCTTAGTTGCCTAGACCCATAAGCGATTACTTTTTCCTCTTGCATCAAGACACAACCAAGCCCACGATGTGAAGCATCGTTGTAAACATCATACTCAACACCTGCTCTAGGCAAAGCCAAAATGGGAGCAGTAGTTAGTTTCTCTTTCAACTCCTGAAAGCTTGCCTCGCACTGCTCGGTCCACTTGAAATTCACGTTTTTCTTGGCCAGACCAGTGAGCGGCACGGCTATTTGAGCATAGCCTTGAATAAACCTCCTGTAGTATCCAGTTAACCCAAAAAAACTTCTGATTTCCTTCACTGTAGTAGGCCTTGCCCAATCCTTCACCGCCTCTATCTTCTGAGGATCAGTTGCCACTCCCTCCTTAGAAAGGATGTGACCCAGGAATGCCATTTTAGATTTCTAGAAATCGCACTTGGATAACTTGGCATACAACTCATGCTCTTGAAGCTTCTTCAGAACCTTAGCTAGATGCTCAGTGTGCTCCTCCTCCGACTTAGAGTACACAAGAATATCGTCGATAAACACCACGACGAAAGAATCAATGAACGGCCTTAGCACTCTGTTCATCATGTCCATAAAGATTGCAGGTGCATTCGTCACTCCAAATGGCATAACTAAGAATTCGTAATGCCCATATCGAGTTCTGAATGCAGTCTTATGCACATCTTCGGCTTTCACTCGAACCTGATGGTATCCTGATCGAAGGTCTATTTTAGAGAAAACAGCTGCTCCTTGTAGACGATCAAACAGGTCATCAATTCGTGGAATAGGATATTTATTCTGAACAGTGACCTTATTCAGCTCCCGGTAATCAATGCACATCCTCATCGACCCATCCTTCTTCTTCACCAACAGTACCGGTGCTCTCCAAGGTGACGCACTCGACTGAATAAAGTCTTTTCCCAAAAGTTCCTCAATCTGCCGTTTAATTTCATCCTGCGCCACAGGCACCATCCTATACGATGTCTTGAAAATGGGTGCACTCCCTAGCTGGATAGTGATGCTGAACTCTACATCACGATGCGGGGGTAACCCGGACAAATCTTCCAAGAACATAGTCGGGTAATCCCGAACCACTGGAATCTGCTGCACCTCTACAGGAACCTTCTTCTTACTGATAGCTGCTACCAAATCTGAACATCTCTTCTTTCCCTGGAAAGTGACTTCAGGACCTCCTGGAGCTTTCACTGTTACCTCCATGGTCTTGCACTCGATGTTCGCACTGTACACCGACATCCAATCAATGCCAATGATAACATCGACCCCTAGGATATTCAGCTCGATCAGATCATGACGCAGATAAGGGGGGTATTTATACACAATTCAAGCTCAAATGGAGGGTGGAGATGAGAGGCTAGGATGCATTTGGGAGTTAGAAGAACTACCCATGATCACATAACCACTCTTCCACTCTCTCCATCACTCCCTCATCCAAGACCCAATCCGGCCACCCCTTTCTCATCACTTCTACGTGCTTGTGCAATGCACGCGTCACACTATGCACTCTACAAATTTGTTTGTACATTAAATTGTTAATTTATTTACTACTTGATCAAGTATACACTACAAGTTGTGTTAATTCTTATTAAAAAATACTAATGGGCCAATTTGGTGGGCTAAAGACCATGGGCTCTCTAATTAAATTAATTAATTTAATTAAGTGGGCTAGAACACGACTATTAGGCCTAGAGATTAAAATAGGCTTTAATTTAAAAGAGAAGAAATGTTTATTCATGAAATGAGAATACCTTTTAAAGTTAAAAATACACATATTAAATCGCACGTGCAAAACACGTGAAAAATAAAAGAAAACTTAATATTTATTTTTTGAGAAATTCAGGATGTTACAACACTCCCTCCTTAGAATAGTTCCGTCATCGAACTATGCTTAAAGAGTGAGAAAACCAAACATAAAAGAAGAAAGAAAAACAATACAATCAAACAAAGAGCTCAGGATGATCCTTCAACATCCTCTCCTCGGATTCCCAAGTAGCCTCTTCAACCAACTGGTTTCTCTAGACTACTTTGACCATCGGTATCGTCTTGTTCCTCAAGACTTTCTCCCGATGATCCACGATCTCAATCGGTAGCTCAATGTAGCTCAGATCTAGCTGCAAACCCTCCGGCACTTCAGGCAAATGGTGACTTGGATCTGAAATGTAACCTCTTAGCATAGACACATGGAAGACATTGTGCACCTGAGACAACTGCTCTGGTAACTCCAACCGGTCAGCAGTTTTTCCAATCCTCTTCATTATCTTATACGGGCCTATGAATCTTGAAGCTAACTTCCCAGTTCTGCCAAAACGAATCACACCTTCACTAGGTGATACCTTCAGAAAGACAAAGTCACCTTCCTCGAACTCAAGGTCCCTCCCCCGGTTATCTGCATAACTCTTCTGCCTACTCTGAGCATCCACCAACATCTTCCTGATCAAATCGATCTTTTCAGAGGTCTGTTGCACGATCTCGGGCCCAAACATCTACCGCTCTTCCACTTCAAACCAGCAAACAGGTGTTCTTCACTTCCTACCATACAGAGTTTCATACGGTGCCATCCCGATACTAGTCTGAAAACTATTGTTGTAGGCAAACTTTACCAGAGCTAGATGCCTCTCCCAACTGCCTCCAAAATCTAGAACACAACACCGAAGCATATCCTCAAGAAATTGGTTGACTCTCTCAGTCTGTCCATCAGTTTTGAGGATAGAAGGCAGTGCTGAAGTCCATCTTAGTACCCAAAGCTGTCTGCAGATATCTCCAGAAATGCAAAGTGAACCGTGCATCTCGATCAGACACAATGGTCAACGGAACACCCAGAAGCCTGATGATCTCCCCAACATACAACTCGGTTAACTTTTCTATAGACGAAGTGAGTTTCATTGCCAAGAAGTGAGCTGACTTGGTTAGTCGATCGACTATGATCCAAATCGCATCATTACCCTTCAAACTCTTGGGCAAACCCGTGATGAAATCCATGCTGATGTTATCACACTTCCACTCTGGAAGAACCTTCGGACTTCTGATTCTCGGCTTTCACCTGCTGACAAATCTCACACCTCACCACAAACTCAGCCACATCCCGCTTCAAACTTGACCACCAGAAATATTGCTTGATGTCCTTGTACATCTTGGTACTCCCAGGATGTACCAACAAAAGAGTAGCATGTGCCCCTGAAGAATACTCTCCCTTAAATCTGATTGATCCGGAACACAGCCTCTCTCCAAACCACAACACTTCATCCATGATCTGAAACTTTCACAATCTACCAGCACCAACCTGCTCCTTCATCCTCTGAATCTCTGCATCTTCCTTCTGACTTGCTATAATCCTTTCATTCAGCGGTGGCTGAAGCCTCAGCTGAGCTAAGGATGCTCCCAAACCTTGCTCAACAACCTCAACACTAGCCTGATCCAACTCCTCTGCAAGATGCCTCTGGGTCGTAATCACCCCGACCAAACTGCTTTTATGGCTAAGTGCATCAGCAACAACATTAGCCTTCCCCGGATGGTACTTAATCTCCGGACGCATGTCCTCAAGTACTTCCAGCCATCTCCGTTGTCTCAGATTCAGGTCCTTCTGCTGATAGATGTACTTCAAGCTTTTATGGTTCGTATACAGGTTTAATTTCTCACCGTACACGTAATGTCTCCATTACTTCAAGGCGAAAATAATCACAGCCAACTCCAGATCATGAGTCAGATAATTCTTCTCATGTGGTCTTAGTTGCCTAGACCCATAAGCGATTACTTTTCCCTCTTTCATCAAGATACAACCAAGCCCATGATGTGAAGCATCATTATAAACATCATACTCAATACCTGCTCCAGGCAAAGCCAAGATGGGAGCAGTTGACAGCTTCTCTTTCAAATCCTGAAAGCTTGTCTTGCACTGCTCAGTTCACTTGAAATTCATATTCTTCTTGGTCAGACTAGCAAGCGGAACAGCTATCTGTGTATAGCCTTGAATAAACCTCATGTAGTATCCAGTTAACCCAATAAAACTTCTGATTTCCTTCACTATAGTAGACCTTGCCCAATCCTTCACTGCATCTATCTTCTGAGGATCAGTTGCCACTCTCTCCTTAAAAAAGATGTGATCCAGGAATGCCACTTCAGATTTTCAGAAATCGCACTTGGATAACTTGGCGTACAACTCATGCTCTTGAAGCTTCTTCATAACCTCAACCAGATGCTTAGTGTGCTCCTCCTCCGACTTGGAGTACACAAGAATATCATCAATAAACACCACGATGAAAGAATCGATAAATGGTCTCGGAACTCTGTTCATCATGTCCATAAAGATTGCAGGTGCCTTCATCACTCCAAATGACATAACTAAGAATTCGTAATGCCCATGTCGAGTGCTGAATGCAGTCTTATGCACATCTTCTACTTTCACTCGAACCTAATGGTATCCTGATCGAAGGTCTATTTTGGAGAAAATAGATGCTCCTTGTAAATGATCGAACATGTCATCAATTCGTGGAATAGAATATTTATTCTTATCAATGCACATCCTCATCAACCCATCATTCTTCTTCACCAACAGTACCAGTGCTCCCCAAGGCGAAGCACTCTGCTGAATAAAACCTTTCCCCAAAGGTTCCTCAATCTGCCGTTTAATTTCATCCTGCTCCACAGGCGCCATCCTATATGGTGCCTTGGAAATAGATGCACTCCCTAGCTGGATAGTGATGCTGAACTTTACATCACGATGCGGGGGTAACCCGGAAAAATCTTCCAACACAGTTGGGTAATCCCGAACCACTGGAATTTGCTGCACCTCCACAGGAACCTTCTTCTTGCTGATAGCTGCCACCAAATTTGAACATCTCTTCTTTCCCTGGAAAGTGACTACAGGTGCTCCTGGATCCTTCACTGTTACTTTCTTGGTTTTACACTCGATATTCACACTGTACACAGACATCCAACTAATGTCAACAATAACATCAACCCGTAGGATATTCAGCTTGATCAGATCAATCCCGAAAATCCTGTCTCCAATCTCGGTCTCACAGTCTACATAATACCGATCAGTGGTTAAAGTCTCCCCTGATGGAGTAGCTACTGTAGCTACTGCAAAGACCTTGCCTGGAATGACCTTCGGTTTGACTCCCAAGACTTCGGCAAAATTAGGAGATACAAAAGTATGAGAGGATCCGGTATCAAACAAACAACAGCTTTCTTTCCATTTAATAAAAGTTTTCCTGTTACATAACACACTCTCGTTACATAATAGTTCTTACTAAATAAACATGGAAAAAGAACAACAGAAACTTCTGAACATCCACCCCCGTACCAGTAATGGCGTGATCCACTTCATCAGTGTCAGCCTCAGTCAAGGCAAATACTCGTCCCTGCTCGTACGGCTTCTTTCCAACTTGCTGCGTTGGTACCTTTCGAACGATATCTCGCAGCTTGGGGCAGTGAGATATGTAATGAACTGTCTCTCCACAGTTGAAACAAGTCACCACATGAGGCCTCACCCAACCATTTTCGGGTCTTCCAGCCACATTGACAGCGTTCGCCCCCGTAAGTTTGAACCTTTGAGCTGGCGGCTGCCCTCTGACATTCTCAGAAATTACGGGCCTCTTCCCGACATTCCAATTGTTCTTTCTATTCTGGGCGGCATGAAACTGCTCCATATCCTTCTCTGTAGCTACAGCTCGCTTGACTAACTTGTCAAACCTCCTGATTCCAAAGGGTATCATCCTTGATCTCAGACTCGGCCTCAATCCGTGCTCGAACTTTCGAGCTTTCTTCGCCTCGTCCATCACAAGTTTGGGTGCATACTTCGAAAGTTGAGTAAACCTTGTCTCATACTCCCTGACAGACATGCCTCCCTGCTGCCGTGCTAGGAACTTCATTGCTTTCTTCTCTTGGACATCAGATGGAAAATAGTGACCTCAGAACTCCTCCAAGAATTCCTCCCAGCCGATAACACCATTTCTCATAGTCCGCTTTATGGATTGCCACCATACAGCTGCATCTTTCTCAAGCTGCAATGTAGCCAGCTTCACCTTGCTACCTTCTGGAGTTTTCAAGACTTCAAAGATAGTCTCGACTTGCCGAATCCAATTGTCAGCTGCATCTGGGTCTGACTTCCCTTCAAACACTGGTGGCTTCATCCTCTTGAAGGACTCCACGAGTTTGATCGCCTCAGGAACTGGATTCGCAGGCATCCCCCTATGGTTTTGGTTCATGGCAACGACGTTGAGGGTTTGATAGACTCTAGCCAACTCCGTTTCCAAGTCGAGTCCACAACTGTGTCCTTCTCCATTCCTTGATCTTCTTCCAGCCATACTCTGATTCAAAAGATCCATTAAATTCGAAGTAGAAAACATGAATTTAAATCAACATCTTCATTTCATTGAATTCAAACTTTGTACATTCAAATTTAAAACATCATCTGACATCAAGCGAAAAGCATTGAGAAGATACAATATTCTAATCCTTACGGTTCCTCTTGGCTTCTCTAAGCTCTTCCCGTAGTTCTGCCACTTCTTCCTTTAGCAAATCATACATGTTCTCTCTTATCGAGTTCCCAAACACAATGACTGAGGGTTGCAATATTTTCCTTGCACTTCGCACACTGGGCCTGCAATAGATCTACTCTCTCTCTCTGAGTCTCCACCTGCCTCTAAAGAGACACGATGAGACCTCCCAGAACTGGCTCATCCTCATCGGTTGAAATGTCTGATGAGTCCGGAGGTGGAGTGGTCTCTCGGGATTCGGGCCATTCTCCTTCATATTCCTCGGGATCTTCTTCGTCGGAATCTCCTTTTCCAGGGTAGTAGTCCTCTTCGATTATGTGCCAATCATCATCGTCCACTGGGTCATGGTGGTTCGCCATCTTGGGGAAGAGAGAAGAAGAAGCATCAATCATAGAGCAACACAAATGTAAGTAGCTTACATTTAAATCTCTATACCCAACTCACACTCTAATGTCCACTCTAGGGTGTCATTCCTTATAAATTCGTACTACTTGGATGTGTGGCTCTGATACCACTCTGTAACATCCCGAATTTCAAATAAGACTGAATTCGAAGTTCCACAGGATCTTTACACTTCACTTCGTATAATTTTACAAGGAATTAAAAATTTTTATACAATAATGATTACATCAACGCAGCGAAAATATAATTTACAACATGATATATGAATTAAACAACGACTAGAACATTTCTTTAAGCAGCATTCATTCTTTAGTCTTGTCAATCACTTTATCCTACATAGACACTATGGGCACGTCAGTTGCATATAACTGACGCTAGGATATAATACATCAATTTGTCTTACATAGAAAGCACATACTTGTCACAAACAAAGCTAGGGGGGCTATCTTATTGATGTCGTGTGTGAATGTGCACTTAGTCCTTAATGCAGTTATTTATGTTTAATGACACTAATGCACACTTGTTCGGATTCTATGCATCCCATACTACATAGGTCCGAGGGCATGCCCTCAACCATTCTTCATCTTGTAGGGTTGATTCCTTCGCCATGATTTAAACTACTCTGTAACTACGGTAAATATCCTAGATGTTCTATGAATTACGAGCCCATGTCCAGACAGCCTGGAGGGGAATCCCACGTCATGACATGACGCATCATACAGAGCCTATGGACAATTCGACTTCGTCATGGAACGGTGGCACTACGTAGTCGTCAAACACCCCACAAGCGTCGCCACGGTCCCGATAATTCTGGAGATGTATCCACGCCATGACATGATGCATCAAGCAGGCAACCTATGAATACTCTTACATCGTAGATCCGAGGCCCTCATACTTCTGTTTTTCTCTTACTTTCATCACATCTCCACTATGTGTCTAATCCTTGATAATTGAATCATGAATAAAATTAATACTCTAGAATTAGTATTACCTCTATATCGGTCTTAAACATCAATCATTAACCATGACCCAAACTTGGTCTTTTATCATCACATTTCTCTTTCAAAAATTTAATTTATGCCGATGTAAGGACATAGCTAAACTCTAGTGTCAAACTTGTTCATGTTCATCAAAATGATAGTTCATATTCTCAAATTCCAGATTTTAACATGTTTCTTTTACTTCATTTTCCATGCACAATTTGCATAATTTTAAACAACAATCTCTTATTTAATCTTACTCAATCAAGAATCTCATTTTAGATCTCTATATCAAAAATTCTTTCAAAAGGAAATATTCGTTCTCTTTAATTAATCAAAATTATATTCTAAGAAAACTTCATTAATTTCTTCTTCAAAATTACTTCTAATTCCCATTATACTAAGTCAAAATTTGTAGAAATAATTCTCATGAAGTCTAGGTATTTTTAGAAGAATTCTAATATTTTTCCTCAATTTTTTACACTCTTAAAAGTACTCAAAAGAATCCATAATAATTAAAAAAAATCAAAAATTAAAAACAGTGGCCAAAGGCCGGATTCGAACCCAGGCCGAACCCCCTCGCTCATGAACAGTAACCAACCCAAATCGCACCCGTCGACTAGTAAGGCCAGAGTGACTAACCGATATAGAATAGGCTAGGGTATATTTAAGGTATGGTTTTGGTTTCGAATTAAAATCAAAATTTTCAGAAAACAGAGTCTCTTGAGAAACTTGAACCCAGAACCAACTACTCTGCTCAGCTACAGTAACGCACCCAAAACGCACCCAAGGACCAGTAGGCCTCTGAGTGACTAACCGATATGAAATCTAGTTAAATACTTTTGTATAAACTGCACTGAATCTAGTTTTTCTTTTAGAAAACTCGATTTTTCTCAATTAATTTGTACTTATACAAATCTAGATCTTGTCCAGAATATTATTTCCTTGAAAACAGTAACTTATATTTTCTTAGATTATCAAAAACTCATTTTTAAACACATAGTAGACTGTTTCTCCTTAGTTCTTTGAAAAAGTGGATCATGAATACATTTTCGACATAGCAAAATTTCTTCCTTTTAAAATAATCTTTTATCACCTTTCATTCATAATGAGTTCATACAATTCTTTTCATTCTTTAACAAAATCAAGCTATTAAATTAGTCATATGTTTACCAAAACTATTTTTTTTCTTATGTTTCAAAGAGACAAAATAGATGATAATCTAGTGATTATAACATTACTCATAAAATACAATTAAAACACACTTATTGCAACTAATCAATTTATCCCCAATCCATAGACATTAATTTGCACTCCACAATTTATTCATAAGGGCAATTTTTCACATATTGCATTCTATAACTCATTCATAAGCACAATTTTTAATATAATCATGTTTCATCAATCTAGCATGCAAATATATTAACCAAGCATAATAGAAAGTCTTAATTAACACATTTCAATTTATTTTACTAACTTTCTCATGTAGACAGGCTAGAGTTTCTTTTCTTACTAGTTTCTTTAAACAAGCACAAAGCAAATTTTTTCCTACTTGTTTCTAACATATTCACCATTCAAAATCCTAGTATGGTATCTATGTTAGAAGTTTGTGAAATTGCCTACCTTATTGAAGAAACAAATAGAAACTCCTAAGAAAACTCCTTGAATGCACGAATGGCTCCCTTCTCCTCCTAGTTTATGCCACGAACTTGAGCCGTCTCCTCCTTGCTAGTGTGAAACCCGAGCTCCCCTCCTTGATTCTAGGTCGACTTCCAATATTGCAAGAGCACACCAACACACAATCTCTCAATCTTTTACCCACACTACTCTTTGTTTTCCTCACAATTTGTTACTTTTCTTTTCTTTTCTCTTATGAATATTTCTAGTGCAAGTCATGAAGAAGATAAGGGGGGTATTTATACACAACTCAAGCTCAAATGCAGGGTTGAGATGAGTTTAGATGAGAGTCTAGGATGCATTTGGGAGTTAGAAGAACTACCCATGATCACATAACCATTCTTCCACTCTCTCCATCACTCCCTCATCCAAGACCCAATCCGGCCACCCCCTTCTCATCACTTCCACGTGCTTGTGCAATGCACGTGTCACACTATGCACACTACAAATTTGTTTGTACATTAAATTGTTAATTTATTTACTGCTTGATCAAGTCTACACTACAAGTTGTGTTAATTCTTATTAAAGAATACTATTTGACCAATTTGGTGGGCTAAAGACCATGGGCTCTCTAATTAAATTAATTAATCTAATTAAGTGCGCTAGAATAAGACTATTAGGCCTAAAGATTAAAATAGTCTTTAATTTAAAAGAGAAAAATGTTTATTCATGAAATGAGAATACTTTTTAAAGTTAAAAATACACATATTAAATTGCTCGTGCAAAACACGTGAAAAATAAAAGGAAACTTAATATTTATTATCTGAGAAATTTAGGATGTTACAATAAAATATTGCTTGATAATCATTGTCACTGAACATTAAATACTGACTACTAGGCCAAGTACACGAACCGTGAATTCACCATCAATCATCTAAAGCGTACACTGTGTGCTTGCGCCAAACCTGTGGAATGGGACGCAGGAGTACGTGCACTAGATAGGTTTAATAAAATGATTAATAACCCGCATTTGACATCTCATGCTTGATCCCGTATATTGTCATCAATATTGAACTTGAATTGAAATTATTAATTAAATGCATGATTAAACATAGACCCTTGATATTATTTTCGTTCCTTAACTTTGCTATTTAGCTTTGATCCCGTCCCTTTTCTTTTGATATATCATATTCCTATCATTCTCTGTTTCCCTCTACTTGCTGTCCATGACTTGCTTTAAGGACATTATTTTCTTTATTTTTAGATCAAGAGTTTACAGGTACCGGGGGAACAATATTAGAAGGAATTGGTGAGCAACGATTCTAGAAGATGGAGTCCAAGATTAGATTGCTTGAATTAATTTATTGCTAGAGATATTATTTGAACATTGTCTCGATATTATACTTTGTTTTTGGGCTTTATGACCCGGAGTTTATTTTTATCCCAGATGTTGGATTTATTATTGGATTATTTCATTTATTATTGAAGTTGATCTTTGTTTATGTGATTATATCTTCTTGCATGGTTGTGATTGTCTTTTTATATTATTGAGTTAGTCTGGTACAGCTTATGGATGGTGTTTACATCATTCGATGGGCCTACGTTACGTACTCGTATTCCGTATTTTGGGAAGCGGGGCGTGACAATATTTATATACTATTTTATGGGATTTTACATTACTCCCTCCTTAGAATCGTTCTGTCCCCAAAACGACGCTTAATGGGGGTAAAAGAATACACAACAGTTCAGGAAGTGCATTCCTCAACCATCGCCAGATTCCTGAGTGGAACATGCCGAACAGGTCCTCCAATTGCCCAATGCCAGCTCAACAAGCTCCCAGTGCTCGGCGTGTCTCCTTTTGTCTGCCAACCCGCCTGTGGTGAAAGTTGCGCTGTAGTCGGTTTCCATTTCCCTGCTTGGTCGTAGGTCTTCCCAGAGATGCGAAGTAGACCCTAGATTTCTGTTGAAGGCTGATGATATTGGCACTCCAAGAATCTTCAGAAGCCTTTGATGTATCCCTTGGCTAGCTTCCTCAGTGATTGATAACTTGTCGCCAGAGAGTGCACCGGTTGGTTCACTTTCACTCAATCGAGTCGTCACACTTTGTACTTCTAAGCAGTCTTGCGATGTAATCCTTGTTGATAAAGGATATTCTTCCTCTTTCATCTTGAGTTGATGACAGCCAATGTGGTCCTCTGGTCTCCGATCTTGAACTTGTGATACCTGCAATACTTAAGCACAAGGTCAGCAATCTCATGCTTGTACGTGCTTGCCAGCAATGCTTCTTCACATCACGACACATCTTCTTTGGGTCAGTGGCCACTCCCTCCTCAGAAAAGGATGAGGCCAAGAAATGCCACTCCAGTCTTCTTGTAGCTTGCTAATGCTTGGCGTGGTCCTCCTCCGTCTTCGGTACTTCTTCCTCATTGATGTGGACCTAGTGTTTTCCTGACTGCAAGTCGACCTTAGAGAACACTGCTGCTCTTTGAAGCCGGCCGAACAAGTCATTAATGGATACCCGCCTCAAACCATACCCTGGTTCACTCATGCTGCTTGTTACGCAACCCCACTAATCCATTCTTCATTTCCTACATGCAAAAATGGTGCATCTCAAGGTGAAGCATTAAGCCTAATGAATCTCTCTAGTAGTAGGTCTTCAGTCTTCTTGGCCTTGTAAAACTCGATCACCAGGACAAAATCTGGAACATTGCTTCCTGGATTTTTTTTGGCCTGTGGCTTCAACTTGTGGTATCCAGTCCTTGCTAGCTTCTTCCAAGCTCCCTTCATCTGAATTTTCTTGGCAAATTCCCATCTCGACATTGAGGTCATCGTGTAGTAGCTCTGGCCTTGTAAAACTCGATCACCAGGACAAAATCTGGAACATTGCTTTCTGGATTTTTTTCCTCGTGGCTTCAGCTTGTGGTATCTGTTCCTTGCTAGCTTCTTCCAAGCTCCCTTCATCTGAATTGTCTTGGCGAATTCCCTTCTCGACATTGATGTCATCGTCGTTGGCTCCACTGCCTTTTTCCTTGACTCTCGTGTTGTGACTTTGCCTCTGTTGATGCTCTTCCGCAAGCTCTCCACCTTGTCATCAGGCTGTAGTTCTGCCTCATCGACATCCGGTTGTAGGTTTGCCTTCTGAACGTTCGGTTGCAGATTTGCCTCCCCGATATCCAGTTGCAGGTTTGCCTCCATTGATGTCCGGTTGCAAGTTTGCCTCCTCGACATCCGGTTGCACCAAAATAGTTAGTAAAAAAAAAGAAAAGTTACAATGGGGCTAGCTCAGACATAGGAATAAATTATAAACGTAAGTTGCAAAATGCATCAGTATGATTTACGATAATCCTGCTATCCAACTAGACCCGACTCTAACTAGGCATCCAAGTCTAATTTTCGACTGTGTTAGACTACAATTTGAAGTCACGTCTGATACCACTTTGTAACACCCCGAATTCCCAAAACCAGGAACTTGAGACACAAGTCGGAATCTTTCCTTCGAACGAGTTCAAACACAATAAAATCACAGGAAATTAACCCAGAATGTTATATTGCACAATACAATCTTACATAAATATTACAACATGAATTACATCACTGAAATATACTGTACAACATTATAATCTCACATTGTACAACAATCAGAAAACTCTGCAACCCACTGGACAACAACTCCCATTAATCGCTTCCCGCAACTGAGTCTCTTGCTCCAAGATCAGCAATCCAGTAGTCCTGCAACTAAACAAACTGTCGGCATGTCAGTTGAATGCAACTGACAAAATGCTGATAAAACCAGCGACTTCTCAAACTCAACAATGAAGAAAAACATGCAGACAAATCTACAAATGTCAGTGTATGCCATGCCTTAGAGTCTAATGCACAATCTCAAATGCACGCAAATGTACTTACTCTAATGCAATTCATTTGGAAACGTATGCATCCTGTAACACCCCGAATTCCAAATAAGGCTAAATTCGAAGTTTCACAGGATCTTTATACTTCACTTCATACAATTTTACAAGGAAATTTGAAACTTTATATTACATCAGAGTTCTTTACATTTATTAACACAGCAGAAGGTAAAATAAAGTAAAATAATGAAAATTATACAATTGCAACATCTTTAATATTTAAATAAATCAACAGCAGCATATCAACCTTATATCTTCATGAAAAATCCAACTCCTGCATATAAAACTGTGGGCACGTCAGTTACTTACAACCGACGAAAATGTTATACATGGACATCCTCTCTATGCCGAAGGTATAACGATCTTAATAATTTAACAAACCACAAACTTGAATGCAACATAAAGTATTAAATGTGACTACTCTAAATATGTAAGTGTATGCAATGCCTTAATGCCTAATGTAGATATTTTAGACTAAGATGACACTAATGCATACTTGTTCGGATTCTATGCATCTCATACTACATAGGTCCGAGGGCAAGCATCTACGTACTCCACATTAAAAGGGTTTGATCCCTTGCCATGAAAACTACCCAGTAATAAAAGCAAGGTTTAGACATTCCACGAGTACGAATTCCAGTCCCGGAGTACACCGCTCGACTATACAGAATCCTCGTCGTGCCAACATCCCGTCAAGTGTCCCTCTAGCCCCGGTATACGTATATACACTGGAGTACGGCAAACTATCCGTCCGACTACGCAGTCCCAGATTTAAAATAAAAGCTCGTCTCCATCGGTAGCAACCTCAGTCCCGGAGTACACCGCCCGACTGGATCTATAGTACCGGAGTATACCGCCCAACTATATAGAAGCCCTCCACTCACGTTTGCCCAAGTTTACTACATCTTCACTTAGTACCTAGTTCTTAGGTTCAAGACATGAATAATTATCACACCTAGAGTTAGCTTTTTCTCCTACCGGACTTAATCACAAATACCGAGATAGCTCTATAGCCATATCTCAAAATATAACTCAAATCATTTAAGTAAATAATGTCGGTACCCGGGGTCTCGCTAAACCTCTAGATCACAACCTTTCATGTTCTAGAATATCATGGGTACTCATACCCTTCAATAATCATGTATTAAACCTCATGGTATTCATATCTTTAACTTATTCACAAATTAATCAATATCTTATCTTAGCATCATTCATGATTCAATTCATTCAGTCACAAATCTTTCAAAAAACAATATTTCTTTTCATGAACATAGATTCACCCACTTTAAATCTCATTAGCAATTTAATCCCATGTAATATATCTCAAACCACATCTGTAACCCCTATTTTTTTTTCATTCTGTGTATTTTTGGAGTGTATTTTTCGTTTGGTATATTTTTATTTTTCTCTCTCTTGTACTTTTTCTAAACCATATATAGAAATTGTTTTCAATATATATTCGTTTTATTTTATTTTAAGCTCCTTGTGTTTGATTGATTGTCTCTTTTGTCTCGTTCTTCATTATTTTGGTTCTTTCTTTCATTTTGGTCTCGTTGTCTTTATTTTTATTTTTCTTGGTGTTTGTGGTGGTGATTTGGTTGTCTTTTTCCGAATCCTATTTATTTGATCCCTAATAAGATTTTTACCAAAGCTAATTTAAAATTTCCAAACCTATTTGTTATCCTATTTGTATTCCTATTTTTATTGACCCAAAATCCAAAACCCATTGGTGTTCTACTACTAATTCTTAATACCCACAACCCAATACCCATAAACCCACATCCTAAGCCATATATATAAACACTCACCCTCACAAACCCTAACCCTAACTCCTACTCACAAGCCCGGCCTCCCTCTCCCTCTCTCCCTCCTTGTTTGCAGCTGCACACCCGACCAAGCCCCAGGCCGAAACCCCCCAGGCCGACCTCCTCCCTTCCTCGGCCTACTCTACTCCGGAACCACACCAAGCCCAATCCCCTCTCCTTGACCATCCCCACCATCTCCCACACCACCTTCATCAACCCTCTTGCACCATATAACCCCTCTTCTCTTTTGTGGTGTTCTCTTGTGGCCGCAAGCCACTTTGATCATCTCTCGCTTTTGGAAGTTTGTTCGTGTGGAGATTCATGCTCGAGTTGCTTGGAGTTGTTGATTTTTAGATTTTCGTTCATGAGTTTTGCTCGTATTCTTGATTTGCATCGTTCTTCATCTCCAATTAAGGCAAGTAACTTGTACTCCAATTCATTTGTTTGATACAAGTCAAAAAGTTCACCTATAGTGTAGTTGGGTCTAGAGACAATTATTGTTTGTGTTTTTCTTGATAGGTTTTGTCTCTATTGTGAAAACTTGACCATAGATAACTCACGACACAATATGGACATGAACTAACCTAGGATTCGCCCGTTCTTGATTTTTGATCATGTATGTGAGACTTTTGTGTGAATTCGTGTTTTGGTTGAGACCCTTGTGATTTACTTGGCGTGGACATGTTAGTTACCCTAATTCATGATGTTTAGACACTTGGTAGACTCGATTTCAAGTTTGGGTGTGTTTGGATCAATTTTCTTGAATCTATGTTAATTTTGTTTTAATGAAGAAATCTGTATTTTTGTCGCTGATCTGTGTTGTTTGCTGTTTTGAACTTTTAAAGTTAGTATATTGATTTCGGTATAAAACATGAATTTTAGATAATTTTGTCTATTTTCAAACCCCTCTGACCTTTCTTGATTTTGATTTTGTATGACTAAGTTATGACTGTTTTTGTACAGAGGTGTCGATCTTTTCCAGATTCTATTTTTTGGTAATTTTGATGACAAATTATTTTAAAGAACTATGCTACCATATTATTTTGATCCAAAACTTTGGTCAATGTTTCTTTATCTAGATAGGGATTATCCAGAATTTTGATGAATTTTATTGATGAGTTTTATGTGTTGTTTCATGCTCGTTTGTAAAATCTATACTTGCTGTATTTTGCTCGCTATTCTGTAAAGAACCTTATTTTCATTATGATTTCTTTTACTGTATGAAAAATGTTTGTGAAATTTGAAAGTATATTTTATCTATTTTCATATTCCTTTGGCGGAATTGGATTTCGTTTTACTGGTTGCGAGATATCATAGTTTTCGTTCAGCAGTGTTGGGAATTCCAGATTTGCCAAACTTTGTTTTCTTGATGCTTTCTTATTTTTGATAACTGATCTACTTTACTGGAAAAATCTGAAACTTTATATTTAGTTACTGGACATATAGGGAAATACCCCAGATTTTTCGTGGATTTATTTAATGTGTTTTCATGCTGTTTTCCTGTTCTTGAATTCGTTTTCCTGATTTCTAACTGAATCTATTTTCTGTATTCAAATCAGTTTTAAGCTGTGTTTTTGTGAATTAATATATGACTTATTTATATTCGTTGGATTCGTGTGGAAGTCTATTTTCCAGATCCATCAACGGATTCAGATTTGGATGTTTGTAACACTGGAAATCACTGTTTTACTACAGTATCGTCTTTCTGTCCTGAACTTGAGATTTGTCTATTTTATTCTTTTATGAGATATCTTCCACTCGTACATGTTTATCTTATAACTTGAACTTGTCACATGATCATGCCATATTATTCTTGATATATTTTGTACATTTACATGCTTATTTGATATTAATAATAAATAAGCAAGCCGGGGTTTAAGGGACAGATCTAATAGTGGATAATTCAGAACTGTGTACTCGGAAGGAGATCCATTGATCCTACGTGATTACTTGAGACAAGATACTTGACACGTGATTACTTGATACTTGCACGCAAGACACGATACTTGCCATTTGCACAACTTTACACGTGATTACATGATACATGATATTTGGAGCTTGGAGCTTGATTACTTGACTTGTCCCCGAGTATACTGCCCTCTATGGTCCACTATAAAATCTAAAGCGAAACTATTTGTTGTAGCAACCATGTAAGATGGACTGCATGAAGTGCTACCTAGATAGTAATTCACTACAATACTTGATACATGCTTGCTTGTTACTTGACTACATGATACTTGAGACTTGAAACTTAACACTCGATACATGATTACATGATACTTGACACTTGATGCATGTTTACCTGATGCTTGATTACTTGACACTTGATGCATGTTTACATGATACTTGATTACTCGACACTTGATTCATGCCATTTACACTTATCACTTTGCCATGCTAGTTGTTTATTTTGACATCATGCTTACACCATGTTGCTAGTTAGTTTCTCTATGTGCTTGTATCCTATATTATAAGTGGCCCGTAATTTGCAATTGACTGGCACTTGTTTTTCTCTTTTCCTCTTTCCTGCATTCGTTGAATTGCAGATTTTGGAGAACATGTTCCAGATGGTATCAAAGATATGAAGTATTAGTGCTGCATTTTATTATTATTATTTCTTGTAGCTTGCTTGAACAATATTGTATTTGAGACTGGGATTTATTCTTGTATTTGGGCGATGTGACCCAAGATAATTGTTTTATTCAGATCATGACTATTTGAGATTTATGTATTTGGTTTCAAGTTTTCTTGTTGGTATTTTGGCTCATTTTGTGCATGTGGTTGATTAATTCGCTTCCGACTCTGATGTTTCTTAAGAATGTTGTAAGGATTTCTTGAACAACTTATGGATGATGAAAATCATTCGCTGGGCTTTTGTTACGTATCCGTATTCCGTATTCTTTTGGAAAGCGGGGCGTAACAGGATTTTTAGTGGTATCAGAGCGCCAGGTTTGGCTAATATATTAGGCAACTAATGTATTAGACAAGCTTGGCTCGAACTGGAATCTGCACAACATCTCACCAACCATGCATGCATAAATGAATCAAATATTACCAACGTTGATCTGGATATAGTCTTATTCCATTCTTTTTGATCCCTTCTTATTTGATTTCTTTTTGGGTATGAATGCATTCTTCTCGTACCCATATTCCTTAATTTTGGTGTCATCCATTCTTTTCTTTGTCTCTTTTGCTCTCTATCTTAGGTATTGTGCTTGTGTTCTCTTTTCCTGCTCATGTTTTGTTTGATTCTGGGGCAACCCATTCTTTTGTCTCCTCTCGATTTGTCGCTCGCCATCAATTGGAGAGCAGCAACATGTCGGAGGCTTGGAACTTTGTGACAGGTGGTAAAGTTGTCATTTGTTCCCGGGAGTGCAGGCAATGTCCCATGATTATTGGTAGCACAGAGTTCAAAGCTAATCTGATTGTAATTGGGAATTTGGGGTTCGACGTTATTCTGGGTATGGATTGGTTGGGTAAAACCCATGCCATTATTGATTGTCGTGCTAAGAAAGTTGTGTTTCGAATTCCAGATCGCACAGAATTTGAGTTCCATGTTGGGGAGTCTTCCCTTGGCCGAGCTGCAGTTGATCGGGAGGTTTGTGCGATAGAATTGCATTCAGGCTGTGAGGCAGCGCCTCTAGTAGTTCGGGATTTCTTGGATATTTTTCCAGATGAGTTGCCTGGCTTACCCCCTGATAGGGAAGTGGAATTCGGTATTGATGTTCAGTTTGGAACAGTGCCGATATCGAAGAGTCTCTACAGAATGACACCGGTTGCTAGCAGAGCTTAAGGTGCAGATTCAGCAGTTGCTTGATTTGGGTTTCATCAGACATAGTGTTTCACCTTGGGGTGCTCCGGTCCTTTTAATCAATCAGAAGGATGGCAGTCGTCGACTGTGCATGGATTATCGAGAACTGAACAGAGTTACTGTGAAGAATCAGTATCTGTTGCCCAGAATTGATGATTTGTTTGATCAGTTGAGTAGGGCTACTATTTTCTCGAAGTTGGATCTTCGTTCTGGGTATCACCAAGTCAAGGTGAAGGGTGTAGATATATAGAAGACTGCTTTCAGGACTAGATACGAGCACTATGAGTATCTTATGATGCCATTTGGAGTTACGAACGCGTCGGCTATATTCATGAGTCTTATGAATCGGGTCTTCTTTCAGTTCTTGGATAGATTTGTGGTGGTCTTCATTGATGATATTTTTGTGTATTCTCGAAATCGGGAAGATCATGCTGAGCATCTTAGAATGGTTCTGCAAACTTTAAGAGAGAATCAGATCTATGGAAAACTTAGCAAGTGCGAGTTTTGGCTCGACATGATTTCTTTCTTGGGGCACATTATCTCTGGCGATGGTATTTCTGTGGATCCTGCCAAGGTTGAGGATGTGAAGGATTGGCCTATTCCCAAGTCAATTTCTGAAGTCAGGAGTTTTCTCGATTTGGCTGGCTATTATCGGAAGTTCGTCCAAGATTTTTTGAAGATAGCAGGACCGTTGACTAAGTTGACTGGGAAGGATCAGAAGTTCTGTTGGTCTGATGAGTGTGATGGAGCTTTTGTTGAGTTGAAGAATAGATTGACGTCAGCGCCTGTGTTGACTATTCCCGATGGTTCAGGTAGATTTGTAATTCACTGTGATGCTTCTGGTAAGGGTCTTGGAGCAGTTTTGATGCAGAAGGGCCGAGTCGTTGCTTATGCATCAAGGCAGTTGAGGCCGCATGAGAAGAACTATCCTACTCATGACTTGGAGTTAGCGGCAGTGATTTTTGCTTTGAAGCCGTGGAGACATTATTTACTTGGAGACCGAGTAGAGATCTTTACAAACCACAAAAGTCTCAAGTACGTCTTCACCCAGAAGGAGTTAAACATGAGGCAAAGGCGTTGGTTGGAGCTTATGGCCGATTATGACATCAGTTTGCAATACCATCCTGGTAAAGTAAACTTGGTGCCAGATACTTTGAGCAGGAGACCGGCAGTTGTGTTCTTGACTCTGCAGAGGGATCTGATTGAGAAGATGAGGAGGTTGGAGTTGGAGGTTTTGTTGCCGAGTTCTGATCGGAGTTGTTTGGTGCTTCAACTGTAGTCGTCTCTTGTTGATCAGATTAAAGAGGCACAGGATAGTGATGCACAGTTGCAGAGATTTCGAGCTGAGGTTGAGTCTGGGTCCAGGACGGACATGGTTATTCATTCGGATGGATCGCTTCGGTTTGTGTCTAGATTATGTGTCCCGAAAGGTGATGTTCGTTAGAGGTTGCTTGAGGAAGCCCATTAGTCTTCGTATTCATCCATCCTGGCGGTACTAAGATCTATCGAGATTTGAAGCTTCATTTCTGGTGGCAGGGTATGAAAAGGGTTGTGGCTCAGTATGTTGCTCAGTGTTTGATCTACCAACAGGTTAAGGCAGAGCATCAGAGAACCACTGGACTTCTTCAACCGCTTCCTATTCCAGAGTGGAAGTGGAAACATATCACTATGGATTTTGTGACCGCTTTACTGAGGAGTCCTAAGGGTCATAATGTCATTTGGGTGATTGTCGACCGTTTGATGAAGAGTGCTCACTTCATTCCTTTTCGTGTCGGGCAGTCTACTAAGAGCCTAGCTGAGAGGTATATACAAGACATTGTTAGACTTCATAGGATTCCAGTTAGCATTGTATCCGACAGGGATATGAGATTCAGATCTCAGTTCTGGGAGAGTCTTCAGAATAGTTTGGGGAGCAAATTAAAGTACAGTACAGCTTTTCATCCCCAGACTGATGGACAGTCAGAGCGGACTATTCAGATTCTTGAGGACATGTTGAGGTCTTGTATGCTTTAGTTTGGTGGGTCTTGGGAGGATTATTTGCATCTTGTAGAGTTCTCGTACAATAATAGCTTTCAAGCCAGTATTAAAGCTGCTCCGTTTGAGGCACTCTATGGGCGGAAGTGCATATCACCAGTGTGTTGGGATGACAATGGTGAGAGGAAGTTTTTGGGTCCGGAGTTGATCACCAAAACAGTTGATGCAGTGGTTCAGATCAGGAAGCACTTGCAGGCATCTCAGGACAGGCAGAAGCGATGGGCCAATGTCCATCGGAGAGCTTTGGAGTTTGGTGTTGGTGATCATGTTTTTCTAAAGGTATTGCCGTGGTCCGGTGTCATTCGGTTCGGTGGTGGGGGCAAGCTTAGCCCTAGGTTTATTGGACAGTTTTAGATTTTGGAGCGAGTAGGCAAGGTGGCCTATCGTCTTGCATTGCTGCCAGCTTTATCAGGAGTGCACGATGTTTTCCATGTCTCACAACTCAGGAGATATATCCGAGATGAGGGCCACGTGATCGACTATTCTGAGTTAACCATTCGGCCGGATTTGACTTGTGAGATTCTGCCAGTTGCTATTGTGGATAGGCAGGAGAAAGTGCTTAAGTACAAGGTCATAAAATTGGTTCGTGTGGCTTGGAATCCTCACTCGCCTGGTGAGTCGACTTGGGAGCTGGATGAGGAGATTCAGCAGAAGTTTCTTCATTTGTTTGAGTAGTTTTGTTGTGCCTTTTGGTTGTTTTGGGGTTACCCTGTGTATCTTCTTTTGAATTTCGAGGACGAAATTCTTCTTGTTAGGTGGGTAGGATTGTAACCCCTGTTTTTTTCATTCTGTGTATTTTTGGATTGTATTTTTCGTTTGGTGTATTTTTTTTTATTTTTTTTCATCTTTTTTGTATTTTTTCTGAACCGTATATTGGAATTATTTTCAATATATATTCGTTTTATTTCATTTTGAGCTCTTAGTGTTTGATTGATCGTCTCTTTTGTCTCGTTCTTCATTGTTTTGGTTCTTTCTTTCATTTTGGTCTCGTTATCTTTATTTTTATTTTTCTTGGTGTTTGGGGTGGTGATTTGGTTGTCTTTTTCCCAATATTATTTATTTGATCCCTAATAAGATTTTTACCAAAGCCAATTTAAAATTTCCAAACCTATTTGTTATCCTATTTGTATTCCTATTTTTATTGACCCAAAATCCAAAACCAATTGGTGTCCTACCACTAATTCTTAATACCCACAACCCAATACCCATAAACCCACATCCTAAACCCTATATATAAACACTCACCCTCACAAACCCTAATCCTAACTCCTACTCACAAGCCCGGCCTCCCTCTCCCTCTCCCCCTCCTTGTTTGCAGCTGCACACCCAACCAAGCCCCAGGCCGAAACCCCCCCAGGCCGACCTCCTCCCTTCCTCGACCTACTCTCCTACGGCAACACACCAAGCCCGATCCCCTCTCCTTGACCATCCCCGCCATCTCCCACACCACCATCATTAACCCTCTTGCACCATATAATCCCTTTTCTCTCTCGTGGTGTTCTCTTCTGGCCGCAAGCCACTTTGATCATATCTCGCTTTTGGAAGTTTGTTCGTGTGGAAATTCTTGCTTGAGTTGCTTGGATTTGTTGATTTGTGGATTTTCATTTGTGGGTTTTGCTCGTATTCTTGATTTGCATCGTTCTTCATCTCTGATTAAGGCAAGTAACTTGTACTCCAATTCATTTGTTTGATACAAGTCAAAAACTTCACCTGTAGTGTAGTTGGGGCTAGAGACGACTTTTGTTTGTGTTTTCCATGATGGGCTTTGTCTCTATTGTGAAAACTTGACCATAGATGACGCACGACACAATATGGACATGAACTAACCTAGGATTCGTTCGTTCTTGATTTTTGATCATGTATGTGAGACTTTTGTGTGAATTCATGTTTTGGTTGAGACCCTTGTGATTTACTTGGCGTGGACATGTTAGTTACCCTAATTCATGATGTTTAGACACTTGGTAGACTCGATTTCAAGTTTGGGTGTTTTTGGATCAATTTTCTTGAATCTATGTTGATTTTGTTTTAAGAAAGAAATCTGTATTTTTGTCGCTGATCTGTGTTGTTTGCTGTTTTGGACTGCTTTAAGTTCAGTATCTTGATTTCGGTATAAAACATGAGTTTTAGATAATTTCGTCTATTTTTAAACCCCTCTAACCTTGCTTGATTTTGATTTCGTATGACTGAGTTATGACTATTTTAGTACAGAGGTGTCGATCTTTTCCAGATTCTGTTTTTCGGTAATTTTGATGACAAATTATTTTAAAGAACTATGATACCCATATTATTTTGATCCAAAACTTTGGTCAGTGTTTCTTTATCTAGATAGAGATTACCCAGAATTTTGGTGAATTTTATTGATTAGTTTTATGTGTTGTTTCATGCTCGTTTATAAAATCTATACTTGCTGTATTTTGCTCGCTGTTCTATAAAGAACCTTATTTCACTATGATTCCTTTTATTGTATGAAAAATATTTGTGAAATGTGAAAGTTAGTATATTTTATCTATTTTCATATCCCTTTGGTAGAATTGGATTTCGTTTCACTGGTTGGGAGATATCATAGTTTTCGTACAGCAGTGTTGGGAATTCCAGATTTGCCAAACTATGTTTTCTTGATGCTTTCTTATTTTTTATAACTGATCTACTTTACTGGAAAAATCCGAAACTTTATATTTAGTTACTGGACATATAGGGGAATTTCCCATATTTTTTGTGGATTTATTTAATGTGTTTTCATGCTGTTTTCCTGTTCTTGAATTCGTTTTTCTGATTTCTGGCTAAACCTATTTACTGTATTCAAATCAGTTTTAAGCTGTATTTTTGTGAATTAATATATGACTTATTTATATTCGTTGGATTCGTGTGGAAGTCTATTTTCCAGATCCATCAACGGATTCAGATTTGGATGTTTGTAACACTGAAAATCACTGTTTTACTACAGTATCGTCTTTCTGTCCTGAACTTGAGATTTGCCTATTTTATTCTTTTATGAGATATCTTGCACTCGTACATGTTTATCTTGTAACTTGAACTTGTCACATGATCATGCCATATTATTCTTGATATATTTTGTACATTTACATGCTTATTTGATATTAATAATAAATAAGCAAGCCGGGGTTTAAGGGACAGATCTAATAGTAGATAATTCAGAAATGTGTACTCGGAAGGAGATCCATTGATCCTACGTGATTACTTGAGACAAGATACTTGACACGTGATTACTTGATACTTGCACGCAAGACACGATACTTGCCATTTGCACAACTTTACACGTGATTACATGATACATGATATTTGGAGCTTGGAGCTTGATTACTTGACTTGTCCCCGAGTATACTGCCCTCTATGGTCCACTATAAAATCTAAAGCGAAACTATTTGTTGTAGCAACCATGTAAGATGGACTGCATGAAGTGCTACCTAGATAGTAATTCACTACAATACTTGATACATGCTTGCTTGTTACTTGACTACATGATACTTGAGACTTGAAACTTAACACTCGATACATGATTACATGATACTTGACACTTGATGCATGTTTACCTGATGCTTGATTACTTGACACTTGATGCATGTTTACATGATACTTGATTACTCGACACTTGATTCATGCCATTTACACTTATCACTTTGCCATGCTAGTTGTTTATTTTGACATCATGCTTACACCATGTTGCTAGTTAGTTTCTCTATGTGCTTGTATCCTATATTATAAGTGGCCCGTAATTTGCAATTGACGGGCACTTGTTTTTCTCTTTTCCTCTTTCCTGCATTCGTTGAATTGCAGATTTTGGAGAACATGTTCCAGATGGTATCAAAGATATGAAGTATTAGTGCTGCATTTTATTATTATTATTTCTTGTAGCTTGCTTGAACAATATTGTATTTGAGACTGGGATTTATTCTTGTATTTGGGCGATGTGACCCAAGATAATTGTTTTATTCAGATCATGACTATTTGAGATTTATGTATTTGGTTTCAAGTTTTCTTGTTGGTATTTTGGCTCATTTTGTGCATGTGGTTGATTAATTCGCTTCTGACTCTGATGTTTCTTAAGAATGTTGTAAGGATTTCTTGAACAACTTATGGATGATGAAAATCATTCGCTGGGCTTTTGTTACGTATCCGTATTCCGTATTCTTTTGGGAAGCGGGACGTGACAACATCAAGTATTTCTTAAATCAAATAAGTGTATAATCTCATCAAGATAAATCAATTCTCATGACAATATTTTACTCTTCTTCTAAAATAAATGTCATACTCTTAAATAAATAATTTTGAGGTCAATAACTCGTTTTCTATCTCAATTTTACTTTTAATTTCTCAAAATATACATGAAAAATCTATGAAACTATTTTTAATAAATTCTATATCATTTTATAGGTATATTAACAAATTTTTCCAAATTTTATTTGCATTAAAAACTCATCAAAATGTCAAAAATCCCAAAAATAAAAAATGGCAGCACCGGGTTTCGAACCCATGCCCACCCGCATTGCTACAGTACTGCCTTATAGCCTCCCCTCTAACCAAGAAGTCCATTGACTTCATTGTCACAAAGACAGAGCGCCAGTCTTAAATACTCACTCTCGATTTTGGGGTTAAATTAAAATAAAAAAAAGAGGGCCTGTCAAGGTTCGAACTCGCAACCTAAGACCACAGGCACGCTACAGTAACGATCTTAAAGCTCAGCCGATAACCAATAAATCCAAACCCAACTACTGTTACGAGAACAGAGGACAAGATTTTGATCATACGGCACAATCACTAGGTCAATTTTATAAAACTCAAACATACGGTCGATCTAATCTTTTTAAGGGACTGTAATTATCTCATCATACTGAGTTTACTTAAAAACAGTAACCCATGAATTTCCAAACTTATATTTCAATCATTAAATCTATACCTCGAATTATTTCCTCTCATTAGTGTATATAAATTGAATTTCATCAATTTGAGTAAAATAAAAATTTGTACCACTACAGTCAATTATATGAATCTATTTGTATCAATTTAACTTCATTACAATTTATTTTAACTACAAGGGATGTCTCAACAATTTTCATACAATTATATATTTTCACATTTGCAAATTAACAAGCATATTTATTCATGGCAACAATTCATTGTTTTATTATCCCAAATCTAATTAACATGATGGCAATTTGTTACTTAATCACAACGAAATTTCTACCATTCATGGCACATACAATAGCATTGGTCTATTCTACATCTATCACATCAATTTAATCCATACTACTCATTTAACATTATTAGCATGCATTTCCTACATTTAGAAAGCACAAAGATCACCCACCTCTAATGAAGACTTGCAAATAAGAATGGTGAGACATAACTTCTAGGGACTCCTAGCTCCAACAAGCAACACCTAATCCTTATCCTCCTAGAAAGAGCACTCCAAAAGCCTCCAATGCAACAAGAACACTCTCTAACTCTCTTTCTTTTTCCTCTCTTGATTTGTTTAGTTTTAGGTGTGAAATGAGAAGACAAAAGGAGTATATTTATAGGGCAAATGAAGCGGTAGAATGTAATCTCATCAACCTAATAACTACCCACTCAACTCTCCCACTCTCCCACTCTCTCCATCACTCCACTCCTGGCCCACTCTCTCTCCCTCATCCGGTCTCCTTCTCTCCCTCCTAAACACGTGCACGTGTTGGGCACAAGTGCACACACACACACAAAATTAAATAAAAATCCTATAATTCTTATTTGTGTACTAAAAAGTTGTTACATGTCATGTGTGAGTCCATGCACAACCAAAATGGAATTTAATTAATGGGCTTGTCTTGTGAGCTTGCTATTAATTAATTAATTAATTAGTCTAGTGGGCTAGAATCTATTCTTAGGTCCATGAGTTTAAAAAAAAGCAAAGAGAATAAAAGACTCATGCATGCTACTAAATAATAAATGAGAGAAAGAAAGTAAAGATGGACAAATTTGCACATGCATCGTACATGCAAAAATTGAAAAAAAAATGCTTTTTTAATAAAATAAAAATACGGGATGTTACACATCCCATACTACATACTTTTCCAAACACAACTTCAATGGAAACATATGTATCTCATACTACATACTTCCCATGGAGTTCGTAGTGTATAGATTTCAAGGTTCGATCCCCCGCCATGCATCCTACTCTTGTACTCTTTTCCGTTCCTGACATTCATCTAGCGACTGATGAGGTTGCATTTTGCCGGTCTAATTTCGCCACTGTAGTCAGTAGTGGTGTCCCTATTTTCACTATGCCCGGTTTTTGCCCATTGCGCCAGGCCTCACTCAAAAGTTCCTACAAACATAAAGGTAGTCCGCAAGCTCACCAGGACGCCTCGAGTCTTACTCACGATTTTGAGTCTTACTCTAGCTCCCCGTCCGTATTAAACAACATAGAACTTGACAGATTTTTAGGATCAATTACTAATGTCCGACAGGAGAATTGTAGTACGCACTTCCCATTCTTATCACTAGAACCCAAAAATTAACAGATGAAACTACGCTGCCCGTCCCCTTTACCAGGCGAGACAGCACCGCACGTGTCCCCTTAACAGGCGAGTACAATCACCCGACTAGTGTCTATCCTATCAATACAAAAGACATGTTCTGGTCTTAGGATACTACTACTAGTCCTGGTCTAGCAACTACTGATCTTATTTGTGCAAAGCTTATTGAATACCCCGATTACTTGCTCGTAAAACCCATTCTTAACCAAAATCACACAGCCCCAGGGAAACCAACATGGACCCTAGACCAAGCTCAAGAGTTGCCCCAACTCGGCCCAAACTCGACCCAGCGACATTGGCGATTTGACCTCCAACGATCGTCAACCACCCTCCTGCTTGGATCTCGACTCGTCTCCGTCCCGCGATCAAATCCTCCATGGGTAGAGATCTGCCGGCGCACGAAGACTGTCTTCATCCACAGCATCCCAAGTTCACAAGGTTAACAATTATCAAGGGTTAAATGGATCGAGAGTCTAGGGTAATAACCATTACCCTAGACAAACAACAAGCTGATTACATTGCCAAACACATATCAAACAGTGGACAATCACAAGTACGATTTAAACACACTCAATTCATGATTCACAAGCTAATTAATAACTATCTAACTCTTAGCAAGCTATAAAAAATGAATAACAATCAAGAGCAACCATGCAAAGATAAAGCAAGAGTTAATCTAATCTTAAAATGCAATAGATGTATACAAGCACAACTCTAACAAGATCAAACCCGACTCAAAAGTCAGATAAACAACATTCTAAGTTTTATTCTAAAGCTGTAGTATGATGAAAATGTACATTCAACCAAAACAGTGAGCTTAACTATACAACCTGTAGCTGGTGCAGCTTGGAAAAATTATCATAAATAATATACACAATGAAATTTCGAGCTCTTGGATTATTTAGAAAAATAATTGTGTCTACTTCAACTTCTCTATTCGGAACTTCCTCAAAATAGTTTATTTAGATGAAGAAAAATAGCCAAAACTGAGGAGCATGCAAAACATCCAGACCTGATGAAATTATCGACCAGTCGCACAATTAAAATCTTTTAAAATATTAAATGAACTCAAAATTCTATGAAATTTTGCAGACATGATCTAGACACAAAGTTTCATGACATATCCAAAACTTAGCTAAAATTTCCAAGTATATAGGAAGATATGATATTTTGAATTAGATGCAATTTACAAAACTGCAACTGCACTACTTCTCAACTTGGTAGGAATTTTTCATAATGACTTAGTATACTATTATAAAACTTTTAAGTTCAAATTCCAAAAGGACACAAAGTTATGATTTTTAAAAGTCAAGCAAGTTAAACTAACAGAGCAGAAATTTTATCCCGAACCAACAACAAGATTGAATTTTATTAAGATAGCAAATCATATAAAAAAATTGCGAAATTTGGAAGAGTTATGATAGACATACATGATAATCTATTTTAAAATTTTCAGCTTCAAATTCATAATAACCATGGAGATATGATTTTTGCAAGTCAAGCATGCTAAAATTCGACACAGCAGAAACTTTTTCCCAAACCAGAAAAAAGATAGAATTTATTAAAATATCAAAAAACATCCAAAATTCACGAAACTTTGTGGAGTTCATAGGCACACAGTAAAGATTCTACCATAAAAATTTCAAGCCAAAATTCGAACATAGCACAGAGTTATGAATTTTCTAATCAACCCATGTTAATCCTTCACAAGATTCAACTTTTATATAACAATTAGCATTCTTAGCACAAGTATTGAACTATAAACATACAAAAATCTTCATTCACATCTTCATGCATACTAAATCTACAACATTTCATATAAAAAAAACCAACATGCATAGAGTTTAGAAGACACCCACTATGAAGCTTTGAATGATCTCTTCTTATCTTTTTCCTTGTTTGGCTCCTCCAACTCCTAGCTACTTACTCCTTGCTCTCCTCCTTGTATGTTAGCTCCCCAATTTTTCAAACCAAGCTTTGAAGAAGGAATTTGAAGTTGAAGAAATGTAAGGAAATGAGAAAATGAAGCTTTTAGAAAGAAGAATGTTTTTGGATTTAGGAAAAATGAAGAAAGAGATGGAAATGACATTTTGGGGATTTTTATAAGAGAGGGGGGTAAGATGGAGGCCACCTAAAATGAGAGGGGGTGAGGTGAGGGTGAGTGGAGTGAGGGGGTGACCACAACTCTAATACAAACACATAGTTTTACTTGTGGTTTAGGGTTTGGATAAGTTGTTTAGGACTTCTAATGAGATGGTTTAGGGTTTTTTTTTTAAATGAATAATTGAACATACAACAAACACTCATACATCTACATTTATATTTATGTATTCCTACACTCATACAATTCATGCATATATATGTACAGGCCCGGTCCAGGCCCAAGCCCAACAAGCCAATGGGCTTGGGCAACCCCCTTCTGATGGGGCAACAAAATTTTTAAAAAAATTCTATATATATATTTATATAGTAAAATAAAATTTAATGAGGGCCTATGTGTAAATTTTAATTTTTTAAAAAAAACTTTCAGCTCTATTCATCTGTCTTTCTCTTCATCTTCTATATTTTCTTTCTCTTTTTCCCAACCAGCCAACCCCATCCGAAACCCGACTTCCTCCACGGGACCACGGCTGACGGCTCCACCGCTCCTCTGGTCCTCCTCCGATCGTAGGCTCGTAAGTCGTAGCTCCTTGTCCTTGGCTTGTAGATCAATCCGGCGATATCTCTCACAACGAAGCTGTTGTCGGGCGGATTAAGTTGCGATCAGGATTCAGGACTCAGGAGTTAGTCAAAGTTGTTGTGGCTGCTGGGATCTCATCTAGCTTCCATCTTTTCCCTTCTCTTGTGGTAAAATTTTCAACTTGTTATTTTTGGTCTTCCAACTGTTTGTGAATATGACTGAGAGAATTTTTCTTTCGCAAATCACAAGTCTCTGTTTGTGGTTGTATTAGGACTTATTTTCTGAGCAATTTTTTCATCCCCAAGCTTTGAATTACTTGAGAAGGATCCTTAGATATCGCTCACGTGAAATCAATTATCAATGCATCAATTTGAAACTTTTCAAATGCAGTGACAACAAGAAATATACTGTGGATAGTTATACCATAAGGGTATCTGACACTCGGATGTGGGATGAGAAGTATTTGGTTAAATGGGGATAATAAAAGTAGAAAATTCTCCTGGGTTATCTACTTATCTTATATAGGAAACTATTGACTGGAGATATATAATATATATTAAATGAACTTTAAAGCTTTTAGCAGGATAGTATCAGAACAGAAGCTAGCAAACTATACAAGGCCAGAGAGAATCGATGCAGTCCAAATGAACGATCGTGTATGAATTGTGAAGGATGGAATTATATCATAGTATAATAATCAAAATTGACAGAAAGTCTTTCTACTCACAGGTCAACCTGCGGAAGAACTTCTTGCATAGCTTTTCTTGATGTAATTTCAAATAAGATCAGTTCAATGAGAATCTGCTCAATCTACTCCAGTTAATTTAAGAAACTGGGAACTGCATTTTGAATTCTCATGTGATTATTATATAACTAGCCAACAAATCCATAAGAACCTGAAAAACTAATAAATATAACAAACACCTTGAACAAATTATTGAAAATGCTTTCGTTTTCAATTGAAAGTTTGAAAAGAAGGCAAAGGCATCATGTAATCAAATTCAACAATTCAAAGTGAGCATGATTATAGTGTTCATATTATTGCCCAATAACTATTCACATAGAATATATTTTCTTAGCACTTGATCATCACACTGCCTTCGTGAACAATGATCACTATATACTGGCTTTGGTTCAAAAGTAAGCAGTGTAGTTTTGAAGTGGAGGTGATACCTTTTAAGAAGAGCTTTTTTCTGATATCAACTTCACATGCATACACCTCTTCAATTGTCAAATAGTGAGTATAAAAAAGATGATAGGTAAGTTAACAAGTTGGAAGAATCCATTTACAATCAGAAGTGATTGCAACAAACAATGAATATTAGGACAAGAACCGAGTGAAGTACTTCTCGGTTATCCTTGATTGTACTCTGGATTTAAGTCATGAAGAACAATTGTCAATTATCATAAGATGCGTGGATGTTGAGGATGTAAGTGGAGTTAAGGTGGAAGAGTTTTTTCTTGGCTTCTTAAAGGTTGATGATACATCGGGACTTGGTCTTTTCAAACGGCTTGAAGATACTTTGGTTGAACTTAAACTCGACATTGATAATATAAGAGGCCAAGGTTATGACAATGGGTCAAACATGAAAGGTAAACATCAAGGAGTACAAAAGAGACTCCTTGACATAAATCAGTTTGTATCTTCATTTTGTCAGCTCAGGTGATGACAGTGTCGGTTTGTATCTTCATTTAAAAACTAAAACACATATCAGTTTGTATCTTCCTATTATTTGATAGAACTTTGGTGCATGTTTATGGTGTCTATCAATTTTGTTTAGAACTCTTATCAATTATGTTTAATTGCTTATGTTGTTTCTTTCCCCCTTTAAACTATAAAATAGTTACATACACTAAATAATGACATAGAAGTAACGGAACTCTGCTTATTGGCAATTGGGGCTATGGGTGGGCTCTTCTTTGATCTTTTCCCCCATTTTCGTAAATACTATGCTTATTTAGGTCTACATAGGAAATAATGTGTGCTTCATCTCGATGTAGGATATCCTGTACTTCAATTTGTCTTAAAGGAAGAACTAATGATGTTGAAATTATCCGTGGGGCACTTGAAACACTTGTGAGTGCATTGACTCCTATTGAGACAGTTCATGGACAGAAAACTGAAGTCCATCCTGTTTCAATAAACGCTAAGCTGCTTTCTCAAGAATCGGAGAGTATATCTCTTCGTCTAAGTTTGCTGGTACGTTTCCTAGCAGCATTCTCTGTTTTGCTGCAAATATTTTAAGCTTGCCTGGTAATTGTGAAGAAAGTTTGTTTCTATGTTGTTATTTTGGCAGCCTGAGGATGATTTCTATGTCAGATACTACTCTACTCTTCAACTTCTTACACATCCACCCAACAGGTAAGAATGCATATGCAACTTATACTGTCTACTTTTACTTTTTGTTGTTATTATTAAAATTTACTAGGGGCAACAAAACATGGACTTGGCTAGGGCAACCCGGATCTCCGGGCCGGCCCTGTATATGTACATATACAACACAATGCATGCCCAATTATTTGAGAAAAGCTTGTATAAAAACAAGGATATTTTTATTCAAAAAAATATATATTAGTATTTCTACATTTTATCTCAAATCATAATTGAGATAAACATTCAATTTTAGTTAAGAAAATATTCCAACTCTGGTTCAACAATTATACCATTGTCGGGTTCAAAATATATTAATTAATATATCTCAATATATACTCAATTAAAATTGAGAAGAATCCAACGTGTGACTCTTAAATGTGCATGGATTAATGTACAAAATAGTTATATACTATTTTGTAGGATCTTAAAACTAATTTTATTTTCGTGCCAAGCACTGTAAGTAATTGAATATCTATACCAAGTCGAATGTAATTTCATAAAATACTTATTGTTCTGCATTGTTGTTATATTGTGAGTATTTTATATGATTGTGATGTGGTATGATGAATATGGAATTGTTAAGTGTGGGTATCGTAATCTGTGTTGTTAGTAATAATTGTGGATTGCTGATTTAAATTATAGCATTATTCATCATTTTATGTAGTTTAAGTGAAGAAGCATGTACATGAGTGGTCTTATGACGTTGTGTATATTGAGATGGTTATTTTGAGTGGTTATCATACATATATAATTCTAGTAATCATGTGTAATGCATTAACATTTGTATACCGGTATATGAGTCTCGAATCTAAGTAACTCATTTGAACTCTCAATGTGCCCACTCTATTAGTGTTGAAAAGTAATTGCACAATTCATTGTGCCAACCACGAACGATAGTTGGGTATGTCTTGTCAACCAGAAGCGTTGACCGTATTGAGAGATGTGCGTGCCTAAATTCCCTTGCATTCTAGAATACTTGCATCTGATTATTTATAGAGTATGGGATACGTAAATTATTAGACAAGTACCGCACTAGGTATCCTGCATTATTTTCTTGTGTGATGACATTAATTATTGTTGCATTTAAATGTAATAAGAGTTTTAGTTGTAATCTAGATATTCTTGTTCTAATACTTACCTAATATATGTTTGTGTATTTACATGTTTAATTGTTAATGAGGTATTTTATAAATTGTCGGCTACTTATTTTATTTATTCAATTACTTTTGGGCGTCAGCTCATTTTATTGTTAATAATTTTTTTAGATTAGTGCATCAAGAACAGGTGCATGAGAATAAAGGAATTGGAAGTTTATGTCTCTTGGGAATAAATTTTTATAGATAGCTTTTAAAGCTGTTTTAAATTATTTTATTGAAGTTTTAAGGAGACTCATTTCTTAAAGAGTTTTAGTTATTTCTTTTGTAATGAATTAAAATATTTTTGTTAGCCATTTGAGCTACTTTCTATTGATGAATTTTATCTCCATGAGATTTGATAATTATTATATTATTGAAATGGTTGTCCTCGATTATGGGAGTTACAAAACCCTCAAACAAATCCATTCTCAATAGAAAGAAAATTTTCAAGTTGTCCCATGGGTACGGTTAGCTTGAATCTCCTTGTTGACAAGGAGATTGTTGAATTTGACAAAGATTTCATACACACATTTTTCAGCTTCTTGACATTGCTAATGGGGCTTATCATGAAGACTCCTCAACAAGCAATCGTTGTTCGGATGCGTGGACAAGCTGTATGAGAGTGTTGAACATCTTGTTGCAAAATATTCTGAGACAGAGGCATGCAAGACAATGCTACTTTGATCGATTCTAACATCCCAATGTCTTGGCTTGGGGGAACTATCTTTCCGTGTAGCCCTCTCGATGCAAGTAGCCTAGAAGCGCGATAGAAAAACTATGTGAAGATCTACTGATTCCGTGTTGATGATTTAAAACCTCGCCGATTTTATAAGTGTCCAAGTTCTGATTGCTTTGCCAAGACTCACTGCTTATACATTTCGATTTCTGGTTCCTTGCTCATGTGGAAAAGCAATGGATAAAAGTATACACTGGACATGGGCAGATGCTGATGCTGAAAGTGATGTATTTTTAAGAGGATGAACTAAGTACATTATCGATGATAATCTAAATATTGGCCCTTCTAATACAGAAAATACCCTTTCTGTCTTTAGAAACCTCGGGATCGAAGATGCATTTGCTCTTAGGAAACAGGTTGTGGATGTGGGCAGAGACGAGGTAACTTTGTTCCTAACATGCCATTCAAAATTTGTAGTTACAAAATCATCTAAGAAGTATCTGCTGATTAGTATCTCTGTGATGATACAGGTTTTGAGTTTGCTTTGAGTTTGCTGAAGAGGCTATCGCTGTTGAAAATGATACTTACTGATGTTTTCTTGCAGAAGCTGGAATCAGTAGCAACAACGAAGAACAAGATATTCTCGGAATTCAAAAAGTCAAATTTGAAGGTAAAAATTAAGCTAGTTTTCGAGGCAACACAATCGGTGTGAAACTACTTCAAGAAAAAACCACAAAAAAGGTAGTTTATATGGAAGAAGGGGAGGACTTTGTGGATGTTCATCTCAGTTTCCATACCTTCCCGTTAGGATTAGGGCCGCAAACAAACAGAGCTACTCGTGAGTAGCTCGGCTCAAGCTCAATCAAAGCTCGCTTGAATCGAGCTCAATAATTAAACGAGCCGAATTCGAGCCTGGATAAACTTGGCTCGTTAGGCTCGCGAACGGTTTGTTAATGGGCTCAATAAAGGCTCGCGAACTAGTAGGCTCATTTAGAAAGTGGGTAGAAGTGGGCCTATATTTTTTTAGGCCCATATTTCTCAATTCAACACACACACCAGACCCTGTCACCCAGTCACCCACATGCTCAGTTCTAACTTCTCTCGATTCTCATCAAACCCTAAATCCTAATCGCCATTGGCGGCCCCTCATCCTCATCCTCCATACCCTAATCGTCCAGCCCTCATCCTCATCCTCCAAATCCTAACCGACTACCTCTTCAACCGCGATCTCCTTCCCCAAAGGTGTCGTGATCTCATCCTCGATGAAGACGTAGCAACAGCTCATGGTCGGGTACGTGGTCACGTTCCAGAAGGTCAAGAGCTTCTTACAAGTTACAACCCAAGCTCTACGAACTTGCTTGGTAAATTTTTATCTTTTATTTTTTCAAATTCTAAGTGCAATTTTGATGCAATGTTTGTCTGCTTTGAGTTTACTAGATAACACTACCACTTGATGATGTCCCACAAAGACTATGATATGATACTGATAAACTTTAAGATATCATCATTGATGTGGGTTAGGAATGACGTGGCCCATCCTGGGCCACAGGATCCCCTCAGGATACGCGCTCTTTCTGATCCTCCGGATCTGCCACATCAGTGCCGGAAAACCTCCTGGAGCTCTGCCACGTCAGCCCAGAAACCACTCCGGCGTCTGCCACGTCAGCCCTATACCGCCCGGCTTTCCACCGCTTCAGCCATTCGGGTAACCGGGTCCGGCCCAGCCCCAAACGGGTCTGGACTCGGTTGGCCTCCCCTATAAATACCAGACCCTCCCCCCTGTCTACAGGTAATCAATGTTTTTCCACTCAAAACCTAGTTACTGCTACTCTCTCTCAGAGACTAACTAGATCGTCGGAGGGTCTGCCACCGGGACCAACCCCGGTGTTCCAAGACCGTCTGGAGGTACACAAGACCTAGGATCCGAGCCTCCCGATCCGAGCCGAGCATCCAGCCTCGCCTCACTCCAGCCTGTCACCGGTACCATTCGGCCGGCCGAGGGTCGTCTGATTAGGAGCTTCCTCCTTTAAATACAAATCGGGTAAAAACTCACACCTGATGCATCCACACGTCTCCCAGAAACAAACCACATCAATCATCTTCTAATCTAATAATAAAGAAGGATATGTAACTAGTCATGTTCCTTATCCTGTCAGTTTTGGGATTTTTCTGGCGAAATTTGTTAGTGTGGTGTTGTTTTGCAATTATTTGATGCATGCTCAAACTGAGTAAATTTATTTAGGTTGAGTAAATGAAACAAAAGGAATTTGATGTGTAACTTATATACACACACGGAGTTTGGGTTATCCTTTCTTTATCTTTTTCTGATGATCAACATTAGGTTCCATTCAAACAGAACGATTTTTGGTACCACTGCCAAACTCTGAAACTGGAAGAAATTCTATATCTATAAAAGAGTTAGGAAAGCCTCACCTTATATATAACCAACATCAAGTTTATTCTAGAAAGGATTAAAGTTTTAATATATACATGAGAAAAATATTTTTAAGCCATGGTCTACAAGGATAAGGAAATGCACACAAAAAGCGCAGATGGGCAAACGTTTCACATCCCAAGTGATCTTCCTTGTGTTTTCTCTGCAGGCATCAATAGGCACCAAGGAATCCTCTTATAATCCACTGGTTTCCATACATGTCCATCAAATAGTTCATTCTGTCCCTCTAAAACACATTTTTATTCATAATGAAAGAATTGTTAGCTATTTTACGTATAAGTCTCGTAAGTATTTTCCATCTGAAATTGGCTCAGCTATGATTAGAAACAAAGTAAAATAGAAAACAAGGAAGAGAAGAACCGTTGTTCAAGCTTTGTTAAAATTTGTCAATTCGAATTGAACTTAACTCGTACTTATTTACTAAACAAACAGAGACCTAATAGATAGTAGCCTTATATTGGAGGAAAGAACCTTTTGAGTTGCATCATAGCATTGTAATAGAGAAGGGGAGGAGGATACTCCACATTGTGTATTCATCACTTTCCTAACCTATGATATTTATTTCATGTATGAGGCATTTCATTTATTGTGTTGTTTATTGTGATTAAATGAACATAATAAAGTCCTTAGAATATTTGGTTCAATACCATGGGATATCAAGTGCATGACTTGATTATGAGATCCTATTAGTTGTAATCAGAACATTATTCTTAAATGTCCCTAGTCAAGTATTATTGTGAATTAGGACAACAATAATACATAAAGACTAGTATGTGCGTAGACTGATGACCACATCTCACGGGTCATGGTTATGAGATATCTAGTCTTCACATGGTTACATATTAGGGTAATAATGTACTGGACTGAATCACCATGAGAACGCTGCATGGATCATTACGTGTCATAAGCAGTTCTCACGGTACTCATGGTGTATGTAGTCCTTTGACTTGAAGTCACTATAGTTTCCTACATGAGAAGTTATATATTTTAATGTCATTAAACATTGCCTGTAATAAGGTGATTATAAAGTCGACGATATCCTATAAATCATGCATAGGGATGTGAGTGACTTAGATAGAATTTGTCCCTCTTACATAACAGGAGATATCTATGGGCCCCTCGATTGAGTAAGACTGCAAAATGCATGGCCATGCTCAAATGAGTTAATATGAGATATTGAGTGTAATATCCTGAATTTTCATCTATAATTAAACATGAGTTTGTTTGATTTCACGTGTTACCCGTGCAAATTTGTGTACATTTTCTCTTAAAAATTATTTATTTTTATATCATGAACAAGTATTTTACATTCTTCTCTTTTTACCATTTAAAGCCTATTTTAAATCCCTAGGCCTAATTGTTTAATTCTAGTCCACACTAATTAATTTAATTATTTTAATTAAATAGCCCATGGACCCCCACTAATTTGAGCCCACTAGTTTATTCCCATTTAAAATGAGACAACTTGTAGGGTAGACTTGTTTTTGTAACAAATTAATTAAAAATACATGAACAATTAGTAACTAGGTGTGCTTTGTGTGGCATGTGCATTGCACATGCACGTGCAATTGTGCATGAGGGGAGGCCGGCCACACTTGAGGGGAGATGGGGGAGTGGAGTGGTGAGTGGTTATTTTGGTCATGGGTAGTTGTTCTAACTCCATAGTACATCCTAGCCCTTAATCGACCTTCATCAAAACTAATCTGCACCCTTCATTTGGCCCTAAGAAGTGTATAAGTAGCCCCTCTATACATTCATTTCTCTTGCACCATTTGAATTTGTAAAGAAAGTGAGATAAAAAGATAGAGTTGTAAGAAATTTGTGTGAGGAAAAAGATTGAGTTGTGCATTCTTGTGTGTTCCTTTCACTAGAGGAGGTCAGCTAGCATTCCAACAAGGAGGGAGTTCGTGTTCATCTACATCAAGGAGGAGGAGAGCTTTGGGTGCACAAGCAAGGAGGAGATGGCTTACAACTAGGAGATGATCGTGTGTTCAACGAGTATTCCTAGGAGTTTGTCTTGTTTTCTTCAATTAAGGTGGGTGATTTCTCTACTTCTAATGTAGATATCATGCTAGGAATTGAATTGATGAAATTGCTAAGAAAAACTAGTTAAATTGGCCATGTATTTGTTTAAAAAGAGACTAATTAGAAATAAATGAATGTTTGATAAATTGATTGATGATTGCCAAAAAAAATTGTGATTATTACATTGGAAGTTATCATGTTGCTATGAAATATGTGTTTTTGAACCATGCTAGAATAAGGAAATTTGCTTGTGAAATGACTAAGTTGATTAATTGAACCATTGATATGTATTATCTTAATTAATGTAACAGGGAAATTTGAGTGTGAAAAAGGGAATTATGTTCTAGATATGTTTGTAGAATAAAAGAAAGTAAGAAATATTCTTTTGTGAAAATTGTGGTGCTAAATTATGTAGAAATCATGGTTGCTTTTCAATGTCGAAAATGTAGACATAGAAAAAGAAAAATTCATGTTTTATGTCAAAAAAATGATTTAAAAATACTGTTATACTGCAAATTTCTAAGATTTATAATCTGGAAACTTTTGGATACAAAATAGAGGAGAAAAGAATCTAAGAGATTTTGAATTATGAAAAATTAGTAATAAACAGAGAATTGAGTTATAAATAACTCAACCCTTTTCTCATCGATTAGTCACCTTGTCCTTACTGGTATTCGAATGCATTTTAAAAACGCCATTATAGCAAAGCGGAGCTCTTAGTCTCGGGTTCGAGTTTCTCCAGAGACTTTATTTTCTGAAATCCGATTCTAAACTCAACACCGAAACCCAAAGATTAAGTACACATGAGTTCGCCATTAAACAGTAGTCACCCTTGGACTTACTAGTCTTCATGTGCGGTTTAAAACCGTTACTGTAGCACGGCGGGGGCTCTGTGCGTGGGTTTGAATCCGACCTTTAGCAATTTTTTTGGAAAATTTGATTCTTTCCTATTTTTATTATTTTAAATAGTTTTTAAGTGTTTTAAAAATTGAGAAAAAATATTAGAATTATTCTAAAAATGCCTAGACTTCATGAAAATTATTTCTATAGCTTTTGACTTATTATAATGATAATTAGAGGCTATTTTGAGAAAATAACTTGATACAAATTATTAGAATGAAATATTGATTAATTAAAGTAAATAAATATTTTTCTTTTAAAAGAAATTTTGAGTACAGATTTTAAATAAGATTGTGTCTTGGAAAATTAAAGTAAGATAAATGTGATTTTTGGCTTAATAAGTGGAGGATTGACATTATGAAAGTAAAGGAATTATGTGAAGTTAAATTATGAATGTGGTAAGTTTGAAAAACGAAATTGTTGTATTATACATGAAATTTGTACATGAAAGTGGAATGAAAGATCATGATGAATTATGAGAAAAATTTGTGAGTATGAATACTCGATTTTTTATGAACTTGAAATGAGATTAAAGACTAGAGTGTAGCTAAGTTAGGGATGGCATTCGGGCCACTCGGGCCGGGCCGGGCCGGGTTAGACCGGGCTTTGCCCGGTCCCGAGCCTACCCTGGCCGGGCTCGAAGCTTACGCGGGTCAGCGGGGCCGGGCTCAAGGTTGAAAACCTTGGCCCGGACCTGGCTCCCGGCCCCAAGTGTAGGGGCCGGGCCGGGCCGGTGTTTAGGGGGATTTTTTTTGTAATATATTAAAGATCAAGTCTTAAATTGTAATTTAATAACAATTGCACAGAATAGAATTTCATAAATTAATGAAGTACATGAATAACTAAAGTACATGATTTAATAAATTTGAAATTCTTAAATAAAACGAAGTACATGAATAAAATTCCATACAAATTAGATCAAATTACAAAACAAGAGAATTACTTGAATTTAAAGATCGAGATGGCCTCTATTTAGATTGAAGAGAAGACATTGGACTACTGTCGTGCACTTCTACTTAACCTAAATATAGAATCTCATCACCCTAAATTTCCCAATTAATTACAATATATTGAACATCATTTTAATGTAAATTGACTAAATGTAATCGTTCAGTCATCGCTACTTGTTGATCCAGCTTGTGCTTCAAGTAAGTCTTGGGTCTTCTCTTCCGTTTTCATCCAATCTTGGGCGCATACTAGGATCTCCAAATTTTTGGCTGTTAATCGGTTCCTGTTTGGGCTCATTATCCTGCCACCAAGAGAAAAAGCACTTTCCAATGCAACGGTTGACACTGGTGTTGTTAGCAAATCTTTAGCCATACGAGAAAGAATACTATAAATTGCTTCATTACTCTTCCAAACTCTAACACATATTCTAAATCTTCAACTGTACTTTGTGCATTATACCAATTCAACTCATTTGGTGAATTAGTTCTTGTTTTTTTTGATTTAATAAGATTTAAAACACTACTACTAGCATAACTCTTTCCTTTTGCTAATAAGGAGGAAGAAGAAGAAGAAGAATGGTCATTTTGTGTTTGTGTTTGTGTAGTGTTGGATGAATAAAGTCTATCATAAGAATCATATAATGTAGTCAAAATATTCTCAAATTTACGAGTAAAAGCAACATAATCAAAATCTTTTATTGCATCGTGTGGTGGATAAGTGTAAAAATTTTCAATTAAATTTTTTGTACCTTCTAATTTGATCATAGGATTTACTACACTAGCTACACAATATAACATAGGAAGTGGATAAAAATATTTTAAAATTTTAATATATGCCGCATTTACCATATCTCCAATAAATGGGTCATTTTGCAAATCTTTAATTGTTGTTATCATAGTCACAATTTCAAGTAAAATACGACTAGATGTAGATGAATATGGTTTTGAAAATTGTAAAGTTGCATCGTTAAAAGGTTCTAAAAATTTCTACAAACTATCGGCAAAAAACCAAAAATCATCATCTAACATTCAATTTTGCATACCCATCTAACATTCAATTTTGCAACACAAAAATCTCTAAGATTAAAACGATAATGAAGAACAACACCTAATAATTCAAAGGCATAATTCCAATGATGTCTAACATCTTTTGGAAAACCTTTATATACAATTCCCCTAAGTTTACACCAATCATGAAAAACTTGATAAATTGGAACACTCAATGTAATATAAAGTACACAATCTCTCATTGCATCAAGTTTATCATTTCCATATTTTAGTGCATCTTACACACAAAGATTTAAAATGTGACAAGCACCCCTAACATGAAAAATTTCGGGTTCTATAGGATCTAAAGTAATTTTCAAGCTCTCAATTGCCTTAGTATTGTTGGAGGAATTATCAAAACCAATAGCAAATACTTTATCATAAATACAAAAATTGTTACATGCTTCCATAATGTGTGTGGCTATAATTTCACCCTTATGTGGGTACTTAACATATCCAAATGAAATTATCCTCTTTTGAAGTCCCAATCCGAATCTATCTAATGACATGTTACACACATCATTAGAACGCCGTTTACTCCAACCCACCCATCCGATGTCAATGAAACTCTAGTGTTTAGTGATTTTAGTGTTGTTATAAAAAAATCCTTAGTCTCATTGTAAACTAATTTACAATCACCCTTAACTACATTTCTAGCAATCTTTTTATAACTGGGGTTGAAGGAGGTTTGTACAAAAGTCTCTACACATTTTTTTTCACCAAACGAATATGGTAATTCACCCTTAATTACTAACTTAGCCATTTATCTATGAACGATATCGTGACCGTAGCTATGACTATCTACTTGACAGGTTCTATGATGTATTTTTTGTTTGTGAGATTGTCTTTCGAAAATTGTGGTTGATATTTGCTTAAGTGAAGTTGAAGTGTACCCGTGCCCGATTCTAATTTAAACTTATATGGTGTTTGACACTTCTTACATATTTTAAGTCCTACACTCTTATCATTTTGTGAAGGGACAAAATTGAAATAATTGTGTACTTCGGAAGTAGTCCCTGTAGTTTTCCTTGATGTTAGAGAAGGACCTTGTTCCGATGGTTGTGGTTCTACATGATCTTCTATTTCGATAGGATTTGAGTGTGTTTCATTTATATCGGGAAAACTATCATAATTCATGAATGTTTCTTTACTATCCATATATGGATTTGGAAGGGAAGAAATGTTATGACTATTGGATTCTTGACTACTATGTCTACCACCACCGCGTGATCGATTAGAGGCCATTTAACTATAAAAACTAGTGTAAAAAATAGAGAGAAAACAACAACTAAATGTATGGCAACTAATAATTAAAAACAAACAACAATCTATCTCAATTAAAAAATAACAACAATATCAAGAACTAGTGAGTGAGTAGTGTATGTATCTTTTACCACTTTACCAAAATTAAAAATAAAATCTAAAAAAATGAGAGGAAGAAGATCAAGAAAAACCAAATTATATGAGAATAATGAATAATCAACTATGTTAATTCTACAAATTAAAATTATGCTAAAATACCGTAAGAAAGTTGAGACTAGGGAGCTAGGAGTAGAAATAGTATTGATTATTGTTGTTGAATGTTGATGAGTTGATCACTTGATTGTTGTTGATTTTCCTTCCTTCAAAATGTAGAGAAATTTGATCTTGATCACTTAATTGTTGTTGTTGATTGGAGAAATAGTAGAGAGAATGAGATATTTAAGTGAATTAGTGAAGATAAATGAAAGAAATGATATGGTATTTGTAGAAAATGCCATTTTTTTGATTTCCTAAAGTACCCCCCAAAACTAGCCAGTATAAATCCGCTGGGGGGCTTTTTTTGTAATTTTAATTTTTTTATTTTCTAAAGAAAAAAAACTGGCCAACGGTCGGCCCGGACTGGCCCGAGCCCGGGCAGGCCGGTTCAGCCCGTCCCGGGCCTCGAGCGGGCCGGGCCTAACCGGGATAAATGTCGAAAAATTGGGACCGGACCAGACCGGGTATTAAGGGGGCCGGTTCGCGGTTAAGACCGAAAATGAGGTGGGCCGAGCCGGGCCGGGCCGGTCCCGGGCTGGCCTGGACCTGATACCATCCCTAAGCTAAGTCCTTATACCGGCATTGAATAAATTCTTTGGGATAAAATATTGAAATGAAAGACCAAGTTTGGGTCATTATTGATTTATGGTTAAGACCGGTATAGAGGAAGTGCTAACTCTAGGGTGTTGATTTTATTCATGATTCTATCATCTAAGGATTAGCCACATAGTGGAGATGTGATGAAAGTAAGAGAAAAACACGAGTATGAGGGTCTCGGATCTACGGTGTGAGAGTATTCATAGGTTGCCTGCTTGATGAGTCATGTCATGGTGTGGATACATCTCCGGAATTATCGGGACCGTGGTGACGCTTGTGGGGTGTTTGGTACTACGGGTGGTGCCATCGATCCATGACGGAGGCTAAATTGTCGATAGGCTCTGCATGATGCATCATGTCACGACGTGGGATTTCCCTCTAGGCTGTCTAGACATGGGCTCGTAACTCATAGAACACCTAGGATACTTACCGTAGTTGTCATAGTAGTTTAAGTCATGGTGAGGGAATCAACCCTACAAGATGAAGAACGATTAAGGGCTTGTCCTCAGACCTATGTAGTATGGGATGCATAGAATCCGAACAAGTGCGCATTAGTGTCATTTAATTATAAATAAATGCACTAAGGACTAAGTGCACATTCACACACGACATCAATATGATAGTCCATCTTAGCTTTTTTTGTGACAAGTGTGTACTTTCTAAGTAAGAAAAATTGATGTATTATATCATAGCATAAGTTGTATGCAATTGACGTGCCCACAGTTTCTATGCAGGATAAAGTGAATGACAAGACTAAAGAATGATTGCTGCTTAAAGAAATGTTCAAGTTGATGTTTAATTCATGTATTATGTTGTAATTTGCTTCTACTATGTAAAATGTAAACATTTTTGTATAAAAGTTTTTAATTCCTTGTAAAATTGCACAAAGTGAAGTGTAAAGATCTTGTGAAACAACGAATTCAGTCTTTTTTGGAATTCAGGATGTTACATTGAGCTCATTTATTTTAGTAAGTCTCTCGGACATCAAGAAACCAAAGATTAAACTATACAAGGGTGACATGCTCTATGCCTTGTGGTCAATTATATATCTGGACAAAAGGACTACACTACATGGTAACATTGGTCACGGATTAGTTATGTCAAATCACTGGCATTCCCGTTACTTGAGTAGCAGTGATGTATTGCTAGATACCGCTCACTATTTGTAATACTAGAATATGATTTTAATATTACTGTCAACATAATGGGAAGCTACAGGGTCACACACTTAGAATGGATCAAAATTAGATATAAATTCATGAGATGAATTTAATTGGGAATCCTAGTAAGACTCGGACTCCTGTCATCATTGGGTAATTAATTAGATTATATTGGCTAACTAAAGTTTAAAGGCCCACATATAAATCTGACCCAGGTCAAATTGTGAGTCCAACAATCTCATTACTCTCTTAGGGTTTATGTTCTGCATCTATATATATGATATGTATTTGTGGAAAAGAAATAGTTAAGAAAACTCCAGCCGTCACAGAAATTGTGTGAGAGAGAGATTGTGAGGAATATCCCTTCCTGCAGCTAGCACTGCGGCGCGAGGGAAAACTTGATTTAACCCATTTGTGTGGATATCATAGAGGCACCGAAATATTGTAGTACCGTGATCAACATACTATGGAGACAACCGATCTATCTTTAAGGCATAACTTCTAAACACGATTTATGGTTTTCGTATGGATCCATGGCTAGGTTTCGATAACTTTTTTTTTAATTTTTCTATTGTGTATTTAATCTGTGATTACCCTCGAAACCTAACAAATCTATCCAAAGATGGCATGGGTGCGAAGACAACTGTAGCGCCCCGAATTTCTAATATAATATCTCAGAAATACGTGACACAATTCCTAGCATCTACCTCAATGTAATAGTAAACATAGCCAAACACAGAAAAAAATTTCAACTTTTATTACACCAATTCTTTACAAACCACAGCGGAAAATTAAACCCCTTGAATTACAATTTCTTTGTTTTACAACACATTCTTTTACAAATTGCATAAGCCACATTATCATTCTACCACATGCATCCAATCCCAAGCTATAGGTACCTACTTGTAAAACATGAGGTTAGAGATAACCCTAAGCTCCAAAACTACAGGGGTCAGCCATAACGGTGTGAGTGACATCAAAGGAAATGCAACATAAATAAAATATAAAGAATAAAGTCATAATCGACACATACCAACAGTAGTAACGGATGAAATATGAAATATAAATAAATAAAGCATGAAAACATCAAGTGAAACTAGATTAAGTGTAAAGTGTAGGAAAACAGAAAACAAACATGCATAAAATCAAGTCAAGAAAACACAAATGCAGTATGATGACTCTCTAATGCATACTTGTCAGATTCTATGCATTCCATACTACATAGGTCCGGTTCAAGGCCTTATCGTTCTCCACTTTATAGGGTTAGATCCCTCGTTATGAAACTAATCCTTCTACGGTGATAGAAAAAAGATCTAGATTACTCCGTGAATAGGCCTGACAACCCTCGATGCGCAAACATCATGTAAGCATAGATAAAAATCGGAGAATCAACTTCCTGCTGTGTACCCCACAAATAGGCATGCCGACCCTTGACGTGCAGATACACAGTACATCCCGTGAATAGGTCCGCCGACCCTCGACACGCGAATGCACTGTATATTCCGTAAATAAGCATGCTGACCCTCGACACGCGAACATACCAAGTGTCCTCTCGGGACACAACAACACACAGTCCTGGAACACATCTGTTGGACTAACCTCTAGAGCATATACTTACGTTTCCCAAGTTCTATCACATCTCCACCAGTGCCTGTACTTATGTTGGTTATTATTAAAACACAAATTTCTCCCTCTCTAGAGTTAATGTATCCTGCTGGACTTAATTCCAACAAAAAAACCCCAAGATCCAACTGGTCAAAATCCACATCATCTGCTAGTTTACAGGAATCCCACTCAACTCCTAAAGACTCACAAATCGAATATCAACACAAAACATTTCATTAAAACTCTTGATCCCTTATCAAAACATTTATATTAAGAAAACTTCTTTAAATCAGGCAAATCCAACTCCATGCAAATACCCAAAAATTTGCAGAATGAAATCTGGAATTAAATCCACTAAATAACTAAGCTTCGTATTTTGAAGTCGTAGAAAAATCACAAAACATCAATTCCTTTGAAAACCATATATATTTTACTTTATAAAGTCATATAAATACAATTTAAATTCTATTATAATGAAAATATAACTCTTTGTAAAATACAATAATCTGTTGCAAAAAACTTCATCTAAAATAGTAGATCAATAATCCATCAGTTTGAAGAAATAATCATTCGAGAAAACAGCAGAAAACTCAAAAAACAATCAGCAGTACAGCTGACGATCGACCGATGTATTAGTTTAAAAAGATAGCGGTCGATTGTCAAAAATTCGAAAACCCACAACTAACAATCGACCAACACTTCGTGTGTTAAATGGGCTCTGTCAACTGACATGTTCAAGAAAACACAGCTTTGAATTTCGTGCACTTTTCTACTGGTACATAGTTTACAATATTTAAAAGTATAAATTGTGAAATATAAAATTCTAAGATGATCAAATACAACTTGTCTAACACACTGGAGTTTATAAAACAGATCAAAATCTCATCGAATTCATGAAACATCAAACTTTCATCAATCTTTCTTCAAAACAAAAAACATGTATGTACATATGTGTATATAGGTATATGCAGTAGTTAAAACATCAAGAAATCACTGATTATAACTAGTACATGGTTCAATTTAATCTCAGTAGCAATAAGAATCAAGATTCAATCAAAACCTCACAAAACTTTAAAAAACCCCAATTTCGGCTTAACAATGTCAGACCCGAAGAAAAACTCCAACTCCAACCTTCAAGACTTGATCTTTTTTATTCAAAAACTCTCTTACAATTGATTAAACACGTATACAACTAATTGTGATCCATTAGCCCATGATTATTTGCAATTATAACATGCATTAGTATACTTTTCTTCATCCAAACATCAAAACAGAATATACGTATGTAATCAATAGTAAAGACCCCTCTCCATTCAATTTTGTGCATCATACATCATACAATTAATTATACTCAATCAAATCAGTAAGAATAATAAAGAAACAGCAAACCCACGATTTCTATTAGGTTTTTTAACATTTTAAATCATCTATATAGAGATTCTATTCATAACATTCATAAAAATTCCACTTTTAATTATCCATCCATCAATATATTCATTATATTATCATACAATCATCTAATATGCATTCTAATAGATAAATCATCACATACAACATGCATAGAACAACAAGAAATCAAACATATGTCATTCACCTTATTGAAGAATCAACCGAAATAATAAGAGAATAAGAAAAAGCTCCTCCTTTCGAAAAAACCAAGATCCCGCTTCGAAACTCCAAGGAAACCAATAATAAAAATAGTCTTCTGATTTTGCATAGGAGGGAGACGGCTGCTACCTCTCTTTCGATGTATGCCTAATTTTCAAAATTTAATTGACAATTTAATTGACAATTTTGCCCTCGGGTGTTACGCACGTGCATTTTGTACTATTGTTGATTATATCCATAACGCATTTTGATATGTATTTTGAATTCCAATTATTTATGCAATCCCGTATTCTTAAAATCACATTTGAGACAACTTGAATGCTGGTTTTCAATCTTGGAGATTTTTACGGGCGACGCACGTGTTTTCGTGCACGTGTTGTAAGCGCGTTCTTCCTTCAAAATAAATTTTCATGAAATGTTTCTTTCCATTTAATTGTGCATGAAAAGTATAATTTTTAAAGTTAATTTTATATTTATTACATATATAGATAATTATTTTAAAAGGACTAAATAAATAAATTGTTTTGTACACAAAGCACGTGCAGGTGCACACGTGCGATGTGCACACATTTTTGGGGGGGACCGGGCTGTTTATAGGAGAGGGAAATTCTGGAGTTTTAATTTTGAAACAAGAGGGAAAGTAAGTTACAAAATTTATAATGGGTTAGTGGTGTTCATGTGGAGGTAGTTATACTAACTACCCATTAGCTTTCTTATAAAAATGCACTCTTAGCCTCTCTTTCTCTCATCTCTTTTCTTTTCTCTCCTGCCCATGCCGAAAGAAACCCACCAAAAACCAGCAAAGCTCTGTCCATTCTCCACCTAAATCATCTATCCCACATGCCTATATACATATACTAATGTATATATATGTGCATACATGGTATGGGTATGTGAAAGAAGATGGGAGTTGTTCTTGATGTTGCCAACCGGAGATGGAGATACTCTTGAGGATTGTTGCTTGCCGAGATGGAGTGTGGGGCTAGCTTTGGTGCACGGATTTCGAGGAGGTTGCAATTGGAGCTTTCTTTAGGAGCTCCTAATTCTAGGAGTTCAATTGGGTAACAAATCTTCATTTTAGGTGGGTGTTTCTTAAATACTTTCTAATTTAAGAGTAGATATTGCATGATAATTGGTATATGATTTATTTGGTTGAAGGTGAATTGATTGCATGCAAATTAATGTAGAAATGAATTGTTACATTTTGATTGATTGTGGTAAATGCAAATTGTTAAGCTTAAATTGTTATGATTGCTAGTTGAAATGCTAGAATTGAAGTGATGGCATGATGTATGAGACATCATTGGTTAAAATAATGCAAATGCGCATAAAAGAAGTGTTTATTGTTAACGTGGCAAAGAATTGTGGCTTTAATTTCAAAATATCTATTTTGAGTATAGAGATTTTTATAAATGAAGTTTGATAAAAGAAAATAGTTCGATTGAATATGCGTTTCGATGCATTGTACAGATTTCATTTGAAAAATGAGAAACTTGTGAATTCGAGAACATATACGATATTGTTTTTAAAAGGAGTATATTCTGGAAATGATTTATATTTTTATATGAAAGTACCAATTAATTACAAAGTCGAAAATTATATGTAGGCTGCAATTTATGTGATTGACAGTCGACTGTTCATTTCCACAGTCGACTGGTAAGTGTTAAAAATGGGTTTTTGTCAGCAGGACAGTCGACTGACTATTTTTCACAGTCGACTGATGCTATCATAAATTTAATGTTGAGTTTTCAAGATATTTGCGGGACAGTCGACTGATACTGCCACCAGTCGACTGAGCCGAACTGTTTATGGTTCTTGAGTTTGAAATTGATTTTGACAAATGAAAGTTAAATAAGTTTTGAATACAAGATTTTATGATTATTAAGATTTGATTGAGTTTTATTGTGAAATGCACACAAGGTTATGAAAGATGAAATTGACAAAGAAATTAAATTGGAACACTGCGGAACAGCCGACTGCCGTATGCAGCAGTCGACTCTCCCGAGTGGTTATGAAGAATGTGAATTGACTGAACAAGTCGACTGGAAGAGTTCCCAGTCGACTGTCCAGAGTGCTTTTTGATATATCTGAAATCTTGTGAATTGTTTGTGGTAAAGATTGTGAATCTGGATATTGGTAAACTCTATCTGTTGCTGCATAAATTTATATGAAATGAATCATAGTTGAATTGAGAACTTACATGAGATGAATCATAGATTTGAATTGAGAATTAAATGAATATGAAAGGCTAAGATCATGATGAGAAAGTCTGTGAGACTCTAAATTGAATTATGAGCTGAAAGTGCTCAATTGGAAGTTGTGAATCGTAAATTGAAACCAAGAGTAGCTAAGTCTCCCCCGGCAATGGAATGAAATGAATTTGAAATGAAAGACCAAGGTGGGTCATGTTGAATAAATGAATAAGTCCGGTTGAGTGGAGAGGCTAACTCTAGAGCTTCAATTTTGTTCATGATTCTAATAAGGCTGTAATGTAAGTAAGAGAAAAACATAAGTATGGGAGCCTCGAGTCTACGATGCGGATGTGATCCACAGAATGCATGCTTGATGAGTCAAGACATGGCGTGGGCAATACTCCAGAATGATCGGGATCTTGGCGACGCTTGTGGGATGTTTGGTGACGGCAAGAGGATCGTGTTCAGGGAGGAGGCTGAATTATCGCAGAATGCATGCTTGATGAGTTAAGACATGGCGCGAGGTTTCCCTCCAGGGTCTTGGACACGTGCTTGTAATCATGGAACGTCTATGACACTTGCTGAAATTACAGATAGATACATAGTGGAGATGTAATGAAAGTGAGAGAAAACACGGGTATGAGAACTAGAGTTTACGGTGTGGGTGTGTGAGTCGCAGAATGCATGCTTGATGAGTCAAGACATGGCGCGGGCACAACTCAGAATGATCGGACTTCAGTCACGCTTGTGGGATGTTTTGGTGACTGCAAGAGGATCGTGTTCAGGGAGGAGGCTGAATTACCGCAGAATGCATGCTTAATGAGTCAAGACATGGCGCGGGATTCCCCTCCAGGGTCTTGGGCACGTGCTTGTACTCACAGACCATCTAGGATACTCACCGTAGTTACAGGAGTAGATTAAGTCATGGCGAGGGATTGAACCCTACAACAATGAAGAACGATTAAGAGCCTTGCCCTCGGACCTATGTAGTATGGGATGCATAGAATCCGAACAAGTGTGCATTAGTGTCATATAATATAATAACTGCATTAAGGACTAAGTGCACCGCACAACACGACATCAATAGGATAGTCCCTTTTGTAACTTTGTTTGTGATCAAGTTTGTGTTTGCTAAAGTATTTAAGAATCGTTATACTGTTTCCGGCATAGAGAGGATGGCCGTGTATAATATTTCGTCAGTTGTAAGCAACTGACGCGCCCACAGTTTCATATGCAGGATTTGGAGTTACATGAAGATATAAAGATGATTTGATGCTGTTGATTATTTAAATGTTAAAGTTGTAACAATTGTACATTCATTATTGTTGTAATTTATTTCCGCTGTTTACTGATGTAAAAGACTCTGATGTAAATTATTGATGAATAAAAGTTTCAAATTCCTTGTAAAATTGTACGAAAGAAGTGAAAAGATCCTGTAGAACTCTCGAATTCAGTTGTTTTGGGTTTCGGGGTGTTACATCTACACAGGTCCAAGGGCAAACACCTACGTATGCCACATCATAGGGTTTAATCCTTCGCCATGAAAAAATACTCGGTAACAAATTCACGGTTTAGACACTCCACGAGTTCGGATTCCAGCCCGAGAGTCCACCGTCAAGCCTATACGAAAATCCTCGTCGTGCGAACATCTTGCAAGTGTCACTCTAGCCCCGGAATATATTGGAGATCTGCCTCCTACCCACCCGACTAATCATGATCCCGGAATCCACTGCCCGATCAATCATAATCCCGAATTTAATTAAGGCTCGTCTCGCTCCGCAAGTAACCATAGTCCCGGAATCCACCGCCAGACTGGGTCTATAGTTTCGGAATCCACTGCACGACTATATAGACACACCCCACTTACGTTTTCCTAAGTTTTATTACATCTCCCCTTAGTGCCTATTCTTAAGTTGAAACATGAATAAATAATACCACTAGAGCTAGCTTACCCCCTTACCGGACTTACACAAAAATACCGAGAATGATAGCCCATATTGGCCCTTTCTGAAAATTAATAATCATTTCCATTACTTTTGCCGGGACCTGGGTCTCACTAAGCCTCTAGAATCAACATCTTTTCATGTTCAACAACTTGGGGTACTCGTACCCTTAATTCATATTCTCATTTTCCTTTATTCATATCTTATTCGATCTTTTAATTTATTCTTATTCCAACTATGAAGTAAACACTTATTGGTTGATCACACAACCAATAATTCATTACCAAGTCCCTTTCATTTACAAAACTCATTTTCATATATATTTATTCTTCAAGAATATATTCCAAATACAAAGTTCATTTTGATCAATAAAACCCCTTTCCAACTCATCCATATTTCAATTATAAATCTCAATTCTATTCAAAAGATAGATTCATTATTTTCATAAAAGATTCTAAAATAACATTGTAGTTAAAAACCCTTGGAATCATCCTCAATTACTTCATCTAAATCCATTTGCAAAATGGTAAGTTCAAAACCAGAAAACTGCACTTCATGCTTCTTGTAAAAATTATATAAAATTATATACTTCATGAAACTTTGTGTTCTTTAGATCAAAATAAAGGTATACAGCTCTACTACAATTTCTTAGTTATAAGTTTCTCTAAAATATTGTATCTATGACCCTTAATTCTTCGAAATCTATAGTAGGAACGAAATATTGAAATACTGCCACTTGTTCAGTCTAGTACAATTCATTATAAATTCACTTCTTTGTGAAAAATTGATTTCTTAGACCTTACAGAAAGATTAACAAGTCTACTACAAGTTCTTAGTTTTAACTTTTCTCAAATTACTTCATTTACGATGCTAAAATGATCAAAAATCGAAATGTGTACAGATTTCCAGCAACTAGTCGACTGCCAACTAGTCCTAAGTGTAACCCCTATTGCTCATTATTTGTATTTTTAATTATATTTAATAAAATCCTTGATTTACTTATTTTACTTTTTGTTGTATTTATTTTCATTTCTTTGTATGGTGTGTTGTGTTCCTCTCTCTTGTGATTCATTCTCTGTTTGGTTCAGCTTTTTACTCTCTTTATTGATCTACAATTTGTTCTTGGTATCATCTATTGTTTAAACCTATTTCGTGGCTTAATTATCTCTTGTTGGATTCTTTTCTCCCTATTGGATACTACCAAGTTCAACCAAACCCATATTGTCCCTATATAAACACCCTAATTGAACCCCAACCCTAATTACCAAACCCTAATCCTATTCTCTTTCCCTCTCTAGCCGTCAACCTCATCTCACCCGATCTCCTATCTCCTGACCCTGACTCCTTGCTGTCGTCGACTTACTCCGATGCCGATAGACACCCCCGACCACCGCAACACCCCTCTCCTCCTTCCCTCATCTGCTGCGGCACCCCCACCCCGTGCTTCCCTGTCCTTACCGCAGTGCCATGACCACCGTTCACCGCTGGGCAACGCTGCCCCTCACGCTATTTTCGCTATCGTCATTTCCCTGTTCAGCGCCGTCGATGCCCCAGGCTACTGCTGCCGCTCTTGCTGTTCGGTTGCTACTGTCTCTTTGTGTGTGTGTGCATACGTCGTGTGCACATGATTCCGGTAGTGAGATTTTCGTTCTCGTCTTTTGCTTGTTGTGTACGTTGTTCCGGAACCATTCCCGTTATTCTGTTCTTCGTTCCTTCGTCTTCATGTTAGGCAAGTAGCTTGTATGTGTTCTTTTTGTCATACAAGATAATACCGTAAATAATCTAGTATGAAAATATTTTTACTTTCATGATGATCCTATTTTGTTAGTTTAACCGTTGACATCATCTCTTGATCATGAGTAGTTACAATAATTGACACCCGTTGCATGAAAACAATTAGATTAGTCGACACCTTGGATGTATGATGTTTGTGACATACCGTATGTTGTAGATGACTATTGCATAGATGTTTGTTGGATGTATGATCTCATTAGAGCATCCACAGTCATCAAAGGTAAAAAAATGGCAATATGCATATTTTACATATGGCATTTAAGCATTTGCTGCAGTCGTCGAATGCTATATTATAGCAAATTAATATAAAAAAATGACAGACGCAAAGTGAAGTTGCGTCCCATGGTTTTTTGAATTTTTAAAGATTTTTTAAGGAATTTTTTAATATTAAAAATCAATTTTTAGTTGAAAAAAAAAATTTAAAGCCCCTCCGGGGACGCAAGGTGAACTTGCTCACCTTGCGTCCCACCCTTGGACGCACTTGCATTTCTAGCATTTTGTTTGGTTAAATTTTTTTTAAAAAAAAAACCCCAACGGATGCAACATGTAGATGCGTCCGAGGATTGCGCGCGTGGAGGGACGCAACATGAAGTTGCGTCCGAGGGGTTTTGGATTTTCCGCTTTTTTTTTATTTGTAAAAGTTAATTTTTTTGGGAACGGCGGAACTCGAAGTTGCGTCCGACGATTTAAAAATAATATTTTTTCGAGCGACGAAACTCGAAGTTGCGTCCTTTAAATTATGCATAATTCTCATATCCGCTCTCATTTATAGCAATCTACTATAGCAAAATATGCAAAATATGTAAAATATGCATATTTAGCAGACGACTGCAGCAATTTTTTTGACAAAATATGCATATTATGCATATTTAGCAGACAACTTCAGATGCTCTTATAGACCATTTTTACACATGCCATGCTAATTTTAGTGACCCAAATATCCCATGCTTTGTATGACATCTTAGATTGGACCGTTTGTAGTTAAGTTTGATAAAATGCTTAAAAGAACTTTTGTTCACTGCTGTCCTATTTTGTACAATAACTAGGTATGCCCGTGGCACGTGCCTATGGCACGTATTCGGAACTGCATATAAATTTAATTGGAGTTATTTGGTTGGGTGAACTGCATATTAAAAATCATTTAATATACCTCTTTCTACCTCTTTAACAATTATTGGTTAAAATGTTTTAGTTTTTTAGGAATTTATCTTTATTGCCCTAAATATTGACTTATCCAATTCTTAAAAATGCACCCACCTTTCTAATACAATCATCTACTCTTTACAGGCCTCCTTTGAAATTATATTGATTCCTAATAGTTTTCTAATACGGCGCCTTTAAATTGTTTCCTACGGCACGTTATCACGAAGAATGATTAATTAATTAAGTTGTTTAGTAAATATTTCAACAGTCTTATTTAAAATTTTACAGGCAGAATTATAGTAAAATTTTGACAGAATTTATCCTGAAATATTATTCCTCTTAGAGCATTAACATCGTAGACAGTCAAATTGAATCCTCCCCAGCCCAATCCAAGCCACATCACACAGGCATCATATATATAAGGCTTGGAGAAAAAAACTTCATATGACTAAAGATATAAAATAAAAGACCAAGATATAGTTTGGAATCATAAAAGATTTTAGGAAATTTTGTAAAAATTTCGACAGAACCTCCCTTAAAATATTAGCCATTTTACAGCAATTCCTTACGGAATTCTGCTCACAATTAAAAATTTAACATCACAGTCAAGAAATATAAATTCTCCCCAGGCCAATCCAAACAACATCACACAGACATCATATATATAGGGCTCTGGGAAGAAAAAATCTTCATATGATTAAGATACAAAATAAAAACCAACATATCGTTTCGAAACATAATAGATTTTAGAAAATTTAGTAAAAATTTTGACAGAACCTCCCCTAAAATATTAGCCCTTTTGCAGCAATTCCTTACGGAATTCTGCTAAAAAATATGACATCACAGGAAATAAATATCAATCCTCCCCAGGCGAAACCAAGCAACATCACACAGGCATCATATATATAAGGCTTTGGGGGGAAAAATCAGAATATAATGCAAAATACAAAATAAAAACTAAAAATTCATTTGAAAACGTAATGGATTTTTTGAAAAACCTTCGAAAAACCTTTAAAAAACCAAACACAGAACCCAATATTCCACAAAATTGCGGGTACGGGTATTAACATAACTATATTATATCATCATTATATACAGTTACTTACATCATCTCCCAAAATGCTAAATATTGCAACTATTACAAATATTACATCCTCCACCATAATAAACACCAACCAACCGAATGAAAAAAATAAAATTATAGGGTTGTAGGAGAACACAATGGTTGAAGTCTTCAAAAATGGGGCCAAACAATGAGCCTACAAAAACAGTAAGAGTTTTGAATCAAATAGTAAGAGTTTACAATAAACAATTAAAACAATAAAAGTTTGAAAACAATAGTAATAGTTTTGAAACAATTACCTTTCAAACAGAACAATGCCTTCAACCAAACATGTTCTTCATCACCCTACAAAAAGTTAAACTGTCAATATATACATAACGGTTCTGAGTGTGGAGGACAATCTGGCAAAAAAAAGAAGCATTAAATTAGCAGCAATTAACAGTTAACATAGGGTGTAGTTGTAGTAAATATAAATTTACCTTGTTGCAACCCCAATTGATCAATGTAGTTGCATTTAAAAATTTGAGATCCATGTCAGCTGCATCTCAGTGCTATTAAAGTTCAAAAGTAAAACAACAATGAAAAAATGTTTTGGTAAGGTAAGTCTATCATATATAATTGGTTTTTTTATTTTGTCATACTGTTTCATTAAAGAAAAAATAATAAGCTAATAGACGACCCTCTTTCTATTTTTCTTCTTCTTATATATGGTGTCAATATGTCATTACTGATAAGTTAATTGATTTGAAGTGTTTGCTGGCTCATTATTGATTTAATGTTTGCCATCAAATAATAGAAAAGGGTGATACTTGTTTTATAGCAAGTCCAATTGTTTGTTTTTGCTAGAATAATTATTTGTTATTGCAACTCCAATTGCTATATAGTTGAAAATTTTGCATCGTCTTCAATATATATATGAGTGACAACCTATTGTTTGTTCTAGCTAGCTAATATATATGCTTAAAAAACTGTAGTTATATTTAATATCCATCTTTATGAGAAAACTATTAGTTATTAGTTATATTTTATATGTTGCTTACTCCCTGGCTTGAACCCTCGACCTCCTCTTTCATCACATGGGTTGCCTCTTCGAACTTCATAAATTCCTTTTTTTCCTCTCTCTACCATTGTTAGTGTGTTAGTGTATCGTGTTTGTTGGTTCTCCATGTCCTCGGTCCAATTCCTAAACACCTGATGTGCCTTGTTTGTGGTGTGCTTGTGGCTCTATTTGAGTAGGACTGTAGGGGGCATCACCAGTGTTTGTGTACTGCATCCTTACTGTATTGTGTGGTGGGTGAGGGTGCATGTGTTTGTTTCAATTTGTCCTTGAAGAATTAGTGTTCCTTGATTTTACCTTATGATAATGGATTTTATGTCGTCTTAATTAATCTAGCACAATGAGAAACTCCATTACATTGTTTGGACAAAATTGTACTGACTTCTTTGGAACAATCTACAGCGTTGTGCACGTGACTACCACTCCTTACTGTCCTTTTAAAGCCTGACCCTAGGTATTCTAAGATGCCCAGAAAAGAAAGGGAGGCACTTTTGGATTAGATATGCCGATGATATGATTAGGAAGCATAAAACATCATCTGATTCAAAGAAGAGGCCGAATCGAGAAGGATGTAGATTATTCACCCCACTTAACAGTCATTTTGTTTTAGCTTTTATCTTGACCACTGATTAGTTGGCAGATTGAAAGTAACAGTTGTAATATATATCAAATAGAAATATATCTCATGTTTAGTTCTCCAATTTCAGATGCTGCAGATTATCTCATGTTTAGTTCTACTTTGGAGAGCTAAGGATGCTGCAGATGTTTGTTATAGTTTATGCAAAGCATGCTAAAAGTAATGGTGAGGATCGAGAATTTTATTTAATTAACAATTCTTCTATGCAGTTTTGGTGAATATTTATGTATGTTCTACATAATGAACTTGGATCTTGTCACACGTTGGTTATATTGTATTATATTGGGTACTTCATTCAGAAGCATGCTCTATACAATTTTGCTAGGCAGTTAAAGTCAAATAAATGATGCTCCCTATTTATTTAAGTGGATCATAATGTACTCCATTTGTGCTGGGTATGTTTGTTAATTAGTATAGAGATACGCATATACAACTGAGCCAAATCTTAATTCAGGTTAGGTTTGCGTGCGTGCCAATGCCAATTAAGTATAAACAACTTGATCTCTAGTGGCAATAGGTGTAGTGATTATGCTCATTGCTAGCAAGCTGAAGGTTGGATTGTTTGAATCCTACTTGCACCAATCCCCCTGCTAAATCTGCACCAATTCCCATTAGGGGTTGTCTGACTTAAGAAAATAAAATTATAGAAACAAAGATAAATTTTGCTACTAAGAGTCATCGGCAAATGAATTTTAAATGATTTGATTTTACATAAACCTAATTTAGATGTGAATATAACCCTAAACAGATACAATCCTAAACAGAGGGTTCAAGCTAGAAACTGTTACAGATTGGAACATATATGTTATAACTCCACTTTAAAAAGTCACTTATGAGTAGTGTAACTGTGAAGTGTGAATTGAAAAAAAGATGATCACACTAAAGGCCTGATAGTGTAACTGTGAAGTGTGAACTGATAAACAGATTATCACACTAAAGACCTGATAAGATACTAATTGTCATTCATATTTCAAGAATTTGTTTAATAACTATTATTGTATATACTTTTCTTTTAAGATCATTGTTATACATCATCGCCCAAAATACTAACTGTTAAGATGATTGTTGCCATGCATACTTATCTGTAGTTATCCTTACAAATGCAAAGGAAATTTAGACACTGTGGTAGCTCATGCACAGTTTGGTAGATGCATTTCTTAATTGTGGTTGGTGAAATTTAATAGTTTGTGGATCATCCATAACACTATTTACAGAAAATGTTGCTATCTTAAGTCTTCTAATTGAATAGTTATAATAAATATTGGTGACTTGAGTTTATGGAGATCGCCTAATTGAATAAAAAGTTTTATTCAAGTAAGGTTCATTAGTTAGAGTGTGAAAAAAGTTTATTAATAGATAATCACAGTCATAAATTTGTAACTTGTATTTTAATCAAAAGTACCTGTATTTTCTAAAATAACTATAATAGAACTTCAGGATAAACAATGTTTGTTGTTGAGCTCAAACAATCTTCTGGTAGGAGTAGAAAAATACGATCAAAACTTGTACACCTAGAGAGTGCAACATAGAGTTGTCCGTGACTGAAAACTGGTGAGCGTAAATCTATCCCCACAATATCAACAGACTGGCCTTGTGCTTTATTTTTTGTTACAGCATACGCTAATCGAACTGGAAATTGGCGTCTTGTCATTGCAAAAGGTAAATCCGAAGACGAAGGTTTAGGGGTTAGAGGTATTCTTGGAATAAAGACCAAATTTTCTACTTTATCGCCAGTTAAAATCATAGCCTCAATTACACGCGTCGACTGAGCACACCGAACTACAATTAACCAGGTGCCATTACACATACCATCCTTTGGTGCAACATTCCGCAACAATATGATTGGGCACCCCACTTTCAGCTCGAGTTTAAATGGTGGTAGCCCGGAAGGATCTAAAGAGTTCAAAAACTCGTTAGGGTATCGATTGGTGATGTTTCGATCAACTCCATCCTCCTCAGACATTTTATCGGCAGTAAAAAATATAAATTTTGGCCCCGGATGAAGATTTAATGCAGCAGCATTAATGAAATTGACATCATCATTTGTCGCTGATAGAATTGTCCGTTCTGTGATATATTTGGGAGTGATAGTGCTAATAACGTTTAGTTGCTGGTAAACGGTAGATAAAAGTTCATCCAATGTGTGACACCTCCGAATTGTTTGAGGAAGTTGTACGGTCTCATCGGGTTTGGAGCAAATCTATATAACAAAGAAGACTTATTTGCCAGTAAGAGTCAAAATGAGAGATTTGCTTAGTTATTACAAAAAACATGTAAGAATACAACCTCGTTTAGAAAATTGGCAAATGAAACACTTCTGATATCGGATGAATCTAGACGCATGTTCACGTTCAAAGTTATGACTTGTACGACATTCCAAAGTAAAGACTTTCTTAGCGATGCACCAACAATTTGTTCTCGAACCCCCTTCGGTACTACTGGTAGAATTTGTTGAAAATCCCCACCAAGCACCACAGTGATACCACCAAATGGATTTTTACTATCACGAATATCTTGAAGTGTACGGTAAACAGCTTCTACACAAAACCTATGCTGCATAGGGACCTCATCCTAAATGATTAGCTTTGCTTCCCTGAAAAAATCTGCCTGAGGTGATTGCTTAGTGAACCCACAGAAGAAATTATCCAACACATCAAGTGGGATGGAAAATGTTGAGTGTGCAGTTCTACCTCCTACCAGTAACAATGATGCAATGCCAGAAGAAGCAACAGTTACAAAAATGAAACCATCTTGACGGCATTTCGTTGCTATTGTATTGTATAAAAATGTTTTTCCCATACCGGCCCCTCCGTTCAAGAAGAATGTAGTTCCCTTGCCGCCCATAACTGATGTAATTATTGCAGAATATACAGATAACTGTGCATCATTAAGTGAATTTATACTTGCTTGTATATTAGCTTGTAGGGCTTCAACTTGCAGTACTCTATGTTCCCAAATAAACTTGTTGCCAACAACCGTACTCCAATTTTGCATAGGATGGGGCATGGGTCGGAAGTTATCTAAGCTCTTGTCTGATTCTTGAAGCATTTGGTTTAAAAGATATAGACCATAATCTAGGACTTGAGCTTGGGTAGGATTGGGAATGAAAAATAATGTACGCAGTTTGTGTTCAAGATCATCACATATATGCACTGAGAATTGGTTTCATAAGGTAAGTGGTTCCAACGGAGAGCATTCCGTAAGAATGACACTAAATAACCTTCTAAGTTGGTAGCCGGTGCTCATAATTGCAGCTTCCTGGTGACATTGTACCCACTCGCCATCATCTTCCAACAGTCCTTTGGCAACACATGCTAATTTGAAAGTAGCATACTCAACATTGTCGACTGCACGTAAGCATTGAAATGATCTTGGTCCCTTCACAACTGTTAGTAGCAAACGCAAATAAAAGCGCTCACCCAAATTTGGACTTGCAAAGTACATTTTGCCGATTGCGTACCCTTTCTTTCTCGGCGTCCACATCTTCGAAGACTTATTCCAAACAAAATGTTGCGGGAACTGTTGGTAGGTGAATGCGCGTGCAGATAAATTGGATGAGCAACACGCAAAAAAACCGGTAAGAGTTATCATTTCTAGTTCGGCTCTAGATACGACGTCGTCAATCCTATCAGCTAAATTATAAACAATACGATGCATTCCAGGCAAATGCAGTGCCAAGCGTACAACCACTGGCACCTCTTCATGTAAAGAGTGTCCAAAAATTCGCCATGCAGCTTCTGGAGGGCCAATATACCGTGCGTCGAGATATTGCTTGATCTCATCTTGTAATGCCCCAATTTTCATTTATGAAAATTACTTATTTATTCTGCACATAGTATGCACGTGTAAATTTCGTAATATGAAATCTTATAATTATTTTCATTATGGATGATGAGTATATGTATATATATATATATATATATATATATATATATATGTATATGTATTCTTTAATTATTTTTATAAAGGCCCTTTTCTTCAAATAAACATAAACCCAAATCTAATTTATTTATTTTTATAAAAACTATTATTTTGGCCCATTAATTAAAGCCCATGAGTTATTTCTATTTTAATTACAACTTGTAATGTAGAACATCTTTATAAGAGTATTTTTATAGAATGTATAATGTACAACTTTTCAAATGGAGAACTAGTGCATGCACGTGCATTGCACGTACACGTGCATGAGCACACTATTTTGGCCGGTTTTGAAAGAAGTGGGGTGAGTGCATGGGTGGTACCTAGTGTGTGGATAGTTACTACAACTCATACTCTCATCCTAGCCCTCCATCCTATAACCATCTACTAAATCCTAGCCCTCCATTTCACCCAAAGATTGAGTATAAATACCCCTCTCACTCAATTGTCTTCTACACTAAAATTTTATTGAAAGAAGAAAATATATTTTTAGAGAGTTGTGAGTGAGTGTCCCTTTTTGGAGGCCGGTCGTCAATACGCAGAGGAAATTCTCGGTTTGACAAGGAGCAAGGAGGAGGAGTCATACTATCGCACTAGGAAGCTTTACGGGATTTCGTTAAAATTCTTCAAAAAGGTGGGTGTTTCTCATGACTTCTAGTACAGAAATCATGCTAGGATTAATAATGATTGTTTATGTAATACCACAGATCTTGAGCTAACAGTCGGCTGGTACTGCCAGCAGTCGACTGGTAGAGGACAGTCGACTGGTACTGCCAGCAGTCGACTGACTATTGAGATTTGTGACAGGATTGAGAAATATAGTCCCATATCGGGAATTTGCGAAGATAAATTGAGTATAAATACTATTGCCGAGGATCAAGAGTCACCAATTCGGTTAGCCACCTTTTGAGAGGCAGCCTGTGGTGGGCGGTGGAACTACATAGTATTTATAATTTGTCTGAGCATTGGGGCGGGGCGTTACAAATGGTATCAGAGCTGACTTTCGACACACCGGGTGGGGGTGTATCTGCACGTCGAGGGTGCCTCTGAGGGAGGGGGGCCTATTCGTGGGGTACATATGTTTGCGTGTCGAGGGTCTGGGGGCCTATTCACGGAGCATGCCGGGTGCTAGAAAGGGCGGTCCTACACGAGATGTGTGTCCCGTACTCAGCGAGGACGCTGATCCCTAAGGGGGGTGTATGTAATACCCCAGATCTTGAGCTAACAGTCGGCTGGTACTGCCAGCAGTCGATTGGTAGAGGACAGTCGACTGGTACTGCCAGCAGTCGACTGACTATTGAGATTTGTGAGAGGATTGAGAAAATATAGTCCCATATCGGGAATTTGCGAAGATAAATTGAGTATAAATACTATTGCCGAGGATCAAGAGTCACCAATTCGGTTAACCACCTTTTGAGAGGCAGCCTGTGGTGGGCGGTGGAACTACATAGTATTTATAATCTGTCTGAGCATTGGGGCAAGGCGTTACTAATGGTATCAGAGCCGACTTTCGACACACCGGGTGGGGGTGTATCTGCACGTCGAGGGTGCCTCCGAAGGAGGGGGGCCTATTCGTGGGGTACATATGTTTGTGTGTCGAGGGTCTGCGGGCCTATTCACGAAGCATGTCGGGTGCTAGAAAGGGCGGTCCTACACGAGATGTGTGCCCTGTGCTCTCAGCGAGGACGCTGATTCCTAAGGGGGGTGTATGTAATACCCCAGATCTTGAGCTAACAGTCGGCTAGTACTGCCAGCAGTCGACTGGTAGAGGACAGTCGACTGGTACTGCCAGCAGTCGACTGACTATTGAGATTTGTGAAAGGATTGAGAAATATAGTCCCATATCGGGAATTTGCGAAGATAAATTGAGTATAAATACTATTGCCGAGGATCAAGAGTCACCAATTCGGTTAACCACCTTTTGAGAGGCAGCCTGTGGTGGGCAGTGGAACTGCATAGTATTTATAATCTGTCTGAGTATTGGGGCGGGGCGTTACAGTTTATCATACTTGTGAAAAGTGGATTGATAGAATGATCGTTGTGTTGAAATTCTCTATGCTACACATAATGTGGAAAACGTGAATGAATGGTAAAGAACTAAGACATTTAGAGAACTGGAGATTACCTGTACAATCGACCGATCATGTTAACAGTCGACTGGTACGATGAAATAAAATATGTACAGTTCGAAATTCCATGAAATGATGTAGTTAATGTGTGTGCCGTTATCTTGACTTTCCTAGCATGTTAATTCGGAGCTAATATTTATCTCCATAGACAAATAATGAGTAAAAGACAAACGTACGATTAGAAATTGTACTTGGGTGAAAGAAAATACTAGTCATGTGAAATCTACATTTAATCGTAAACTATGTTGTAATGATGGTAAATGGATAAGAATTGCATGTTTATGTTGGCATTGAACATACTGTAGTCGAATAAAATGCTGTGTACTAATTGAAGAACAGAAGGAAGAGATATTCCTTAATTCAAAATTAACTTTGATCAGTCGACCGAATATATGTAGCAGTCGACTGTACTGAACATTAAAAGTTTCAATTGAACTCTATAGAACAGCCGACTGGTTCGAATGACAGTCGACTTCCCCGTAAATTATAATTAAATTTTGAATGCTGCGGAACAGCCGACTAGTTATATGCAGCAGTCGACTCTTCCGAGCAGTTTATTGAAGAACTTTCCTTAGCTGAACAAGGCGACTGAGTATGCTCTAAGTCGACTGTCCAGATCACTTTTTGACATCTCAGAATTCTAAGATTTGCTTTGTGATAAAGATTATGAATCTACTGTTGTCGAATGATTATTGGTCGTGACAGTCTAGAAAAAGTAAATTCTATTTGTCTTCGCATGAATTTATACATGAAATGAAATAAATCATTTATTTGAATTTATGAAAGTTTGTATGATTCTGAAAGCTATGAGCATGAAAAGAGAAAAATCTATTGTGATTATGAAAAATGAACCCATGAGCTGGAACGCTCAATTTTTGGTGATAGCGAATTGAAATTGAAACTAAAGGGTATTTAAGTCTCCCACCGGCAATTGAAAAGGATACGAATTGAAACGAATTGTTGAAATGAAAGACCAAGGTTTGGGTCATGTTGAATGAATGATTAAGTCCGGTACAGTGGAGAGGCTAACTCTAGAGCTTTAATTTTGTTCATGATTCTAATAAACTAAGGATTAGTACATAGTGAAGAGGTGATGAAAGTGAGAGAAAAACACAAGTATGAGAGCCTCAAGTCTACGATGTGAGAGTGAGCCACAGAATGCATGCTTGATGCATCAAGACATGGCGTGGGCACTACTCCAGAATTATCGGGATCTTGGCGACGCTTGTGGGATGTTTGGTGACTGCAAGAGGATCGTGTGCCATGAAGGAGGCTGAATTGCCACAGAATGCATGTTTGATGCGTCAAGACATGGCGTGGGATTTCCCTCCAGGTTTTCTGTACACGTGTTTGTACTCATAGATCATCTAGGATACTTACCGTAGTTACAGTAGTAGATTAAGTCATGGCGAGGGATTGAACCCTACAAGATGAAGAACGATTAAGGGCTTGCCCTCGGACCTATGTAGTATGGGATGCATAGAATCCGAACAAGTGCGCATTATTGTCATATAATATAATAAAATGCATTAAGGACTAAGTGCACAATCACAACACGACATCAACAGGATAGACCCTTTTAGTTTTGTTTGTGAAAAAGTTTGTGTTTTGTTAAGAATTGAGGATCGTTATACTGTTCCTGGCATAGAGAGGATGACCATGTATAATTTTCGTCGATTGAATAAACTGACATACCCACAATTTTGTATGCAGGATAATTGGCTTGATAAAGATTAAAGGAGAACTGATGCTCATAAATAATTCGTGTTGTATCTTTGTATAATGTTGTAAATTGCTTCCGCTGTCATTACATGTAAATTATTTGTGATATATGCTTCCGTTGTAAAATGTAAAGTGTGAAAATCTCATGTAACTCTGATGTAAAGTGAAAAGTTTTATTTCCTTGTAAAATTGTACTAAATGAAGTGTAAAGATCCTGTGGAAAATCTCGAATTCAGTGTATGTTGGAATTCGGGGTGTTACACATCTACTTCTTCCAACACAATTGTTACGCGGTCGTTTCCTTTGAAAATATATTTGTGGATATATTTAACACATCTCACCCCAGCACAAACTTCAACATTAATATGACAATTAAACATTTTAGAAAGGTAAGCATTATGGGGTACAACATATCTATCATCAACCTGCTGCCCCCTCACAATATAAAAATGTTTAGTATCACGACGATGGTAGATTGGATAGCCATCTTGATCCATAGTTGTTGCCTCAGAGAACTCTCTAGGATACCTCTTTTGACATTTTTCATTTTCCATGCACGATGCTTGAGGATTTCGTCCACCACACGGGCCATGCACCATACAATTTTTGACAGTTTCAAAAAGTAGGGGATCCGCTATCGAGTCTGGAAATTCAGCACAAACTACTCGTAACATCTGTTTTTTTTATATTTATTTTTTATATATTTTGTTAACTATTTTATTTAAGTTATTTTAAAATATGTTTCTAGGTGTATTTTCCCTTATTAAGTGATTTTATTTGTATTAGAGTGCTTAAATTGAAATTTGAGGTTAAGCGGGGGAAATAGGAAATATATGAGTTTTGGGATGAGTTTTCTCGGTAGAGACGAATCCGATTTGATCCGAATTTTTTTTGGGGCGTTTATACATTAGAGGGGATTGATAAATTGCTAAAATAGTGGAGTTTTTAGTTTGTGGCATTTAGTTACGAATTTTGTTGAAATAACCCATTTTAGGTCTCTTTTTTTTAGTAAATGGGCTTAAAGCCCATAACCCTATTCCTAACAATTATTAAATACCCTAAAAAGTCCCTAAGGTGTCATTTTTCCCTTCACTCTCTCCCCCTTCTCTCCTTGGCCGACCGGACACAAAAAAAATCCCCACTTAGAAACCAATTAGGGTTTTGAAAAACCCATCCACTCTCCACCTCCAAGTTCTAATCTTTTGGGGTTTTAGAAGAGTTTCGAGTGCTCTTCCACGTGGTGGTGTCCGTTGTTTTAGAAGATTTCAAAAAGGTATAAGAAATTGTATGTTAGTTTAGAAAATTGTATGCTTTTCATTTCTTTTTCTAGAAATTGATGTAGGGAGATGTAGAGAGCATATAGAACATGTTAGAAGTTAGGATTGGTCATATCATGGTGAAATCATGAAGTTCTAATTTTGGCATAAAGCCAAATTTCCGAGTATGTGAAGTGGAGTAAGAAACTTGCTTCTAGCGAGTTTAGAAATTTCATGGGAGGTTGTGGAGTAGTGTGAGAGCGTTAATATGAATTTAGAATGAATTTTGTAGATTTAGAACTTAATGGAAACGATTAGAGAAGGAAAAGGTTATTTTTGCACGTAGGGTGTTCGGTGGAATGCCCGAGCGAGAGTGAAGTGAGCATTTGATACATCCGGTGGTATAATTAAGTTTTATTATTGTTGTTAATCCTAATTTGAGATATTAGGAAAAAGAGATTAAGGAAATTAGGAGTTAGGGAATTTTCTTAGTAATAAGTTTCCGATTAATCAATGAATTTTTGTATGGGGACCCGAATTCGAAATCCATCGATGTAACTCACCTACATATGTCATTTGTGACGCATGGGTGAAGACGGATTCGAATTTGGAGGTTCGTAGGCCGAGTTTTGAGCTAATCCGTCCTATAATTTTCTATTTAGGTTGAAAATTTTGAACTTTGATTGGCTACCGGGCGGATGTGGGATCTCGTTTGCTCGATCCGTCAGGTGAGTATGTTGTATTTATGTATATTCTATGTTGTGGCCAAATTTCGTGGCATTTCGATATATTTGGTAGAAGTTATGCTAAAAATTCATTTTTCAGAAAAATACGGATTTTTAAGGGCCAAAAACGGGTTTTTGTGAGAATTGCCGAAATTCACTATTTTGAACACATCAAATCCCTAGAGGTTAGTGTGACGTGTTTAAGCAATAAAAATTAATAACTCACATGGTTTATATCTTTTTCTACTCCGTGCATGTTTCGTGCATGTTTTTGGCCACATAGGCCCTTATAGGCGGTTTGGCTTACGTGGAACGTTGTGTATGGGCTAGCTTGCTATATTGGGATGTTATTAGATATAATTAGACGAAATAAGTAATTGTGGTGCCTTTTGTGATATATACATATTGTCGGTAATGAGTAATGATGTGTTAATTGATGAAATGAAGGATATAGCTTATGTATGTTTTATTATGGTGTTTGTAGTGAACTAATGGGTGATAATATGATAGAATCTTCTATTTAAATCAATATATGCTTAAGTTGTTATAGTGTGGTGAATTACATACCTTGATATTCTTATGATACAATATATTTTCTAGTAATAATCTTATAATGCAATAACCGGATGGATGTATATACGTAATACGATGAGATAACCAATCACATGGCTATAGACAAGGATGTGGCAATTTATTGAATTAAAAGTTGTGATGCTTTATGTTGATTTAGTGAAATGAAAGGATGAAATGAGTAATGGCAATAACAGTTAAATGTTTGTTGACCAGTACCTACAGCAATCCTGGGGGTTTAGGCTAGACCTCCTAATACCCAAGGACCGGCTTGGGGTGCGGTGTTTTTCCCTCCTGGCTTCGGCTGGGAGGAAATACCCAGTTTATCTGGGGTGCGGAGTTTTATCGCCCAAGCTATCGGCTTGAGGCCCGGTTTTCCCTCGATGACAGCTGTCGCGAGGAAGTACCCAGTTTACCTAGGGTGCGGTGTTTTTCCCTCCTGGCTATCGGCTGGGAGGAAGTACCTAGTTTACCTGGGGTGTGGTGTTTTTCCCTCGATAACAGCCGTCGCGAGGAAGTACCCAGTTTATCTGTGGTGCGGTGCTCCCTCGCTGGCATAGGCTGGGAGGAAGACGTAGCCTCGGACGAGTAAGACTCTGTGTGAGCATCGGTCCGCGTGTTTTACTGGGCTGTCGGCTTTCAGTATATTGGGATACTATGGCTCACTGGTCGACAAATCAATAAAATGAAATTTGGCAAATGAAAAGGAAATGTGGAAGTAATGAAAGCTTAGGGGGTACTACGAGAACGAGAAAGAAAGTGAATATGAATAATTGAGTATGAAAAGAAGTGGTAAAAGAAGTACGTGGTTAACTTTTTTAAGTGAAGAATGTGGTGAATGTGTTATTTGTGAAATGAAACTTAAAGAAGTGTTTATGTGATGTTTACGTAGTGTTAATTATTGGATACCAAGTAAAGGAGTTGTCTATGAATTATTGGGATTATTTATGACTTGTTATGAAGTGGTGTTTTTGTAATGCAATAATTCGTGATATGCATAAGAACACTAAAAACAAAGAAATGTGTGTGTGGATGTTATTGTGCTAAAAGTGAAGTGTATTATGGGATGGATATGGAATTTATTTCTATAAATATAAAATGTGGTTTAATTGTGGGGCCTTGGAGTTGTGCCAAGGAACTTCCTGCCCGCTATTTCCTTGAAAATGGTGGGAACTATTTGCCAAGGCACAGCTTCAAGGTAATGAGTTTGATTATGGTTATTAAACGAAGAAAATTTAATAAGAGTACTGCGTGATAAATTTTGTTTCTTTGTTAACCTATATTTAGCTTTGAGTTAAATTTTATGACTCCGATAATGGTAAGTTTTACTCTTCTCTCTTGATTATGTTTAAATTCTTAGTAAATTAGTAAATCATACTCACACCATTTATGGCTAACCCCTGTTGTTTTCTGGAGGTTAGGGGAGTCCCACCCTGAGGAAGGACGACCCTAACTCTCTTGCAGGTATGCTTCCAGCATGGGGATATAGTATAGAGTTGGGTTGTTCTAGTTGTTTGGAGTTGATATATTATCCATGTATTTAATATATGAAGATATGTAGATAGTTGAAGTACTATTTTGTATTACAGTGTAAAATATTTATATATATATATATATATAGTGCTGTGATGAAGAAGGAAAGCACGTACCCACCTCGTTGTGGAGTATTGGGTTCTGTGGTTGATTTTGAAAAAGATTTTCTTAAAGTTTTACAAAAATCCTATCTGTTTTCAAAGGAATTTATGGTTTTTATTTAATATTTGATGTTCTATTGTGAGTTTGGCCCCCAGTGCATATTATTTATGTTGCCTGTGTGATTCTGCTCATTTTGGCCTGGGGAGCCCTTGATAATATTGTCTGTGTTGTGAGCTACGGAATTTTGAGCAGAATTCCGTAAGCTTTTTGTGTTTTGGGGCAGAAATTTCAGGGGAGACTCTACCAAAATTATATTTGAATATACCCATCTTAGTTTATGTTTAAAGTGATATAGAAATTGAAAGAATCGAATTTAGATGTTTAGTTTTTCAAAAAAAAAAATTTTGGGGGTCTTACACTACTTCATCTACTTGTTGGCATGTACGAATTTTGTCTAGATTTGCAAGAAAGAAAAGAGCGTGCATATGAGGTAGCCCGCATTTCTGAAACTCAATGGTAAAGACATGCGCAACTTTCTGACCAAATACTTTTGCCTTCTCTATCCCTTTTCATCAAAGCATTTTTCTTCAACTCAAAAACGCGAGAAACTAAATCAGGGCGATCAGTGGCTTTTTGATGTGGCAATAGAGCTGCAGTTAGTTCTGGCCATTTGGGATTTGCAGTCATGGTAAGAAAAATATCTGGGTGTTGGTAGTGGTGCGTAATAGCCATTGAATCTTGAAAGATTTCAAACATATGTCTTGGACTACCAATGAATGAAGATGGCAAAATGATTCGTTGTCCGACCTGATCAAGTCCTAACCCATCTGCAGCGATGTCGGTAAGACCTTGGTAAAGTTCAGCTCGAAGTTTCCCTGATTAAGCTTATGATATGTCAGTCGATTCTGCTTAGTGGCTGCCCAAGCATCTACAATAAATTCTTGCAAAAGTTTTCCTGCTCTCAGAATAGTTGAATACTCTGTATTGCATTGAAATAAACGATAACTATAGAATTGTATTTGAGTTAGTCTAGCAGTCGAAGGTCTTCCATTGATGACATCCCACTATTTCAAATCTGGTTCCCATCCCAACTCACCATAAGGAAATAGCAAGACATAATGCAAGGGAAAATATGCTGGATGGCACTCGTTAATTTGCATTAACTCATTGTTTTCCCTCAAATGCAGTATGATATCTCTCATACCACTAATTTCAGTTCCATCACCAGGTATAATCACTGCAATCTCATCAGTAGTTGGAAGATTATACCTACGCCGGTCATTTGCTGAATTGTAGTGTAGAACCGCAGGTAAGCTGTGATCCGAAGAACTTGTCTGGTTTAAAATTGTATAAGCTTGACGAAACTTATATGCAAATTCATTGAACTCCAAACAATCCTGAATAATATTGAGAACATCAGATCTCAAATGAGGATTTCGCGATGTACGAAAACCTAAAGCAGAAACTGGATCGTAAATGTAGAGTTGTGCATAAACAGCAACTTGACCTGGTTGTGGTATTAATGACCCCGTTCGGTGGCGCAGCTCTCCATGTATGGTGAATGAGGTAGGCCCCCGACCATGGATGACCCTTTCATCCATTCTGACACCCAAACTCGTAAAAGCATTTGCTGCATTGTATTCTCGAGTATAAGTCCGAAATGAAGTCGATTGTACACTATCACCATCATATAAATCTTGAAGCAGTGGGAGTGGAGTAATGAGCAAAGGTAGCTTTACTTTTCCTTGTAAACAACATTTTCTGAAATAATTATTTCTGGCAGATGAGACCAATAATTTTTCATCATTCCAATGCAATGCTGAACAATAAGAGCAGGTTATATTCATCATGCCGAGAAAGTGTCGTTCGGAATTTAACCTATTAGTTGCGATAGCCATGTAAGTTAACAGTTGTATATATTTTAACCTTATATACACAGGTTAAAGGTAAAATAAAATTAACCTATTCGATTTGGACGTAGCAGTTCGATATTGTCTCTTACGTTGGGCCAATTGACGCGTGGTGCACCCTTCAAGTCTCTCTATTTGTGAATCAATCATATGGCTGAACATGGAGAACAACTAACTAAAGACATTCTGAAAAAGTTAAGATTAAAAAGGCAAACATTATTTACCTAACAGCGTCAGAAGTTTGAGAGGTTCTTTGCAGGCCAATATTTGGCAGTACTGAAGAATTTTGTCCATCATACGTATGTTTCTGTGGTACATTAGAAGGAACAGTTGTTCGAGGTAAACATTCGTCAGTTGCGTCTAATACTCGTGTAGAGCACATTTCAACTTTCTCTCGTTCTCGTCGTTTACGTTAGGCCAACGTAGCTTTCTATATAACACGAACATTATGAGCCTAAATTTGTGAAAATGAATCGTTATAAATGACTGTTTAAGAGGAGAACCACTTACTTATTTGAGAATGTATTAATTTTGATTATTACATCGATAATAAATAAAAGAAGCAGTGTGAGGAAAGATAAAGAAAAAGCAATGTAGATAAAGCAAGATAAAGAAGCAAGATAAGCATATACCGCACTGGACATTTCATTTTCTTTTCCCTTTCCTTTGCCAGAATAACTTGTTTCCTTTCTCTACATTGGGTGGTTAAAAAGTAGGAATTAATAAAAAATTAATAATGAGCAAAAGATCAACCAAGTAATAAGGGGTGAATCTTACCTTGCGAAGAGATATTAGATTAAGCTTGCGTTCATCTCGAATGGTAACCCCGACATTTTTTTGTCGAAGAAATTGCACCTGCAATAGAAAATTATCAATTTTGAATGTAAGTGGACAATTAATTAATGTGCTAAGAACACAATGAAAAGCTTCACTTACTTTTTTTTCCAAGTCAACATCAACCTGTAAGGTATTAAAGTAAACATTAAAATGTGAGGAACTTATTGTTATATCAAGAGTTGTAGATTTTTTTTCTTTTTAAGAAGATACTTACATGGCCATATATAGTAATGTCATCCATTGATGTTCTTTAATTGGAGCAATTGATCTGTATAAAAAGGAGGGGAAATATATAATGATTAACTTTGACGTTCTAATTATTTTAACAAACCAATCAAGACATTGTAGAGTAATATTTTTTCTTCTTTGATGTTCTAATTAACTTTGATTATAAATTATTTTAAAGAACGTATTAACTACTATGATCTATCTTTTAGAAAAGCCACCAAATATATAGGATGATCAAGATAGATGATCAAGAAAGATGATGGTGTTTAGTCGGATGATCAAGAAAAATGAATATGATGTAGAATGACTAAGCACAGTTATTTGGGAGAATCTCACTAAATCCAAAGATTCCATATCTGAAGAGCAGAAAATATCTTGAGTGCAACCCCTAACAATCTACTAAACCTACTATCACTGCTGACAGTGTTTCTGATGTTTCTTTTTCCAAATTCGTTGGTTTACTGAGTCTGTATATTTAACTTTAATCTATTAACTCTCGGCAAAAAGGAACTTTGTTTTTCATTGCACCAGGGATTTGTTGTTATACCAATTCCATTGATATCTTCACCAACTGCATGCTTGGTAGCTTGAATGTTTTTATTATTAATATCGCCTTGGAAATGAAATTATCTCATGAAACTATATAGTTATCAAAACTTTGAATTGTTTATAATCCTTTTTGAGGAGTTGAGATAATCCCGGTTTACTCACCCCAAATCTGCGGTTATCTAACAATTCTAACCCCTGCTCCTATCTAATAAACAAACCTAGAATAAATGCTATGCATTCTATGTTTGATTATGCCTATTACTTGCAAATATTTACAAACGAAATTTCAAAGACATAGCCTTGGGTTGATCTTCATATTGTTTACTACAACCCACATGCAAATTACTTAAATTAGGCAAAAATCGCCACCCATTCTGAACCCTACTCGCCACATTCACAACTCTACTTGACGAAGCGATAGGAGCTGAAGTCATTGAAAATTTGGAACCATCCTCATAAACACGATAAGCTTCCACACCTACAACACTAAGCCCATTTCCTACACCTACAACACTACAAACTCTACAGTACAAACTCTTCGAAATCAATAAGCTCACAGCATTACAAACTCTTCCCTTTATCAATGCTCGCTATACTACTACTCCCTCCCCTAACAATCTCCGAACCAACAACACTAAGCCCATTGCCTACAGAATTATCCAGCATTTCCAATATCGAAATCTACAAAATTCCCCTTAATCCCTCCCAAACCACCCACATTGCCTTCCTTCAATACCCAAATATCACAATACAAACATATGTGCTTTAATCTAAGAAATTCTCAATACCCAAACATATGTATGCATACCGAATCTGTACGTGTTTCATCTACGTTCTTATATGTACCAACTGCACAATACCTAAACTACTGGATGGATCTTTATCAAGTACTTCATATTCAGGCTTGTTTGTGTTGTGATATATGTATAATAAAAAGAGGGAGGAGTGCAGTAAGCCTTGAGTTTATTTATGAAATCTCTGTGAAACTTGTAACTCTTTTGGAGTGTGGAGATGTGAGTAATTAGGGGTTATTACAACTCTTATACTATATGATCTCCACTTGGTTGGTTAAGAATTTATTCTTTCTACTTCTTTTTATACTATATGATCTCTACTTGGTTAATTAGGCAGTCTGTTTATCATTTCAGGCAGTCTGTTTGGCATACCACGGTTATACAATACTAAAAGTTGGAGCAGGAGACAAAAGATACAATACAGAACCAAAAAAAACTCATTAACATTATAAAAAAAACTACTAACAGAGCAAACAACATCAAACACCTTGCGAGCAATTTCCTACCTATCTATAACATCGCATCTAAACCTTGAAAAATTAGCAATGTGACAAAATCATTCGACAAATCACACTATGCATTCTTCCACCTTTTCTTCAAAAATTAAAAATTAGTCAGTCAATCTTCCATCATTCGACATTTTCTTTTGTATGGAGAAGGTGGAGAATGATCACCTTGTTCCAAAATCTTCCACAAATCTCTCAAATTTATCTAAAAGATACCCAAATCTCTCAATACCCAAATTAGTCAATCGCTCTCAATACCCAATAACCAACAAAAACAGCACAAAAATAGCACACCCAAGCACAAAAATAGCACAATCGATGGTTGGATTTTGTATACCTGCGATGGTGAAATCGATGGTTGGAAGGGGTCGCTGATTCTTCTAATCGATGGTGAAATCGACTGGAGGTATGAGAGCGGAAGGGAGGAGGAGGGGGGTTGGCGACTGGAGGTGGGGGCCGATGAGAGCTGAAGGGAGGAGGAGGGGGTTAGGGTCGGGAGGTGGGCGGGCGCTGAAGACGAAGCGGAGGTGGGAGAGAGAGAGGGAGACTGAGAGAGAGCAGGGAAGGCGACGGAGCGGAGAGAGCTGAAGGGAGGAGGAGGGGGTTAGGGTCGGGATGTGGGGGGGGCGCTGAAGACGGAGCGAAGGTGGGAGAGAGAGAGGGAGACTGAGAGAGAGCGGGGAAGGCGACGGAGCGGAGGTGGGAGAGAGAGGGAGACTGAGAGAGAGCGGGTAGATAGAGAGAGGGAGACAGTGAGAGAGAGAGAGTGGGCGGGAGAAAGAGAGAGAGAACGGGGAGAAAGAGAGAGGGAACGGGTTGGTTTTGGGAGAAAAAGAGAGAGAGAGTGTGTGTGTGGGTTTTTGAATTTGTGGAGTTTGAAATTTGGGCGGGAAAATATGTTTTGTGAGAGTAGATCTGGTCCATTGATTTTGGAAGAGATTGAATGTGAGCCACTTGATAGCTTTCATTGTAATTTATTATATAGATTTCGACCGTGTTAATATCAATAAAATAAATAATTTTGTGAACATGGATTGTAGCCTTTGTTTTCTAGTTTTCATAACTTTCGACAGATATGAATTCAAATTTTTAATGCATGAGTTATTGCCGTTTTAATGCAGTTATATCGTATATTCCAGATTCTGAACTATATATATTCTGTATGAAATAATATTTCAAAACTGATAATAAAAGTAGAATTTGAACCCTATATTTTGCTTAGTATGTTTAAAAATGAATGGGATCAATCCCTAATTTTTTTTGGAATTAATTAATGACTTTTATATCTCATTTCATGCTTTGAAACCAATTAAAATATTCCAAACTGCATGTTGTTCAATAAAGAATTATGTTTTCAACCTGATTCTATTCGTTTTTTATGAAAACTTTATGAACATAAACTGTAGACTGATTTGTTTATTTTATCACCCTTTTGACGGATCTAGATTTTGAATTATATTTTGAGAATTATCTCAGTTTTGGTACTGCTATGTCTGAACTTTCAGAATTGAAATTGTGATGCATTACTCTGTTTTTCCAATTTTGTTGACCATACTATCTGTAATATACATTCATGATATTTTATATTTTGAAACTAGATATGTTAGGAAATCTTCCATATTTTTTTTAGATTTAATTATGATGATTTTAAACTCTTTTCATGCATATAAACAAGATTTTGCATTTCTGGCTGAACATGATTGCTGTATTAAATGTTGTTTTCAACCCTGTTTTTGTGCCTGATATGTGACTTATATATATGTGCTGGAATTGGCAGAGAGTCCAGTTTCTGGATTTGGTACAGTAGTGTCTTTTTGTCCAGAACTGAAAAATGTCGTTGTTTTGACTATTATGAGTTGTTTTTATCAACCGTTACAATCACTATATCATCTTAGACTTATTTCTTGTTCTTGTCATGTCATTAGCCTGTTTGTATTCGTTCATGCATGTTTATTAATAATAAAAAAAATCAAGCCGGGGTTTTTATGGGAAAAGATCGAGTAGTGGATAATATAGAAATATATATTCAGAAGGAACTCGTTTCTCCACTGTTAACTGTGGTACCTACTGTTTATCTCTGGATGCATGAGGGCACGATCCATGACACTGTTTGTTATTACTGTTACTATTACTGTTACTGTTTGTCTAAATATATTGCTCTATTTCCACTACAAAATCTTAAAACAAAACTGTTTGTTATAGCAACCATGTGGTAAAATCTGAAACGCATGAAATGCTACCTAGTTAGTAAAGAATATTAGACATTAGAATAACTATTTACACTATCACATCCAGTTACGGTTACTGTGGAGTGTTGATTACTGCTACCGTTGGCACACTGTTATTGTTATGCTTCTCCTATTATCACTACACTACTTACTGTCATCTGTAGATTGTTATATTTGCTACCATCTCCATGTTAGTATTATCTGTTTAGTTTAGTTATTTTTCCTTCATTTTCCTACTTGTATTGCTTGCAGCCCAGACTTGCATCTAACAGGCATTATGTTTACTTGTTTTCCTATTTTCCTTGTAATTGTCATATGAGGTTTTGCTGATCAATTGCCTACTGGAGTTGGTGAGCAAAAGTTTTGAGCTGCGCAATTGGAATAATTTGCTTAAATATTTTGATGAACTATTTTATTTCATGAACTGTATTGAGACTTGTATTTGGGCTTATTGTTCCAGGATTATTGTTTTGTTTCGGATTTAGTATTTGTTGGAACATTTATTATTGATGCAATAAATACTGTTGAGTTATGATTGTTTTTGCATGCCTGGTTGGAGTATATTGTTATATTTACTGTTATGATGAGTGAAGCAGATCCGTACAACTAATGGATGGTGAAAACTATCTGCTGTACTTAGTCGCGTACCGTATTCCGTATTCCTTTTGGGAAGTGGGGCATGACACTAAGTTTATACTTTATTAAAATAGTAAACGACATCCAAATCTTATGAAATTTTAAAAGGATGTTCCTGACATATACAAGATGCTCCCATAAAAGTTTTAGTTCTAGATTCCAATTATTTTATTAAACATCATTTTCTGAAGTGCAACTAATATTAAAAACAACTTTCTTTCCATGAATTAGCAACTTTGTGTACAAATTTATATCCAATTCATTTAATCTAATAATGATGTATTACCATGCACCCAAACAACATCATTTCAACTTATCTACATGACAATCTTTTAGTTAGCATGCATTTTCTTTCATAATCATATTTATTAAATATTCTAAATAACATCATCATAAAACTAACCACAACTCATATGTATAAATAATGTCATACATCAATTATCCTACACATGCATGCGACTACATTTTAGAAAGTTCAAGAAGTCACCCACCTTATAGTTGCAAAAGAAATAGGAACTTCTAGCTCCAACAAGAATGTGACTTCCTTCTTCTCCTTAGCAAGCAGAGAAAGCTCTCCTTCCTCCAAGCAAAGAACTCAAGCCAATCTTTCTTTCTTTATTTTCTCTCTTTTCTTTTCTTCTCTTTTGTTTCTCTTTTGATTTTTGGTGTAAAGTTCATGAAGTAAGGGGTGATATTTATAGGGTCAAATGGGTGAATGAAGAGACACCCATTAACCAAATATAAATGTTCATTATCAAAATTAAATACCACCATAAAACCAAAAACACAACCCCCAACTCTTCACCTTTTTGGTCGGTCATCCTTTGGTTTTCCCACATGTGCACTTTTGTTCACGTGCAATCTACGTGCACACACTCTCATTCATTTGTTTATAGTCCAATTGTATATATTTATTACATGCCAAGTGTGGTAACAAATTTAAATGTGTATTTAATAAAAAAAATCTCATGGGCTTCTATTTTGCAATTAGTTTCTTTTGGGTTTTTAAAATAGATTAGGGCATATGGATTCAAAATAAAAATAAATACCTTAGATAAAATGAGAATATATATGCATGATTCTTATGAAATTCTTTGTGGAATAAACTGCTTAAAATTTGCGCATGAAATGCACGCATAAAAACAAATGTTCAAAATATGAAATAGATTTGATTAGCAGGAAAATGTTTATAAATAATCGGAATATAATATACAAAAAAAATATTTATTTTGGTAATGTTACGGATATTTTGCGTGACAGTGAAATTTACATCATCGATATGTGCAATGCACGTAAAAACACAAAGATTAAAATTAATATTCGAGTTGGCTAAAAATAGGATAAGAATTAATTTGAGATAACGGGAAACATATAAATAATCGAAATATAAAATGCGTATGATATTTATATAAAAACTAGATTTTCCTGTGGGCACGTGCCTACAGCACGTCTTCGAAACGATACAACACACGAAAAGCTCTGTAAACAGTAAAACAACAATTATGTAGTTAAAGTTTGAATAGTATGATAATAATTAGTTGTAAATAAAAGTCCATGTTTCTATTAGTATATGTCAAAAAATAATTATTAATGAGGGTGTAAAATCCAACTTCCTAGAACTTTAAGTGTGGAAAATGATGAAATTTAATTGTTGAAGAAATATTTGTTATTTTCAATATAACATGTGCAATAAAAAAAGCATAAAAATTCTGAAAATTTTACAAACCTGAAATTTTAAAATCTAAATTTCTAAGTAAATAAAGAAAGAATGGGAGAGAGAGAGAAGGAGAGAGAGAGAAAGACAGAAATATGAAAAAGTGAAGAGAGAAGAGAGAGATAGTAATAAAGTAAGGAGTTTTTTAGTTTTGGCAGAAAAATTTTAATTTTGGAATTTGAAATTTTGGGCGGAAAAATATGTTTTGTGAGAATCAATCTAGGCCATTAATTTTAGGGGAGATTGAATGAGATCCACTTGATAGCTTTCTTTGTAATTTATTATATAGATACGTTACGAATATTACTCGTAACGGTACAAAATATACGTGCGTAACACACAAGGGCAAAATTGTCGTTACTCAATTTTGCAGGGTGTTACAGTATGTGAAATATCTGAGTGATTGATTGTGAGATAGAAAAGCATCACAACAGGTTGACGATAGCGTGTGGCTAAAAATAGCGTGTGGGATTAGGTAAGGGATCACAACTTGACATTCAATTCAAGTGGAGTAGGAGAAGTGCGGGTGTCAACTAGAGCCGCACAATTGAGTATTTCGGCAGTAAACTTATGTTGTGTTATAAAATATCAACGATCTAAATAATCGGCCATACGACCGAGAAAGAAACGAAGAGGGCCAAGATCTTTTATGTCAAACTAGTGTTGAAGATGACTTTTTATATGAGCAATGTGATCTTGGTCATCACTATTAATAATCATGTCATCCACATATAGAAAAAGTATAGTCTGACACCCATATGAAGTAGAAATAAACATTGCAGGATCATTATCACTAGCATGAAATCCAGCACTTTGAAACACCTTTGTGAAACGACCAAACCAAGCACGAGGAGCTTGCTTGAGGCTATAAAGAGCATGTCAAAATCAACAAACATGACCATAGGGATGAGAAAGACAAGGTGGAGGTGCCATATAAATCTCTTCAGATATGGACCCATGAAGAAAGACATTCTTCACATATATCTGAAATAATGACCAACGTCGAGCAGCTGCAGCAGCAGCAACAATAAGAGTATGACCTATGGTCATCTTGGCAACAGGGAAAAATGTCTCATCATAATCAATGAAATACTCTTGAATAAAACCACGAGCAACCAAGTGAGCTTTATATCATTCAATAGAACAATCTGGGTTTTAAATTTGTAGAGCCACTTGCAATTTATAGGCCTCTTACCAGAAGGTCGGGGACAGAAATCCCAAGTTCGAGCGTCCTGTACATGCAATTCATCTGTCATAGCAGACTGCAATTCTGGGTGAGTAACTGCCTCACGATATGTTTGGGGTTCCCGATAACTTGATGTTATTACTAAAAATTTTGGAAAGCAGTGGTGGTAAAATTTGGGTCACGATATCTGATTGGTGATTGATGTTCTCCTAGTAGGATAGCAAGGAGTTGGATCCACATGTTGGGGTAGCGGATCCACATCAGGAGTGATAGACGGTTCTTCTGGCATGGTTGAGGAGCTCTCTGTACTAGGACTAGGCTGTGTGATTGTTAGGATTGGCAATCGGGTCGACTGGGTCGGGCCAGGTCGGACCTGTGCGGGTTGAAGAAGAAAGTGGGCGGGTCCGAGTTGAGTCGAGGGTTTAACCGGGCCGGGTTCGAAAGTAAAAAACTTTGACCATGCCAACCTGCGAACACATTCGGGCAGTACCCGTGTCGGGTCGGGCCAGGTCGCGGGTTGGCCCGGTTAGAATTTAATTTAATTTTTCTTTTTTTTACAAATTCACTTTAAAACTTGCATATATTATTCATTTCAACTACTATGAATTTTTTTACAAGTTTTCTACATTCAAATACAAGTTTCTTTCCATCTCTTTTAACCTTAAAAAATTAATAAATAAAAATTGTACAACAAGTATAAGATACTAAGAGATTAAGAATTAAACAAAATTGTATATATATTATTCATTTCAACTTGTATGAAATTTGTACAACAATTTCTTTTTTATAATTTTGTTTTTACAACATGACTTTAAAAAAAGTTACAACTACTATGAATTGTTTAAAAGTTTTGTACATTTAAATACAAGTTTTTTGTTTACTAATCTTGTTGTTGGACTTCAGGCTAGTTTCTACCACTTGTTGATGTAGATGCCGCTTTTCCTTGAGTCCGGTCTTCCACTTTCATCCAATCATCAGTGCAGACGAGCATCTTCAACATTTCCGGCTTCAAGCGATTCGTGAAATCTGTTAGAACTCTGCCACTTGTAGAAAAAGTACTTTCTAAAGCAACTGTGGACACAGGAGAAGTTAGTAGATCTTTAGCCATATGTGAAAGAATAGGAAAAAGATTTTCATGTTCTTTCCACCAATGTAGCACTTCAATCTTAGTACTAGAACTCTCACCATCTTATTGATTATACCAATTTAATTCATTAGGTGCATTAGTCCTAGGTTTTTTTTGATTGAATACGAGCAAGTAAATTAAAAGTCGCATCTTTTAATATACTTTTACCCTTACCTCTGGAAGTAGAAGAAGAATACGTAACTATACTAGTTGTACTATTAGATGCAAAACTATCATAATAATCGTACAAGTTATTCAATGTTTTTTCAAATCTAGGTAAAAATTTGTTACAATCAGTTTTAGAATCATCTCCAAGTAAAGTAAGAAAATATTTCAATCAAACTCCTCATACCCACTAATTTGATACGAGGATCCATAACAGTAGCAATACAATACAACATAGGGGGAGGATTAAAATACTTCAAAAAAAATTGAGCAGGTTCAACAATATGATTTATGTATACGTCAGAAATCATTTCTTGAAAAGTTTGCATCATGTAATGATTGAAATAAAAATACTACTAGAAGTAGAATCATAAGATTTAGAAAACTTCACAGTTGCGGTTTTAAAAGGTTCTAAAAATCGTAATAAAGATTTGAAACAATACCATAACTCGGGAGTCATTTGAAAATTTTCCATGTTTTTTGCAAGACAAAAATCGTTTATAGTATCTTTGTATTGAGTTACAACATTAAGTAAATCGAAAGTAGAGTTCCATCGGTGTTTAACTTGTTTAGGAAATTTTCTAAAATATATTCTCCTAGCTTTACACCATCTTTTAAATTCTTGAAGTATAGGACCACTCAAAGCAATAAAATGTACAAAATTTCTAATTGAAGTTATATATCGATCGGCTACTTTCAATGCATCTTGTACACATAAATTTAAAATATGATATGCACATCTAATATGAAAAGTTTCTAAACATGGAGGATCTAATTGTGTTTTTAATGTACTAATTGAAGCATTGTTGTTAGATGCATTATCAAAACTAATCGTAAAACTTTTATCACGAATATATATGAAAAATAACACAAACTTCTAAAATACGATGTGCAATAAATAAACCACTATGGGGATACGGTAAAGCCGCAAGTGAGATGACTCTCTTTTGAATCATCCAATCACTATCTATCCAATGACAAGTTAAGCCCATCATCGGAATATCGTTACAACCTTTCAAACAATTGGAAGTTAATGATACCCTACAGGTTAAAGAAAACAAGAGTGCAATTAAACCATCTCTCATTTCGTTGTAAAGTTTAAAACAATCGGATTTTAATGTGTTTCTAGGGATTCTTCTAAAATGTGGATTTGGTGCATTTTGGTTGAAAGTCTCTACATTCCTACTCTCGGAATAGAAAAAAGGTAGCTCATCCATAATAACTGATTGGGTCATTTCCCGACGAATAAGATCGGGATCATAAGGTTGGCTATCTATTTTTCCAGTCCAGTGGTTGATTTTTTGTTGGCCTTGTTGGTCTTGTACTAATTCTACATGTACACTTAAAATGTGTGGTTTAATTGTACCTGTTTCCTCACTTTTCTTACATTTATAACTCTTGTCACAATGTTTACACATCTAATGTCCTACACCCGAATTGTTCTCATCGGGGATGTAGTCATAAAATGTAACCCCTGTTTACCCAAATCCGTATTTTCTATATATTTTTGGTATTTTAAATTTTTGTAAACTATTTTTTCGCTTTCAAATTCTTTTTCTTAAAACGTATTTTTGGACCTTCTATTAAGGTCTATTTTTGATCTATAATTTTATTGTAACTATTTTTTTTATTATTCTTATTATTGTTAGTACTACTTTTGTTTCTATTATTATTACTATTTCTGTTATTATTATTACTATTACTACTTTTATTATTTTTCTCATTATTGTTATTGTTCTCAATATTATTATTATTACTGTTATTTTTAATACTGATATTATTATTATTTTTATTCCTATTGTTTTTATTATTATTAATAAAATTTCTATAAAATCTTAATTTGTATATTTTTATTAGTTATTGTATTTTCCTAAAACCCAAACCCATTTTATTCCTTATTCGATTTTGAATCCACAACCCTATAACCCAATACCCTATTCTAATAACCTTAACCCATTTAAATATCCACCTAACTACCCAATCCCTGTTCTTAATCCTACCCGAAACCCAACCCTATTACCCCCTAAACCCTACCCCACTGCTATATAACTACACCTGTTCATTTTCTACCCTATACAGCCGCTTAAACCCATGCAGCTGCCACTCCCTTTTCATGTGCTCTCTCTCCCGACCTCCCCGTTTCCCCGTCCCGTCGCAACACCCGGTGCCGCGGCAACACCAGCTTCTCGTTCTCATCCCGACCTCCTCTTCGTCCACCTCTGGCAATCCCCTACCCTCCCGTCTCTCTCTCTCTCCCTCTATCCCCGGTGTGCACCCCTGTGCTTCCTTCCCCATCGCGGTGCGCTGCCCTGCCGTTTCCCTTGCACTGCCGAACCCCGATGTCCAGCAGCCATCGAACACTCCCTGGTCGACGATGCAGCGCCCAGTGCTGACCTCACGACCTCCTATCCTGTTGCCGTCCTCCGCCTTGCCGCAAGTCCCGCTGCTCGCCGTCGCCAAAGCCGGTGCTGTTGATCATGGGCTTGATCATGTTGGATGTGAGTCGTCTATTTGATTGCCATCTTGATCTCTTGATCTTGATTGATTGATTCCTAGCCATTCGTTGATTTAATCTTAATCATCACCATCGGGGTGATCTTGGCCATCCGTTGGATCTTGATCATCATGCTTGATTGGATGTGGGTCGTCGATCTCCTCTTGATCATCCAATTAGATCCTAGCCATCAGATTTCTTCTTGATCGTCACGATCATGATGATCATCAACTTCTTTTGATCGCAGTCGTTCGATCTATCGATCTTGATCTTCATCATTATCTTCATCATCAGGGAAATCTGGTCGTCCGATATGATCTGATCATTTTGATCTTGATCTTTGATCTTAGCCGTTCGATTGTGTTCGTGATCTCGATCGTCTTCATCTTGTTCGTGATCGTGTGTTCGTGATTGGTTCGTGTTCCATTCGTTGTGTTCGTGTTCGTGCCCAGGAATTTGTTCCCATTATTCTTGCTTGGAGTCATTTTCGTCGTTGGTTAAGGCAAGTAACTTGTATTAAATTCCTTTGCATATACAAGTACCAAATACCGCTTGTAGTGTGCGCGCACACCACTTTCACTTAGAAGGACCCTTGCAAATAGCAAAAAGTAAGAAAGAGAAGAAATAGGAAAGAAAATACAAAATGAAAAAAAGAGCAGATTTTTTTTGTACTGTGTGAATTATTTTGTTGGGTTCTAGAGACGATTTGTGTGTGAATTATTTTGTTGATCTTGTCTCTATAGTGATGATTTGACCATAGTTGCCTCACGCATACATGACATGATATAACTTAGGATTGACCCCATCTTGTTGTATATATGCGTGTTGTTCATGTGATATCTTGTGCTCGTTTGTGTTATTCGTTGTAGACTTGTCTTGGACTTGTGAAATTCCATATAACATGGTTGCTTGGACATCTAGTATACCCTATTTCATGTTTGATAGTATTTTGGATGAATTTCGTATGAACTAGTTGATTTCGTGCATGAAGGATAATTTTAGTTTTGCTGGCTTTTTAGTTTTGATCAGTATTTTAGACCCTATTAAGGCCAGAAACATGATTTGTAGAGAATTCTGTCTATTTTCTAACCCTTTTGATGAATCTCAGTTTTGATTTTCGGTTTGTGAGTTATGTCGATTTTACTACAGTGGTGTCGAAAGATTTTAAGATTTTGTTTTCTATGAATTCTGAAGAGTAATCTATTTTTATTTTGGTGTTAAGGTTATTATTTTGATCTGAAATTTTTCTCAGTACTTCTATACTTGATTGGGGTTTACCCTGAATTTTGGTGGATTTATTTGAGATGTTTTACAAACATTTTCATGCTTGCAAATAAAGATTTTACATGCACAATTTTACTTCTGTTCAGTAAAGAACTTGATTTTTGACCTAATTCTACTTGTTGTTTCTAAATTATTTCTGAATATGAAAGTTAGCCTACTGTATCTATTTTCTTACCTTTTTGGCAGATTTGGATTTGGATTTAGGGTTTGTAAGATATTGATGTTTGCATACTACAGTGTTTGTGATTTCATATTTACAAAACTACTGCATCTTGATGTTTTCTGATTTTACGTGACCACTCTATTTTTATTGGAAAATTATGATGCTTTATATTCTGATACTAAACATATAGGGGAATACCACAGATTTTTTGTGGATTTAATTAAAGAGTTTTCATGTTGTTTTCCTGACATTGAATACAATCTTCTGATTTCCGACTGAACGTGTTTTCTGGATTCAAACTTGTTTTGAGTTATATTTTGTGAAATACTATATGACTTATATATGTTTGCTGAATTCATCCTGAAGTCTATTTTCTAGACCTTTCGATGGATTCAGATTTGCATGTTTGTAACAACGGGAATCTCAGTTTTACTGCAGTATAGTCTTGCAGTCCTAAACTAGAAATATGGTTATTTTATCCTTTTATGTGTTATCTTGCACCCGTACATGTTTATCTTGCAACTTGAACTTGTTACATGATCATGCAATGATATTCTTGCTATGTTTGGTACTTGTACATGCTTGTTTGACACTAATAATAAGTAACCAAGCCGGGGTTAAGGAAAAGATCTAATAGTGGATAATTCAGAAATGTGTACTCAGAAGGGATCTATTGATCCTACATGATATTTGGAGCTTGACACGTGATTACCTGCAGTTGCACACTTGACACAGAGCTTGATATTTTGGGTATTTGGAGCTTGTTTGGAGCTTGTTATTTGGTTATTTGGAGCTTGTTATCTGGTTACTTGGAGCTTGATACTTGATTACCCGAGAGCTTGTCCCTGAGTACACTGCCTACTATGGTCCACTATGAAATCTAAAGCGAAATTGTTTGATGTAGCAACCATGTAGTGTAGGCTGTATGAAGTGCTACCTGGATAGTAATAACTATAAGACTTGATACATGACGCTTGAACATGATACATGCTTACTTGATGCTTGACTACACGATACATGAACTTGATACTTGGCATTTGACACATGTTACATAATACATGATGCCTGATACTTGTTCACTTGATACTTGTTACTTGTTACTTGATTTCGTAATACTTGTTACTTGATTTCGTGATACTTGATTCGTGATACTTGTTACTTGTTTACATGACACTGGATACATACTACTTGTACTTGTTCACCGTACCATGATAGTTATTTTACTTTGTTATCATACATATTCCCTATTGTTAGTTTTCCCATGTCCTTGTAAACTGCATTACAAGAGGCTCGTAACTTGATTTGACGGGAGTTTGTGTAACACCCTGAATTCCAAAACAGACTGAATTTGAAGTTCCACAGGATCTTTACACTTCTTTCGTACAATTTTACAAGGAAATTAAAAACATTTCTTACATCAGAGTTACATTATACATTTACATTCATACAGCGGAAGCAATTTACAGTAATTACATGGAACAATTATACAACATTTAAATCAATCTTTGAGCAGCATGTATACTTCAATTCGTCAAGCTCATTACCCTGCATGTAAAACTGTAGGCGTGTCAGTTCATTCAACTGACGAAATATTATACACGGCCATCCTCTCTATGCTGGAACAGTATAACGATTTTCCATACTTAAACAAACACAAACTTGATCACAAGACAAACTACAAGGGACTATCCTAATGATGTCGTGTTGTGATGTGCAATTAGTCCTTAATGCAGTTGTTTACATTATATGACACTAATGCGCATTTGTTCAGAGTCTATGTAGCCCATACTACATAGGTCCGAGGGCAAGCCCTTAATCGTTCTTCATCTTGTAGGGTTCAATCTCTCGCCATGACTTAATCTACTACTGTAACTACGGTAAGTATCTTAGGCATTCTATGAACTACGAATTCACGTCTAGGTGCCCTAGAGAGAATCCCAACGCACTGACACATGACTCATCATGCAGGCATCCTGTGGTAATTCGCCTCCTACCATAAACGTGACACCACCTGTAATCATTAGATTACCCCATAAGCGTCGCCACCAGGATGGTACTCTGGAGTAGTATCCACGCCCTAATCATGATGCATCATGGGACATCCTGTAAATACTCTTGCACCGCCAATCCAATGGCCCTCATACTCATGTTTGTCTCCTACATTCATCACATCTTCACGATGTATCTAGTCCTTAATTTAATTGAATCATGAACAAAATCAATCCCTTAGGGTTAGCACTTCCACTATACCAGTCTTATTCAATCATTTCTCATGACCCAAATCTTGGTCTTTTCATTTCAAATTTCATCTCAACATTTCTTTTATTGCCGGTATAAGGCTTAGCTACATCCTAGTTTTTAATTTCAGCTCATAATTACAACACCGAGTTTTTCATACTCATAAGATCTTTCTCCATGATTAACAAAAATTTTCCTTTTCATGTTCATAGCAAATGTATATTCATATTCATAATATCCTTCATAACTCATCAGTCCTTCTCCTCCTAGAATGAGCCACCACAAAGTTCCTCCTCCTTGCACTTGGTGAAACCGAGCCTCTCCTTTGCCGTGGGTTGTAGTAGTCGGCCTTCAAAAGAACACACACACTAATGCACTCAAAACTTTTTACTCTCTCTCAATCTTTTACTCTCCTATATGGTTTTCTTTCTTTCAAAATAAATTTCATAGTGTTATATGCATAAAGTATTTATACTAGTTTTAGGGTGGAATGGAGGGCTATAATTGCATTAGATGGTTGTAGATAGATGGCTAGGATACAAAGGGAAGTTGTGGCAACCACCCATGAACACAAAAACTACCACTCCACTAATCCACACCCCCATTCTCTCTCCTGCACACACACGTGCAAGCACGTGTCCCAACTAGTGTCCCCCCTAATTAAAGTTGTACATTACAAATTAATTAATTGTCTACAAAAATGTGTCTACATGACAAGTTGTTTAAAAGAGTAATTAATTCATGGGCTTTGAAAATAGTGGGCTTTTAGAAATAAATAATTAGTTTATTAGGTTGAGCTTTATTTAGAAAACAAATTTAGGATTCTTAAAATGGGCTTAAAAGAAAAGAGAAGGAAAGAAATTAATTATTTGCTTGTGTTATATAATAATCATTCATAAGAAAATATTTTTACACAAATTTACACGTGCACAATACGTAAAATCAACAATCTCACATTTAATAAAAATATTCAGGGTATTACAACACTCTCTCCTTAGAATAGTTCCGTCCCCGGAACTACAATAAAAGAGCGAGAAAGCAAAACACAATAAGAAGAAAGAAATGAAAATACAAATAAAAAAAAGAGCTCAGGATGATCCTTCATTATCTTCTCCTCAGATTCCCAAGTAGCCTCCTCAACCAACTAGTTTCTCCAGACTACCTTGACCATCGGTATCGTCTTGTTCCTCAAGATTTTCTCCCAACGATCAACAATCTCAACCGGAAGCTCAATGTAACTCAGATCCAACTGCAAACCCTCCAGCACTTCGGGCAAATGATGACTTGGATCTGGAATGTAACCTCTCAGCATAGACATATGAAAGACATTGTGCACCTGAGATAACTCTTCCGGTAATTCAAGCCGGTAAGCAGTTTTCCCAATCCGCTTCAATATCTTATACGGGCATATGAATCTTGGGGCTAACTTCCCACCTTTGCCAAATCGAATCACACCTTTACTAGGTGATACCTTTAGAAAGACAAATTCACCAACCTCAAAGTCAAGGTCCCTTCTCCAGTTGTCTGCATAGCTCGTCTACCTATTTTGAGCATCCACCAACCTCTTCCTGATCAGATCAATCTTTTTAGAGGTCTGATGCACAATCTCAGGCCCTAACATCTGCCGCTCCCCAACTTCAAACAACAAACATGTTCTGCACTTCCTGCCATACAAAGTTTTGTACGACAACATCCCAATACTAGTCTGAAAACTGTTGTTGTAGGCAAACTCCACCAAACCTAGATGCCTTTCCCAACTGCCTCCAAAGTCTAACACACAACACTGAAGCATATCCTCAAGGATACAATTGACTCTCTCGGTCTGCCCATCGGTTTGTGGATGAAAAGCAGTGCTGAAATCCGTCTTGGTACCCAAAGATACCTAAAGACTCCTCTAGAAATGCAAAGTAAATCGCGCATCTCGATCAGACACAATGGTTAACGGAACACCATGAAGCCTGACGATCTCACCAATATACATCTCAGCTAACTTGTCCATCGAAGCAGTAAGTTTCATCGCCAAGTAGTGAGCGGACTTGGTTAGTTGATCGACTATGACCCAAATCGCATCATTGCCCTTGGAACTCTTGGGCAAACTCATGATGAAATCCATACTGATGTAATCCCACTTCCATTTCGGAATAGGTAACGGTTGCAATAGACCTCCGGGTTTATGATTCTCAGCTTTGACCTTGTTAACAAATCTCACACCTCGACACAAATTCAGCCACAATACCACTCTCTCTCTCTCTCTCTGAGTCTCTACATGCCTCTGAAGAGACACAATGAGACTACTCGGAATTGGTTCTTCCTTGTCGGAGGAATCATCAGAAGAATCCGGAGGTGGAGTGATCTCTCAGGACTCAGGTCATTCCTCTTCCAATTCTTTAGTATCCTCTTTATCTGAATCAACTTGCCCAAGATAGTAATCCTCCTCAACAATGTGCCATTCGTCATCTTCAGCTGGGTCGAGTGGTCCGCCATCTTAAAGAAAGGAGGAGAAGAAACATAAATCGTAGAAAAACACAAATGTAAGTGACTTACATTTAAATCTCTAGACTCAACACACACTCTAGTGTCCACTTCTAGGGTGTTGTTCCTTATAAATTTGTACTACTTGGAAGCGTGGCTCTGATACCACTTGTAACACCCCGAATTCCAAAACAGACTGAATTCGAAGTTCCACAAGATCTTTACACTTCTTTCGGACAATTTTACAAGGAAATTAAAAATATTTCTCACATCAGAGTTACATTATACATTTACATTCATACAGCGGAAGAAATTTACAGTAATTACATAGAACAATTATACAACATTTAAATCAATATTTGAGCACCATGTATACTTTAACTCGTCAAGCTCTTTACCCTGCATGTAAACATGTGGGCGCGTCAGTTCATTCAACTGACGAAATATTTTACACGGCCATCCTCTCTATGCCAGAAAAGTATAACGATTTTCCATACTTAAACAAACACAAACTTAATCACAAGACAAACTACAAGGGACTATCCTAATGATGTCGTATTGTGATGTGCACTGAGTCATTAATGCAGTTGTTTATATTATATGACACTAATGCGCACTTGTTCAGAGTCTACGCAGCCCATACTACATAGATCCGAAGGCAAGCCCTTATTCATTCTTCATCTTGTCGGGTTCAATCCCTCGCCATGACTTAATCTACTACTGTAACTACGGTAAGTATCTTAGGCATTCTATGAACTACGAACTCACGTCTAGGCACCCTGGAGAGAATCCCAATGCACTGACACATGACTCATCATGCAGGCATCCTGTGGTAATTCGCCTCCTACCATAAACGCGATACCACCCGCAGTCATTAGATTACTCCATAAGCGTCGCCACTAGGACGGTACTCTGGAGTAGTATCCATGCCCTAATCATGATGCATCATAGGACATCCTGTGAATACTCTCGCGCCGCCAATCCAATGGTCCTCATACTCATGTTTGTCTCTTACGTTCATCACATCTTCACTATGTATCTAGTCCTTAATTTAATTGAATCATGAACAAAATCAATCTCTTAGGGTTAGCACTTCCACTATACCTATCTTATTCAATCATTTCTCATGACCCAAATCTTGGTCTTTTCATTTCATATTTCATCTCAACATTTCTTTTATTGCTGGTATAAGGCTTAGCTACATCCTAGTTTTTAATTTCAACTCATAATTACAACATCGAGTTTTTCATACCCATAAGATCTTTTTCCATGATTAACAATAATTTTTCTTTTTATGTTCATAGCATTTGTATATTCATATTCAGAATATCCTTCATAACTCATCATGTCATTAAAATTTCAATTTCATGTACAATATCATGCATAAACAAAGAAATTCAATTTGTCATATTCAATAGTTCATTCTTTCCACATAATTCCGTTATTCTCATTTTACCAATACTAAATCTAACATTCGTACTTTCATTTTTCTTTCATTATTAAAACTCTTTTCAAATCATCTTTTAATCAATACATTTTTCTTTATCCAAAGACAATTTATGCTAACAATTTATAGTAATTTTTTCTTGCAAAAATAGTTTCAAATATACTAGGACAAAGGTTATAGAAAATTATCTCATGAAAACTGAATAACATTTGAACTCCAGGGCAATCGACTGTCAAAACATAGCCAGTCGGCTGTTCTGTGAGAATTTAAAACTCGAAGACAAATACTCAGGGTAGTCGACTGTTACAATACAGTTGATCGACTGTTCTGCAGAGATTTTAAAACTCGAAAACCAATCGTCAAGGTGTCGACTGTTACAATACAGTCGGTCGACTGTTCTGCAACTAGAATCCAAAATTTATTACCTGACAGTCGACTGTCGATTGCACGAGGTTGGAATTTAGGGTAGATCATGGATATATTTTTGACATTTAAACAAGTATTTTCACTCTAATTTGTATTCTATGTTTACAAATTGCAAAATTCCACTTAAACAAATCCTATACTCAACTCCTTGCATTAAGACTTTATTAAAGAAATGTAAACTTTTGTTTTCCCCTCTTTATTCACAATACTTATAATCAAGGTTGCATTCCTTGAGCAAGTATTACAATGGTTCAATAAGCGCAAATTTTTTTAATAATTCATCTACTAACCATACATGAACATTTTTCTACAATTATATGGTTCTAATTCCACAATTTCATGGCAATAAGTTAATTTAACTACATTAAACATGAACTACATTTACTCATTCATCTACCAAGTCCTTTTTAAGGTCAACAAGTGATTTTCTTATTAGTTCTTTTAGCATGCATATGTATCAAAATCCCTAGCATGATGTCTGACATTCGAAGTATAGAAAAACACCCACCTATTTGAAGAAAGTACTACAAAACTCCTATAATCTCCTTGTAACGCCCCGAATCCCAAATACAACTGAATTCGAGAGTTCTACAGGATCTTTCCACTTCATTTAGTACAATTTTACAAGGAAATTTGAACTTTTCACTTTACATCAGAGTTACAAGTAAAACATTACAATTTACACTTCACAGCGGAAGTAAAATTACAACATTTAAATAAATGTACAACAACATTGAATAATCTTTAAGCATCTGTTCCTCTTTAACCTTTATCATGTCATTTACCCTGCATAAAAACTGTGGGTACGTCAGTTTATTCAACCGAAGAACATTATACACAGCCATCATCTCTATGCCGGAAATAGTATAACTTATTTTCCATATTTAACAAATACAAACTTGTCACATATCAAACTAAAGGGAATACCCTAATGATGTCGTGTTGTGATTGTGCACTTAGTTCTTAATGCAATTATTTATGTTACATGACACTAATGCGCACTTGTTCGGATTCTATGCATCCCATACTACATAGGTCCGAGGGCAAGCCCTTAATCGTTCTTCATCTTTGTAGGGTTCAATCCCTCGCCATGACTTAATCTACTACTGTAACTATGGTAAGTATCCTAGATGTTTTCTGACCTACGAACTCATGTCTAGGCGCCCTGGAGGGAATCCCATCGCACACACATGACTCATCATGCAGGCATCCTGTGGTAATTCAGCTCCTACCATAGACATGACACCACCCGTAGTCTTCAAACATCTCACGAGCGTCGCCACCGGGACGGTACTCTGGAGCAGTATCCACGCCTTATCATGACTCATCATGGGACATCTTGGGATACGCTCTCGCCGACAATCCAATGGCCCTCATACTCAATGTTTTTCTCTTACTTTCACCACATCTTCACTATGTAACTAATCCTTAATTCTATAGAATTATGAACAAAATCAAAGCACTAGAGTTAGCCTCTCCACTAAACCGGACTTTTTCATTCATTCAAACATGACCAACCTTGGTCTTTCATTTCAAATTTCATTTCATTTCTTTCCAATTGCCGGGGGAGACTTAGCTACTCTTTTGTTTCAATTCTAATTCAGAATTTCCAAGATTGAGCGTTTCCAGCTCATAAGTTCATTTTCATAATCATAATAGATTTCTTTTTCAATAGCATGATCTCTAAATTTATTTATGAGTCCATAATCATACATGGAATTTTATACTTCATCAAATATCAATTTCATATCGAAATCACTTCACTAAATGAATATTCACATTTCATATTTTTCACACTATTCTCTAATGAGAATAATTCACATCTATCACATAATATAATTTCTATCTTTATTTCACTTCTTTTCTAATATTTTATTTCAAGCCCTTTTGCAAAGTGCAACTTTTATAACATACAAGTGTATAATTATAATTCTAAATTATACATTTTATTTTCAAAACATACTCCATTTCATGCAAATAATCCTCAAATTATTTTTCATAAACTCCATATATTTTTAAGATAATAACCATATTTTTTCCATATTTTTTTCAATCATAAAAATCACTAAAAAAAATATTTTTTCCCCAAATTAAATACTGGCCGAGCCTAGTATTCGAACCCACAACAAGAGAGAATGCAGCCAAAGGCACAGGCCACTAGGCCACTTGCACCGGCTGCAATTCATTTTAATTTAAAAACACAAAATAAAATAAGCGATGCTACTGGGAATCGAACCATCGACCCGCACAACACTGTAGCAAATAAGAGCATCCCGATCACTTGAGCTATACGCTCAGGTTGTCATAGATAAAACTCGAAGTTTATTTAAAACAATTCTCTCTGTTTATTAAACATTTCGATGTTCAACAAGCTCTCATTTCATTTTGCTTTTATAGAATTTGCTGTAAATTTCCAGATTGACTAATACCATCATAAATTATACTCCAGTATATAGAAAATAATTTTTTTCCATATTTAAAAACATATTTTTCATACAATTACTTCGAATTGCGAACTATCACTACCACATTTCCTCTTTTTCAACATTTCTTAACAATTAATACCACTAATCTCTTTATTAGCAAACTTCATATTAATTTACTGTTTTTAATCATTTACCAAACATCCAAATCTATATTTTAATTCATTCACTTCAATATAACACAAAGATTCATTTAAACACATAAAGTAGCATTGTTAATCTACTAATTTTTTGTATATAATTCATGGTGTAGATAATAAAACTTTCTTCAACAATCCATGGCTATAATCAATTCACACAAAATTTAGACTTTACTAATAAAACCACATACAATTGCACGTCCACATTCCAATCAATTTATAGATCAATTTTTTCAATTAAATGTGTACTCTTATTAATCTTTTTCATGCATCATTTTTCCATTCAAATCTAGCATGCATTCCTATTTAGAAATATAGAAAATTTACCCACCTTATAGAAGAAAAGTACAATTAGCAACCTCCTAAATGAATGTCCTTGCCAACGAACGATCCTCCTCCTAGAAGTGCGCACTCGAGCCTCCAAGCACACCCAAAACCGAGAGCTCCCCTTCTTGTTAGCCGACCTCTCCTCTTCCTGATGCAAGCACAAACCCACACAATCTCTCAATCTTTTAACTCACTAAATAAACTACTAGATATTGTATTTTAAACTATAAGCTTGGAGGAAATAATTAGCACAAGAATACTAGCCGGGGGGAGGGGGGGTAATTTATACTAAAAAATAGGAAAATGGATGGCTAGGATTGAAGTAGGAGTTAGGAACAAATGGCTTAGATTCAAGGAGGAGTTACAATAACCAACCATGATCAAGTAACCACCACCCATGATTCCAATTGAAATTTTCATTTCCCTCGAAGATCACAACCGGCCTAGCACATCATGTGCATTTTGCACGTGTACATGCAATGCACGTGCATGTACTTGGTCTCCAAAAATTTGTACATTATATTTTATATAAAAATAATCTTTAAATTGCATTCTACATTACAAGTTGTATTTAAAATAAAAATAGCTCATGGGCTTTAGTTTTTGGGCCAAAATAATAATTAAAAAAATAATAAATAAATTGGATTTGGGCTTTTTAAAAGAAAGGCTTTTTTGTCTAATTGAAAAATGGCTTTATACAAAATAATTAAAAGCACAAATTTAAATATCTATACTTATCATAATGAAAATAATTACCAAAAATATTGCACGTGCACACTACGTGCAAAATAAAATAATTTTTCATTAAATGAAAAATCGGGGCATTACACTCCTTGAACACACGAGCGGTCCTTCTCCTCCTAGAATGAGCCACCACAAAGTTCCTCCTCCTTGCACTTGGTGAAACCGAGCCTCTCCTTTGCCGTGGGTTGTAGTAGCCGGCCTCCAAAAGAACACACACACTAATGCACTCAAACTTTTTACTCTCTCTCAATCTTTTACTCTCCTATATGGTTTTCTTTCTTTCAATATAAATTTCTTAGTGTTATATGCATAAAGGGAGGGGTTTTTATACTAGTTTTAGGGTGGAATGGAAGGCTATAATGCATTAGATGGTTGTAGATAGAGGGCTAGGATACAATGGAAAGTTGTACCAACCACCCATGAACACAAAAACTACCACTCCACTAATCCACACCCCCACTCTCTCTCATGCACACACACATGCAAGCACGTGTCCCAACTAGTGTCCCCCCCCCCCCCCCCAATTAAAGTTGCACATTACAAATTAATTAATTGTCTACAAAAATATGTCTACATGACAAGTTGTTTAAAAGAGTAATTAATTTATGGGCTTTAAAAATAGTGGGCTTTTAGAAATAAATAATTAATTTATTTGGTTGGGCTTTATTTAGAAAACAAATTTAGGCTTCTTAAAATGGGCTTTAAAGAAAAGAGAAGGAAAAAAATTAATTATTTGCTCATGTTATATAAAAATCATTCATATGAAAATATTTTTACACAAATTTGCACGTGCACAATATGAAAAATCAACAATCTCATATTTAATAAAAATATTCAGGGTATTACAGTTTGTTTTCTTTTTTCTCTTCCTACAATTTATTAAATTGCAGATTTTGAAGATCAGCTGCCATATGGAATAGGCGAGATGAGATACTGTAACGCCCCAAATTTTTTTTTTGACTCCAAAATCAATTCTTTCAATTTCTATATCACTTTCAATATAAACTAAGAAAATTATATTTCAAAGAAAATTTTGGCAGAGTTTTCCCTGAAATTTCTGCCCCGAAACAAAAAAAGCTTACGGAATTCTGCTCTAAATTCCGTAGCTCACAACACAGGCAATAATATCATGGGCTCCCCAGGCCAAAATGAGCAGAATCACACAGGCAATATAATATCATGCACTGGGGGCCAAACTCATAATAGAATATCAAATATCAAATAAAAACCATAAATTCCTTTGAAAACGTAGTAAAGTTTTAGAAAATAACTTATAAAATATACCACAGGGCCCGGTACACCACAACGAGATGGGTACGGGTCACAAACATACCATACCACTCTATACTATACTCATCATCATCATCTACATGCTTATACAGTCAAAATACAATTTAAACCATAAATTCCACTATTCACAAAACTAATTTATACAAAATTTTAAAGTAAACTCCGCCCTACAAATCTACGCATCACCTCTGCACTGCTAAGACTTGTAACAGTAAGGGATCTAGGGTAGTCCTGGTACTCCCCTAACCTCCCAAACACTAAGGGGTTAGCCATTTCTGGTGTGAGTATAATTCACTAATCTAATAAAACAACCAAACTATATAAGGAAAATAAATTAAACTTACAAATATCAAGGTAAGAAGATTCAACTTGAATCTGAACATTAATCCATCAAGAATACGACTTTGTATCAAGTACTCGACAAATATGCATCCGTCTACATATAAATCCATAACTTCACACCCTTCGCTAAATGCATCATATTAATATATGATAGCTGATATGGCTAAAAATGGGGTTAAATCGGAACCGTCCAAGTCTGGAACGAATCTTAAAGCTTAGGGGTAAAATGGTAATTTTGCCTACCAATGGGTCTGAAATGGGTACTGGATCTCTTCTCCAAAGATCCAATAACCCACGAACGGATCCACCCCAACTGGGTGCGGGTTTCAACCCGCAGCAAACCCAACCCAGAAAAGATAGAATTAGGGTTTCTGATTCTATCCTAATCAACAGCCCTGATTCACATCTATCTTTTCATCGGGAATTAGGGATTACATTCCTAATCTGTTTACAGGGATTATATTCCCTATCAGATCACGGGGATTACATTCCTAATCCGATCCCCAAGGCGCCTATAAATACCCCCATCCATCTCCATTAAGAGGTAATCAATCTTTTGCCAATTTACGCTCTTTCATAATCATTTCTGATTACTGACTTGAGCGTTGGAGGGTGCGTCGCCGGGATCAACCCCGGTGTCTCGCACTTTTTGCAGGTAAACGGCGGAAGCCAGCGATCGTACTCCAGCAGAACAGGTTCAGGTTTGCTATTCAGGTTTTCCAAGAACTCACAAATACTATCTGTTTACCCCCATACCAGATTTAGCAGTAACAGATTAGCACCGTCTGTGGGAAAGAACGAATAGCATCCTCCCCTCTTCCCGTTGGTTTAGATTCTCTCCAGCCATGCCTCCTAGAAAAGTCAGATCCAAAGGGTCCAACCGAGGACCCAACCCCGATCAGCCACAAGAAATTCCCATCCAGCCCGCTCCGTAGTAGGGGCAACTTCCTCCTCCAGCGGAAGACCCACTCCAACAGGACCTGCCTCCTCCTCACAATCAACAACCTCCTAAGGGTCCTGACCCACAGAAACAACTTCTCCACCAGGACCATGTCTCAATCCACAATGTCTCTACGGACTCTATGGCCTCCCACAATCCTCAAGCTTCCGACTTCCACCAAAAAGTCCCCAATCGGCAGAAGGATGAGGATCTTCGCCACCGTCTGGATGAAAAGCGGGCCCGAGAGGGAGCCTCCTACCAACAACGTCCGGATGAGCGATCTCCTTGCCACCGAGACTACAGAAGGTCCCCTATCCGAAGGGGGCAGAGAGAGTCCCCCGAGCATCACAGAAGAAGACCACACTCCCCCGCCGGTCGACAACATCCTAGGAACGATGAGGCACCTATCACCCGTGCCGAGTTCCAGCAGTTCCAAGCAACCGTCCTACAAGCTCTTAATCTCCGTCCCAACAACATCAATGCTCCAAGGATTCCCACTCCTCAGATCTGAAGTCCTCGCCAACGGTCCCTAACTCCTCCACAAGCTCCTAGCAACCCCTGCTACATGCCAAGTCCTCGCCGCTCCAGGAGCTACCGTCGTCGTAGCCCCCGCTCTCCCTCGTACGAAGGCGAGTCTAGAGGCTCCCCGGATTACCGTCGAAGGGATGATGCAGTCTATCGCCGTCTCCATGAGATGGAGAGGCACTTGGGTCAGTTAGACCGAGAAGAAGAGCTTAGAGGAAGAACCCTCCATCCCAGTAGACCTCCTTTTTCCCAAACCATAATGGATGCACCCGTACCGATCGGCTTTAAGCCTCCTCAATTTGAGACCTACTCCGGGGAGACTAACCCTGTTGATCACATCGAAAGCTTCAAAACCCTCATGCTCATCCATCAAGCTTCCGATGCCCTGCTATGCAAGACTTTCCCCGCAACTCTCAAGGGTCCGGCTCGAGAATGGTACTCTCGCCTTGCCCCATCCTCAATATTCTTCTTCGAGCAATTTGAGACCCTCTTCGTCACCCATTTCGTGAGTAGTTGCCGAACTGAAAAGACCAGCATTTCGCTACTCTACCTCAACAAGAAGAAGGGAGAGAAGTTGAGAGACTATGTGAAGAGGTTCACAGCTGAAGCTAGGTCCATAGCATCCCTCGACCAGTCGGTCGCTGCAGCAGCTTTTCAATCCAATGTCCTCAACTCCAACCTCCGCTCCTCCCTCGCCAAGAAACCCCCACAGAACTTCTCTGACCTCCTCCTTCGGAGCGAAAAGTATATTCGGGCCGAAGAAGCTGGGCACCGCCCCAACTTGGAGGGGTCTTCCTCCGGGTTTAAGAGAAAAGGAACAGAAGAGGAAGGAGCCAAGAAGCTTCAGAAGGATATTGCCGACCAACACCGACCTCCCCCCAGATTTGAAAAGTTTACTCCCCTTGACGCCAATATCTCCACAATTCTCATGGAAGTTGAGAAGGAGGGGGTGATACCTCCTGCACCAAAAATGAACACCCTGGCAAGAAGAGGGATAAAGAGAAGTGGTGCCGTTATCATCGGGACCATGGCCACGACACCAACGATTGTTGGGCCTTAAAGAATGAGATAGAAGCCCTCATCCAAATGGGGCAGCTGACCAGATTCGTGAGAAAGGACCGAGTCGACCTTCCTCCCCCGCCTCGGGGGGCTAACAAGCATCCTGAGCATGATGAAATGCCCGACTTCGAAGAGGAGCGTGTCCTACACCTCATCCATGGGGGCCCAATGGGGGGCTCCTCCAACTCCTCTCGAAAGGCATTTATAAGAGAAGTCAATTCGGTTCGCGTCACTCCTCCTCCTAAAGGCCTCGGAGTGCCCGTCACATTTTCAGATGAAGACCTCGAGGGCATCCGAACCCCTCACTGTGACGCACTCGTCATCAACCTCCACATGGCGAACTTCAAAGTGGAGATGATTCTAGTGGACAGTGGCAGCTCCGTTAACATTCTCTTCCTCGCCGCTTTCAAGGGCCTCAAACTCTCCCGAGATAGACTCAAGCCTACCGGCTACACGCTCCATGGGTTCACAGGAGTGCCAGTGACTATTGAAGGGGTGATCACCCTCGACGTAACCGCTGGCAAAACTCCTACTACCCAAACGGAGTCGATGGATTTTATGGTTGTGGATGTCCCTGCAGCTTACAATGTCATCCTAGGCCAGCCCGGCCTAGCAGCTCTAGAAGCCGTTCCCTCGGTGTACCATCTCAAGATGAAATTTCCCAGCCAGGCCGGAGTAGGGGAAGTAAGGGGAAATCAGGAAACGGCCCGTAAGTGCTACATGATCTCTACCCTCGGTCCAGTCCTCTCCCTAGAAACTCTGGAAATCCCCCAAGATGTCGCCCGACCAACGTCCGAGCCGGTGGATGAGTTGGAGGAAGTGCTCTTCTCCGAGCAGGATCCAAGCCGAAAGTTCTTTGTTAGCAAGACCCTCCCATCCGCCCTATGCTCCGACATAGTCCAGTGCATCCAAAGAAACCAAGACCTCTTTGCTTGGTCAGCTGTAGACATGCCTGGTATTTTCGAAGAGCTCTTAGTCCACCACCTCAGTGTTGCCCCGGGGTCCAAACCGGTCCAACAGAAGAGGCGCAAGTTCGCCCCCGAGCGCCAACTAGCTATAAAAGAGAAGGTGGATAAGCTCTTGAAGGCCCGGTTCATACAGGAGGTAAACTACCCCGAGTGGTTATCAAATGTAGTAATGGTGAAGAAGTCCAATGGAACTTGGAGGATTTGTATTGATTTTACCGATTTCAACAAGGCTTATCCGAAGGACCCCTTCCCTCTTCCGAGTATTGACACTCTGATTGATGCCACCTCGGGTCATGAACTCCTCAGCTTCATGGATGCCTTTTCAGGCTACAATCAAATCCGGATGTTCCCCCCGGATATCCCGAAGACCTCATTTGTGACCGACCAGGGCCTCTATTGCTACAGGGTTATGCCCTTCGGTTTGAAAAATGCAGGCGCCACATACCAACGCCTCGTCAACAAGGTTTTCCAAGCTCAAATCGGCCATAATATGGAGGTGTATGTTGACGACATGCTTGTAAAAAGCATCCGAGGTGCCGATCATGTGATCGACCTCCAGGAGGCATTCGATGTTCTGAGAAAGCACAACATGAGACTCAATCCGAACAAGTGTGCGTTCGGAGTCTCGTCAGGAAAGTTCCTCGGCTTCATGGTCAGCCAGCGGGGAATTGAAGCCAACCCTGAGAAAATCAAGGCCATATTAGACATGGCCCCTCCCAAGAATGTTAAGGAAGTTCAGAGATTAACAGGCCACCTAGCCGCCATAGGGCGCTTTCTCTCGAAGTCCGGGGAGAAATGCCTCCCCTTCTTCAAGGCCCTCAGGGGGGCTAAAGGTTTTGAATGGGGTCAACAACAACAGGAGTCGTTCGACCAGCTCAAGGCTTACCTCGTCAGTCCTCCCCTTCTCAGCAAACCAATTCCTGGCGAACCCCTCTACCTCTACCTGGCAGCCTCCGAGCAGACCCTCAGTGCCATTTTAGTCAGGGAAGAAGATCGGGCTCAAAATCCCATTTACTATGTGAGCAAGGTACTTCGGGATGCCGAGCTCTGCTATCCGAGAATAGAAAAGATGGCTTATGCCCTAGTAATGGCCGCAAGAAAGCTTCGCCTGTATTTTCAGTCCCATTCGGTGGTCGTTCTTACCGACCAACCGTTGAAGCAAGTCCTCCACAAGCCAGAGACCTCGGGTCGCCTTATGAAGTGGTCTATCGAGCTGAGTCAGCATGATATAACATATCAGCCTTGGACCGCGATCAAGGCTTAGGCCTTAGCAGAATTCATAGTCGAAAGTACCATCCCCGAGTTTAGCCAAGCAATGAAGGGACTGCCTGTCTGGTCGGTCTATGTGGATGGATCCTCCTGTAACGAGGGAAGCGGAGCCGGGGTCATTCTGGCAGGCCCAGATGACTTCATCCTCCAATACTCCCTCCGTATAAACTTCAAAGCCTCTAACAACGAAGCCGAATACGAGGCACTTATAGCCGGCCTTGGGATGGCCCGCAATGCAGGGGCGCAATGCCTCCGGATCTTTAGCGACTCACAACTGGTCGTAAATTAGGTCCTAGGCGAGTATGAAGCACGTGATGACCGGATGGTTAAGTACTTAGCCAAGGTCAGAAGCCTCATGGCTCTATTTGAAGAAGCTTTCATCCAGCGGATCCCTCGAGAAGAGAATTCCCAGGCCGATGCCCTTTCCAAGCTAGCCTCTTCCTCCCTCCAAGGTCTCGAGCAGACCGTCTTGATATAGGTCCTCCTAAAGCCAAGTATAGAGGATGAAAATTCCGACTCAATGGAGTCGCTACCTGTTTTGCTTCAAGATGACTGGATGAAGCCGCTCGTCCAATTCCTAAGGGATGGGCTCCTCCCCGAGGACCCTAAGGAAGCTCGAAGAGTAAGAACCCGAGCAGAGCGGTACACACTCATCGGGGGTATCCTTTACAAGCGTTCCTTCACACAGGTAGACGGCAGGCCTTATTTGAGATGCCTTTCCCCAGAGCAAGCCGAATATGCCCTGCAAGAACTTCACGAGGGGATCGGCGGGGCACATTCAGGGTCCAGGTCCCTAGCTCGCAAAGTGTTGAACTACGGATATTTCTGGCCCACTCTCCTGCAAGACGTCGAACTACACGTTTGACAATGCGGCTCTTGCCAAAAGTACTTCAACATCCGATGCCTCCCACAAGCTCCACTCGCTTCCCTATCAAGTCCAATCCCCTTTGCAATGTGGGGGATGGATTTACTAGGGCCTTTTCAGTAACACCCCGAATCCCAAATATACTGAATTCGAGATGTTCTACATGATCTTTTCACTTCCTTTAGTACAATTTTACAAGGAAATTTGAACTTTTCACTTTACATCAAAGTTTACATCAATATTACATTTTACATTGCACAGCGGAAGTAGAATTTTACAACAATGAAACAAATGTACAACAACATTGAATAATCTTTAAACATTTGTTCCTCTTTAATCTTTATCAAGCCATTTACCTGCATATAAGATTGTGGGTACGTCAGTTTATTCAACCGACGATTATTATACACACGGTCATCCTCTCTATGCCGGAAATAGTATAACTTATCTTCCATATTTAGCAAACACAAACTTGTCACATATCAAACTAAAGGGACTACCCTATTGATGTCGTGTTGTGATTGTGCACTTAGTCCTTAATGCAATTATTTAAATTAGATGACACTAATGCGCACTTGTTCGGATTCTATGCATCCCATACTACATAGGTCCGAGGGCGAGCCCTTAATCGTTCTTCATCTTTATAGGGTTCAATCCCTCGTCATGACTTAATCTACTACTGTAACTATGGTAAGTATCCTAGATGTTTTCTGACCTACGAACTCATGTCTAGGCGCCCTGGAGGGAATCCCAACGCTGACATGACTCATCATGCAGACATCCTGTGGTAATTCAGCTCCTACCAAAGACATGACACCACCCGTAGTCTTCAAACATCCCACGAGCGTCGCCACCGGGACGGTACTCTGGAGTAGTATCCTCGCCCAGACTCATCATGGGACATCCTGGGATACACTCTCGCCGTTATCCAATGGCCCTCATACTCAATGTTTTTCTCTTAATTTCATCACGTCTTCACTATGTACTAATCCTTAATTCTTATTAAAATCATGAATAAAAATCAAAGCGTTCGAGTCAGCCTCTCCACTAAACCGGACTTATCCATTCATTCACACATGACCAACCTTGGTCTTTCTTTTCAATTTCTATTTCATTTATTTCCAAATGCCGGGGGAGACTTAGCTACTCTTTTTCTTTCAATTTTCAATTCACAATTTCCAAAATGAGCATTTCTAACTCATAAATTCCCATGTTGAGTTATCATACTCGAAGGCATTTCACTTTTCCAATCATGATTTTTAATTCATTCAATATTCCACAATTATACATTAATTCCAACTATTCATCATCTACTCATGAATTATTATATTCACATTAAAAAAAACCCACATCACTAGTATTCAATCAAGATGGATATTCACACATCATAATTTGTCGCACTATTCTCCAACGAGAATAATTCACATTTCATAGTTGTCACATCGTTCTCAAATGTGAAATACTATACATCACTAACGAAATACTCACAATTCACATCCATCACATAACATCATTTCAATCTTTACTCTATTAACCTTCTAATTCTTCATTTTAATTTCTTTTTGCAAGTTATAATTTTCCCAAAAATACACTTATAAACCATAGTTCTAATTACACATTTTATTCTCAAATCACATTTTATTTCATGCAATAATTCCCAAATCATTTTTATAAAGCCCCATATATTTTTAGAAGAATAACCATATTTTTTCCATAATTTTCGGACAATTAAAACCCCCCAAAAAAAGATTTTTCAATCTTGCCGAGGGCAAGATTCGAACCCAGCACCCCAGAGAACCCAACCGAAAGCCACAACCACTAGGCCGAATGCTACTGGCATCATAAAGAGGCGCTGAAAGCCATAAGAGCTCTCGGCTGCTGCTATTCTTTTATTTAAAAAAAATCATGGAATAAAATGTGTTGCCCAGAGGATTCGAACTGATCACCACAGGGAACCCAACAACACCCAATGACCACTTGAGCTACGTGCTCAGGTTGTCACCAATATAATTTCATATTCATTTAACCCGTGCTCTCTGTTGTTTAGAACATTTCGACGTTCAACTAGTCCCCATTTCATTTGGTCTTCATAAAAATTACTGTACAACTCCAGATTAATACTTCTTCACATAATTTACATACCAGTATGAGCAAAATAATTTTTGTAACAATTAAAACGTATTTTCATACACTAATTCAAATTATACATTATAATACTACATTTCTTCTCTTTTCGACATTTCTTCGCATTGTAGCATTCTAATCTTCTTATCAATAAATTTTCACCTTAATTCTCTGACTTTAATCATTTACCCAACATACAACACATATTTTAAATTATTCATGCCCATATTAACACAAAAGATCCATTTAACACATGAAATGGTATAATCAACCTACTAACTTTTGTGTGTAATTCTTGATGGTAATAAATGTGTTTTCTATCAATCAATCCATGATTCTAATCAATTCACATACAACTCAAATAATAGAACCACATATCAATTTGTATGTCCACATTTCAATCATTCAAGAAGTCATTTTTCCCAATTAAAGTGTGCTCTTCTTAATCATTTTCATGCTTCATTCTTTCTAATTAAACTAGCATGCATTTTCTAAGTTAGAAATATGGAAAATCTACCCACCTCAAATGGAGAGACAACACAATTAGCAACTCCTAGACGGATGTCCTTGCAACGAGATGCTCCTCCTCCTTGATGCATGCACAAGCCTCCAACCCGAGCACACCGAAAGCTCCCTCCTTGAATAGCCGGCCTCCTCTTCTCCTTGGTGAATGCAAGCACAACTCTCTCACACACACAATCTTTTAACTCACTAGATAATATAATTTAGACTATAGGTTGGAAAGATTAATAGGCACAAAGATAACTAGCCATGGGAGGGGGTATTTATACTAAAAATCAAGGAAAATGGAGGGCTAGGATCAATTGGTTTGTTGTAAGATGGAGGGCTAGGATGAAAGTAGGAGTTGCAATAACTACCCACATCCAAATAACCACCACACCATGATCACTATTACAAATTTGATTTTCCCTCCAAAGATGCAACCGGCCATGCTTGGAGAAAATGCATATTGCACGTGTACGTGTAGTGCACGTGCATGCAACTAGCCCCAAAAATTGTGCAATTTAATTTTATAAAAATAAACTCTAGTTTGTATTCTACATTACAAGTTGCATTTAAAAGAAAATTGACCCATAGGCTTTAGTTTTATGGGCCAAAATAATTATTTGAAAATAAAATAAATGAATTACATTTTGGGCTTTTTAAAAGAAAAGGGCTTTTCATCTATTTAAGAGAAGGCTTTTGTATAAAATAATTTGAAAGCACAAGTTTAAATATTTATACCCATCACAATGAAAATAATTATAAGATTTAATTCAACCAAAAATATTGCACGTGCACACTATGTGCAAAATAAAATAGTTTTTCATTAAATGAAAAATCAGGGCATTACATTTTCCACCAGCTCCCGGCCAGTTCAAATTCTTAGTCGTGGCAATTGACTACTTCTCAAAATGGATAGAGGCCGAGCCATTGGCCACGATCACTGAGAACAAGGTCGTTCAATTCTTTTGGAAGAATGTCATCTGCCGATTCGGAGTCCCTCGGGTCCTCATAACAGACAACGGAACCCAGTTCACCGGGGCTGCCTTCCAAGCACTCTGTGAAGACCTCGCCATCCAACACCGATTCTCCTCCGTATCCCATCCGCAGTCGAATGGCCAAGTTGAGAATGCTAACCGACAGATCCTCTCCGGCATTAAGAAGAGATTGGATAAATTTTCCAAAGGCTTATGGGTCGATCAGCTCCCCAACGTGCTGTGGAACTACCGCACCACAAAATGGACCCCCACAGGAGAGTCTCCCTTCAATCTCACCTATGGGTCCGAAGCAATGATCCCCCTAGAAGTTGGCATACCCTCTCCTCGTCTAATGGCTTATGAAGAAGAACAAAATGCCAGAGAGCTCCGAGCAAATCTAGACCTGATAGATGAGATCCGAGAAAGAGCTGCCATTCGTTAACAAAGCTACCGAAGAAGGATCGAGTTGGCATACAACAAGAGAGTCCGTCCTACCGACCTCAAGAAAGGGGACTTGGTCCTCAGAAAGTTAGCCATCTCCTTTCCTGGTCAAAAGGGTAAACTGGCACCAAATTGGGAGGGACCTTACAAGATCGCCAAAGTGGTCCGCCCCGGGACATACAGACTAGAAGACCTCGAAGGCAGGGAGATCCCTAGGACCTGGAATGCCGACCATCTTCTAAAATACCAAGATAGAGCACCAACGCCTCTCTAAGCATTTTTAAGATGTCAAACCGTTCCTCTCCTATCACTTGTATTGTTTTTTTCTATTTCTCTCTTGTAATAACGGCTTGCAACTTTAGAAGCAGCCGACCACTAGTCATCAATAAAGAAAGCTTTTTCATATTTTACTCTTGTAAAAGTTGTTTACATCTCTCTGCTTTTATTCTTCACTCTAACGATGGTTCGGAGTCCAACACTTGGCTCGATTCTACTTCGCAAGTTCGCTCCTATGCGAGCTAGAAGTAGTTCGTCATTCGGAATTGCTCCCACAACCGTTGAACTACTCTAACGATGGTTCGGAGTCCAACACTTGGCTCGATTCTACTTCGCAAGTTTGCTCCTAAGCGAGCTAGAAGTAGTTCGCCATTCGGAATTGCTCCCACAACCGTTGAACTACTCTAACGATGGTTCGGAGTCCAACACTTGGCTCGATTCTACTTTGCAAGTTCGCTCCTAAGCGAGCTAGAAGTAGTTCGCCATTCGGAATTACTCCCACAACCGTTAAACTACTCTAACGATGGTTCGGAGTCCAACACTTGGCTCAATTCTACTTCGCAAGTTCGCTCCTAAGCGAGCTAGAAGTAGTTCGCCATTCGGAATTGCTCCCACAACCGTTGAACTACTCTAACGATGGTTCGGAGTCCAACACTTGGCTCGATTCTACTTCGCAAGTTCGCTCCTATGCGAGCTAGAAGTAGTTCGTCATTCGGAATTGCTCCCACAACCGTTGAACTACTCTAACGATGGTTCGGAGTCCAACACTTGGCTCGATTCTACTTCGCAAGTTTGCTCCTAAGCGAGCTAGAAGTAGTTCGCCATTCGGAATTGCTCCCACAACCGTTGAACTAATCTAACGATGGTTCGGAGTCCAACACTTGGCTCGATTCTACTTTGCAAGTTCGCTCCCAAGCGAGCTAGAAGTAGTTCGCCATTCGAAATTACTCCCACAACCGTTGAACTACTCTAACGATGGTTCGGAGTCCAACACTTGGCTCGATTCTACTTCGCAAGTTCGCTCCTAAGCGAGCCAGAAGTAGTTCGCCATTCAGAATTGCTCCCACAACTGTTGAACTACTCTAACGATGGTTCGGAGTCCAACACTTGGCTCGATTCTACTTTGCAAGTTCGCTCCTAAGCGAGCTAGAAGTAGTTCGCCATTCGGAATTGCTCCCACAACTGTTGAACTACTCTCACGATGGTTCGGAGTCCAACACTTGGCTTGACCGCACCCCACGAGCTCACTGATTAAGCGAAGCTCGACTCATCTCGCAAAGTTTGCAAGATTAAGTGACCGAAGCACAGCTCGGCACCACTAGCCGAACGCCCATGACGTCGACCCCCAAACGAGCAAAAGCCCAGCTCAGGGACCTCGACACGACGAACACAGTCACAAACAAAACAACCACACAGAGCTACGAAAGACGTGCAAGTCTAAGAAAGAAATATTATTAAGAATTGGGACGCAGTACAAGGCGGCTCTTCCATACAACAAAATTACAAGGCGTTAAAGAGCAAAAGTTACAAAATTACAAGGCTAAATACAAAGGCTTAAAAAACAAGATCTTCAATGCCTCCGTGGTGCAGGGATGTTCCGCTTCAAGGACACTCGAGGGCGGCGACGTTTACCTCTGGAGCTCGACCCCAAACCAGCAAATTGAGACGTGTCCTCGGCGTTGCTCCTAGCAGCCGCACCGACGGATGCTCTGCTCGATGAAATGGCCACCACACTTTGTGCATCCCCCGGACTAGGATGGTCGATAGGCGAACGGGTCGCGAGCTCATAAAACGTGATGCCCCGCTTGCTCTCCGCGCGAGTACATGAAGTGCTCCTCACATTGATCGGTTCCGAACGTGGTTTGAGGCAAGCCACCTCCGCCTCCAGCTCTGAGATCCGTTCCCTCAGAGAGTCATCTTTTACATCGACCTCGAAGCGAGGAGGTATCGCGGAGCTCGGGACGCCAGAGCGACTCGTGATAAGATGGCGAAGATGAGTGACTTCGATACTCTTGTCAACCGTGGCTCTCTTTAGCGTGTCAACCTCGGCCGTCAGTTCGTCCCGTTCGGTCGTCAGTTTGGCCACCTCGGCCGTCAATCCCTCTCCCTCCGTTCGAAGCTCCGTCTCTACAGTTTGCAGGTGACGGATCTCAGAAAGCAGGTCGTCCCTCTCCGCTGTTATTTTTGACAAAGTATGGCGAATGCACTTGATCCGAAGGCCATAGCTAAAGGCGGTCGACGAACCTTCATCCTCTCCTAAGAGGGTCATCTCGGCGATCCTGCTCTCCAGTCGCCGGATCTCGATGTCTCGCCGACCTAGGATGAGTTGAAGATGGTTCCGCTCGCTTACGGCTCTGCGCAATCCCAGCTCGACTTCGTAGAGCCGCTCTCAGCACCTCGTCAAGCACAGCCTCGTCGCTCCTAAGCTGACCTCGGGACGAGCGTTATCCCCGAGCCAGTGCGCTCGACGGCTTGAGTCACCACCACAAGCTGAAAAGAAGTCGAGACAAACAACAAATTTTCAAACACATTGCCGAAGTCCTACACTTCAAAAATCTTCAAACGAATTTTCAAGAATTGGTGAGAAAAGATAGAGACACAGAGTCGAACCCAAAAAGATGTGTTTTTCATTTATTACAAAAAAGTGGTGGCCAGTCCGCGATTAGGCATTACAAAAAAAAAGAACAAAAGAACAAAAGAAAAGAAAAAAAACGAGCGGAGTCAGGGCGCGACCTCTTTCCCGGGGCGGCGAGAATAGGTGGGGGTCGACGTCTCCGAAGGAGTTACCACCGCCAGCGGTGTAACTACCGACCCTTGGACTTCGGCAATAACCTCGACCTCAGGCTCGGCCTCGTCCTCCCCCTCCTCTTCTTCTTCTCCCTCCGACTCGGGGTCGAAGCCTTCCACATGGACCGGGAACAACCTCCATCCCGAACAGTCCACCTCGGGGTACGCCTTCGACACCCGAGCGAGGGCCTCGGCATAGGCCTTGGCCATGTTCTGGGCAAGGAAGCCTTGCGCCTTCACCATGGTCGCGTCCTCGGCCTCCTTCACCGCGGCAGCCTTGGCCTCCGCCGCTTCGGCCAATTGCTTGGCCGCCTCCTCCTTCTGGCAAAGAAGGTCGCCCTCCAGCTTTGCGACCTGAGCCTCGAGGTACTCGACCCTGGTCGACCGCCCTTCGAACTCGACCCTAAGCTTGTCGAGCCTTCTCCTTCCGAGCTTGGTCGGACTTTTGCTTCAGCTCCTTCTCCAGAGCCGTCAACCTCTCCGTGAGGTGACCAAAATGGATGATGATCTGCATCAAGGTAAAAGTATTAAAAGAGATAGAAAAATCAGACTCAAAGAGAATCAGTAAAAGCAAAGATTCAGCACTTACCGAGACCACCGAGCGAGCAATCTCGATGATGTCGTCACCTTCTTGCCCAGCCTCCATGGCGGCATGATCCTTTGGCGTCGCCAGGTGCTTGACCGCCTGCATACTCGCCAAGGAGTTGCCGAGGAATCCATCGTGCTTCCGAACTTGCCAGTCCGGAACATGGACCCTTTTGTGCTCCTCAGTCAGGAGCTCCTCGGCCACCACCGTCAGCGGGGGCGTCGCCATCCCGAGGGCTGTGGCGATGGGGAACTCGCCGACCCCGGTTGATGCCGAAGCACCTCCATCGGCAGCGGCCGGGCTTCTGAGGGTCTCGACATCCTCGACCACCTCCGCGACCCTCGGAGTCTTGGCGGTCGGCAACTTAGTGGCCACCCTCTTGCGCTTCTTCGGCGCTTTGCTAGCAAGGCCAGCCCTCAAAGCCAATACCGCTTCGTATTCCATCGCCTCTGCATTAAAGACAAAGTTTGTTAGCACAATACAAATCATGAAAAATAAAGTTCGAAAGACAATGCATGAAAGCGTAAAAGAAGCGGCGTACTGGGATCTACGCGGCAGAGCCTTCCCCTGAACAAGATGTTCTCGGTCAGCTCCTTCCAATCATACTTCGGCCGATCGAGAAGTGTCCGAACTGCTTCTTCTTCTTCAGGGCGAAGCTTGGGCAGTGCCTTCAACCTCTTCAGCACCCCTTCTACCCAACCGGAAGGGATAGGCCAGGCCTCCGCACTCTGCACTATCAAGAACTTCTTACGTTAGTGCTTGATGGAGTCGGGGCATATAACGAGCCTACCACCATGCCTCGGAGCCAAATAGTACCGGAACTCCGACCGGTTCCCTTAGTGAAGCCGGTAGATCGTTCGAAGTACATTCAGCTCCGGCTCGATCCTAGCAGCCTGGCAGTGAAGTACGAAGCAGTTTATGACTCTCCATGCGTTCGGCATAAGTTGGATGGGGCTAACCTCAAACCACCTCAGAACGAGGATTGCGAACGGATGGAGAGGTAGCCGAGCCCCGGCGATAAAGGCATCGACCGGCCAGCAACACATAGTCACTGGCAGCGGCGAGTTAGCCCTAACCCCAGGACCCGGCAGCATAAGCTCGTACTCCTCCAGGATGTGGAAACAGTCCCGGATCACTCCCAGGTCTTCTTCGCGGAGGATCGACACCGTCTCATCCGCCTCGGTCGTCTCCCTCGCCGCGTTCTCCTCAAAAGTCCGCCCCCTCCAATGAGCAATTCGCTCGGCATGCTCCTCCGGAAGCTCTTGAACCCTGTGAAGTCCCGTCAGTTGCCCCAGCAATCTGCTTGACTCCCCCATACGCTTCGGCTCCTCCACGATCGAATCTTTGCCGAACACCTTCTTGCCCTTATCTGGCCGACTCAGAGTGTGGGCTTTGACGACTTCAAGGGAGGGCTCGGACAAAGAAGACGAGTCGGAGATGAAGGGAAGAGACATATTTATACTTCGAAAGAAACTAAGTATAAATTACCTTAAAAGATTTGCTGTCGGAAACTTCACCGGAAAACGAACGGAAATCACCGGAATCACTCGCTAAGCACAAATAACCGCCTGAGCAAAAGAGAGGAGAAGTAAAAAATGAGAGAGGGGGTAGGTTTTATAGAGTGAGGCACGCAAAACGAGGTTAATGGGCCCAGACTGCCGGCCCATACACACAAAATGACAAAAGCAACCCAAACCGTCGCCTTGTTCGCCACGCCAAGCTGTACATCGCATTAATTACAGTCCCATCTGACAGAAGCTCAGAGGTCATTGCATTAATGGGCATTACATCTGTCAGAGCTGTCAGAAGTTCAGGAGCCACCAACTCTGCAGAGCATTCTCCGCCAGAAGACGACAAGTCAAGGACCTCGGCACCAGCTGCCGAGCGTTCTTGACACCGATCATGTTACATGGGAAGTCGGGGTTCGGTACCAGCTGCTGAGCGCTCTTGACACCGACCATGTTACATGGAAAGTTGGGGTTCGGCACCAGCTGCCGAGCGTTCTTGACACCGACCATGTTACATGGAAAGTGGGGGTTCGGCACCAGCTGCCGAGCGTTCTTGATACCGACCATGTTACATGGAAAGTCGGGGTTCGGCACCAGCTGCCGAGCGCTCTTGATACCGACCATGTTACATGGAAAGTTGGGGTTCGGCACCAGCTACCGAGTGCTCTTGACACCGACCATGTAACATGGAAAGTTGGGGTTCGGCACCAGCTACCGAGCATTCTTGACACCGACCATGTTACATGGAAAGTTGGGGTTCGGCACCAGTTGCCGAGCGTTCTTGACACCGACCATGTTACATGGAAAGTTGAGGTTTGGCACTAGCTGCCGAGCGCTCTTGACACCAACCATGTTACATGGGAAGTCGGGGTTCGGCACCAGCTGCCGAGCGCTCTTGACACCGACCATGTTACATGGAAAGTTGAGGTTCGGCACCAGCTACCGAGCGCTCTTGACACCGACCATGTTACATGGAAAGTTAGGGTTCGGCACCAGCTGCCGAGCGCTCTTGACACCGACCATGTTACATGGAAAGTTGGGGTTCGGCACCAGCTGCCGAGCATTCTTGACACCGACCATGTTACATGGAAAGTTGGGGTTCGGCACCAGTTGCCGAGCATTCTTGACACCGACCATGTTACATGGAAAAAGCAACCTCGGGCCTCGCCAAACTCCCTCTCAGCACTCACAACCTAGCCGAGGTGCCCTTCTTCTTCAGAAAAAGGTGCCGAACCACCCACGGACGTCGGCCTCTAGGGCGGCGTGCGCTAGAAGGGGTCGGTAATGTGATACAAGTATGTGGGCCGCACGACGAAGGAAAACAAACGAGCCATTCGCCAAAAAATTGCAAAAAAATGATTAAAAATTCGGGAAGTTAAGGAAGAACTCCTAGAAAGTAATTGCAAAGTTGGGGAAACATTTTCTAATCCCCAAACAAGTAATTATCGCCAAAGAACACTCTTCTAAGACCCCCGAACGACGAATTGACGCTTCGCAAGGATGAACGAAAACACCGCATGATCCAAAGAACTCAAGAACAACTTGAAGTGCAACCAACTCGAAAAATCACCATACTATCCCCTGCAAAGATTCGAAACCTTCTATATGGACTCCGATACAACTCCGCTAGCCATTTAAACAGTAAAACTACTCCTCAAAGACTATTCAAGCTCAGTCTTCGGGAGTGGGGGGCTCGTGATATGGCTAAAAATGGGGTTAAATCGGAACCGTCCAAGTCTCGAACAAATCTTAAAGCTTAGGGGTAAAATGGTAATTTCGCCTACCAATGGATCTGAAATGGGTATTGGATCTCTTCCCCTAAGATCCAATAACCCACGAACGGATCCACCCCAACTGGGTGCGGGTTTCAACCCGCAGCAAACCCAACCCAGAAAAGATAGAATTAGGGTTTCTGATTCCATCCTAATCAACGGCCCTGATTCACATCTATCTTTTTACCGGGAATTAGGGATTACATTCCTAATCTGTTTACAGGGATTATATTCCTTATCAGATCACGGGGTTTTACATTCCTAATCTGATCCCCATGGTGCCTATAAATACCCTCCATCCATCTCCATTAAGAGGTAATCAATCTTTTGCCAATTTACGCTCTTTCATAATCATTTCTGATTACTGACTTGAGCGTCGGAAGGTGCATCGCCGGGATCGACCCCGGTGTCTCGCACTTTTTGCAGGTAAACGGCGGGAGCCAGTGATCGTACTCCGGCGGAACAGGTTCAGGTTTGCTATTCAGGTTTTCCAAGAACTCACAAATACTATCTGTTTGCCCCCACACCAGATTTAGCGGTAACAATAGCATATATATATATATATATATATATATATATATATATATATATATATATATATATATATATATACAACTCCTTCAATTCATACTCAATTACAAAGCAGCACATTAATTCACATTCCATTACTTTTCATTTTGCATTCTCCAACACAATTACTCATCTGTTCACAATTACCATCGCCACATCATTTCTTTATTTTCATAAATACTCACATAAGGTCACTATCCCTTTTCTTCATATTTTTATAACCACGCACTTCATTTACCATTCATTTACATCTACGAACTCGCGACTCATATTCTTTTCTACTCATCTCCATTCATAAATATTTTCATCTTCATTCTCATATTACATAACACCGCATTCATTCATTTCTTATAACACATATAATCACGTCTCACAATACATTACTTTTACTTTCATCATACATTACAACTATCTTCTTTACACTCTCAATACATCATCATACTCATCCTCAAATTCATCATTGTTATAACTTACCTTCATTTTCCCTTATAACACATATATCAATTTACTTCAATTTTTATTTCCAACCCACAATACCGGCATCATATTAACAACTATCTTCTCATTTTCATTTCACAGCACAAGGTATTCTACTTTAATTTTTCTATTTACCTTACACTTTACTTTACTCCTCGTTTTCATCACCCAATATCGATATTCGATTAACAATTCACCAGCTCATCCTGGGAATTGCGCCAACCCATATCACCACATATTTCTCATTTCACAACCATTCTCACAGTACATTTCATCATTATTTTAATTCTATTCATCTAATACTATATCATACTTACTATCTTACTTTGCTTTTCATGTTTAATCACACGCTTCCATATACCAATCATTTTTACTTGCATACTCATGAATCACATTCTTTCATGCACTTCATCATATACTCATTTTCTTTCACTTATTCATTTCCACTCATAGACTTACTTCATTTCATTTCATTTCATTTTACACCAGGTACTTTCTTCTCTTTCTCATTCACATTCTAAATCATATTCAATTTACCCCAGGTCTATCCTAGAGTATCAATTCTCTCTCAGGTCTACCCTGAGGTATCAATTCTCTGTCCGGTCTATCCGGAGGTATCTGCTCTCCTAGGTCTATCCTGGGGTATCAACTCTCTCTCAGATTTACCCTGAGGTATCATCTCTCTCTCTCCGGTCTATGCGGAGGTATCAACTCTCTCTCAGGTCTACCCTGAGGTATCATCTCTCTCCGGTCTATGCAGAGGTATCTGCTCTCCCAGGTCTATCCTAGGGTATCAACTCTCTCTCAGGTCTATCCTGAGGTATCATCTCTCTCTCCAGTCTATGCGGAGGTATCTGCTCTCCCAGGTCTATCCTGGGGTATCAACTCTCTCTCAGGTCTACCCTGAGGTATCATATCTCTCTTCGGTCTATCCGGGGGTATCTGTTCTCCCAGGTCTATCCTGAGGTATCAACTCTCTCTCAGATCTACCCTGAGGTATCATCTCTCTATCCGGTATATGCGGAGGTATCTGCTCTCCCAGGTCTATCCTGGGGTATCAACTCTCTATCTCTCAGTTCTACCCTGAGGTATCATCAATCTCTCCAATTTATGCGGAGGTATCTGCTCTCCCAGGTCTATCCTGGGGTATCAACTCTCACGCAGGTCTACCCTGAGGTATCATATCTCTCTCCGGTCTATCCGGAGGTATCTGCTCTCCCAGGTCTATCCTGGGGTATCAACTCTTTCTCAGGTATACCCCGAGGTATCATCTCGCTCTCCGATCTATGAGGAGGTATCTGCTCTCCCAGGTCTATCCTGGGGTATCAACTCTCTCTCAGGTCTACCCTGAGGTATCATCTCTCTCTCTCCGGTCTATGCGGAGGTATCTGCTCTTCCAGGTCTATTCTGGGGTATCAACTCTCTCTCTGAGTTCTACCCTGAGGTATCATCAATCTCTCCAATCTATGCGGAGGTATCTGCTCTCCCAGGTCTATCCTGGGGTATCAACTCTCTCTCAGGTCTACCCTGAGGTATCATATCTCTCTCCGGTCTATCCGGAGGTATCTGCCCTCCCAGGTCTATCCTGGGGTATCAACTCTCTCTCAGGTATACCCCGAGGTATCATCTCTCTCTCCGGTCTATGAGGAGGTATCTGCTCTCCCAGGTCGATCCTGGGGTATTAACTCTCTCTCAGGTCTACCCTGAGGTATCATCTCTCTCTCCGGTCTATTCAGAGGTATCTGCCCTCCCAGGTATATCATGGGGTATCAACTCTCTCTCAGGTCTATCCTGAGGTATCATCTCTCTCTCCGGTCTATGTGGAGGTATCTGCTCTTCCAGGTCTATCCTAGGGTATCAACTCTCTCTCAGGTCTACCCTGAGGTATCATATCTCTCTCCGGTCTATCCGGAGGTATCTGCTCTCCCAGGTCTATCCTGGGGTATCAATTCTCTCTCAGGTATACCCCGAGGTATCATCTCTCTCTCCAATCTATGAGGAGGTATCTGCTCTCCCAGGTCTATCCTGGGGTATCAACTCTCTCTCAGGTCTACCCTGAGGTATCATCTCTCTCTCTCCGGTCTATGCGGAGGTATCTGCTCTTCCAGGTCTATTCTGGGGTATCAACTCTCTCTCTGAGTTCTACCCTGAGGTATCATCAATCTCTCCAATCTATGCGGAGGTATCTGCTCTCCCAGTTCTATCCTGGGGTATCAACTCTCTCTCAGGTCTACCCAAGGGTATCATATCTCTCTACGGTCTATCCGGAGGTATCTGCTCTCCCAGGTCTATCCTGGGGTATCAACTCTCTCTCAGGTCTACCCCGAGGTATCATCTCTCTCTCCGGTCTATGAGGAGGTATCTGCTCTCCCAGGTCTATCCTGGGGTATCAACTCTCTCTCAGGTCTACCCTGAGGTATCATCTCTCTCTCCGGTCTATGCAGAGGTATCTGCTCTCCCAGGTATATCATGGGGTATCAACTCTCTCTCAGGTCTACCCTGAGGTATCATCTCTCTCTCCGGTCTATGTGGAGGTATCTGCTCTCCCAGGTCTATCCTGGGGTATCAACTCTCTCTCAGCTCTACCCTGAGGTATCATGTCTCTCTTCGGTCTATCCGGAGGTATCTGCTCTCCTAGGTCTATCCTGGGGTATCAACTCTCTCTCAGGTATACCCCGAGGTATCATCTCTCTCTCCGGTCTATAAGGAGGTATCTGCTCTCCCAGGTCTATCCTGGGGTATCAACTCTCTCTCAGGTCTACCCTGAGGTATCATCTCTCTCTCCGGTCTATGCAGAGGTATCTGCTCTCCCAGGTATATCATGGGGTATCAACTCTCTCTCAGGTCTACCCTGAGGTATCATCTCTCTCTCCGGTCTATGTGGAGGTATCTGCTCTCCCAGGTCTATCCTGGGGTATCAACTCTCTCTCAGGTCTACCCTGAGGTATCATCTCTCTCTCCGGTCTATGCGGAGGTATCTGCTCTCCCAGGATTATTCTGGGGTATCAACTCTCTCTCAGGTCTACCCTGAGGTATCATCTCTCTCTCCGATCTATGCGGAGGTATCTGCTCTCCCAGGTCTATCCTGGGGTATCAACTCTCTCTCGGGTCTACCCTGAGGTATCATATCTCAATCCGGTCTATCCGGAGGTATCTGATCTCTCAGGTCTATCCTGGGGAATCAACTCTCTTTCAGGTCTACCCTAAGGTATCATCTCTCTTTCCGGTCTATGCGGAGGTATCTGCTCTCCCAGGTCTATCCTGGGGTATCAACACTCTCTCAGGTCTACCCTGAGGTATCATATCTCTCTCTGGTCTATTCGGAGGTATCTGCTTCCCAGGTCTATCCTTGGGTATCAACTCTCTCTCAGGTCTACCCTGAGGTATCATCTCTCTCTCCGGTCTATGTGGAGGTATCTGCTCTCCCAGGACTATCCTGGGGTATCAACTCTCTCTCAGGTCTACCCTGAGGTATCATCTCTCTCTCCGGTCTATGCGGAGGTATCTGCTCTCCCAGGATTATCCTGGGGTATCAACTCTCTCTCAGGTCTACCCTGAGGTATCATCTCTCTCTCCGATCTATGCGGAGGTATCTACTCTCCCAGGTCTATCCTGGGGTATCAACTCTCTCTCGGGTCTACCCTGAGGTATCATATCTCACTCCGGTCTATCCGGAGGTATCTGCTCTCCCAGGTCTATCCTGGGGAATCAACTCTCTCTCAGGTCTATCCTGAGGTATCATCTCTCTTTCCGGTCTATGCGGAGGTATCTGCTCTCCCAGGTTTATCCTGGGGTATCAACACTCTCTCAGGTCTATCCTGAGGTATCATATCTCTCTCCGGTCTATTCGGAGGTATCTGCTTCCCAGGTCTATCCTTGGGTTTCAACTCTCTCTCAGGTCTACCCTGAGGTATCATCTCTCTCTCTGGTCTATGCAGAGGTATCTGCTCTCCCAGGTATATCCTAGGGTATCAACTCTCTCTCAGGTCTACCCTGAGGTATCATCTTTCTCTCCGGTCTATGCAGAGGTATCTGCTCTCCCAGGTCTATCCTGGGGTATCAACTCTCAGGTCTACCCTGAGGTATCATATCTCTCTCCGGTCTATCCGGAGGTATCTGCTCTCCCAGGTCTATCCTGGGGTATCAACTCTCTCTCAGGTGTACCCTGAGGTATCATCTCTCTCTCCGATCTATGCAGAGGTATCTGCTCTCCCAGGTCTATCCTGGGGTATCAACTCTCTCTCAGGTCTACCCTGAGGTATCATATCTCTCTCCGGTCTATCTGGAGGTATCTGCTCTCCCAGGTATATCCTGGGGTATCAACTCTCTCTCAGGTCTACCCTGAGGTATCATATCTCTCTCTGGTCTATGCGGAGGGATCTACTCTCCCAGGTCTATCCTAGGGTATCAACTCTAGTCAACCAAAATTACTGCTATTAACATTCGCTTTTCATAATTTCATCTCCTTTTATCACTATAACATCTCATTTTTTATTTAAACTTATTCGCATAAACAATGATCACCATCTCACTTACCCGTTCAATGCATCACACAAAAGAAAATATCACTGTAATTAATATATAAAATCATCACATCATAATATTGCACATCACAACTGTACTGTATTATTAATTTTATCATTACCCCACATATCATGAGTATACCATACTATTTATTATATTAATATATGACACCCTTCGCTAAATGCATCATATTAATATATGACAGCATATATATAAATATATATATATACAACTCCTTCAATTCATACTCAATTACAAAGCAACACATTAATTCACATTCCATTACTTTTCATTTTGAATTCTCCAACACAATTACTCATCTGTTCACAATTACCATTGCCTCATCATTTCTTTATTTTCATAAATACTCACATAAGGTCACTATCCCTTTTCTTCATACTTTTATAACCACGCACTTCATTTACCATTTATTTACATCTACGAACTCGCGACTCATATTCTTTTCTACTCATCTCCATTCATAAATATTTACTTCTTCATTCTCATATTACATAACACCGCATTCATTCATTTCTAATAACACATAGCATCACGTCTCACAATACATTACTTTTACTTTCATCATACATTACAACTATCTTCTTCACACTCTCAATACATCATCATACTCATCCTCAAATTCATCATCGTTATAACTTACCTTCATTTTCCCTTATAACACATATATCAATTAACTTCACTTTTTATTTCCAACCCACAATACCGGCATCATATTAAAAACTCACCCATTCATCCTGAAAGTTGTGCCAAGGCAGGTAGTTCCCACTATTTCCACGAAAATAGCGGGCGAGTAGTTCCTCGACACACTTCCAAGGTACAACAACTCATAACACAACATATTTTTCTTTAATAATCATTTTCGTAACCACTCTCGCATTATATCTTCACTTTCATATATAAGATGCATAATGCATTCTCTGCACTTCCCGTATTTATTCTCATAACACAATTTCTTCATTTAACCCATATTAATACGCTTTTCGTATTTTCTGAATCTCATCTCATAATTACTTATTTATTCTTTATTCTTAACTCATAATACACTTGCTTTCTCCACTTTCTCATATTCATTTCAGGTTTTATGCTATTGTCACTTTCTCATTTTCATTTCACAACACAACGTATTCTACTTTAATTTTTCTTTTTACCTTACACTTTACTTTACTCCTCGTTTTCATCACCCAATACCGATATTCGATTAACAATTCACCAGCTCATCCTGGGAATTGCGCCAACCCATATCACCACATATTTCTTATTTCACAACCATTCTCACAGTACATTTCATCATTACTTTAATTCTATTCATCTAATACTATATCATACTTACTATCTTACTTTGCTTTTCATGTTTAATCACACGCTTCCTTCTACCAATCATTTTTACTTGCATACTCATGAATCACATTCTTTCATGCTCTTCATCATATACTCATTTAACTTATTCATTTCCACCCATACACTTACTTCATTTCATTTCATTTCATTTTACACCAAGTACTTTCTTCTCTTTTTCATTCACATTCTATATCATATTCAATTTACCCTAGGTCTATCCTAGAGTATCAATTCTCTCTCAGATCTACCCTGAGGTATCAACTCTCTCTCCGGTCTATCCGGAGGTATCTGCTCTCCCAGGTCTATCCTGGGGTATCAACTCTCTCTCAGGTCTACCCTGAGGTATCATCTCTATCTCCGGTCTGTGCGGATGTATCTGCTCTCCCAGGTCTATCCTAGGGTATCAACTCTCTCTCAGGTCTACCTTGAGGTATCATCTCTCTCTCCGGTCTATGAGGAGGTATCTTCTCTCCCAGGTCTATCCTGGGGTATCAAATCTCTCTCAGGTCTACCCTGAGGTATCATCTCTCTCTCCGGTCTATATGGAGGTATCTGCTCTCCCAGGTCTATCATGAGGTATCAACTCTCTCTCACGTCTACCCTGAGGTATCATATCTCTCTCCGATCTATCCGGGGGTATCTGCTCTCTCAGGTCTATCCTGGGGTATCAACTCTCTCTCAGGTCTACCCTGAGGTATTATCTCTCTCTCCGGTCTATGCGGAGGTATCTGCTCTTAGACCTGGGTATCAACTCTCTCTCAGGTCTACCCTGAGGTATCATCTCTCTCACCGGTCTATGCGGAGGTATCTGCTCTCCCAGGTCTATCCTGGGGTATCAACTCTCTCTCAGGTCTACTCTGAGGTATCATATCTCTCTCCGGTCTATCCGGAGGTATCTGCTCTCCCAGGTCTATCCTGGGATATCAACTCTCTCTCAGGTCTACCCTGAGGTATCCTCTCTCTCTCCGGTCTATGAGGAGGTATCTGCTCTCCCAGGTCTATCCTGGGGTATCAACTCTCTCTCAGGTCTACCCTGAGGTATCATCTCTCTCTCCGGTCTATGCGGAGGTATCTGCTCTCCCAGGTCTATCCTGGGGTTTCAACTCTCTCTCAGGTCTACCCTGAAGTATCATCTCTCTCTCCGGTCTATGTGGAGGTATCTGCTCTCCCAGGTCTATCCTGGGGTATCAACTCTCTCTCAGGTCTACCCTGAGGTATCATCTCTCTCTCCGATCTATGCGGAGGTATCTGCTCTCCCAGGTATATTCTGGGGTATCAACTCTTTCTCAGGTCTACCCTGAGGTATCATATCTCACTCCGGTCTATCCGGAGGTATCTGCTCTCCTAGGTCTATCCTGGGGTATCAACTCTCTTTCAGGTCTACCCTGAGGTATCATCTCTCTCTCCGGTCTATACGGAGGTATCTGCTCTCCCAGGTCTATCCTGGGGTATCAACTCTCTCTCAGGTCTACCCTGAGGTATCATATCTCTCTCCGGTCTATCCGGAGGTATCTGCTATCCCAGGTCTATCCTGAGGTATCAACTCTCTCTCAGGTCTACCCTGATGTATCATCTCTCTCTCCGGTCTATGCGGAAGTATCTGCTCTCCCAGTTCTATCCTGGGGTATTAACTCTCTCTCAGGTCTACCTTGAGGTATGATCTCTCTCTTCGGTCTATGCAGAGGTATCTGCTCTCCCAGGTCCATCCTGGGGTATCAACTCTCTCTCAGGTCTACCCTGAGGTATCATATCTCTCTCCGGTCTATCCGGAGGTATCTGCTCTCCTAGGGCTATCCTGAGGTATCAACTCTCTCTCAGGTCTACCCTGAGGTATCATCTCTCTCTCTCTCTCTCCGGTCTATGCGGAGGTATCTACTCTCCCAGGTCTATCCTGGGGTATTAACTTTCTTCCAGGTCTACCCTGAGGTATCATATCTCTCTCCGATCTATCCGGAGGTATCTGCTCTCCCAGGTCTATCTTGGGGTATCAACTCTCTTTCAGGTTACCCTGAGGTATCATACCTCTCTCCGGTCTATGCGGAGGTATCTGCTCTCCCAGGTCTATCCTGGGGTATCAACTCTAGTCAACCAAAATTATTGCTATTAACATTCTCTTTTCATAATTTCATCTCCTTTTATCACTATAGCATCTCATCTTTTATTTAAACTTATTCGCATAAATAATGATCACCATCTCACTTACCCGTTCAATGCATCACACAAAAGAAAATATCACTGTAATTGATATATAAAATCATCACATCATAATATTGCACATCACAATTGTACTTTATTATTTATTTGATCATTACCCCACATATCATGAGTATACCATACTATTTATTATCTTAATATCACATGTTTGCATACGCCCAGTAGATCAGCACATCACAACATCATATATATATAAATACACCCAATACGTTACCATCACACTGGATATTCCAAATTACATCAATTCACCATATACCGACATCTTATATAAATATAACTCATCCCCGTAGATATATAACTAATCCATCATTTCACCATATTCCGACATCTTATATCAATACACAAGGGACACGAGTAATTAATCGTCATAATGCACACCAACACCGAACACTAATTCCCATATATACATACACCTTATTCCGTAATTCATACCAATCGTTCATATTATACTAAGATTTTCTTAAAACAACAGATATGTGATTATATTCATACTCACCTAACCGCCCGGGAAGACTCGAAGCATCACTTCTCCATCCCGCACCTGAAGCCGTTAACATTTCCTTCCCAAAATCCTTTCGAAAATCCGATGCTACCACGATGTAGAGAACCCTTCTATTAGTCTACCCCTCGATTTAATTTGAAATCCACGGAGAAATGAGGTGGATTTGAGCGGGGAGATCATCGGCAAAATGAGTTCTCGGTGTGGGGTTTCTTTTCAATCGGAATGGAAACGGGAAGGGAAGGAGAAGGAGACGGAAGGAGAAGGAAGTGCTGGGTTTCTTTTCGATCTGGGAGTGAACGGGAGAAGGAAGAAGGGAGGAGGAGGAACGGGGGGGTTTACTTTTCGATCGGGATGGGGAAAGGAAGGAGAAAGAAGAAGGAAGGAGAAGGGAGAAGAATGAGGGGTTTTTTGGTAAAGTAGATAAATAAATAAATAAATAGATAGATATTAATAATGTAAGGGAATATTGTCTATAAGCCCCCAATCTCAAATACATTTCAAATAAACCCCCAACTCTTACACTTTAAAAATACTAACAATGTAAAATTCCTAAAATTGTCTCATAATAATCCTCCAACAGTAGAAAATAATGTAAACAATATTCTTTCACACAAAACTCAATCCATAACCCCCAATATATCAATAGTACCAATTTACCACAGATATCCATACCAATATCAATATTTAAATAAATTATATCAAAAATAATTTTCTCCACCCTAAATATATATAAAAAAGTATTTTCGGTATTTTACAAATTCGAGGTGTTACAGATACTAGATGCAAGAGTTCTGCTATCTTGATTTTCCTGCTATTATTATATCATGTTGCTATTTCAATAATGTCTCTTGTACTTGGATTTATTTGTATTTGGGCATTGTGACCCAGGATATTTGGCTTATTTAGATCTGGATTATTTAAGATTAATATGTTTGGTTTTAAGTATTCTTGTTGGTATTTTGATTCACATGTGCATGCTTGGTTGATTCTTTTTCTTCCGACTCTAATTATTCTTGTGAAATGTTGTATAGATTCTTGAACAGCTTATAGATGATGAAAATCATTCGCTTGGCTTAGTCACGTATTCGTATTCCGTATTCTCTTTTGGGAAGCGGGGCGTGACGTAAAATTTGTGCCAATCACTTGTTTTCCCCCTAGTTTTTCTATTACTACAGTTTGTTGTGTTTGTGTGTCAACATCATGCATTTCTTCTTCTATTTCTTGTGTAGGGATATCATGAGTTCCTACCATAAGATTATGTATAAATTCGGGTTCAATTTGTGGGACTATTGGAGGCCGGCGTGAAGTAGCAGTGGATTCTTGTCCACTTTGACTATGGCCGCTACCTCGTGATCTAGACATGGTAATAGTAAATAGTGTATGTGATAAAAAAAATAATTTCTAGTGTTTTACTAGTGTATGTAAAATAATAAAAAACAATGTTGGAGGTATATGTTAAAAAATAAAATCTAGAAAACAATAGGAGGGTTGAGAGAGAGAAAAATAAAAAACCAAGAAACAAATATGATGCAGAAAATTAGAACTACAATAAAAATTAAGACAGTAGGAGGGTTGTGAAATTTTGATACTATACTTCGCGGATAATCGGTATATATAGGAATGAGAGAGAAAATAAAAGTAGAAGTAGAAGTTCGGTTAGTCCGGTAGTCGTTGAAAGAGAGAAAAATAAAACTTCTTTGTTGGAGGAGAAGTTGTAGTAGATGAGTTGAGAGTTGAATTCGATACGATCGGAATTTTGCACTTCTTTGTTGAAAAAAATTTATTGTGTTGAGATTGAATTGAGTAGTAGTAGTAGAGAGGGTAAGAGAATTAGGTCTGAAATTTTTAGTAGGAATTAAGGGGTATTTATAAGGGATAATATATATATATATATATATATATATATATATATATATATATATATATATATATAACCAAAAACAAAAAACCAAAAAAACAAAAAACAAAAAAACAAAAAAACGGCTAACAGAGTCGTTGGCTGCTTTGTTACCGTTCGACCTGCGCCAGTCGACCCATTTGACCCGTTCGCGTCTAGCGGTCAAAATCCGTGGGTTGACGGGCGGGTTGGAATGTTTTAACGGGTATAGCGGGCTGGGTCGAGTGGGTTGAGTTCGGTGTTTTGGCAACCCGAGTCGACCCGCTTGGACCCGTGAGTCCAACTCGGACCCGAACCGCTTAATAGTTGTCCGGGTGCGAGCGAGCGGGTCACAGGCAGGTTGCATGTCAACCTGGCCCGTTTGCCATCCCTAGTGATTGTCTCAGATGGAGAGGAGATTGTATGAGCATCGGGCGAGGAAAATTTTGGTGGAATCTCAACAATATCCGGAAACTCAACATCGGTTTGACTAGGAAGTGGCAATGGAACATATGGAGAGGGAAGAGCATTGTAAGGAAGGTGTTCAAAGAAGGTTACATGTGGGGAAATGCGTAGACGGCGAGCACTATGGCATATCAACGATAGCCTTTTTGTTCAATACTATATCCTAAGAAAACACTCGTGGCTGACCGAGGAAAGTTTGATACGCTCTAGTGCAGGAGTAAGGACAAAACATGTACAACCAAATAGTCGCGTATTAGTATAATTATGAGAAGTATTATAAAGCTTTTGAAAGGGAATGAGACCATGAAGAATGGAAAAAGGTATCCAACTAAGAATGTAGATACTAGTGAGAACAACCTCAACCTAAAATTGGATAGGAACACAGGCAGAAAGAATCAGAGATCTAGTGGTTTCAAGAATGTGTTGATGACGTCTCTGAGTAACATTGTTTTATAGATGTGCAAGAGGGAAAAATAGCTGAGTACCTTGGGAGGCAATAAAATTTCGGAATCGATCCCCCCCCCCCCCCCCCCCCCGAATCAGAGCGAAGTATTTTAATAGTGGAGGAAAATTGAGTAGCAATCATAGTAGTAAAATGGTTATAGACGTCAAATTCTTGTTTGAGGAAAGAGATCTAAGGTAAAACGAGAAGAAAAAAAATTTAATGAAAATCAAATAATATCTATTTCCACCACAAAATAAATGAGCCCAAAATATCAGAATGAATAAGTTCAAATGAAGAAGATGAAATATGTTCACTAGATGCAAAATGAGACGCTATCTGTTTTGCTACTTTGCTGCCCACATAAGGTGATAAAGAGTTAGTAGAGAAATCTCCTAAACAACCACTATTAGAAAGGAAGCATAAACGAGGTAAAGATATATGACCTAGACACGATGTCAAACGTCACAAGGAGATGGTGGAATAGTGACAAGATGCATAATAACAGCGGTAGGTATTAGTAGAGAAAGCTTATCCATGTAATAAATACCGCATTTTCTATGCCCGATCCCAACCTGTATCCTCGTATGTGGATCCTGCATAACACAAGAGGAATCAAAGATAAATGTGTAATTCATATCAGCCAACTGAGATACAGAAAATATATTCAGGAGAACATTAGGAACATGATGGACATGAGGGACAGAAAAATGGGGAGTGTCAAGGAGATGTCCAGTAGAAATCATGGGCAAGGGTGTACCATCACTAGTACGAATGATGGAGGTGGGTGGTAGTGGTTTTGTATGAATGAGGTGTGTGGCAGTAGATGTCAAGTGATTAGTAGCATCAGAATCTAATATCCATGAGGTTGAGACACCTGAATGAGCAACAAATGTAGATGAACAAGATGAAGAAGAAATACCCATCAACTGCAATGAATGTAGAAACTCTCGTAATTGATAAAGATCCAGTGGTGGACTAGAAAAAATTCTTATTGGAGAAGTTGCTTTAGCAATGGATGTCTGTTATGGAATAACAAGACGTTGTTAAAAGCGATGTAAAGAACAACAATGTGTAGTTGTATGACCCCACATTTGATGGTGCTCACACCATGCAGGAGAGCCTCGAGTATGAGACTGTTGCCTAGAGTGACATTGTTGTTGTGGACTAAACTTTTCCAAAGCAGGAGATGAAGTCATGGTGTTCACAATGTACATTAGAGAAAATTAATGGTCATAACAGGGGGATGACCAAACTTTTCTAATATAAAGCCTATTGGTGCTTATCTTCAAAAGGAATTTGGTCAAACCAGGGGATGACCAAACTTTTCCAAGACAAAAGGGAACAAATTGAATAGTGCTATCATTCTTTATAATACTAATAATAATAATAATAATAATAATAATAATAATCCGAACTAATTCTCTATCTTTGTTCCGTTGTTCTCGAGATCAATCCAAATAATTATTGTGGAGTTAAAGGGGAAGAATACTAACACACTCAAACATATATCATATGTTGCCGGATGCACGTGTCGCTATTGAGATCGATCAAATAGGTTAGCATCGCGTAGGAGGAGATCGGGGTTGCCTAGATCAGGATTACAGGAAAGATCAAGGTCGTGTGCATGTGATCGAGGGGATGATGATCAGGATTTTGATTCTCAATGGGTAGGTGAGAGAAGTCGATTGTAGATGACGGTGATGATGATCGAGAAAAACGAGCTAGAGTCGGAGGTGATTGACGACGTGAAAGAAGTCAGTGACGATGGTCAAGAAAAAGAGCCGGAGCATATCGACGTCTTGAAGTTTGGAGCAAATTGTGAAGTTTAGAATTGAAATTGAGGGTTTCTTTAAAATTAGAATTAGGAATTTGTTTAGGGCCAAAATTTAATTTAGTTGTGGTATCATGCCAGATTCAGAGATACAAGGAACATAATAATGTGATTGTTATTGAGGAATTCATCCAAGTATATATACAAGTACAAAGGAAATAAGAAAAAGTTCTACCCTATGTGGGACTAGTTTTAAAGCAATACTAAAATAATATGCAACCAAATATAGACGTATATTATACGTACTAATCGTTATGACTAAGTGCAAACATAATATTGATTATGTGAGAATAATTGAAATTAATCCAAAGCTTCCCAACTCCGAGAATAAAACTGGAGGAGGATATGAAAACAATAAGTTAAGTTCATGGTTACTAGAAATATTTCTGTTTTACCATAATCATTTTCTGCATTTTACTTGATCAAGGAACTGAAACAACCCATTGGTAGAATAGTGGAGAATAGGGGTACCGTTGGAGAAGGTAAGGTGAAGTTTTCTTTTATTTTACTGCTTCTTTTGTTAACGATTATCCCAATTTGCCTCGTTTAATTTACAAGTAGAAGGATTGAAATTCTTCCTATTATACATATTCTAACAACATAAAACACATAATGGACATCTTATTAGGAGATAAGATCTACTATGTTAGGCTGTTGTAAGTTCATATTTGGAGATAAGATCTACTCTGTTAGGCTGTTGTTAATTTGTTAGCCATTCTACACTATTGGAAGAGTTTGTTATACTTGTAACTATATATTGACAGGTTTCTAACCTGATCAGATATGAAAAGAATATCTTTCCTCATCTTTCCCTTGTGATTCAATTTGGTATCAGAGCTTTCTTTCTTCTTTCATCACCAGCATGGCAACAATTCCCCCATTTAATGAGCCATCCACTCAAAATAATGGCAATCGAAACAACAACAATTCAACTGCCGAGTTCTCCAGTCCTTTCTTCTTGCATCATTCTGACAATCCTGGAGCTGCTCTAGTCAGCCAGGTATTGGATGGCAACAATTTTGCCAGTTGGAGTCGCGCCATGAAAACTTCTCTAGGCGCCAAGAACAAGCTTTCCTTCGTTGATGGCTGCAATACACCTCCGTCCTCTGATTCACCTGATTATGCCCTCTGGATATGATGTAATGACATGGTGAAGTCATGGATTCTCAACTCCCTCAACAAAGAAATTGATGAAAGCGTTATTTATGCTGTGAATGCCAATGATATATGGCAGGATCTTCATGAACATTTCGCTCAAAGTAATGCTCATCGTATATTCCAGCTACGTCGTGACGTTGCCTTGTGCACTCAAGGTAATTTTTCTCTTTCAGCCTATTACGCAAAGCTGAAAACTATTTGGGATGAACTCACATCATTGAAGCCCCTTCCCCAATGCTCGTGTGGTGCATCAAAGACTTTCCAGGCTACTCATAACAGTGAACAACTGTCCAGTTTCTCTTAGGACTCCACGAGTCTTTTGGTGCTATCCGTGGACAGGTCCTCCTCATGGATCCATTACCTTCGATCACCAAAGCCTATTCTCTCATACTGCAAGAAGAACGCCAGCGTGCTATTGCATCTATTGATCAACACACTACTATCTCAGATGCTGCAGCCTTCCACATCAATACTGGAGGCCCGTCTCCTTCGGTTACTCCTATTGCAGCTGCCAATGCTACTTTTGCTAAAGCTGGATCTCAACAAAAGCCCAAAGGTCATCCTTATTGTGATCACTGTCACCGTCATGGTCACTACAAGGAAAAGTGTTATGTGTTACATGCTTTCCCGCCTGGTCTCGTCTTCACAAGCCAACTAGCATTCACGGAACCATTTCTAGTACTGAGAAACTTCGATCTGCTCAATCTCTTACTTCAGAAAAATTTCAGAAACTCTTGAGTATCCTCCAAGATGGTAATTTATAGCCTAGTGTGAATCTAACAGGTAAACCTTGCCTTCCTTCTTTCAAATCCTGTTTTTCTTCTATACAATCTAGAATTCTTTGGATAGTCGACTCAGGGGCTACAAATCACATTGTTTCTGACCTATCTCTTCTTTCAAATATTGTTGCAACTAGTTCCTTTCCTCCTGTTAAGCTACCTAATGGCGACTTTGCAAGAGTTACTCACATTGGTGATGTTCAACTCACACCTTCCATCCTTTTATCTTATGTCCTCTTTATTCCCTGCTTCGGTTTTAATCTTATTTCTGTTAGCAAACTCGATATGTCTCCTGATTGTCTTGTTGTTTTCTCACCTACTGAATGTTCATCCCAAGACCGGACCAGGAAGACGACGATTGGAGTAGCTAGAGAATTCGGAGGCTTATATTATTTGGCAAGTAGTAGTCCTTCCATCAGTAATGTGTCTGTATGGCATTATCGTCTAGGTCATTTGTCATCTAGAAGATTGCAAATTTTATCCAATAATTTCAATTAAACTTTTTTTTCTCATTCAAAATGCTCTTGTGAGATTTGTCCTCTTGCAAAACAAACTAAATTACCATTTCCAAACAGTTCGATTACTACTTCATTTCCTTTTGAGCTAATTCACTTTGACATATGGGGAGGGTATTCAACTCCCACCTTACATGGAGAGAAGTACTTTCTTACCATTGTTGATGATTACACAAGATGTACTTGGATCTTTCTCATGAAATCTAAATCTGATTCTCAAGGTTTTATCAAACACTTCATCGCTCTAGTCAAAAATCAATTCCAAACTGCTGTTAAAATTTTTCGATCTGATAATGGAGCTGAGTTCTTATCTCTTAAAACCATTTTCCTCGATAATGGCATCTTACATCAAACATCTTGTCCTTATACTCCTCAACAAAATGGTGTTGTTGAGTGCAAACATCGACACTTTCTTGAGGTTGCTCGTGCATTAAAATTTCAAGCAAACTTACCAATCCATTTTTAGGGTGACTGTGTGCTTACTGATGTATATATCATTAACAGGTTACCAACTCCTTTACTTGGTAATATTTCCCCTTTCGAAAAATTATTTGCTAAACCACCCAAGTACACTCACTTACGTATTTTTGGGTCTCTTTGTTTTGCTACCACACCATCTCAAGGTAGAACAAAATTTTCACCTCGTGCACGACGTTCCATATTTCTTGGCTATCCTTTTGCTCAAAAAGGATACAAACTCTATGATCTACAAAAGAAAGAATATTTTGTCAGTCGCCATGTCGTATTCCATGAATCCACTTTCCCTTTTCAGGAAACAGTCAATGATCCACATATCTCGTCTGACACTACCATTCCTCTCCCAATCATTTTCGATACTATGGACATTCTAAATCATCATTCACAAGCTCCCGTAGTCGAACCTTTCACTACATCTCTCACTAATGCTCGTGAGATACCTTCTGTTCATGACACACCATCCCCAATATCTCCCACATCTCCCTCACTTGACATGACCACAAGTGAACCATCCTCACCTATACCTCCTACAAGTCCTACACTGGAAACTCATGCTTCACCTTCTCTCCAAAATATCATGCCCACATCACAGCCCGTTCCTCCTAGATATCCTCAAAGAGATAACCGACAGAAACATAATTACTTGAAGGACTACCACTGTCATTATACAGCTTCCGACGTCTCGAGGCATGCCACTATCGTTGCTCCTGGCACAAGGTATCCTATTTCTTCATTCCTTGATTATTCTAATCTGTCTCCAAGATATCGTTCTTTTGTGTTATCTGTTTCTTCTTCAACAGAACCTACTAGTTTCACACAAGCTATTAAGAACCCACAATGGAGAGCTGCCATGGATTCTGAAATTGCCGCCTTGGAGGAGAATAAGACATGGTCTGTTGTTCCTCTTCCCATTGGAAAACACGCTATCGGTAGTCGATGGGTGTTTAAGATCAAGCATTGTTCAGATGGTTTTATAGAGCGTTACAAAGCTCGACTGGTGGCTAAGGGCTATATTTAGAAAGAGGGCATTGATTACAGAGAAACCTTTGCTCCAGTTGTGAAGCTTGTCACTGTCCGTGCTGTTCTTGCAATTGATGCTATCCGGAATTGGGGATTGAATCAACTTGATGTACAAAATGCATTTCTTCATGGCGATCTTGGTGAAGAGGTCTACATGAAGATGCTTCCTGGTTATACACACAGGAAAGACCCTCACAATTGTCGTACAGTTTTTCGGTTGCATAAATCTTTGTATGGGCTTAAACAAGCCTCCCGGCAGTGGTTTTCCAAGTTCTCCAATGCACTCCTCTCAGCTGGTTTCTCCCAATCTAAAGCTGACTGCATGCTTTTTATTAAATCCACGGCTGATGAATTTATTATTCTTCTTGTCTATGTTGATGACTTGATCATCACATGTTCTAGTCCAGATGCCATTGCTACACTCAAGAAATATCTGCACTCCAGCTTTAAACTTAAAGACTTGGGCCCTCTCACTTACTTCTTAGGCTTGGAAGTTGCTCGTCGTTCTTCTGGAATCACTGTCTGTCAAAGAAAGTATGCCTTGGATATTATATCTGATGCCGGACTTCTTGGTTCCAAACCTGTTACATTTCCAATGGATACCAACACCAAACTTTCAGCTGGTTCGGGTGATTTGCTACATGATGCTGCCCCATACAGATGCCTTATTGGTCGCTTACTTTACCTGACCATAACAAGACCGGACATCCTATTCTCCGTTAACCTTCTTAGCCAATTCATGAGTGCTCCACGCGTGCCCCACCTTGATGCTGCTCATCGTATTCTCAGGTACATTAAAGGCATGCCTATCCAAGGACTTTTCTTCTCTGCAACTTCATCTTTGGACTTGCATGTTTACTGTGACTCAGATTGGGCAGCTTGTCCAACCACTCTATGTTCCACAATGGGCTACTGTTCTCTTCTTGGATCGTCACCTATCTCTTGGAAATCCAAGAAACAAATTGTAGTCTCTCGTTCTTCCGCTGAGGCAGAATATCGTTCTTTAGCCACTGCTGTTGCTGAAGTTATTTGGCTCCGTCAACTTATGAATGATCTTAGGGCTCGTCAAGTTGTTCCTACGCCTATATTCTGTGATAACCAAGCAGCTCTGCATATTGCCGCAAATCCTGTCTTTCACGAAAGGACAAAACACATCAAAATAGACTGTTATTTTGTTCGTGAGAAGCTACAATCCGGCATTATTAGAACAAGTTACGTGCCCACCCGACATCAGTTAGCCGACATATTTACTAAAGCTCTCGGCCAGGTTACTTTTACATTTCTGTTATCCAAGTTGGGTTTCATCGACATTCATCATCCAACTTGAGGGGGGTATTAGGAGATAAGATCTATTCTGTTAGGCTGTTGTAAGTTCATATTAGGAGATAAGATCTACTCTGTTAGGCTGTTGTGAATTTGTTAGCCATCCTACACTATTAGAAGAGTTTGTTATACTTGTAACTATATATTTACAGGTTTCTAACATGATCAGATATGAAAATATTATCTTTCCTCATCTTTCCTTTGTGATTCAATTCATCTCCTTCACCTAAATTGATGGTAAAGTAATTTTGAGCTGATAAACTTTTCTCATACTTTCTGATACTCCGTTTCAAAATATAAGTCATTCTAGTCTTTTTTTTTGTTTTTAGTTTCATAATATAATTCACTTTAGGTTTTCAATGAAATGTCTTGTTATCCTAAAATGTCCCTGAATTATTTTTTTATGAGATTTTCAATTTTACCCTTGTTTTTTTTTGCAAAAGAAGTAATACCCCGTTTGTTTCAAAATATAAGTCACTTTAGGCTTTCGAAGCAAATGTCTTGTTATTCTTAAATCTCCATCAAATATTTTTTATGAGATTTTCAATTTTTACCCTTATATATTTTATAAAATGGGTAATACTAAAATTATGTAGGAGGGCAAATTGGACATTTTACAATTGATAGCTCATTTAAGATCTTCAAAAACCAAGAATGTAAGTACACTTTTTTGTCAATTTTAGATTTTTTTCTTAATATGCGTGTATAAACCTAGAATGACTTATATTTTGAAACGGAGGGAGTAAAAAATTATAAAGGAGGGCAAATAGAACTTGTACAATTGATGACTCATTAATGAGTTTCAAAAACTAAGAATATGAAGTATTTTTATTTGATTCTAGATTATTTCTTAAAAGTATGTAGAAATCTATAATGACTTATATTTTGAAACGGAAGGAGTTGCAGAGTTAGGAGAAGCACTAAACTACTAGTTATAAGCTCTCGATGACTCTTCTGATTTCCCCTCTTTCTCACTCTTTTGATTGATCTCTGAATCCTATCATGGTCATTTGATTAAGTGTTCTTTTTTTTTAATAATAATGGGATACACCATAGCTGTCCCTTTATCCACCCATCCCAATCCTTTTACCATCTGAGTACTTAGAGCATATGTAGTCGTCTACTAAATTTTCAAAATTTGCAACCTGCGGTCGTTGACCAAATACCTAAATTTTGGGTTTGAGATGAACAATAGTCTGATATATTTGGGAAGAGAAATAGGAATTACCAAATTATAGCTCATGAAACATGAAAGTTCGTCCATTCCAATTTTCCCCCCTAAATTTTATCGGATGAGAGATGAAATCTCGTCCAAAATTTTAAAATAAATAAATAAATAAAACGGACGGGAATTCATCTCCCATCTGTGACTTTATTTAAATAAGATAAATTATTGTCGGGCGAGATTTGATCTCTCGTCCGTGATTTAATAATAAAAAAAATTAGGATCGGACGAGAGATCATGTGGTGTCCGAGAGGTGAATAAGTTTATTAATACTATAATTAGGATTTAATTAAGATTTAATTATTTTTCTAAATCTCCAATAGTGTCGAAAGTTGTGGTCCATATTTCTCGGACGAGAATTGATCCACCGTCCGAGACTAGATAAAATTTGTATTAAAAAAAATTTAACAGGACGAAAATTGATATATTGTCCGTTTTATTTATAAAAAAAACAAATTTCCGCAAAACGACTCCGGCAATAACCCCAAATTCCTATTTCTAAATGCCAAATACCCAAATTTTGAGTTGGGACGACTACAGATGCTCTTAGTGCTTACTAATTCGACAAAGTGTTTACTCATGGGTGAATCGGTCCATCTTGTTATCCAATTTGAATTCAAAGACTTAATTGCTATGGAAATAGTTTGTTAATCAATCTGCAGTCTCATCATCCAGTTCGGATTCAGGAACCAACTTGCGGTGGACTAATCTGAAATTTACAGGTTGTCAGTATTTTTAACATGTATTGATGAAATTTTTACCAAAATATGGTACTTGAATCTTGTTTTGTTTTTTTCAGGGTGCTAGAATAAATTCCCTTTTAAAAAAAAAATTCGCGAATGAACTTTTTAATGTAATTTCTGTGAATTAAGTACTGAACTATCCGACTCACTGGGGAATTGTTTGTGGTGCAGACTATCAAACTTTACGCTTGCTTGATCTCGCCCACAGCTCTAAGCGATGTCTTCTCATTATCTGCTAATAAGAGACACAGGATTCATTGAGCTTAACAGTTATTACAATGTCAGTGCAATATAACTCTCCCTTTTTTGGTACCACAGAATATATCTGATCGATGGTTTTGCATTGCATGGTGTTTATGATTTTAATATCCCTACTGCTGTTGTTCAACAAATATTGTTCGAAATGTAGTTTCAGAATATGCAGTTTCTTAATTATAGAAGTTTGCATATGCTAGGAATTCTGAACAATTAAGACTTTATTAGTAGTCTAGTACAATTACTGTGCCAAGGCTTGAGAATATGACACAGATCACCTGTTCGGAGTCATATTGTAGAATGCCATGCGTGTATCTCAGTATATCGCTCTTCAATCATATATGTGTCAAGAAATCCTTCATCTAGATCAAGCCAAAAAACAGATTATGGATATGTTAGAAGCAGGGAGGTCCCTCCACAATCATGTAATGGTCAGAGGTATTCAGTAAAGTACATATCAAACTGAGGTAGTCTACTTTTCTTCTCATTAAGCAATGAAAAAAACATTACCTTCAAGTAGCTTTGAGGGCAAGGTGAGCTGAATGTAATGACCTTGCTCATTATGAGAGCCAGACAGCATTTATGAAATAGAAAGAAAAGGCAGAACACTGATGTCATTCATTTCGGAGGTTAGCACACAAATGTAAATCTGTAATTACGAGTTTCATGGGCCTTTTGATGTTTACAAGCAGTTTATGATCTTGGATTTTGATGATAATTAAATTCATGGATGAAATTGGCCTTGGTTGACATGGTGTTGCCTGCTGCAAATTGTTAAATATATTAATTAATGTAAATGCGTACGTTCAACTAGAAATTTTGCAAGGAAACCATCCCAGTAAACTGAAACAATAGTACTAGTTTATAAGAACAGCGAACACACAGTTCATGGCATCGATAAGATTACATATGTAAGATTTTTTCAAGACGCAGTAGCAACATTCATAACAGCGATATTAGAGAATACCTCGGGCTAAAAAACACCAGTAGAGAATATTATCTGGAACTGTATAATTCCTTTCGACTCCATTCTTGCGCAAGCTATCTGCAAAAAACTGAGTGCCAAAAGTCCAAAAGTTTCGAAAACCCCGGTCAGCAAAACAAGTAGTATTTAGTAGGATTTTACAACACAACCACTGCAGTTGCCGTCTTCTTACGCATGAAGACATCAGTAAGAACCGTCTTCGACTGCAGATCAGAAGCCTTCAGCAGCTCCAAGCCCTATTCACAATTTAAAATTCCAAATAAACAAACTAAACTAATTAAACTAAACATAAACAATCACCTATTCAAATAGACACTACAAAATAAATAGGAATATGTGGCGTAAATTCCCCGGCGCTTTAGGTTTTCGCCGGGAAATTCCCCGGCGCTTTTTAATACTGCGCCGGCCTTTCCACTAATCCCCGGCACTGGGAAACGCCGGGGAAAACCCCCCACCCACGCACTAAATTCCTCTCTCTTTTTTCGTTCGCCCCAAATTACTCGCGCCCTAAATTTCCTAATCACCCGCGCCTCTCTCCGAAAACCCTATCTCTCCGAAAAGCCAGCTACTTCGTTCCTCTTTCTTTCTTCGATTTCGACGCCCCAATCTCCACTACTTCGTTCCTTTTTCTTTCTTCGATTTCGATATCGTCGATCTCGATTTCGTCGCATGCCTACTCGATCTCGATCTCGTCACCTGCCGCTTGCCGCCGTTGGATCTCGTCGCCGCCGCCGTTGGATTGGTGAAGATGGTGAGTTAGTTACTATGCAATCTGCGAATATGGTGTGGATTTTTTTGTTGTTGAATTTGGATTTTGTTTTGGATTTGATTTTGTTGGGGATTTGATTTGGATTCTTCAAAATGAGATTCTAGGGTTTTCAAAAGTAAGAAGGAGATGGAGGTTTTGGATCTAGTCTCAGATATCATAAAGAGATTGATAGAAGACAGAAAAATATGGCATACTTCGTTCAATGCATCAAGTTGAATTTATTGCACATATCTTTTAATCCACCTCTAATCCAGAAGATAGATAATTTAGAATATGAAGAAGATGAAAGGACCTTTAGTGAAGAAAGTTTAATAATTTAGAATAGGGCCGGAGATGATTATATTTTTATCATGTTTGTTAAGCAAAGCAAGAAGAATGTTTTTTGCCCCTATATACAAAAAGCTTTATAATATTTAGTAGTACTTTGGAAGACAATATATACTGTTTGTAGGAATTTAGATTGGATCCATTTTAGTTTCAGGAGATAAGCTTTTTAAATCCGAACTACATCACTTTGGATACTATAAATGTCATATCTGTTTGTAGCATTTATTTAGTTATAATGCTCTTGATCAGAATTCGACAATGATGAAAAGATAACTATATATGTTTTTGGTCTTTTGGAGGGCAAATATGTGATTTTTATTTTTGGTGTATTTGGTGGAGTGCTTTTATGTATTGTTATTCGCTTAGTTGTTCCTGGTTTAGAGGAATTCTGAAGGGTTTTGGAGTTTCACAAAAGAACCCCTCCATTTGTCAAAAAAAAACATCTCAAATATAATGTTATATGATGCGGCCTTGTATCACCCATTGGATTGCAATTGGATGTTGATGAACAATACAAGTAGTCTACCTCTGCAATAGATTTGCGAAGGATCCAGATCCATTCTGGATCTATTGATCTATGGGTCTTTTACTCCTTTATTTCAAATAACAAGCATCCAAACTAGACCACTTAAATTTTAAAATTTTAATCTATGTCAACCACACTTTTAAGTTGAATTTTGTTGGTTTATGGTGTGGATATTGAATCTGCATATATGGTTGATTTTGGTAGGAGTTTAGTTAGTGAATGACGACGAGACTCTGAGGGATTGTGCGCAAGGGTTCCAAACAAGCTGCAAGATTGGGCAAGGTGGATTTGGGTCTGTTTATAAGGTGACTTTCTCTACCTTTATATTTTTTCATTAATTATTCTCTTCTTGGAGACTGGTGGTATATTCAGTCTGCTATTTGATTGAATTAGTAATTATATTATACATTAGGTGTAATATTTTGAGTTTAGAGTATGCACTACATTCTTTTATTAGATCAACCCGTAAAAAGTAAATAGATAGATGCAAATGAGAATCAAGGTACGTGGTCCATATTTGAGAGGATAATTAAGAAAGGAAAACCAAGAGAAAACAATAAGCCAAAGAAGAAAACAATGAGATTGTAGTTGAGTTTACACGTTGTGGGAATTGTTTGGACTTATGTATTTACTAGGTAAGTTTTGGTGATAAATTGCTCTAGTTGGAGTTCAAGTAAACATTCAATCTCTGCTGGTATTTAGATACAAACTATAGTTGCAGTCATAAATGCATATGATAAGATTGATGGAAACTGCATATTATAATTTGTTTGAAAGGAAAACATATTTCTCAACATGTACAAATTGTTCATTGTAGTGATCTTTGTCACCATTTATTATATTGTACAATCATCAAGCTTAATTAGCCCATTACAGGAGGTAGAAGGAGAAGAACAAGTAGAAGGCCCCTCCCTTTGATCACTTCCTTCAAGGTAATCTTTTATTTAATTTTATTTTATTTGGTTTTGTTCACTTCCTTCAAAGATATATTTAATTGAGGATTAAATGAAGAATTGTAGAAGTATATAGTAACATCATCAAAATATGCTTTTATACTATTAGAAGAGAACTAATTGCAAGACTACAAAAACTGGTGTAGAACAAAGTTTTAGGATGAACACTCAGATCAAGTTTTGTATTACATCTATGTCAGTTTATATTTCCCTCTTAGTTCACCATCACACCTACAATGCGAAGTATGAATTTGAATGTTTTCAAAAGCATACCAAACCTTCATCCACTCCATATTTGACCAAGTGTTCATTAAAAAAGAATATTTTAATTTGTGAGAGTTTCAATCTCTGTTTTTGAAAAGCTATTTTTTATGAAATTTAATTTTCAGATTGAGTGATATTATTGAAATGGATAAAAGTTGGATGAGTAAGTCACGATTATGCAAAGAGTATCGAGATGGTGTTAGAGATTTCATTATCTTTGCCAAGCAACATTCTCGTGATCCCAACTTTATCCTTTGTCCATGTCGCCGATGCGTAAACTGTCATTTGCTTCCATGCTACGAAGTACAAACACATTTGGTGATTAATGGTTTTCTGCAAGGGTTCACACTGTGGTTCTGCCATGGAGAGCGTGACACATCGATTCCGGTTGGACAAGATTTGTTGGAAGAGGAAAATGAACCCTTAGTGAATGACGACGATAGTCTTGCCGATGAGATGCAAAATCTAGTGCGGGATGCTTTTGGGATTCACAACAATCAAATGCACACAAATAGTTCAACAACTCAAGTCCATGATGAACCGACCAAAACTTCGGACACTGATGGAGACGAGGGTGAAGTGGAGGAGGGTAGGCAAAACTCTGAATTTAACAAAGAATTTGAAGCATTCAGTAAGTTGTTGGAGGATGCTAGTACACCCTTGTATCATGATTGCATCAAATTTTCGAAGTTCTCATTCATCGTGAGGTTATTTCAGATCAAATGTTTGAATAGTTGGTCTGCCAAATCCTTTACAATGTTACTTAAATTGTTGAATGAAGCATTTCCTGAAATTTGTCTCCCAAATTCAGCATATGGAATAAAACAATTCCTTAAATATTTTGATCTGGGGTATGAGAAGATAGTTGCATGTCGATATGATTATATGTTATGTAGGGGGATAAGGAGAGTCTGGAGAAATGTGAAATTTGTGGTACTTCAAAATGGAAAGGTGTTCCGAATGAAGAACAAGATGCAAGTGGAATAGTTAAATCAAGGCGGAAAAAGAAGAGCTTTCTTCAAGTACCTGAGAATACGAAGAGCTGAGCCAGCAAAACAGATGCGCTACTTTTCTTTGATTCCTAGGCTACAAAGGTTGTTTATGTCATCTAAGACTTCTTCTGATATGAGATGGCATGCTGAAGGACGAAAGAATGATGGAATTCTCAGACATCCGGCGGATTCTGCTGCATGAAAAAGTTTTGATGAAAGATATTCTGATTTTGCTGAAGATACTCGCAACGTGCGACTTGAATTAGCCAGTGATGGTTTTAACCCATTCCGGCAAACGAGTAGTACATACAGCATATGGCCTGTAGTGTTGATACTGTATAATCTACCGCCTTGGAAGTGTATGAAGCCATTGTCATTTATTTTGTCTACAATAGTTCCTAGACCGAAAAGCCCTGGAAATGATATAGATGTCTATCTCCAGCCTTTAATAGATGAGCTGCAACAGTTGTGGGAGGGTGGTCCAACATATGATATAACAACTAAGAAATCATTCCGTCTTCGAGTTGCATTGACTTGGACAATCAATGATTTTCCTGCGTATACAAATTTATCCGGTTATAGCACCAAAGGGCGTAATGCATGTTCTTGTTGTGCTGATAAAACTACTTCACGATGGCTATATAATGGGAGAAAGTTCTGCTACATGGGTCATAGAAGATGGTTGCCCGACACACACAATTTCAGGACGGAAACTACGACTTTTGATGGGGTGGAGGAGTGGGAACATTCACCTGAAATATCGTTTGGGTCCGATGTGTTAAGGCGGCTACATGGTCACCATTTCAATTTTGGTATGGAAGTAGAAGCCATAAAATGGGGCAAGAAAAGAGCAAGGGATGACGACAACGATGAAGATGATTGTGATGACATTGTTGAGTTAGGTTCTTGGAAGAAGAAGAGCATTTTCTTCACACTGCTGTACTGGAAATTCAATTTATTGCGCCATAATTTAGATGTGATGCATATCGGAAAAAATATTGGTGAAAATTGTGTAGGGACTATCATGGGAGATGATCGGAAGACAAAAGACAATCTTAAGTGTCATCTTGATTTAGCTACGTTGAACATACGACACGAGTTGCACCCCGAATATTTACCAAATGGCAGAGTGCGCCTTCCTCCAGCAATGTACTGCATATCTAAAAAGGAGTTGGAATCGTTCTGCAAAGTTCTACAGGAGCTTAAAGTTCCCGATGGCTATTCATCTAACATAGCAAGGTGCGTCAATGATAAGGAGAAGAGGCTTCAGGGTCTAAAGTCACACGACTACCACATCTTGATGCAGGATCTCCTTCTTGTGGCTTTAAGGTTCTCAATGTGCGACCAAGTCACTGCCGTCATCAAGGATCTGTGTAGCATTTATAAAGGACTTTGCTCAAGGGTTTTACGTGTTGAAGATATTAACCTCTTGGAGCAACGTGCTGCTTTGGTACTTTGTCAAATGGAGAGAATATTTCCCCCTTCGTTCTTCACTATAATGATTCACTTGGTCATTCATCTAGCAGGCGAAGCAAGACTTGGTAGGCCGGTACATTATCGGTGGATGTATCCCATTAAGAGGTAGTTATTCATATTTGTTAATTATATACTTCAAATTTGGATAATGTGCATACTTTTTTTGATCTAACCATTTACATGTATAGGTATCTTTATCGACTTAAGGGATATATTAAAAATAGATCACATTCAGAAGGCTCAATTGCAGAAGGTAATCTATCGGAAGAGTGCTCCAATTTTTGTTCCCGATATCTTCAGGGTGTCGAGACATGTCTTACTAGACCAAGGAGAAACCCAGTTGGGTCAAACCTTGGTGAGGCACATTATCTCTTTCAAACTACTGGAAATACCGTTGGTAAAGTTGATGCGGTTGAGTTAGATAACTTAACATGGGAACAAGCACATCGATATGTGCTAGATCATCATGCAACAGTTGAGCCATTCCGAGAGTAAGTCATAATTGGGTTGGTTTATATTTAATTAAATATATTTAATTAAATATATTTAATTATATTTCGTTCTTTTAAATATTTACAGAGAATTTATCCGTGAAATGAAAAGGAATTCTAGAACAAGGACATTAAGACAACGTGACCAAAATAAGATGATGAATGAAAGATTTCATATGTGGCTTAAAGACTATGTAAGAGTGTTCCAAATTATCAAGTACTGTATTTTTTTGTTATAATAATCTTAATTTTACTAATACGGTTTATCATCACATCCTATAGGTTCCGAAGTTGCATGATGATTTGGTATCACTTGAAATCAAAATTCTTGCTACAGGTCCCCATAAGATGGTTAGAAGATTTAAGGGATATATATATAACGGATTCAGATTTCATACTAAGGATCGTGAACGTTATTTAAAGTCCCATAATAGTGGAATCATAGTGACGTCAAAGACAAGAAGTTATGCTTCTAAGAATGACACAAATCCAGTTGATGAAGATGTTGACTATTATGGGGTACACTGTAGGCTTGTATTTTCTCAAATTTTAGGTATTACAACCTTATTAGCTTCACTTCTTTATGTATTACAACATTTTCTATTAAAAATACATTGTCTAATATTAAACACACTGCATGTGCTGATGCTGCCATTGAAGGTTTCCCAACATGGATTATACAGGATAAGGTATGGATAGTTTTCTTCTAGTACTATCCTTTTATGAAAGGTAGAGGAGATATTAATTTGAAAATAGCATGCTATGTGATTGAAATGGGTTGAGCTGTATAAATTGGTTTATTGCAAAATAAGAAATGGTCTCTCCATGCATAAAAAAGTTTTGAGTTCGCGTGTTCATTGCCTTCACTTCTTCAGTAAAATTATTCCCCTTTAACTAAGCCATTGTAATACCATTGTTTCTTTTATGTGGATAATCTCAGTTATTTGTACCCTTGTTTGCATCTGTAGTATGAAGCTAAAAGACTGCTAATTTGCATTTGCTGATCACTGTGATTTACTGATTTCTTTGAAATATGCAATGTAGAGTCAACTCTCTGCAAAAAGTTAATTCTCTGTTGGATGAACTATTAAGTGTTAACTATTCTTATATTATCTTTATTGCAAACATTGATAATACATATCAAATTCAACAAGTACATAATGCTGAACAACAACTTGAGCAAATAATATATAAGCAGCTTTAGAGAGAAGCACAACATTCAAAGTCACCCGAATCAGACCATCAAAACATTCTTTGAGACTATTAAGCATCCTTGGGTTCAACACAAAACATCCTTGAAGTATATAGAAATGAAAGCCTTTCTGAAATTCCATATAAGTTTTCATCTCTATATACTTCAAGAATGGGGTATTGAGTGGGTATGCTTATATTCAGTTTCAGGAATGATTTTGGTTCAAGTTTTAAATAGCAGTTAGATCTGATTGATTTCAGTAATGGTTTAAACCTCCCAGAACCATTTTGGCAGGTAGTGTTCTGGTCAAAACCAGACCCGATCCACGGTCCATGACATAAAACCAACAACAGCCATAAACTGATATAAAAAAATCAACTATTTACTTCTCCGATGCATACTATATTTTACTATCTCATAGTTCAACGTCAACTGGAAAGATTTTTTTTAATGTTTATGCTATGGATATTGATGAGATAGAACCACAATATAATAGCTATGGAGGGAAAATTCTAAATGAATCAGTAAACCAACCATACACTTTGGGTTAAAATAAGGGGGTGGCCAAGAAATAATGTAGCTGCAATGAGAATGTTCAATGGAAGTATAAGTATTCAATCAGCATTTTTTCTGAAATAGATTTTATGGCGTAGGCTCTAGTCCACCGTCCACGCATGAATGATAATTTCAGTGTCGGATGATAGATGATTACTCCAACTGCTTCTTTTGTTATGTACTAGCACAAAATATATAGCCTCGATTCAGTTTTTTATTTATATATGTTCTTTGTTCCTTGTAGGAGACTTGGACATAGATATGTGGCAGTCGGAAATGAACCCTTCCTTTCATCCTACAATGGTTCGTTCAGCCCTGAGGGGTGGTGCTGCTGCTCACTACTAAAACTGCTTTGAGTTCCACTCGAACTGGCGAAACATTCAAGCTATTTGTGTATAAATCTAGTTGCGATTTGCAAGAACTTTATCAACAAATCAACTTCTACTTACTATTGTAGTTTTCACTATTGTTTATGAAAGAACTTCTACTCACTATTTGAAGTTGAAAAAACTTTATGTGATGTATATATCGTACTATGAATGAAAGATCTTTGTTTTATAAAAGTTTCAATGAGTCTTTGTTTGATTATTTGTGAGTTTCATAATTTGTGGATTAGTGTAGTTTGTGATAATTTGTTTTGGATCAGTGCAGTTTGTTTTATAAAAGCAAGAATAAAATATTCCCCGGCATTTACCAACGCCGGGGTATGTTCAATAATGGTAGAATTATTTGAAAATTCAAAAGTAAATCCCCAGCGTTTATCAAACGCCGGACATTTCTAAAAACAAGGCCGGTGCTTTATTTGCGCCGGGGTTTAGAATAAGATTCCCTGGCGGCGGCAAGGACGGCGCTTGCGGCGGCATTTCGCAAAACGCCATTAACAAATCACCGGCGTTTGAAAAGCACCGGCCATTTAGGTAAAAAAACGTCGGCCATTGTATTACTGTTTGTAGTGAGAATCAGTTCCAGCACTAATTATATTGAACCTCTTCCATTCCCAGAGCAACGGTGCGCTCTTCAAGCGATCCCACCTCCTTGACATTCAACTTGTTGAGAAGCGTAATACTCGATATACTCGACATGGGCATCACACTGTTGGAAGGAAATTTTAGGTGGTTGGAGGAAGTGTTTAAAAATGGGAGAGATTAGAGACTTTAGAAAAAGGAATGCTACTTGTATTATTGAGTGTTTCTAATTTTTGGCTTGATACAAACACAAAGACACCACCCCTATTTATACTAGTGGCATTACCCAACCAATGGTTAGGATTTTGCCATCACAACTCTAATCTAATGGCTATAATTATCTCTCTAGAATTTTCTTCACAAGTCTAAGGTTATCCTTATCTTCTAGATAACTCCTAAGACTTATCTAGAAAAAACTTCTAGATAAGATTTCTCTAGAGTAAGTTCCTAGAAGTTGGGCCTATTACATCAAATACATAAGATAACATATCTATTTGGGTTTTAACCAACTAAGACCCAAATCAAGTTAATATTTCAACACCCCCTCTTACACATGATTTTTTACTCCAATCAAACTTCTTAACCTTATGAAGTCTTCGTGCTTGAGAGGCTTGGTGAAGATATCAGCTACTTGATCATGAGACTTCACGTACTCCAGTTGTACGTCCATCTGGTGATGCACTCTCTAATATAGTGATAGCGTGTATCAATGTGCTTACTTCGATCATGGAAGACTGGGTTCTTGGCCAAAGCTATTGCTGACTTGTTGTCAACAAAAATCTTGGTCGGCTCCTCTTGTGGCAAACTCAACTCCTTCAATAGGTTTCGTAACCAAACTGCATGACAAACACATGAAGTAGCTGCTACGTACTCCGCTTCGCATGTGGAAAGAGTGACAATTGCCTGCTTCTTTAACATCCATGTGAAGGCCGTGTCTCCCATGTAGAACACGAAGCCACTTGTGCGCTTGCGGTCATCCATATCTCCACTCCAATCGCTATCTCTATATCCAACAAGCTTGTAATCGTTAGAAATAGAATAGTACAAGTCAAAGTTTATTGTACATTTGACCTAGCGAAGAATCCTCGTTGTCGCCTTCAAATGAGTTGTTGTTGGATTCTCCATGTATCGACTGACAACTCCAACCACATATAGAATATTGGGTCTTGTGCAAGTTAAATATCGCAGACTTCCGACCAAGCTCTTAGAGAGTGTTGGATCCACCCTTTCTCCTTCCTCATGTTTTGACAACTTGATTCCACATTCCATTGGCGTGCCAACCAGGTTGGAGTCATCCATCTTGAACTTCTTGAGTGATTAGGATGCCTTTGTCTTCTTGCTTCACTTCAATGCCGAGGTAGTAGGACATGAGCCCAATACCGGTCATCTCGAACTCCTTCGTCATCTCTTTCTTAAATTTGCCAAACATGCTTGGATTGCTACCTGTGAAGATCAAGTCATCTACATACAAGCATACAACCAATATATCATTGTTCTAGATTTTGATATAGAGTGCATGCTCGTATGGACACTAGGTGAAGTTTCTCCCTTGGAAGTATTTGTCAATTCGAGCATTCCATGCTCTTGGAGCTTGTTTCAATCCATAGAGTGCCTTTTTTAGCTTCAAGACCTTGCCTTCTTCTCCCTTCACTTCGTAGCCTTATGGTTGCTCAATGTAGACTTCTTCGAGGACTCCATTTAAGAATGCAGATTTGACATCCATTTGATGCATCCTCCAATTGTTTTGAGCTACCAATGAAATTATTAGTCTAACACTTTCTAGTCGAGCAACCGGAGCAAATACGTCGTCATAGTCGATGCTCGCTCTTTGACTGTAGCCTTTTGCCACCAATCTTGCCTTGTATCTTTCAACTTCTCCTTTGGCGTTCTTCTTTGCTTCGTACACCCACTTCACACTGATTGCCTTGTGCCCTTTTGGAAGTGAAGCTAACTCCCATGTGTCATTCTTCTTGATTGCCTTTATTTCTTCATCCATAGCATTTCTTCAACTCTTCTTTTCCATAGCTTCTTGGAAGTTCATGGGCTCACAATTCGCAAATAGGCAAAGGAGAGAAATATTGTTTTGATTTTTAGTTACCTCGTAAAGTTCTTGTAGGCTTCTAAAGTGCGGAGTCCTTTCACTTGAGCTTTCGTCTCCTTGAGAACTCGCGGCTGGTGAAGCTGGTAGGGTAGCAGGCTCCTCTCTTGGTTGCTCTATCCTTGATTGCTCCATGTCTTCTTCTTCAAAATGTGGAAAGAAGTTACAGTCTTCATTATGTGTGCTCCAATCCCATTCTCCTTCTTCATCGAACACGACATCTCAACTGATGATTGTCTTCCCCGTATCAGGATTGTAGAGCTTGTAGCCTATGGAGTTGGTGTCGTAGCCAATGAAAATGTACTTCTCACTTTTATCATCTAACTTGCTTCGCTTCTCGTCCGGTATGTGTACGTGTGCTATGCTTCCAAAGACTCTTAGGTGGGAAATTTCGGGCTTCCTTCCACTCCATGTTTCTTGTGGTGTTTTTTCCCATACGCTTCTTGTCGGAGATCGGTTTGATAGGTAAACCACGCACGCAACTGCTTCTGCCCAAAATTCCTTTGGCAGCCTCTTGCTTTTGAGCATGCTCCTTGCCATCTCAAGGATTGTCCTATTCTTCCTTTCTGCTACTCCATTTTGTTGGGGGGGTCTTGGCACCGTCAGTTGTCGTCGAATTCCATTATCTTCACAAAACTTTTGGAATTCTTTTGATGTGAACTCTCCTCCATGGTCGGATCTCATAGCTTTGATCACAACGCTACTTTCCTTTTCAACATGAGCTTTGAACTTCTTGAAGTTCTCGAACACCTCTGATTTCTCCTTCAAAAAATATACCCATGTTTTTCTTGAAAAATTATTGATAAAGAGAAGGAAATAGTTACACTTACCAAGTGATCTTGGCTTGATCGGAAAACACACGTCTGTATGTATGAGTTCCAACGGCTTTCGAGTTCTAGAGTTCAACTCCTTTGGAAAGCTCATTTTGAATTGCTTTCCAATTAGACATCCTTCGCACACTTGATCGGGGTGGCTGATGCAAGGTAATCCTCTTACCATTTTCTTCTTGGAGAGCAACTCTAATCCTCCGAAATTGAGATGCCCAAATCGAAGATGCCAAAGCCAAGACTCATCTTTGTAACACATCTTGAGACATTGTGCGACATCATTTTGAATGTTGAGCACGAACATTCTATTTCTTGACATCGGTACCTTAGCAATGAAGTTGCTTGCATTGTCTCTTATAGAAAGGTTACTATCTTTCAATCGAATATCATAACCTTTCTCTAAGAGTTGTCCTAGGCTCAAGATGTTACTCTTCATATTTGGCACGTAGTAAACATTTGAAATGAATTGGTGCTCTCCATTCTTCAATCGGATTAAAACATTTCCTTTACCTTTCACCGCCACCTTTGATTCATCTCCGAAAGCTACATTGCCCTTGACCGATTCATCAAGCTCCATGAACATGCTTTTTCTCCCGCACATATGGTTGCTTGCACCGCTGTCTAGGTACCATTGATTCTCCTCACCTCTTACATTATTCTTGGAAGCCAACAGTAAGGTACCATCTTCTTGACTTCTTTCTTCAACGTAGTTGGCCTTCTCTTTGACTCTATTGTTGCTAGGAGATCTGCATTCTGAGGCATAATGTCCAAACTTCTCACAATTGTAGCATTTGACGCGTGGCTTGTCATACCTTGATTTTTGAATTTCCTCTCCCACGACCTCTTCTTGAGCTTTCTCCTCTTTGGTTGTTGCTGTTGTCGTTGTGGTCATTGGGCCTCCAACCTTGTCTGTGTCCATATCCACGACCTCGTTCTCGACCGCAACCTCGTCTTTGTTGGCTTCGACCACTTTCTTTTTTCGTTGAATCAACCCGCGTCTTGAGGTTTTGCTCCACAGTCTCTTCCTTCTTCTTTTTCTTTTCTTCATAAGCTTGCAACGAGCCGAGAACTTGCTGCATTGTCATGGCCTCCAAGTCTTTTGTCTCTTTGATGATGGCGACAATATGTTCGAACTTTGGATCTAAAGATCTAAGAATCTTCTCCATAATTCTCACATCATCTAACTTCTCTCCGTTTTTTTTAGGTTATTAGTAACCATTAAAATTATTGAGAAGTAATCGGAGACAAGCTCACCTTCTTTCATATGCAAAGCTTCAAACTCTCCTCTTAAAGTTTGAAGGCGTACATTCTTGACTTGATCGACTCCCTTGTATGAGGTTCGAAGCTTCTCCCATGCTTCCTTGGCCGACTTTGCTCCCGAAACCTTCTCAAACGTATCTTCATCTAATCCTTGATAGATTAGACAGAGAGCCTTCTTGTCTCTCTTCCTTGAGTCTCTCAAACTATCCTTTTGAGCTTGAGATAGACTATATTCATTCTCCGGTTCGGTGAGACCTTTCTCAACCATCTCCCACACGTCGTGTGCTCCAAGGAGAGTAATCATCTTTAAGCTCCAATTGTCATAGTTGCTCTTGGTCAGCATTGGGACTTGGAAGGGAATACCGCTATTCGCCATCTCTAGGAGGATCTCCAAGTTCTGATACCACTTTGTTGGAAGGAAATTTTAGGTGGTTGGAGGAAATGTTTAAAAATGGGAGAGATTAGAGATTTTAGAAAAAGGAAGGCTACTTGTATTATTGAGTGTTTCTAATTTTTGGCTTGATACAAACCCAAAGACACCACCCCTATTTATACTAGTGGCATTACCCAACCAATGGTTAGGATTTTGCCATCACAACTCTAATCTAATGGCTATAATTATCTTTCTAGAATTTTCTTCACAAGTCTAAGGTTATTCTTATCTTCTAGATAACTCCTAAGACTTATCTAGAAAAAATTTCTAGATAAGATTTCTCTAGAGTAAGTTTCTAGAAGTTGGGCCTATTACACTAAATATATAAGATAACATATCTATTTGGGTTTTAACCAACTAAGACCCGAATCAAGCTAATATTTCAACACACTCAGATCATCCATCACAATATACGTCACCACTCCCTTCACAAACCCAACACCTGCTTCAGCTTTAGTCACTGGTTGAGGATTGAGGTCGAGCAACTGCATCTCTGTGCTCATTTGACAACCGCAAGTAAGGCAAGCTACATTCTTGGCTTCAGTATAATAGTTACTGCCACAAACTTTTCTGGGAGTACTGGGAGCAGAGAAAGGGGAAGCAGCATGAAAAGAGGGTGAGCTAGGACAGTTAATGCAGCTCTTGTTTGAACACTTGTAATATTTTTTCTAAGATGGTGAACTTGAGCTTGGCCCAGTCAAGAAGAGAGCGTTGCTTGTGAGCGATATCGTTGTGGGATTGAGAAGGATGGTCTTGTTTTGGTTGGAGAGCATGTAGGCAGTGTCTAAGGTTTCGACACTTCTGTAAAGGTTAGCAATGCAACCCACCATTTGGTCTTTGGTGAGGAGTTTGATGACTGAGCTGATAGGCATGGAGAGGAGGTCGAAGAGGAAGTCGACGACACTTTTGCCGGCTTCGGCAAATAGGACCTTGTCGGATTTGTTGTCGATCAGGAGTTTAAGGGTGAGGTGATGTTCTTGGTGGGATGCCATGGTGAAAGATTCTGGATGAGTACTGGAACAGCTCGAAGATGAGAGAATATCTCCGACATAAAGCTCTTAAAAATACTTTAAAGTTGATTGCAGACCAACAAGTAATTTAGACGTGTCAGTTTTGCGCACAAAGCTCTTAAAGATGGAGAAAATATTTTAAAGGTTATTGCAACGTCAGTATAGACTGTGGGCGAACCAAAGAGTGCTTTGGACGTGTCACTTTTGCACATAAAGCTCTTGCAGATGGAGAAAATATACTTTAAAGTTGATTGCAAAGTAGAAAATTTTTTGCCGTACTGACCCCTGACCCACTTTTTGAAAATATTGGGGCCTTGCCCCCACTTCCGAAAATAATTAGCGAACTGATCCAGTTTTGGACACGTCAGCAACAAACGTTCTTGGGAAGAATGACATAGGTCATTTCGATGCTGTTCTTCCCAACAACGGCATCTGTTTGAAAAAAAAATATCATGCCGTTATTCCAAATAACGGTATCTGTTGCTTTTAGTCGAAGGAGCAAACAGTTCCAATTGTGAGCTGAGGGACAAGTGTGAAAAGAATTTAACCTATGTCGTTCTCTGAGAGAACGGTAAGGTTTATACTGATGTTGTTATTTTGAATAACGACATCAGTTAGTTTCTAATTTGCACAGTTACATATACTCAGTGCCCCCAAACCCTTCTCCTACCCCCTTGTCATTCGATTTTTTTGTCTCTCTCTCTCTTCACTCCCGTAACCCTAGATCCCTAAATCAAAAAAACCCAAAATCCCAACTACTGGAGTGATCTCTAACTTGCCAAACAACAATTAAACATAAACCCTACTTGTGATTCGCTCATACCCTTTATAAATCTTCCGAAAATCGAAACTGTGGTAAGTATTCAACATCCCTAAATTTTTTTTGCAATGTTTATTTTGATGAATGAGAGCTATATGTATTGGTAGCATACTACAAGGGTTGTAGATTAGATTTATCCAAGTAGTAGATATGCAAAATGTACTTAAAGATTGTTGTTGATGATGTGTGAATGATGTGTGAAAATGTTGATTTTGTACAAGAGGTGTAGATTAGATTTATCTAAGTAGTAGATTAGATCCATGTACCTACGACATGTAAAGTGAGATTCATCTATGTGAGATGTGGATGACCTATATTGCTATCTAATTAATTATTGACCTATATTTAATGTTCACAGGTAAATGGATCCTACATTACCATCTTCTTCCCATGATGTGGGTACTTCATCTAGTACTTCGCATGCACTACATGGACATCCGGGTCCTGTAGATCCTACCGTACTTTATTTGCAAGAAGATCATAGGTCGCAGGCGGTGTGGACTGGAGATGTTGAGAAAATGAGTTTCCGAATGAACACCATATTGTCGACGCACCCTCAAGTACAAAATTATTTGGTAAATAGCGGATTTTATGGAATGTCAAGGTTGGCGAAAGTGAAATGTGATCATGCATTCCTTACCGTTCTTATGGAGCGATGGAGGCCGGAGACACACATGTTTCACCTACCCGTTGGGGAGATGACGGTCACCCTATATGATATCGCCGTCATATCGGATCTTCCGAACGATGGGGTCGCCGTGATCGGCAACCTAATGTTCAATAAAGTGATGTTGTTAAGAGATTACCTTAGGTAGGTGATTGATGAGGATGATAGGGGTGTATTCGTCGGGGAATTAGTCCGACGTTCTTGGCTCTATACAGAGTTCAATAATAGTTTGCAAGAGAAACCGACCGACTTCCAACTCCAATGTTATACGCGGGCATATCTTTTATCGATGAGCGGAGGTATTCTCTTCCCTAATTCTTCAGGTGATGTAGTTCATTTGATGTACCTTCCATTGATCACCGACATACATAGAGCCAGGCAATATAGTTGGGAAAGTGCGACGGCCTCTCTCTACCGTGCTCTGTGTAATTGTTCGATGGGGTCGATCCAAATGACGGGGCCGATGAGGTTAATGCAAATATGGTGTTGGGAAAGAATACACCTTGACCAGCCCCGGGTAACGGTTCTTTCAAATAATTGGACTATGAAACATGATAATCCAGTGTTAAGGGCTCCTTTAGGTGTGTACTGGACGGGTAAACTCACGTGGAGAGATAACCCACGCGGTGTGCTGACATATTACATGGATGAACTCGATCAGCTAAGGGAAGAGTACGTCAACTGGACACCGTATACAGACGAAAGGCTACATCGTCTATCCCCAATTTGCACGGCCAATAATCAACTTTAGTTGACACGAGCTCCACTTATAAATTTCTCAATTGTGGAGTTCTATTACCCTGGCTGAGTCCTCCGCCAATTTAATGCACAACAACCCATCCCCGAAAACTCAATGTACGACCGTCGACTTCATAATATTATCTGTAACACCCCGAATCCCAAATACAACTGAATTCAAGAGTTCTACAGGATCTTTCCACTTCATTTAGTACAATTTTACAAGAAAATTTGAACTTTTCACTTTACATCAGAGTTACAAGTAAAACATTACAATTTACAATGCACAGCGAAGTAAAATTACAACATTTAAATAAATGTACAACAACATTGAATAATCTTTAAGCATCTGTTCCTCTTTAACCTTTATCATGTCATTTACCCTGCATATAAAACTGTGGATACGTCAGTTTATTCAACCGACGAACATTATACACAGCCATCCTCTCTATGCCGGAAATAGTATAACTTATTTTTCATATTTAACAAACACAAACTTGTCACATATCAAACTAAAGGGAATACCCTAACGATGTCGTGTTGTGATTGTGCACTTAGTCCTTAATGCAATTATTTATGATACATGACACTAATGCGCACTTGTTCGGATTCTATGCATCCCATACTACATAGGTCCGAGGGCAAGCCCTTAATCGTTCATCATCTTTGTAGGGTTCAATCCCTCTCCATGACTTAATTTACTACTGTAACTACGGTAAGTATCCTAGATGTTTTCTAACCTACGAACTCATGTCTAGGTGCCCTGGAGGGAATCCCATCGCACTGACACATGACTCATCATGCAAGCATCCTGTGATAATTTAGCTCCTACCATAGACATGATACCTCCCATAGTCTTCAAACATCCCACGAGCATCGTCACTAGGACGGTACTCTGGGGCAGTATCCACGCCCTATCATGACTCATCATGGGACATCGTGGGATACGCTCTCGCCGACAATCCAATGGCCCTCATACTCAATATTTTTCTCTTACTTTCATCACATCTTCACTATGTAACTAATCCTTAATTCTATAGAATCATGAACAAAATCAAAGCACTAGAGTTAGCCTCTCCACTAAACCGGACTTATTCATTCATTCAAACATGACCAACCTTGGTCTTTCATTTCAAATTTCATTTCATTTCTTTTCAAATGCCGGTGGAGACTTAGCTACTCTTTTGTTTCAATTCTAATTCACAATTTCCAAGATTGAGCGTTTCCAGCTCATAAGTTCATTTTCATAATCATAATAGATTTCTTTTTCAATAACATAATCTCTAAATTTATTCATGAGTCCATAATCATACATGGAATTATATACTTCATCAAATATCAATTTCATATCGAAATCACTTCACTAAATGAATATTCGTATTTCATATTTTTCACACTATTCTCAAATGAGAATAATTTACATCACATCACATAATATAATTTCTATCTTTATTTCACTTCTTTTCTAATATTTTATTTCAAGCCCTTTTGCAAAGTGCAACTTTTATAACATACAAGTGTATAATTATAATTCTAAATTATACATTTTATTTTCAAAATATACTCCATTTCATGCAAATAATCCTCAAGTTATTTTTCATAAACTCCACATATTTTTAAGATAATAACCATATTTTTTCCATATTTTTTCAATCATAAAAATCACTAAAAAAATATTTTTTCCCCCAAATTAAATACTGGCCGAGCCCAGTATTCGAACCCACAACCAGAGAGAACGTAGCCGAAGGCACAGGCAACTAGGCCACTTGCACCAGCGGTATAGAAAGGCGCTGAGAGCATTAAATGCTCTCGGTTGCAGTTCATTTTAATTTAAAAACACAAAATAAAATAAGCGATGCTACTGGGAATCAAACCATCGACCAGCACAACACTGTAGAAAATAAGAGCATCCCGACCACTTGAGCTATACGCTCAGGTTGTCATAGATAAAACTCGAAGTTTATTTAAAACAATTCTATCTGTTTATTAAATATTTCGATGTTCAACAAGCTCTCATTTCATTTTGCTTTTATAGAATTTGCTGTAAATTTTCATATTGACTAATACCATCATAAATTATACTTCAGTATATAGAAAATAATTTTTTTTCAATAATTAAAAACATATTTTTCATACAATTACTTCGAATTGCGAACTATCACTACCACATTTCTTCTTTTTCGACATTTCTTAACAATTAATACCACTAATCTCTTTATTAGCAAACTTCATATTAATTTCCTGTTTTTAATCATTTACCAAACATCCAAATCTATATTTTAATTCATTCATTTCAATATAACACAAAGATTCATTTAACACATACCGTAGCATTGTTAATCTACTAACTTTTTGTATATAATTCATGGTGTTGATAATAAAACTTTCTTCAACAATCCATGGCTATAATCAATTCACACAAAATTTAGACTTTACTAATAAAACCACATACAATTGCACGTCCACATTCCAATCAATTTATAGATCAATTTTTCCAATTAAATGTGCACTCTTATTAATCTTTTCATGCATCATTTTTCCATTCAAATCTAGCATGCATTCCTATTTAGAAATATAGAAAATTTACGCACCTTATAGAAGAAAAGTACAATTAGCAACCTCCTAAACGAATGTCCTTGCCAACGAACGATCCTCCTCCTAGAAGCACGCACTCGAGCCTCCAAGCACACCCAAAACCGAGAGCTCCCCTTCTTGTTAGCTGGCCTCTCCTCTTCTTGATGCAAGCACAAACCCACACAATCTCTCATTCTTTTAACTCACTAAATAAACTACTAGATATTGTATTTTAAACTATAAGCTTGGAGGAAATAATTAGCACAAGAATACTAGCCAATTGGGGGGGGGGGGGGGGGGGGGGGGGTATTTATAGTAAAAAAATAGGAGAATGGATGGCTAAGATTGAAGTAGGAGTTAGGAACAAATGGCTTAGATTCAAGGAGGAGTTACAATAACCAACCATGATCAAGTAACCACCACCCATGTCTCCACTTGAAAATTCTTATTCCCTCCAAAAATTCCAAACCGGCCTAGCACATCATGCGTATTTTGCACGTGTACGTGCAATGCACGTGCATGTACTTGGTCTCCAAAAATTTGTACATTATATTTTATATAAAAATAATCTTTAAATTGCATTCTACATTACAAGTTGTATTTAAAATAAAAATAGCTCATGGGCTTTAGTTTATGGGCCAAAATAATAGTTTATAAAAAGAAAATAAATTCAATTTGGGCTTTAAAAAGAAAGGCTTTTGTCTAATTGAAAGAAGGCTTTATACAAAATAATTAAAAGCACAAATTTAAATATTTATACTTATCATAATGAAAATAATTACCAAAAATATTGCACGTGCACACTACGTGCAAAAATATATAATTTTCATTAAATGAAAATCGGGGCATTACAACACTCCGTCCTTAGAATAGTTCCGTCCCCGGAACTACAGTCAAGAGCGAGAAAACAAACACTCACAACAAGCACAAGAAAAAAAATACAAAATACAAATCAAGCAAAAAGCTCAGGATAGTCCCTCAACATCCTCTCCTCAGACTCCCAAGTAGCCTCTTCAACCAAATGGTTTCTCCAGACTACCTTGACCATCGGTATCGTCTTATTCCTCAAGACTTTCTCTCGGCGATCAACAATATCAATAGGAGACTCGATGTAATTCAGATCCAACTGCAAACCTTCCGGCACTTCAGGCAAATGATGACTCGGATCTGGAATATAACCTCTCAGCATAGACACATGAAAGACATTATGCACCTGAGATAACTCTTCCGGTAATTCAAGCCGGTAAGCAGTTTTCTCAAACCTTTTTAATATCTTGTACGGGCCTATAAACCTCGGGGCTAATTTCTCGCCTTTGCCAAATCGAACCACACCTTTACTGGGCGATACTTTCAGAAAGACGAAGTCACCGACCTCAAATTCAAGGTCCCTTCTCCGGTTGTCTGCATAGCTTTTCTGCCTGCTCTGAGCTTCTACCAACCTTTTCCTGATCAGACCAATCTTCTCAGAGATTTGCTGCATAAGCTCAGGACCAAACAACTGACGCTCCCTAACTTCAAACCAACAACAGGTGTCCTGCACTTCCTGCCATACAAAGCTTCGTACTGCGCCATCCCAATATTGGTCTGAAAACTGTTGTTGTAGGCAAACTCTACCAAAGGTAAATGCCTTTCCCAACTGCCTCCAAAGTCTAGTATACAACACCGAAGCATATCCTCAAGAATACGGTTGACTCTCTCGGTCTGCCCGTCGGTTTGCAGATGAAAAGCAGTGCTGAAATCTGTCTTGGTACCCAAAACTGTCCGAAGACTCCTCCAGAAATGCGAAGTAAACCGCGCATCTCGATCAGATACAATAGTTGACGGAACACTATGAAGCCAGACGATCTCGCCAACATACAACTCAGCTAACTTGTTCATCGAAGCAGTGAGTTTCATCGCCAAAAAGTGAGCGGGCTTGGTTAGTCGATCGACTATAACCCAAATCGCATAATTGCCTTTAGGACTCTTAGGCAATCCCATGATGAAATCCATATTGATGTTATCTCACTTCCATTCCGGAATAGGTAACGGCTGTAATAGACCTCCAGGTCTCTAATTTTCGGCTTTGACTTGCTGACAAACCTCACACTTCGCCACAAATTCAGCCACATCCTGCTTCAAATCTGACCACCAGAATTTTTGTTTGATGTCTTTGTACATCTTAGTACTCCCAGGATGTACCGATAAAAGAGTAGTATGCGCCTCCTGAAGGATACTCTCTTTCAGGTCCGCCTGATTTGGAACACATAGTCTATCTCCGAACCACAGCACTCCATCCCTGATTTGAAATCCAGGCAACCTGCCAGCACCAACCTGCTCCTTCATCTCCAAGATATCAGCATCAACCTCCTGACTTGCAATAATCCTTCCATTCAGTGTAGGCTGAAGCCTCGACTGAGCTAAAAATGCTCCCAATCCTTGCAAGACAACTTCAATACCTGCTCGATCCAATTCCTCAATCAGATGCTTCTGAGTTGTAATCAAACTGGATAAACTACTCTTGCGACTAAGTGCATCAGCAACAACCAATGTTCTAAAAAGCGTTAGGCGGTAGTCGGGCAGCCGATGGGGGCCTAGCGCCTAGACCTTGTAATCGAGGATTAAGCGGCTAGGCGCTAGGCAGTTTTTTAAATTTATTTATTTATTTATTTATTTATTTATCGATCTTTTAGTTTTTTTTGTTGTTACCCCTTTTTACATTGCTACTCATTCTTAGTTTCTTACTATTGAACTTTATCTCCTTACAATTGTAAGATGGGCTTCACATAGTCGAATCGGTGTATTATTGTATCGGTGAACATGAGGACTCTATCTTCTCCATATCCGATGTAAACCGAGGAGCTACGATTTGGGGTGAAAGTGAAGAGCGTGATTTGGGGGTGAAAGTGAAGAGCACGATTTAGGGTTTTTTACTTTTTTTATTAGGAGGAGAAAGTGAGAGCGGTGAGTTTTTTTTACTTTTTATTTTATTTTTTAAAAAAATTACTTAAGGCCTAAGCGGGTCTAGTCCGCCTAGACCCGCCTAGACCGATTAAACGCTGCCTAGGTCCGATTTTAGCTGCCTAGAACCCATTTCCGATTTTCATAAACGCCTAGGCCCTAGTCTAGGCGTTGGGGGGCCGCCTAGCGCCTAGGCGGCCGCCTAGGCTGCTTTTTAGAACACTGGCAACAACATTAGCCTTCCCCGGATGATACTTGATCTCAGTTCGCATGTCCTCAAGCACGTCCAACCATCTCTGCTGCCTCAAATTCAGATCCCTCTGCTGATATATGTACTTCAAACTCTTGTGGTCCGTGTACATGCTCAATTTCTTACCATACACGTAGTACCTCCATTGCTTCAGGGCAAAGATAATCGTAGCCAACTCCAAATCATGAGTCGGGTAATTCTTCTCATGCGGTCGTAGTTGCCTAGACCCATAAGCGATTACTCTTCCCTCTTGCATTAAGACACAACCAAGTCCACGATGTGAAGCATCGTTGTAAACATCATACTCTACACCTGCTCTAGGCAAAGCCAAAATAGGTGCAGTAGTTAGCTTCTCTTTCAACTCCTGAAAGCTCGCCTCACATTGCTCAGTCCACTTGAAGTTCACATTCTTCTTGGTCAAACCAGTAAGCGGTACAGCTAACTGAGCATAACCTTGAATGAATCTCATGTAGTACCTAGTCATTCCAAGAAAACTTCTGACTTCCTTTACTGTAGTAGGCCTAGCCCAATCTCTCACTTCCTCTATCTTTTGAGGGTCAATTGCCACTCCCTCCTTAGAAAGGATGTGACCTAGGAATGCCACTTCAGATTTCTAGAAATCACACTTGGATAACTTGGCATACAACTCCTGCTCTTCCAGCTTCTTCAAAACTGCTGCCAGATGCTCGGTGTGCTCCTCTTCTGACTTGGAGTACACGAGGATATCGTCGATAAACACCATGACGAAAGAATCAATGAACGGCCTCAGAACTTTGTTCATCAAATCCATGAAGATTGCAGGTGCATTCGTCACTCTAAATGGCATAACTAAGAATTCGTAATGCCCATGTCGAGTTCTAAATGCAGTTTTGTGCACATCTTCAGCTTTCACTCGAACTTGGTGATATCCTGATCGAAGATCTATTTTGGAGAAAACAGCTGCTCCTTGTAGACGATCGAACAGGTCATCAATTCGGGGAATAGGATACTTATTCTGAACAGTGACCTTATTCAGCTCTCGGCAATCGATACACATTCTCATCGATCCATCCTTCTTCTTTACCAAAAGCATTGGTGCTCCCCAAGGTGACGCACTAGGTTGAATAAAGCCTTTCTCCAACAGTTCCTCAATCTGCCGTTTCACCTCATCCTGTTCCACTGGAGCCATCCTATACGGTGCCTTAGAAATGGGTGCACTTCCCGGTTGAACAGTGATGCTGAACTCTACATCACGATGCGGGGGTAACCCAGGAAAATCATCCAAGAACACAGTCGGATAGTCCCGAACCACAGGAATCCCTTGCACTTCCACAGGAATCTCTTCCTTGTGGATAGCTGCCACCAGCCTAGAACACTTCTTTTTCCCTTGGAAAGTGACTTCAGGTCCACCTGGAGCCTTCACTGTTACTGTCTTGGTCTTGCACTCGATGCTTGCACTGTACACCGACATCCAATCAATGCCAATGATAACATCGACTCCCAAGATAGTCAGCTCGATCAGATCAATACCAAAGATTCGATCTCCAATCACAATCTCACAATCAGCATAGTACCGATTAGTGGTTAAAGTTTTCCCCTGATGGAGTAGCTACTGCCAATACTTTAGCAAATTTAGAAGACACAAAAGTATAAAAGGATCCAGTATCGAACAACACAACAGCTTTAATTCCATTCAAATTCTGGTGCAAAAGATTCATTAAATTCAAAGTATAAGACATGAATTTGCATTTCATTGAATTCCAAACTTTATACATTCGAATTGAAAAATATTTCTTGACATCAGAATGAAAATAGTAGAAGATACGACAGTCTAACTCCTACGGTTCCTCTTCGCTTCTCGAAGTTCTCCCCGTAGTTCATCAACTTCTTCCTTCAGCACATCGGTCATATTCTTCCTCTTCTCGAGTTCCCATACACGATGACTGAGAACTGAAAAGTCATCCTTGCGCTTTGCCAATTGAGCCTCCAATAATCCGACTCTCTCTCGCAGTGTTTCTACCTGCCTCTAAGAGATATCACAAGACTATTTGGAACTGGTTCTTCTTCTTCGTCAGAAGAAGAGTCATCAGATGAATCCGGAGGTGGGGTAATCTCTCGGGATTCAGGCCATTCTTCTCTGTCAGAATCTGCTTGCCCTGGGTAGTACTCTTCCTCGGAATCTGCTTGTCCAGGATGGTACTCTTCCTCGATGATATGCAAGTCGTCGTCTCCAGTAGGGTCGAAGTGGTCAGCCATCTAAGAAATAGAGAGGAAGAAATATAAGTCATAGAGCAACACAAATGTAAGTCACTTACATTTAAATCTCTAGACTCAAACACACACTCTAATGTCCACTACTAGGGTGTCGTTCCTAATAAATTTGTACTAGTATGAAACGTGGCTCTGATACCACTCTGTAACGCCCCGAATCCCAAATACAACTGAATTCGAGAGTTCTATAGGATCTTTCCACTTCATTTAGTACAATTTTACAAGAAAATTTGAACTTTTCACTTTACATCAGAGTTACAAGTAAAACATTACAATTTACACTGCACAGCGGAAGTAAAATTACATTTAAATAAATTTACAACAACATTGAATAATCTTTAAGCATCTGTTCCTCTTTAACCTTTATCATGTCATTTACCCTGCATATAAAACTGTGGGTACGTCAGTTTATTCAACCGACGAACATTATACACGGCCATCCTCTCTATGCCGGAAACAGTATAACTTATTTTCCATATTTAACAAACACAAACTTGTCACATATCAAACTAAAGGGAATACCCTAACGATGTCGTGTTGTGATTGTGCACTTAGTCCTTAATGCAATTATTTATGTTACATGATACTAATGCGCACTTGTTCGGATTCTATGCATCCCATACTACATAGGTCCGAGGGCAAGCCCTTAATCGTTCTTCATCTTTGTAGGGTTCAATCCCTCGCCATGACTTAATCGACTACTGTAACTACGGTAAGTATTCTAGATGTTTTCTGACCTACGAACTCATGTTTAGGCGCCCTGGAGGGAATCCCATCGCACTGACACATGACTAATCATGCAGGCATCCTGTGGTAATTCAGTTCCTACCATAGACATGACACCACCCGTAGTCTTCAAACATCCCACGGGCGTCGCCACCGGGACAGTACTCTAGAGCCGTATCCATGTCCTATCATGACTCATCATGGGACATCCTGAGATACGCTCTCGCCGACAATCCAATGGCCCTCATACTCAATGTTTTTCTCTTACTTTCATCACATCTTCACTATGTAACTAATCCTTAATTCTATAGAATCATGTACAAAATCAAAGCACTAGAGTTAGCCTCTCCACCAAACCGGACTTATTCATTCATTCAAACATGACCAACCTTGGTCTTTCATTTCAAATTTTATTTCATTTCTTTCCAATTGCCGGGGGAGACTTAGCTACTCTTTTGTTTCAATTCTAATTCACAATTTCCAAGATTGAGCGTTTCCAGCTCATAAGTTCATTTTCATAATCATAACAGATTTCTTTTTCAATAACATGATCTCTAAATTTATTCATGAGTCCATAATCATACATGGAATTATATACTTCATCAAATATCAATTTCATATCGAAATCACTTCACTAAATGAATATTCACATTTCATATTTTTCACACTATTCTCAAATGAGAATAATTTACATCACATCACATAATATAATTTCTATCTTTATTTCACTTCTTTTCTAATATTTTATTTCAAGCACTTTTGCAAAGTGCAACTTTTATAACATACAAGTGTATAATTATAATTCTAAATTATACATTTTATTTTCAAAACATACTCCATTTCATGCAAATAATCCTCAAATTATTTTTCATAAACTCCACATATTTTTAAGATAATAATCATATTTTTTCCATATTTTTTCAATCATAAAAATCACTAAAAAAATATTTTTTCCCCAAATTAAATACTGGCTGAGCCCAGTATTCGAACCCACAACCAGAGAGAACGCAGCCGAAGGCACAGGCCACTAAGCCACTTGCGCCAGCAGTATAGAAAGGCGCTGAGAGCATTAAATGCTCTTGGCTGCAGTTCATTTTAATTTAAAAACACAAAATAAAATAAGCGATGCTACTGGGAATCAAACCATCAACCCGCACAACACTGTAGCAAATAAGATCATCCCGACCTCTTGAGCTATACGCTCAGGTTGTCATAGATAAAACTCAAAGTTTATTTAAAACAATTCTCTTTGTTTATTAAACATTTCGATGTTCAACAAGCTCTCATTTCATTTTGCTTTTATAGAATTTACTGTAAATTTCCAGATTGACTAATACCATCATAAATTATACTTCAGTATATAGAAAATAATTTTTTTCAATAATTAAAAACATATTTTTCATACAATTACTTCGAATTGCGAACTATCACTACCACATTTCTTCTTTTTCGACATTTCTTAACAATTAATACCACTAATCTCTTTATTAGCAAACTTCATATTAATTTCCTGTTTTTAATCATTTACCAAACATCCAAATCTATATTTTAATTCATTCATTTCAATATAACACAAAGATTCATTTAAATGCATAACGTAGCATTGTTAATCTACTAACTTTTAGTATATAATTCATGGTGTAGATAATAAAACTTTCTTCAACAATCGATGGCTATAATCAATTCACACAAAATTTAGACTTTACTAATAAAACCACATACAATTGCACGTCCACATTCCAATCAATTTATAGATCAATTTTTCCAATTAAATGTGTACTCTTATTAATCTTTTTCATGCATCATTTTTCCATTCAAATCTAGCATGTATTCCTATTTAGAAATATATAAAATTTACCCACCTTATAGAAGACAAGTACAATTGGCAACCTCCTAAACGAATGTCCTTGCCAACGAACGATCCTCCTCTTAGAAGCGCGCACTCGAGCCTCCAAGCACACCCAAAACCGAGAGCTCCCCTTCATGTTAGCCGGCCTCTCCTCTTCTTGATGCAAGCACAAACCCACACAATCTCTCAATCTTTTAACTCACTAAATAAACTACTAGATATTGTATTTTAAACTATAAGCTTGGAGGAAATAATTAGCACAAGAATACTAGCCAATGGGGGGGGGGGGGGGTATTTATACTAAAACAATAGGAGAATGGATGGCTAAGATTGAAGTAGGAGTTAGGAACAAATGGCTTAGATTCAAGGAGGAGTTACAATAACCAACCATGATCAAGTAACCACCACCCATGTCTCCATTTGAAAATTCATATTCCCTCCAAAAGTTCCAAACCGGCCTAGCACATCATTTGCATTTTGCACGTGTACGTGCAATGCACGTGCATGTACTTGGTCTCCAAAAATTTGTACATTATTTTTTATATAAAAATAATCTTTAAATTGCATTCTACATTACAAGTTGTATTTAAAATAAAAATAGCTCGTGGGCTTTAGTTTATGGGCCAAAATAATAGTTTATAAAAAGAAAATAAATTCAATTTGGGCTTTAAAAAGAAAGGCTTTTGTCTAATTGAAAGAAGGCTTTATACAAAATAATTAAGCACAAATTTAAATATCTATACTTATCATAATGAAAAAAATTACCAAAAATATTGCACGTGCACACTATGTGCAAAAATAAATAATTTTCATTAAATGAAAATCGGGGCATTACATTACCGATCAATGTCGATTGCCAAATATGTATCTCATTTGGTCTATATATAACTCCACTGCGTTCGAACTATAATTTGGATCAAGTGTCCTACCCATCATGGACCTCAGAGAATTGTCATTGTCTACGGGTACCAACATAAAATATTGCACATCCCCTTTACCGGCAGCATAACGGGCTTTGATTTTCACACTCATTTCACTTCTATCCCAATTGGTGACTTCAAATATCTTATCTATTAATTCTGAGTACATAAAGTAGCGGGGAGCCCAAATAATGACCGGTTCAACATCACTATAAGAATATCCAATCTTGGAATCTTTAATTACTTCACCCCCAAAATATAACCAAATAGGGATATCATATTCCATACCTAAGCATAAAAATTCAAACATATTCACCTCATTCACTACTCATAAGCATAACGTGGGAATACATATCAAACATACGGTTAAAATAATAATACCTTCAAATTAGACCGTACTGTCGATAGCTTGAAAATTTGTTGTGGATGAAGAATGAAATGAAAGTGGGAGTAAGGAGGTAGGATATATGAAATTTGAGAGCACTCCAATAGTTGGGATTTTTTGATTTAGGAATCTAGGGTTTGTGGGTTACGGGAGTGAAGAGAGAGAGAGAGAGAGAGAGAGAGAGAGAAGAGAGAAAGAGAGAAAACGAAGTACAAAGGAGTAGGAGAAGAGTTGGGGGGCATTGATTATAGGTAAGTGTGCAAAATTGAAAATAACTGATGTCGTTATTCAAAATAACGCATCAGTATAAATCATGTCGTTCTCTCGGAGAACGACATAGGTTAATTCACTTTTACAATTCTCTCTCAGCTCACAATTGAGACTGTTTGCTCTTTGGACAAAAAGTAACATATGCCGTTATTTCAAGATTTTTTTAAACATATGGCGTTATTGGGAAGAACGGCATCGAAATAACCTATGTCGTTCTTCCCAAGAACGTTTCTTGTTGACGTGTTCTAAACTGGGTTAGTTCGCTAATTGTTTTCGGAAGTGGGTCGGAGCGCCAAATATTTTCAAAAAGTGGGTCAGTACGGCAAAATTTTCTACAAAGTATAGACTGTCGGTGGACCAATGAATGGTGTCGACGTGTCACTCTTGCCAATTTTTTAAATAATAATACAAATTGTACTATTTTTTTTGCTAATTTGATACTACTATATTAAGAAAGATAGAGCTCATAAGTTATTCTATATTAATAAAGAATAAGTTATTCTGACAAAAAAATCCATATAAGCTTTACTTTGATGAGTCTAATAGTACTAAAATAGTACATTTAGCATTTTTTTGTGCATTATTATACAGAATAATGTTATTTATATTTAAGGCTGGCAACGGACCGGGTTTGGGCCGGACTCACACATGCCCGAGCCCGAGCCCGAATTTTTTTTAAAGATCCAAGTCCGGCCCGATTTATGGTCGGGCTCCAAAATTCAAGCCCAAGCCCGAACCCGAATAAAACAAAAAAACCCGAGCCCGGCCCGTACCCTTCAAAAAATTAAAAAGTGTCGTTTTTTTGGATAGGTAATTCAATAGTAGAGGATGAGGATCTAAACCATTGCAGAGAAAGTCATTATCAGATTGCAGAGATGCAATCTAGAAAACTACAAGGGCTTTTATTTTGACAATTCTAGAAAACTATTTTGTGCCTTTTACAACAGGATGCAGATTGCAGAGATCAACTTTGTAGGAGATAAAATTATCTCCAAAATGGCATTTCAACATAGAAGAAAAGAGGTGCATTCACAAATTAGAAACCAATCAATCATTAACAAAGCAAATTTCAAGACATCTTTTGTGATAATTAGTTCATTTATGTCCTTGTTCAATAAAAAAACTACGTACATGACTTACAGCATAAACCTTTTCACTATATATCTTGCAACAAATTTATAGGTAAGTATACAAATCCATCATCAAACCTTGTTTTTTTTTCCGTTTTTTGTTCTTCTTTTTTTTCAAGCCACACACACCAATATATCAACAAATTAATGAACAAATTACAAACCCAAATGGCAAACGCTTAATTATAGCTAGCTAGCGTTTTACAGGTTTAGATCCTCATAATGAAAGCCCAAGTCTTACGTAGAATAGCCTTTTATAACACTACCCTACAACCTACACCACCTCAACCAATGTGGATTTGATATTAAATGGGGGAATTAAATGGGATATGGAGAGAGAAGTGTGGAGATGGAGAGATCGGTGGAATTGAATGGGAAAAATTATGGAGGAGAGAGAAAGAGGAGAAGATGGAGAGATTTAAGGAGAAAAGAGAGTAGATTTAAGGAGAAATGTGAAATTCGTGTCGGGTTCGGGCCGGACTTGTATAAACCCGAACCCGGCCCGAAAATTAATTCGGACTCAAAAATTAAGCCCGAGTCCGATTTTTTTTTACAAATTCAGGCCCATGGGCTACTAAAAACGGGTCGGACTTAGTCGGGCTCGGATCGGGTTCGGGTCAATTGCCAGCCTTATTTATACTTAAGATTTTTATACTCAAATATCCTCTAAATTAATAAAGGTGAAAGTGAAACTTATATGAATATGAATTTGGAGTACACACAATTGATTTTTTTAAAAAAAAACATGATTTATCATACCTGGATAGCACTCTAATTTAGACTTTGTCCATCTGATAGAAACCATAACTGAATAAAAGGACAGTAAGTCGGTAATTGACAACTTGACAATAAAAAAGAGAAAAAAATCTACGATACAAATATTAGGTATGTATTATTCGAACCATGAAAATGCAAAAAGTATAAGTTGCCCAATAAGATGGTTCCAAATAATCATTTTTGTCATGTCTTCATCTACTAAAATTTTATAATTTTAATAACAAAAAATGATTATTGCAAATAACCCTCTTCTCCATCTCCAACAGCGACTTGTACTATTGTCTAAAAAATGAACAGTGATGACAACAAAAAGCATATTTCTAGATATACTCTTTGATTAAGATATCAGATGAAGAAAAACTCCCACCAATTTCCAAATTTAAGCGTTATCGCTTTAATCGTGTTCTATTCGTGTGGTTTCTCATCTGTATATTTTTTTTCGTGCTTTTAGCTTGTTTTACAACTTGTAAGACCTGAAGTGTAATATTTTTTGATTGATTAATGCATGGCTGGAGTCGGTTGACTCTATCCGTATCATCAAAAAAAAATTTCAAATTTAAGTACATTTATTTTTTCCAGTAATAGTTACTACTTTTTTGTTTTTTTATACTTCATATCTATTACAAAATTTAATACGAATGATATTTATATAACTCATAAAAAATACTAAAACATATTAAAAATTTGGCTCATAAGAGCATCTGTAGTCGTTCCAAGCTAAATTTTGGGTATTTGGCATTTGGAAATAGAAAATATGGCTTGTCGCTGCAGTCGTTGAAAGCTAAAATATGGCCAGACGATCGATTATCTCTCGTCCCAAATTTTTTTAAAATTTTTTTTTTAAAGCACTAAAAGACAAAAAAAAAACTTTAAAAAATCAATTTTTGGCCTGGGATGGAAGATTACTTCCGGTCAATTGTGATTTTGGCATCTAGCTGGCTTTAGAGATTGACGGTGTATAATCCTTCGTCTCTGACATTTTTTTTTTCTTTTCCTTTCTCAAACGGTATTTAATCCTTCGTCCGAACTCAATTTTTGTACGTCTCACCTACGAGACGAAATTTAATCTTTCGTCAATTCTGACGGACGAAAGAAAATAGTTCGTTAGCTATATTTTGCATTTGGCCAAATCGTCTGCTATATTTGGCAAGGCACTATTCATCGTACACCCAAATTTTGCAAATTCGGACGACGACTGCAGCGCTTTTTTTCCAAATTTTCCCAAAATTTGGGTATTTAGCCCACGACTACAGATGCTCTAAGATCATAACGGAGTTTTTACAACAGTATAAATTTTTTAATCCAAAATTTTATAGATATTAAATATATATAATACAAATTAGAATTACCGACATATATTGGATGATAATATGATAATATAATTGAATATCAATGGTAGTATGATAATAATTTTTAATAAAGAAAATAAAAAATTGGTGGGGACCAAACTATGGACATGAAATTTCATTGTCCAAATTTGGACAATGAAAAGAAGGATTTAGCTGAATATCCAAAATTTATTTTTTTTAAAAATGGAAAATGGACAATGGTGGGAGTACGTCATTGTCCGTATTTGGATTTTTAGACAAGGGCCGAAGTTACCTAACCCATCAATCGGATCACCATCACCATTGCCTCTCGTCCATTCGGGCAATCACCTCCACCACCACCACCACAACCATCGCCTCCTATAGTCATGGGCCCCCACCCTCCACCAAACCCTCCTGGACCCACCAACACGCATGCAGATCTACACCCTTATTTGCCACCGTCAACATCAACCGCCCCACCTCCATGGTTGGCGACATCCTTATGTAAAACTGGAACTCTGTCGCCCTTTGCAATTTTCTTCGAAGTTCAAGTTGCATCTGCGTTCAATCGATAGTTTACTCTTTATGTTAACACTAATGCCCCTTGCAATTCCGCTACCAAGTCAGCATCATTCCTCGAAATTGAATCCCAAAAGCCATCCCTAATTTCTTTAGTGTTCCAGTTGCATATACATTTAATCGATAGTTTCTTCGTTATGTTATGTTTAATTTTGTGTGATCAATTGATCGACAAGAATCGATTTATATGTGTGTGTATGTGCGCGCGCGCACTCAGTTACAAACGAGTCATAATCTCCCCGCCCATCACCATCTACTCATTTAAAGGGTGAGAGGGTATTTTTGGGTTTTCACCCCCATTATACCCCTTCACCTCTTCATCCCTCTTCCTCACTTTCTCATTGTGTGTCTCGCTCTCTCTCTTTGAACCCGATGCCACCCAACAACCCAAACCCGATCACCGGCGCCTCCTCCTCCAACTCCCGACCAACCACCGACCACCTCTCTCTCTCTCTCTCTCTCTCTCTCTCTCTCTCTCTCTCTCGTTATCGAACCCCCCAAAACCCGAACACCTAAAAATTCCCCAATCCAAACACCCTTGACCTCCTGTAACTCCACCTCATCCCGACTCTCTCTCTCACTCACTCTCACTCCCTAATCTCTTTCTCTCTTTCTCGTTCCCGAACCCACTGAATCCCCTCTTCCTCCAATCTTCGAAAGATAATTGGGAACTCGAAACCCTAGTTTGCCGATTAAATCTGAACACATCGTCGACAACACATATGCCGTACAAATCACTATAGTGCAAGGTAATTACTAAATCCTAACTTCGTAGTTCTATCTATGTAGATTTTTATGTTTTCTAATTACTTGAATTTATTTTTTGTGAGGCGTAATTATGTATATGTAGTAATTTGCATCTAATTTTATGATGATTGTAGATAATAGAATTATAAACGTAATTGTTGTTGTACGCTCAAATTGTAGATGTAGTCATAGTTTTTATTGTTCAATATTAGTAAAACTACACATACGTTCAATTTTTTTTTTAAAACTTTCCGAGTAGATCGGATGCACCACAAACAAGCTAACGCAATTTCAAGAAATGAGTTTCAACACACGGTTTGCAAGATACGGTCGTGTATCACTTTTTCTCAAGAAAAACAAAAATAAAGCGACACACTGCTATTTCTTGCAAATCGTGAGTCAAAACTCACTTATAAAAGTTGTGTTGGCTTGTGTTACGTGAGTGAGTCTGACCTACTTGCAAAGTTTCAGAATTTTTCGTTGTCGTTTGTGTGATTTTACTAATATCGAACAACATACGTAAATATTCAAGTAAAAGGGAACATACAACAATCAAAAACTACGAAACTTTACGAGTAGGTCGGACTAACCACACACAAGCTAACGTAACTTGTAAAAGTGCGTTTCAACTCATGGTTTGCAAGATATGGATGTGTATCACTTTCCATTCTTTTTCGTGGGTGAAAGCAATACACGGCCGTATCTCGCAAATCGTTAGTCGAAACTCCCTCTAGAAGTTGCGTTGGTTGTGTTATGTGAGTCTGAACAACTCACAAATTATCGTAAATTTAGGATTTTGTTTGTGCGGTTTTATTTATATCGAACAACATACGTGATTATTTGAAGGGGTTGTTGTGTGTTTTGTGTAAAAGGGAACAAATGGCAACGAAAATTTCTGAAACCTTGCGGGTAGATTGAACACACAACAAACAAGCTAACAAGTGAGTTTTGAATCACGGTTTGTGAGATACAACCGTGTATCAATTTTCAGATACAGTTGTTGTAACTCCTATTTCCCGTACCTATAATTTTTCTACTGTATTTTCATTCCTGGTATTTTTGTATTCAAATTGAGATCCTTTATTTTGTTCCAGTTCGAATAAAATCTTTTCTTTTGCTTCAATTCAATTTTGGTGCCAATATCTAATTCAATTGTATTGTTCGTTCTACTCTTTTTGTGTCGTTCTTCATGTAGAAATGGACTATTCATTCCATCTATTTCTTTTTCCCCATTTATATTGAATTTTGACAAGTCACTTGTTGGATCCCCCCTCAAACCCGATACCCTAAAACCCATAACCCAAAACCCTAACTATTTAAACCCTAAACACCCCCCTAACCCTAACCCTAACCTAATACTGTTAAACCCCCTATCAAACCTGCCGCTCCTTCTTCTCTCCCGTCTCCTTCTCCTTCGCATCTTCGAACTCGATCCCCAACACCTCCATTCGCCTCGCCTTCGCTCCCACCCTCGCGTCGACTCCCTCTCCTCGTCAACCCGATCACCTCCGTCCACCCTCGCCTCCATCGTCGTCACCCCATCCCAACCCATCAAACCCACTCCGACATCGCACCATCTCCAGTCACCACCCCATCGCCTCGTCATCTCCTGGCCGCCTTGCATCACCCAATACCTCACCACCACCATCGCCTCCCTCGCCTCCATCATCGCCATCTCCACTGTCGTTTCCCTCACCGAACCTAACTCCCAAACCCATCGTCTCGCCTCCGCCATTACCATCGTCCCCAAATCCATCGACCCATCAACCTATTACGCCATTACCCAACTCCCGATCATCCAAGACTCCACTGAACCATCCACCTCCGATCATCGTCTCCATCCCCTCGCCCTCGTCACCATCGCATCTCCATGTCGTCCCTCCGATCACTCCTTCCTCGCCATCACCATTACCCTTTGCCATCGCCATTATCTACCGAACCCATTACCTCGCTCCCGAACCGTCTCATCATCCCGTTCTCCGTGCACCCCTCATCCTCCGCAGAAACCCATTAATCTCGTCATCGTCGTCGAGCGCCCGCAGCCCCACCTCCCCCGCTCCTCTATTTAGAGCATGAAACAGAGTCGCCATTCTTGGCCGGCGTTGCGTCGCTTCCCAACCAGTCGCCGCTGCATGTTGTCGCCGCCAGCGTTGCGAGCCCCCACTGCAGGTGCCGTCGCAGTCACGTCGCAGTCATTCACCTCTCTCTCCGTCGAAAGGTTGAAGAAGGGTGGTGAGTGGTTAGTTGCGGTGTTTGGTGTTCTGCCACACCGGGTCCCCGCTTGCTGTTCCCTGTTCGGTCCAGATCTGGTGTGAGGAAAGAACCCTATTGGTGTGTTTCGGTGTCCCGTGTTTTGACGCAGCGAATCTCCGATCGCTGTTTGCTGTTCTGGGCAGATCCGGTGTGGGGTTTTCATAGTTGTTGTTGGATACTTTGCACGTGGTTCGCACGTGCTTTTGGGATATTTCGCACGGGTTTTTTCGATTCCATTCTCTTCAAATTATCGGATCTAATCGTCGTCCTAAAGGCAAGTATTCTTCTTGTACAATTTATTGACCTAGTATAAGCATTTGATTGAAAATACCGCAAATAGGTTGGAGTTGTGACTCATTCTTGACATATCACTTATTGATCTTGAATTATTTATCGCCGAATCCTTAATCTTAATAGTCACAACACCTTTGTTGTTATAATTAAAAATTACTTGGACTCATTTTATCTCCTAGTCACATGAACACATGAAATTAACGAACCTTAGATTTGTAGATGTGTGTTGTACCTTGTATATGATGATCTTGCACCCATTTGAGTTAGAAAATAAATGTTGCTTGCTAATTTGATAACCACTACACCAGTATTTGTATCACACATTAATCTAGACTCATAATAACCAATTATCATGCAACTTATACTTGAAAGACATTCACACTTGTTGATGTGCTGAACTTTACTTGCTGTTTTGATCCCTTTAAAATCAGAATATAAACCTGAGCCCTGAACAGTAAATGTAGCTCTAGATGTCTAGATGTTGATAGCATCCGGAATTTTTGAATTCTGAGTTAAGATCTAGGAGATATCCCAGTTTTACTACAGCTATGTCGGTAGTCGCAGATTCACAAAACTGCTGCACATCATTAGTTTGCAAATTAATTTAAATATGTTAATAGTAAGCGTTTGACTTAAAATTTTACATTATGTTTCTGGACACTCTAGAAAACATCCCCAAATTTTCTCATAATTAATTAATTATGTTTCAACCCTGTTTCACATGTATAAATTCAGATTCACAAATTCTGCCTGAACACAATAGCCATATAGTTTGCTTTTTTGACACATGTTACCACAACTTTTATGTACCTTAATTATATGCGTTGGAACCGGGCAGGAGTCTAGTTTTTAGATATTCTGACGGATCCATATTTTCTATCTCGTATCAACGGGAATCGCAGGTTTGGTACAGCAACGTTGTGCTGTCCAGATTTGAGATTTTCATTGTTCTTGATATTTTGATTCGTGTTGAACCTCGAATATGCTATATAAATATCTCGAACTTGTTCCATGTTCATGATTATGATTTCTTGACTTATTTCTCACACTTTCATGCTTGCTTGATAAAAGTTAATAAAAGTAACAAGCCGGGATTTAAGGGAAAGACCATAGTAGTGGATAATATAGGTAAGTGTACTCGGAAGGGGGCCTGTGTTTCCCAGTACTCGGTTCATGAACCTGTTGCACCTTGATGTATTCATGGAGCCAGTTACTTGGCTCATGAACCTGTTGTATTCATGAACCCACTGTGTGGGTCTTGAACCTGTTAGTATTCACGAACTTGTTTCGTGAACCTGTTATTTATTTTCGTATTCATGAACCGTGTCTGCTTGATACTTGATACCTAAGTACACCACCCTATAGACTCCATTACCAGGCCTAAACAAAATTGTATTGACTGTAGTAACCATGTAGTAAAAGTATGGGTGCATGAAGTGCTACCTAGATAGTAATAAGTACAAGACTTGAACATGATACATGCTTACTCGATACTTGATTACATGATACATGAAACTTGAACTTGATACATGTTTACTTGATACTTGATGACATGTTACATGAGACTTGATACTTGAATATGATACTTGACCCTTGCAACTTGATACTTGTACTTAACAACTTGACACTAGACTTGAGACTTGTTACTTGACACTTATACTTGATGCCTGTCACTTGAGGTTAGATACCCCTACATGTTCACTTGTCACTTGATCTACTATTAGTATTTGTTACCCAACCTGATCTCTTGAGTTTTCCTTCTTGCTAGTTAGTTCTTGAATTCTCACTACTTGTTGCATCCCTATTATATTCTTGATTCCAAATTTTTGTTCCATGTTTCTTGTACTCGTTTTTACTATTTATGGCCCTAACTTGCACTAAGGGCATTGTCTTTATTTCTCTATTCTTTTTTTCTTTTTATATTTCTATAAACAGACTTTGGAGACGAGTTGTCTGCTGGAATTGGTGAGCAGACACTTTAGTCTTCAAATGGAGAAAGGTCACGCTTAATTTATTTGATTTCTTTGTGTTATTTATTCTTTCTACTTAAGACTTGTAACGGAGATATGTTCCCGAGTTTTGCTTTTGATCCAGACTTGAAAACTATTTGGACATTATTATTTATCTCAGTTGTTTTCTGTTGTTTAATAAATTATTCATGCATGCTTTGTTGTATATATATCTTGTTATATCCTTGTTGTGATGCTGAGTCGATCCTACAGCTTATGAATGATGTTAAAATCATTGGCTGGGCTTCGTCACGCGCTCGTATTCCATGTTTTTGGGAAGCGGGGCGTGACAGTTGTTTATCGCTTTCCTTTTTTTTATAAAGTGAAAACGATACACAGTCGTATCTCGCAAACCATGAGTCGAAACCCACTTCCAAAAGATTTGAAATTTTTTGTTGCTGTTTGTGAGGTTTTCTATGTTTTCTTAACAACAACTTAAAACAACTAATTTTGGATATTTTGAGAACAAAAGCATAGAAAACCTTACAAACACAAACAAAAAATATCGAAACTTTGCAAGTAGGTCGGATTCACCACACACAAGCCAACACAACCTCTAGAGGTGAGTTTCGACTCATGTTTTGCGAAATACGGCAATGTGTCGCTTTATATTGTTTTTTGTCGAAATAAAGCGATACACGGCTTTATCTTGCAAACTATGTGTCGAAACTCACTTCTATAAGTTGTGTTCGCTTGTGTGTGTTCGACCTATTTCCAATGTTCGGGAATTTATTTTGTCGTTTGTGTGGTTTTCTCACGTTTTTGCTCACTTTTTATCATATCGGCAACTTGACAAAAATTAGATTTCTTATCAATTAACCTAGTTATTATTGTTGATATATAAATGGCCAGAACGAGGGGTTCGTCAGGCCCTTTGGGTAGCGGTGGTGGCAAAACATTTACAGTAGTAAGATTGATTAATATTATTAGTTTTGAATACGAATATGTAGAATTCCATCAATAATAAGAAGATTTGTATTCATTTGTGTAGGTTGGTGGCCGCCATTCTTCATCCACCGAGGCTGGTCTGTCGTCTTCGGCTGGATGTACACCTCCAGGACCGGAAGACCCAAGCGTACTCTTGCAACAAATACACTGATCTCAAGCCGTGTGGGATGGCTCCGCAAAGAAGTGTAACTTCTGGAAGCACGCGACTATTTCCATGGACCCCCATACCACTACGTACTTGGTCCAAGGTGATTTTTATGGAGTCGAATTGATGGGGGTGTGAAGCTCGATCGACAATTACTTACAGCTCATGTCGAGCGATGAAGGCCGGAGACACACACATTACACCTACCAGTCAATTGTAATTTCCTTGCCTTATGTTATGTGAGATGGACTTTGGATTTTACACATTAGTATGCATGTATGTCGGCCTTTGAACTGTTCAGAATTTATAGACTGATCACTGATGTGTATTTATCCTGGATTCTCGTTTGCATTTTGATTATTATAGATGTTTTACATACTTTTGTTGCATGAGCGTCAAGCTTCTCGGTTTCACCACTTCATGTGGGTTAGGATTAAAGTCTTTGTAGTGCCACTTCACATGTTATCCTTTATTTTTTTGCTTATCAAACATTATTTTCATTATGATGGTATCTGCATTTTTATTCAGTTCTCAAGAAACTTTCTTGGATTTTCTTGTAGTAATGATTATTGGTCTTGCTAATTCTACCTACACAAAGTTGGGACTGATGAATTTGTTTGACCTCTATTGCGGGTTCAAGCAGTAGCATGGAACCTGCATTCACCAGAATCACTTCTTAGTGGATCATTTGATCGGTCAATTGTCTTGGTAAGAGATCATTATATATATCCTTGAGTATTATCATCTGCTTCGTGGCAATTTTGGATACCCCACCTGTAATTACTTACTTTAAGATTAATAATACTTTCATTTATATTTGCCCAAACTTAATTATTTGATGCTTGATGATGAATGCCACTGTTTGCCACTGTAACATACACATGATCAGATCCTTGCAGGTTGTTTTGGTAGCTAGACATGCTATTTAAGAATTTACATAATCTGTTAGGTGTGCACTCTTTGAACAGTTTTGTCATCTATCCCGAGCTCCTGACAAATTATCCTGCAGGATATAAACCAATAAACAACTTAATTCAAAATACATCAATGTCTACTGCCAAATACACATCTATATAAATCATTCATCACGAAGACGTGCATATATTTAACTTTTTATAGGGCTTTTTATATGCTGTATCGTTTACAGAAACGTGCTGTAGGCACGTGTCCACGAGCAAACCTAGTTTATATATTTTTTGCATGATTATATTGTTACATGAACATTTGATATTTATTGTAACCCCTATTGCTCATAATTGAATTTTTAATTATATTTAATAAAATTCTTGGTTTTATATTTTATTTCTGGTTGCATTTGTTTTCATTTGCTTTATGTAGTGTGTTGTTCTTCTCTCTCTTGTGATTCATTTTTGTATCGATTCAGCCTTTTATTCTCATTTATTTGATTTACAATTTGTTCTTGATCTCGTCTATTGTTTGAACCTATTTCATGGCCTATTGTCTCTTATTGGATTCTTTTCTTCCTATTGGATACTACCCAGTTCACCCAAATCCATATTGTCCCTATATAAACACACTAATTGTACCCTAACCCTAATTACCTGTAATACCCCGTAATTTTTGAATAGTATAATATATATGTATATATATATAATAAAGTAAAGGAGAGAAGATGTGCAGAGGGGGGCCCACGGCTGAAGATTTTCTGACGGATATGGATTTTATATCCTGTAGTAACGGGAATCTCAGATTTGGTACAGTAGTGTCTTGCTGTCAAGAACTGAAAGTTTCGTTATTTTGACTGTTATAAATTATTTTATCAACCGTTTGTGGTTCCTATTCCATCTTAGACTTATTTTCTATTCTTGCCATGTCTTTAGCCATGTTTGTATTCGTTCACACATGTTTATTAATAATAAAACTAATCAAGCCGGGGTTTTTAAGGGAAAAGATCGAGTAGTGGACAATATAGAAATGCATATTCGGAAGGAACTCGTTTTCCCCACTGTTTACTGTGGAACCTATTGTTTATCTCTGGATGCATGAGGGCATGATCTATGATACTGTTGTTATTACTATTACTGTTACTGTTTGTCTGAATATATTGTCCTATAGAAGTTCCACTACAAAATCTTAAAGCGAAATTATTTGATGTAGCAACCATGTTGTAAAATCTGGGACGCATGAAGTGCTACCTAGTTAGTAATGAACATTAAACATAAGAACAACTGTTTACACTGTCACATCCTGTTACTGTGATTTACTGTTACTGTTGACTTCACTGTTACTGTTGACCCTTATTGTTATTGTTATACTCTTACTATTACTGTTATACTCTTAGTGAATTTCATCAAAATTGTTTTAAAATATCAAGTCTCTATTGGACTTTTTTAAAATTTTCAATTAATGTCTGAAATGGTGTGAGGAAGTTTAGTATACTAGAGGGAACTCGGTTGATTAAGTATGCAGCAGAAGCAAGGGCTTCCCCCAAATAAATGAGTGACATATTTTCATGGATAAGAGAAGCACGGACCATCTCGAGCAAGTGGCTATTTTTTCTTTCTCAACCCCATTCTGTTGAGGTGTATATGAGCATGTAGTCTGGTGAACAATGCCGTGTTCCACCAAATATTGTTGCAAATTCGAACTCAGGTACTCTCCGCCATTATCACTTCTAAGAACTTGAATCTGTGATTTATACTGAATCATAACATGCTTGTGAAATTTCTGAAACAAGCCACTAACTTCACTTTTCGACTTCATTAAACAAATCCAGGTCATACGAATACAGTCATCAATAAATGTCACAAACCATTTGGCTCCTCCAAATGTAGTGGTTTGAATGGACACCAAACATCAGAATGAAATATCATAAATGGAAGAGAGCTTCTACTTGGATTTGGAGGAAAAGAGACACGGTGACTTTTTGCGAGTTCACACACATCACACCGAAAGGCAGAAATATCCAACTTCAAAAATAAACTTGGAAATAATTTCTTCAAATAACCAAAAGAAACATGCCCTAGACGTCGATGCCATATCCAAATATCTGATTTCTTCTTCTCATCTTCAGATCCTTCTACACTTAGAGCTTGAGTCAACTTGCTTGAACATTCAAATTCTAAATCCAGGTAATAGAGATTCCTATGTCTAACCTCATAACCAATCGTCTTGCAATGTGAATGCCAAAAGACTACAATACAATGTAAGACAGTAGTTATTTGAGCAACAGATAATAGGTTAAACTTCAAGGATGACACAACTAAGGAAGTATTTAAGGTTAGTTTGTTTGTGAGAGGTATGGTACCATCGTCAGTAATAGTGGCAGGATCACCATTGGTAGTGGACATAGTTGATTTGGTGGATGGTTGAAAATTTTGAACCTGTCTAGAATCAAAAGTCATATGGTCGGTAGCACCTGAATCAATTATCCATGCATTATTCATAACAGAGGCAGAAATATTAAATACCTTACCATCATCACCTGTAGCTGTAACTAATGTAGAGGCGAGTCCAATACTCTTCTCAGCTCCATCGACAACTCCAATAGCGAAAGTGGATTGGTTGCAATTCTTCTTTCGGGTGCAATTCTTCTTTCGGGGATCCCGGCTATGATCTCAGTTCTCCGGATAGTCGATAATCTCGTAACAGCGAGTTTTGGTGTGGCCAATCTTGCCACAATGAGTACACTTCCTCGACTCATAAGAAGCATGTTTAAAGCCTCGTGCAATACTCTTAGTATGCAAAGCTTCATTAGTTTGTCCCATGGTGTCAGTACAAAAGACAACGGATCGGTAGAGGCGACAAAATCGGCACTATATGGACTCAGATCTGATTACTTTAATTAATCAACAGCGAAGCTTTCGAAATATATAGCGAAATCCACTCAGATCTGATTTCAAAATTAACTCAGATATAATCAAATCGAAGCTTTTGAAATAAATTGCAAAATCTACTCAGATTCCAGCAACTGGCAACTCAGATATGACTTCGAAATCAATGGTGAAGACTCAAATCAGAGTTAGCAACGATTTCGAGGTGAAGGCAGTGTTTTCGATGAGAAAAAGGAGCCGGTAGGAGTTTCGAAGTCGAAGTTGAAGATCGGAGGTGGAACTGGTGCCAATTGGTGGTTGTTGCTGGAGTGCGGCGATGGGATCAGGGGGAACTTTTCGATGGTGTTGGTTGCGTCGGCAGTAATGGTGGTGACGGGTGGCACAGTCGACGATGGTGCGGAGATCGAGGTGGTGTTGGAGGTAGTGAAGAGTATGCAGCGGGGGTCTCGAGATGGGTTCTCAATGTCGATAAGGGTAGGCTGGAGCTGTAATGGTGGAGGAAGATGGGGATGATGAAAATGATGGAAGCCTCGATGGGTTCGGAGACAGTTGTCGATGGCTGCGGGGTCGCGAAGGTGACGGCAGCAGCTTCGACGGGATCGAGGTGAAAGAGGTCGGGGATGAAGTTTGTCGGGATCGGGATCGGTGATGATCAGAGAACAAGAAAGAGAAGAAGAACAGATTCGGATCTCTTTTTCTTGCTCTCCACCAAGCCTAGACCTTGTTAGGCTCTGATACCATGTTGAAATTGAGATCAGATTGATTTGGAAAAAAATAATATTTTTCTTATTTTTATTTCTCTATTGTATACATTTATATATAAGAATTATATTCTTGGAGAAGAAGAAAGGAGATTGAGAGAAGAATGGGAAGATGAGAGATTTTGGAAATCTGTTTCCTATAGATTTGGAAACAGAATACAATTACTATATTTCAACACAGTTTTGGCATTACTGATTAAACACACAATTCTAACTTCAACCTGCATGCTGCATGTCTTATTTTTGGACTTGCTGGATTCCTTATATTGTTATCTTTCACATAAGACCAATATTTGGTACCTTCCAATGAAACCGAAATAACTTTTATTATTTTACATTTATAATCCTATTTTTTTTTGAATCGTACTAAATATAGCAGTGATGGTCACGATAATTACCTCAACTAATAGATTACTATTTACTATACAATAATAAGTACATTTTAAATTTAATTAAAATTTGTAATCCATATTTGGGGTATTAGTATATTATAGTACTTACCGGTTGGCTTCCCACACTCTAATGATGTTGGCTTCGAAGTTATTTGAGATTTAACAATGAGGAGAATTGCCAAGAGAATTTACTCAAAAATAGTAAACATAAAAATGCTTGAAATTATATGCTAGCACTTAGCACATGGGCACATAATGTTATCGTAGCTAGTAGTTAAGCCTTCTCCAAAGCGATTTTTTTCCCCCAAACTGCCTCACTCGCATCACTTTTTCAGAAAGCGAGTGTGAGGCTTTTGATTTTTGAAAGCCTACACTTGCTTTCCGGAAAAGTGATCGGATTTTAACCACACTCACTTTCTCAAAAAGCGAGTGTCACTTAGTTTATATCAATTAGTCACTTAGGCCTTATTGGTTAGTGGGTACTGTTCATGGGGCTATTGGGTCTGGGTTCGAATCCGGTATTTCTCATTTTTAATTTTTAATTCGTTTTTTTGAGTTTTTGGTGAAATAAAACTTGGAAAAAAATATTATAATTCATTATAAATTTTGTGTGCCCCTGACCACATGTGAATTGAGATTGCTTTTACTTCTTGATAAATTTGATGCCACTAGGAAAAGACAGTCATGTTTCACAAACCTTAAAACAAATCTAACAAATCAAAATAGTTAAATCCAGTATTTTAAACACAAAACCATCCGCACTTTTCCTTTTTTATGGATTTTGTCTAGAGGAGAGGCTTAGTGTCTTTCGATTATGGAGTTTAATGAGTTTAGTAATAGAAGATAAAGAGAAAATGTCCAAATCTTTGTTTCAGAGAGAACCAACAATGATAATTGGTTGTAGCATAATATCTTCAAAAGGTTGGCTACACTCCACTTTTCCTTCAAAATCTATATCTTTAAAAGAAACTTAGATCTCATTGTGCCTTGCAAATACAACAATCAATTAAAATTTTGTTTTGTTGGTCGAACCCAATGGCAAGTCTGATGCAATCAAATCACATGAAATGTAAGATGTGAAGGTTATGTGGCATTTTTAAAATACTAGCCAAACTACAACAGTTCTCTTGTAGACTGAACTGTTATTTAACAGACAGAAAATAACGTTACTCAAAGAAACGTATTGAAAATAAGAAACTTTTAGACTAGTGATTACTCAGTCAGTGCAAACACGATGAAATTAACAGAAACACTCGTGTTTAATGGCTGATGAAAGAGGTGATCTTTGAGGCTGTGGTTGGTTAGCATACAAGACTTACAATCAGGGGCACACAAAATTTATAAGGAATTATAATTTATAAGCAAGTGTTCTTCCTCATTTTGGTATCAAGCAACTGAGAGAGTTCTACTATAAAGTGAAGTAAGGTGTTCCACTCCAAGTAGAGAGTGAGAATTCTTCGAGAATTGTATATAACTTAAGGTTGAAAGTGAGAGATAGTGTTCCACCACAACTATTATATGAGGGTAAGAGTGTGATTCTAGTATATATATATATATATATATATATATATATATATATATATATATATATATATATATATATATATATTGAAGGAAAAGGTGGAGTATGGCCACCGTGTTTCATTAATAAGAGGTTAATAAAACAAACTCAGAGTACTGAGCAAAATACAGAATACTACAATACAGAAATAAAACATGGAGCCTCCCCCAAACATGGGATTGTGGGACAAAAGAAACATACATGCATCCAATAGAAGTACAAAAAAAATATCTAAATTCCCCCCAACAGACCCTGGGGGGTGGGGATCAATCAAACAATGGTACAATAGAACCGAAGAGACTCATCCCTCAGTCAAGCATCGGCCCAATCTCGACTTCCTCGTCATCGTACTCCACCTAGAAGACGTTGGCAATCCTCCCTCGAGGACCTATTGCTGCAGCTATAGCCAAAAAGAAAATATGATACATAATGTGAGTTAAATTACTAGAAATACTATTATTAGTCCCAGGAAAGTAATAGTTATTTTTATCTAGCCAAAATACCTAGTGTAACGCCCCGAATTCCAAAATATGGTAATTCGAAGTACAACATGAGATTTTACTTCAAATTCGTACAATTTTATAAGGAAATTAAAATATTTCCATACAACACTATTCTTTTACAATAACACGGCGGAAATAAATAATTACAACATGATAATACAACTTGAATGACAGCAACTAAAATCTGAAAGCAATCTTTAGCACCAATTCATCTTTGTATTCTTTTTGTCAATCCAAGCCCTGCGCTGAAATCTGTGGGCACGTCAGTTGCTTACAACCGACGCAATATTATAAAACGGCGATCCTCACTATGCCGTAATATAATGATTCTTTATACTTTAGCAACCACAAACACAAACTTGAATGTAAAACGAAGTGTAAAAGTGACTATCCTAAACATGTTACTTTATGTTATACCTTAGATGCCTAATCCAGATTTACACTATGATGCAATAATGCATACTTGTTCAGATTCTATGCATCCCATTCTACATAGGTCAGAGGGCAAGACCTTATCGTACTCCTCAATATAGGGTTTAAATCCTTCTTCATGAATTACTACTATGGTGACCATTGTATGTTTTAGGTATTCTGTGAGTATCTAGTACCACCCTGATAATTTTTGAGTATCGTACTCCCACTTCAAGTGATTATGGACACATTGCCTCACACCTAATAATTCTGGAGACGAATACCCACACCGCGAGCTTTGACCCCGGTAATTTTTGAGTATCGCCTCCCACTTCAAGTGATTTTGGACACACTGCCTCACACCCAGTAATTCTGGAGACGAATACCCACACTGCGCTGTCATTGGTACCTCATCACACAAATATTCCATGAGCGTCGCCTCGATCCCAATAATTCTGAAGGATATTCCCCACTGCAAGCCTCAACCGCGGTAATTCTGGAGATACCTCCCACCGCGTTATCTAGGCACTCATACTCATGTTTGCCTACACTTCATCACATCTCCCCTTAGTGTGTGTCCTTAAGTTTTAACTTTAAAGAAAATTATCATAACCTAGAGCTAGCTTATCCTACCGGACTTAAACCAACACAAGAGAAAGTCAGTCCAAACTGGCTACTTCTCAACGAGAGAGTTAACCCACACCGGTTACTTCTCAAATTCTCATTATTCAAAAATGCTGGTTACTAAGGTCTCGCCTAGCCTCTATATTCCAACAACCATCCCATTAGAGATCAAAATAGGTTATATCCAACCTGAACATAAATGTTTCAACTTTAAATCACCAATTTTCTTTATTCATGAAGTATTCAACTTCCATAACTCATTCAATAGTAATTTCCAAATCAAATTCCTCATAAATAACTTTTAATTTCCAAATCAAAGCCAAATGCCAAGCAACTGTGCCAATTCAATACTCAATATTATAGTGTATTGTGTTTATTAAATGCTCAATCACTCCTCATTTAGCCTTTTTTTTAAAAAAATTGGAATAACAATAGAGCATACCCCACTCAAACGCACGCAACTAGCAAGGCGACCAAGCGCCCACCCACTGAGTCGAAGCTCAGATCACAACACATATGGGGTTTAAATCATTAAATATTTGGTCTCGGTCCAATTCATTCTTTGAAAACATAATCATTCGACTTCTTCAATTCAATCACTTTAAATTTATTCATTCACACTAATCAATCTAAATACATTAGTATTGACATCATACTGAAATTTCATGCAATAAAGTAATTTTACACAATTTAAAAGTTTCTAATAAATTGAGAATATCTCAAACACTATGTGCAATTAATAAAATATTATTCTACAACACATTTATAGATTTAGTTCCTTTTTTCAATTACAATTAACAAGATGGAGAATTTCCCCCCAAAGTTCATAATTAATTCAATTCATGCACAAATCGGTTTTTTTCACAAATTGTTTATAAAAATTCTGCTCACTATAAATAAACACAATATAACATCTCATGTGTTAATTTGCACAACTTTTAATTTCACATATATTAAGAACTTTAAAATTTATCATGCATCTCATTCACCAATTACTTCAAATTTTTAGATTTCTCTGCCACATGCATCATATCAAAGAATTATAGTTTAAACTAATAAAGTTGCATCTACAATTGTAATATAAATCACCTAAACATACACTAAAAATATAAATTAGAAAGTATATTGAAACACCCACCAAACTAGTAGCTATACCATTTCAAAAGCTCTCCAAAACTCCACAAAATGCCCACCGAAAATCCACAGCAAAGCACCCGAAATGCACAGCCCAGGTTTCGGCTGTTAGCACACAGCACATGAACAGCAGACATTTTTTTGTGTTTGGTTTGGTTTTGCTGATGAAGAATGTGGGGTTGGTTTATAAAGGGAAAGGTAATTAATTAGTCTAAGTTAAGTTTTAATTAACCCACTAAAACACTTAACTACCCACTCACTCCACTCTCTCTCCAACCATACACAGCCGGCCACTTCCTCTTGCAAAAATGCGTGCACGTGCACCACACGTGCACACTCTTTTATTAACATTTTATTTAAATTAAAACATGTATTATAATATATAATAAGTATGTAAATAAAACTAGTTTAATTTGATTAAAATTAGGGTTTTCATGTATGAATAAAAATCGACACACACATACTTCATGAATTTTATTTTGAAAGATAATGCAACTAATACGTGCACTACAAACACGTGCGTCGCACGTAAAAATATTAAAATACAAAATAGAGTTTATCGCAGGGAAATGTTTATAAATAATCGAAATACACAGAAGAAAAATATATTTCATTAATTATATATATATTCAATAATGTAATCAACACGTACATAGGAAACACGTGCACCGCACGTATAAAAAAATTAATCAAAATAGGAGAAAAATGTATTTCCGTTTATAAAACGAATTCGAACACGTCATAAAATAAATAATTAAAATACATAGAAAATATTACACGTAACGGTAGAATACCCGTAATTGACACGTGCATCGATAACACGTGCAATACACATAAAAACACAAAGATAAAAATTAATATTTGGGTTGGCTCAAAATAGGATAAAATGAGTTTTGAGAAGACGAAAAATGTACAAATAGTTGAAATACAGAAACACATAGGAAAGTACATTACGACTATTACTCGTAATAGTACGAAATACACGTGTGTGACACGTGAAGAAAAATTGTCATAACTCAAATTTTTTTGAAGGAAAAGGTGGAATATGGCCATCATGTTGCATTAATAAGAAATTAACCAAACAAACCCAGCATATTGGGTCAAATTGCAAACTACAGATAGAAAAAAGAACATGAAGCGACATTACCAGTGCATATAGTTAGATCTCACTCTAAACACCCTTAGAGGGTGGGCCAACAAACGGCTAGGTCAAAACTGGCAGCTTGTCCCCGACCTACTCCAGTACTGTACTGGACCCCATCTTGGGCCCAGTCACAAAGCGAGGACCAACTAATTGTATGTATGTCAAGTAAGCTTCGTGCACCCACCTCTACGGCACGCGCAGACCCACCTGAAGCGAATCGCACAGGATTTTGAAAATTCGCCGCTCCCATCCTTCTTCCTCACCAAAGCAATCTCACACTCGGCCCAATCGAAATCACAACCAAAAGGAGAGCCGTGGAGAGGGTACTCACCTCTCTCACGCTTTAGCTCTCACTAGCGATTTCTCACCAAAAAAAACTCTCGCTCACCCTAACCATGGACACAGTCAAAGAGAGAGCCGTGGAGAGGACACCTTTATCTCTCACATGCTTTTACTCTCTCAAGTGATTTCTCACAAATACTAACAGACACCTGCACAAAGTAATGAGAAGCAACATCTTCACTCTCTCACTCACTCTCTCACACAAAACCCGAAACAAATCACAACTAGCAAAAGCATCACCTTCTCCTCTCGCTCCTACGGTCGGTGGACGTTGTAGATTACAGGTTCACTGATGAGGGCGTAGTGGCGGCATTGTTGCGAAGCTTGTGGCAGTTGGTTAACAGAGGTCGAATTCAGTGTGACTTCCACACTGCCAACCAAAAACAGATACATCTCCAACTCTGCAATTTTCCTCAGCACACCTCATGGGGGTACCCCATCTGCGGGCCCAAGCCCCACACTGTACTGTATTGAGTGAGCGCACCTCATGGGCGGACCCCATCTTCGGGCCCTAGCCCTACAACCGTACTGCACATCATTCTTCACATTGAATCAACACCGAAACCAGGCACCTCCTCCACTCCTCCCTCACTAATGCAAACAACACCCAAAACAATCAAACCGCTGCCATCTCTAACTCCGGCACTACCATCACACGTACTCCCTCTTCTTCGCATACTCAACCAGCATCTCAATATCCAAATCACAACTGCAGATCACCACATTTGGTGTTGAGTGCGAGGACATGGTGGCGGTAGCGATGGCGCCAAAACCGGCGCTGAATTAAAGAACAACAATGACGCACAACATGGGCGGTTAGGCGAACTCTGCGATCATCCGACGCAACATGGCTTCCTCGTCGCTCGAGCAGACCAGCTCTGCGACTGTAGGCCTACAAACCTCAACCTTAGACAATGGCCCTCGATCAGTGGAATGACGGGAAAGTCGATCGGTGGAGAGGGAGGAGCTCGGGAGGGGGAGCTCGACCGAGGTGCACGATCGACGCTCGATCAGTAGATCGACGGGATGGCATCGAATGGCAGCGAACAAGGAGTCAGATCGACAGTCGCTTCGTCGTCAGATCGTCGGTGAAGTACTCTTGAGGCTTGGATCTGGGCCCGGATCGTTGATGAAGTACTCTTGGGATTGGATCTGGGCCCGGTTATGACAGCACCGTCGTCAGATCATCGGTGGAGGGAGGGGGCTGATCGGGACTGGAGGAGCGCGAGGACACTTCTGGATCTAAGCCATCGGTAGAGAGACGGGAGTTAGGTAGTTGCGTTGGGAAGTAGATGAACGAGAAAGAGGGATGACGGCGACCGATGCGACGAGTCCAAGCCGCCGCCCCCATCAGACTCAAATCTAGGGTTAGCTTTTGTGGGTTTTTTGGGGGGTCAGTTTCTCTCTCTAGACTTTTCTAGAGAGAGAAACTCTGGATTATTAACTGTTAATTTTATCTGGCCTATTCTTGAAAAGCCTTCCAGCCGAAGCTTCTTGTCATAACTCAATTTTGTAGGGTGTTACACTCTCCTACCCCCCCCCCCCCCCCCCAGAACAGTTATGTCCTCATAACTCACAAGGATAAAGGTTGTATTTCATACACACCAAGAAAAATATCATTAATGTATACAGAAAACTGTTAATACCAAGAAAGAAATGTAGCATGTAATGTGGTAAACAAAGTAAACTTATATAAGAAAACTATGAGTATTAAAATTTATAAGAATGGAACAAGAAAAACTAGAAAAATAGCATAAGAAAAAAAAAGTGGCCATAAAAGATAATATAGATCGAAAGAAATTTTCATACAAAGTAATATTAGGTAAAGTATTAGAGAAAAGGAAAATATAAATTGGGAAAAAGGGGTATGAGCAACTTGCTCATTTAGTAAATAAGCAATTGATGATGTGGCATACATGTGATTGGAAAAGCCTTAAAAGAGTTAGTTGTCCAATGTATCACATGCATGCCACATAATCAATTGCTCATTTACTAAATGAGCAAGTTGCTCATATCCCTTTTACCCATTTAAATTAGGTCATTAATTGTGAAAGAGTTTGGAAAACAAAGCAATTGGATAGAATAAAGAAAAACATAGTCAATAGATACTTTAATAAATTATTAGTAGGCTTAGTAATCAAAATTTATCAAAGTAGTAAGCAGTAGAATAATTAAAAACCGAAAACTAAACTTGTACTATATGTTACGAGATAAAAAATGAATTAGCAATTTAAGAGAAGACTATTGGATAAAAGTTTGAAAAATGTTCAAGCATGAAATTTAGTTAAAAGTATAGACAATATAAAATAATCTTGTATAACAAGTTAATATCATAAAATAATTTGTAAGCTAACTACAATAATTATACATACGATTTAAAAACTAAAGATATATAATACTGGTTGGCATATATCCAAATACTTTAAAATTGTCAAGTAGAGCAAGAAATCCCAACATACAAAATTTTATACGTACACAGGCGTAAAAATTATAGGGCGAAACAAACAACATTATGATATAAAAATTATAAATAGTTTGTAGGAGTAAAATAAGACATCATAGTAGAAATAGTAATAACATATCATTGAAACAATACGAAAACTAATTACATAGAAATAAATTATGAATCTTAAACAAAAGTATAAATAAGAAGATACTTTTTTTTGTTAGGTGAGTAGCCATCATATCTAAGATTAGTTAGTAGCAAAATAAAATACAATGAAGTGGTATTAAATGCTAACTTATGTAAAGATTCAAAATAATAAGAAGAAGATGACAAGATAGTTGATATTAAGTAGTAAATACACAAGTAGGATAGATATAGAAGCCAGTATAAATAATAAAATGCTATGTTGTAAAATATTATAAAATGATATAAACTAGTACAAAAATAGAATAGTGGTAAGTAATATATGTAGAAATAACAGTGAGGGCTATTAAAGTAGAAAATCTTCTTCTGTTGTGGGTTCGCCTCGTTGGTGTCCAACTGCAGGCGTGCCTCCTTGACCTCAAGTTACAGAATTGCCTCTACGACATTCGACTGTAGTTTTCCTTCTGGACTTTCGGTTGCAGACTTTGCCTCCCCGACATCCAGTTGCAGTTTACCTCCATTGATGTCTAATTGCATGTTTGCCCTCTCGACATCAGATTGCACAAAAATGGGAGATGGGAAGATGTAATCTTCCATATATACTTGGATATGGAAAATTTAATTTCAAGAATGATGTTATGTTTTGAAATTTGGGATATGAATATAGATATGAAACTTGGGATAGTAAGAGGAGGAAATGAAGTAGAAAATTACAACAATAATTATTAAAATAGAAGTATAGATTTTAAATATCGAATATATAAAAAAATTTAAATGAAAATGATTTATAAAATATATGCATGGGCTAAAAATACAAATGAGAACAATAATTATGTAGTTTAGTAAATTAGGATAATAAACATAAATAATTATATAAGTGTAAAACGATATGTCTAGTAAGTATGTTGAAATATATGATGTATATATGGAAATCAGTGGAAAGTATATGTAGTAACCAAGAATGTAAAAATAATAAAAATTGAAATAAAAATAAAATATAAATAGTGAGTGTATGTATCATATTAGAGAAGTGTAAAACTATAAAATTAATGAGTAGCGATTAATAGTGAAAAGTGAATACAACAAAACAAATTAGCAAATAATATGTAATAACGATAGTATCGAATATAGGTTATAAAACAAAATGGTAAGTCCTATTTATATGAGTAAAGTTCAATCTTGGAAAAATTATAGCATCGAAAAAATCACGTATTAGTAAAGTGAATGTAAGCATACAAAAATCAAAAATCAAAATCTAATAGAAATAATAACAAACGAAAATGATAGTCTTAAAAATAATTTAATAAGTAGCAATTCAAAACTTAATAGAATACGTAAAAGTGCATAAAAGTAAAGGGGATAAAACATCAAGAAAGAAAACGAGTAAGTCAAACTTGAAAGATTTGGACCAAGGGTTGTAGATGAAATCAAAGTGAATTAATAGTATAAGAAAATATTTATTTGAAAAATATTAAATGTGAAAGATGAAAGTTCTATGAGAAAATATACGAAGAAAATAAAAAGTGAGTCTATGTGTAAGGTATCATGGGTGTAGATTCAAACTCATCATGCTTCCGCGCGCCACTCTGATACCAAGGGAAAACATGCTCGCATACAATCTCACATCAATGTATACTAGGAGAGTATCATGAATGCAAGTTCAATAACTATAACATTCTGTGGGTCTGGGTTATCAGCCATCCAATAGGGAAAGGAGGAGAAAACGTCAGTGTATATAGCAACACAAATGCAAATCAACTTACATTTAAATCTATATAAACTGAACTCACACTTCTAATTTCCACCCTAATGTGTCGTCCTTGTAATTTTGTACTACTTATTGAAGTTGGCTCTGATACCACTCTATAACGGCCCGAATTCCAAAATATGGTAATTCTAAGCACAACAAGATCTTTTACTTCAAATTCGTACAATTTTACAAGGAAATTAAAAAAATTTTATACAACACTGTTCTTTTACATTAACGCAGCGGAAACAAATAATTACAACATGATAAATACAACTTTAATGACAACAACTAAAATCTGAAAGCAATCTTTAGCACCAATTCATCTTTGTGTTCTTTTTGTCAATCCAAGCTCTGAGCTAAAAACTGTGGGCACGTCAGTTACTTACAACAGACGCAATATTATAAAACGGCAATCCTCACTATGCGTAATATAACGATTCTTTATACTTTAGCAACCACAAACACAAACTTGAATGTAAAACAAAGTGTAAAAGTGACAATCCTAAACATGTCAGTGTATGTTATGCCTTAGATACCTAATGCATATTTACACTACGATGCACTAATGCTTACTTGTTCAGATTCTACACATCACATTCTACATAGGTCTGAGGGCAAGCCCATATCATACTCCTCAAAATAGGGTTTAATCCCTCGCCATGAATTACTACTACGGTGACTAATGTATGTTTTAGATATTCTGTGAGTATCTAGTACTGCCTCAATAGTTCTTGAGTATCGTACTCCCACTTCAAGTGATTTTGGACACACTGCCTCACACAGAGTAATTCTGGAGACGAATACCCATACCGCGAGCTATGACCCAGATAATTCTTGAGTATCGCACTCCCACTTCAAGTGATTTTGGACACACTTCCTCTCACCCAGAAATTCTAGAGGCGAATACCCACACAGCGCTATCATTGGTACCTCATCACACAAATACCCCATGACCGTCACCTCGATTCCAGTAATTCTGAAGGATATCACCCACCGCGAGCCTCAACCCCGGTAATTCTAGAGATACCTCCCACCGCACTATCTAGGCCCTCATACTCTTGTTTGCCCACACTTCATCACATCACCCCTTAGTGCTTGTCCTTAAGTTTTAGTTTTACAGAAAATCATCATAACCTAGAGCTAGTTTATCCTACCGAACTTAAACCAATACAAGAGAAAGTCAGCCCAGACTGGCTACTTCTAAACGAGAGAGTTAACCCACACTGGTTACTTATCAAATTCTCATTATTCACAAATGTCGGTTACTAGGGTCTTGCCTAGCATCTGGATTCCAACAACCAACTCATTAGATATCAAAATAGGTTATATCCAACCTCAACATAATGTTTCAACTTTAAATCACCAATTTTCTTTATTCATGAAGTATTCAACTTTCATAACTCATTCAATAATAATTTCCAAATCGAATTCCTCATAAATAACTTTTAATTAATCAATCAACCAATCACTTCCAAACTTTTTTCTCAAAACTCGATTCTTCAAAATTACACTTTCAAACATCCATAACTCTTTTCACATTAATCTATATTTCAATAAAAACTCACTCCTTTATTTTAAATTTCCAACATTACTTTACTTTCGTTTAAAAATCAACTTTTAATATCTTCAATCATTTACATTTTAAAACTTTAACTCCAACATAACAATTACGCAAAATGTGCCATTTTGATTCTAAAATTATGTTTAGAATAGTGCAAAATAACTCCAAATTATTCTAATAATGTTTAAGACTTTTTCATAAATTTTCCCAAAAAATGTTTTTCAAAAAAATAACTTGTGTCTGCCCTGGCTCGAACCAGTGCCAGCAGACAACAAGCCACTGTGCCAATTCAACACTCAGTAGTATAGTGTACTGTGTTTATTAAATGCTTAATCACTCCTCATTTAGCCTTTTTTAAAAAAAAATTGGAATAACAACAGAGCATACCCCCACTCAAACCCGCGCAACCAGCAAGACGACCAAGCGCCCACCCACTGAAGCTCAGATCACAAGTTTAATCATTAAATATATGGTCTCGGTCAAATTCATTCTTTTAAAACATAAACATTCGACTTCTTCGATTCAATCATATTAAATTTATTCATTCACACTAATCAATCTAAATACATCCAGTATTGACATCATACAGAAATTTCATGCAATAAAGTAATTTTACACAATTTAAAAGTTTCTAACAAATTGAGAATATCTCAAACACTATGTGCAATTAATAAAATATTATTCTACAACCCATTTATAGATTTACTTCCTCTTTTCAATGACAATTAACAAGATGGAGAATTTCTCCCAAAATTTCATAATTAATTCAATTCATGCACAAATCGATTCTTTTCACAAATTGTTTATAAAAGTTCAACTCACTCTAAATAAACACAATATAACCTCTTATGTGTTAATTTGCACAACTTTGAACTTCTAATTTCACATTTTTTATGAACTTTAAAATTTATCATTCATCTCATTCAACAATTACTTCAAATTTTTAGATTTCTCTACCACATGCATCATATCAAAGAATTAGAGTATAAACTAAGCAAATTGCATCTACAGTTGTAATATAAATCACCTAAACATACACTAAAAATAAAAATTAGAAAGTATATTGAAACACCCACCTAACTAGTGGCAATACCCTTTCAAATGCGCTTCAAAAATTCCACAAAAGCCCCCACAAAAAGCCCACCGAAAATCCACACCAAAGAACCCGAAATGCACAGTCCAGGTTTCGGCTGTAAGCACACAGCACATGAACAACACACTTTTTTTTGGTTTGGTTTTGTTTTGCTGATGAAGAATGTGGGGTTGGTTTATAAAGGGAAAGGTAATTAATTAGTCTAAGTTAATTTTTAATTAAACCACTAAAATACTTAACTACCCACTCACTCCACACTCTCTCCAACCATACACAGCCGACCACTTCCTCTTGCAAAAACACGTGCACGTGCACCACATGTGCACACTCTTTTATTAACATTTTTATTTAAATTAAAACATGTATTATAATATATAATAAGTATTTCAATAAAACTAGTTTAATTTAATTGAAATTAGGGTTTTCATTTATGAATAAAAATAGACACACACATACTTTATGAATTTTATTTTGTATGAGAATGCAACTAACACGTGCACTGCAAACACGTGCGTCGCACGTAAAAATATTAAAATACGAAATAGAGTTTATCGACAGGGAAATGTTTACAAATAATCAAAATACACAGAAGAAAAATATATTTCAGTAATTATATATACATCCAGTAATGTAATCAACACGTACATAGGAAACACGTGCACCGCACGTATAAAAATATTTTATTAAAAATTGGAGAAAAATAAACTTTTGTTTATAAAACGAATTCGGACACGTCATAAAATAAATAATTGAAACACATAGAAAATATTACACGTAACGGTAGAATATCCGTAATTGACACATGTATTGATAACACGTGCAATACACGTAAAAACACAAAGATAAAAATTAATATTTGAGTTAGCTCAAAATAGGATTAAAATGAGTTTTGAGAAGACGAAAAATGTACAAATAGTTGAAATACAGAATTATGTAGGAAAGTATGTTACGACTATTACTTGTAACAGTACGAAATACACGTGCGTGACACACGTGAAGCAAAATTGTCATAACTCAATTTTGCGGGGTGTTACACCTAGGTCGTAGAAGCGATAGCGATATTCCAAGCTTTTCTCATAGAGCGTCTCTCAGTAGAAAACTTTGGGCCGATCCAAAAATCATCATACCTCATAGGGTAATCATTTGTTCTCAGAGCGTTCAGAACATCAGTGAGGACCACTTTACTCCTGTGACAAACCAGAGATAAATGATCTCTGGTTTCGGATACAACATTGCAAAATCCACAGGAAGCATCAATAGTCGGTTGGCATTTGACCAGGTTTTCTCTAGTCAAAATCGCATCGATAAGCACTAGCCATAAGTAGTACTTTTACTTTCAGCGGGGTTTTAGCTTTCCATATAATACCTGACCATTTCGGACTACATCCCATGAAGTGAATATGTTTATAAAGAGACCATACCGTGAAAGTGTCATTCTTTTATGGGCCCCATGCTTTTCTATCTGGTCCCTGTGAACATTTAACTCGTGAGTTGGCGATAAGAACTTGAAATTCGATAAACCTGAGCTGAGAGCCATAGTCCAGTCAGTGTTTAAAGGTAGGCTTCCAGGAGCTTCTTCTCCAGAATGCGGCCACCGTGCATTGTGGTTGTGTTGTTTGTGCATATAAGTCTGGCAACAAATCTCTAATTGTGTGATCATCATATCATTTATCCCACCAGAATCTAGTGAGTCTGTCATTTTCGATGTACGACGAAACACCGTTATTGAATGATGCATAGGCTTTAGTAATTCCTCTCCAGAACTAGGAGACACGTAGGCCATGTAGATAAGCCAGAGCCACCCCTCTCCATTAGGGTTGATGAGGGTGACTCTCCTTCCCAAGGATAGAGATTTACCTTTCCATCCTGTGAGTCGGTTCTCAACCCGATCAATGATAGGTAACCAATAAGACTTCTTGAGTTTGTCCGGTCGCAACGGGAGCTGCAGGTACTTGATGGGAAAATTTTCAATGGTGCAATTGAGAATGGTGACATGTTCCTGTGCCTCTCTGGGAATAAAACAATGGGGATTAGTATTCTCTTGTTGTACCCATTATTTGAATAGTGGAAGAAGTATTACTACTACTCGTGGTTTTTCTCCTTATTGGGGTTTCCACGTTAAAAAATCCTTGGTGTTCTTACTTGTCATGCCCCGCTTCCCAAAAAGAGAATATGGAATACAGATACGTGACTAAGCCCAGTGAATGATTTTCATCATCCATAAGCTGTCAGGATCTTTACAACAAGCACAAGAATAATCAGAGTAAGAAGCAAGAGAAGTCAACCATGCATGCATAACTGAATCAATATAGTCAACCAGATTACTTGAAACAAGAAGCAAGAATACTGAATTTCAAATGATCAGGCCTGGAACAAAACACAAGACTGGGACACAAAGCCCAATACAAAATAATCCAAGTGGCAGATACATTTATTCAAAATAGCAGGAAAGTAAATTATAGCAAGAACTCCAGCAACTAGAATCTTAGATCACCTACTCCATCGGGCAGCTGATCGCTAAAATCTGTAATTTAGCAAATTACGAGAAGAGAAAAAGAAAACAAAACGCCCGTCAATGCATGTTACGGGCCGATTTTAGTGCAGGCACAAGTACAGGGAAAGATAAACAAATAGCATGGAATATACATGGCAACATAATAGAACAACTAACATGAATCATGAACAGAATCAAGTAATAACAGGTGTATATAACATGTAAAAGGTAACAGGTATCATGCAAGTAGGTGAACAGGTAAACAGGTAGCAAGTACTGGTGTCATGTAACAGGTAAGCATATAACAGGTATTATATCATGTCCAGTCTTGTATTTTTACTATCTAGGTAGCACTTCATGCGTCCCATCCATTTACCACATGGTTGTTACATTCAAACAATTTACGTTTTAGATTTCGTAGAGGATTCTATAGGTCATGTACTTGAGTATTCACATGATTACAAAACTTGATCGGTAAACTTGATCGGTAATAGGAAATTAACTTGGTCGGTAAACTTGACCGGTAATAGGAAATTAACTTGGTCGGTAACTTTTCATACGGAAAACACGAGTCCCCTTCCGACTATATTGTCCACTACTAGATCTTCCCCTTAACCCCGACTTGGTTATTTGTTATCATTATTAAACAGGCATATACGTGCACAAAACAGAGCAAGAATAACATGGTATGAACAAGTAACAAGTTTAGGTCGGAAGATAAACATGTACAAGTGAAAGATAACTCATAAAAGATTAGGACAACAAAAATTCTAGTCCAGGACAGCAAGACAATACTGCACCAAATCTGAAATTTCCGTTGCCACAAACATGCAAACCTGGATCCGTCAGAAAACCTGGAAAATAGACTCTCGGCCGAATCTAGAAAATATATATATAAGTGATATGGTATTTCACAGAAACATGATTCAAAACAGATTTGTATCCAGAAAACGTGCTCAGCCAGAAATCAGAAATTTGTATTCATAAACAGGAAAATAGCATCAAAGCTTACTGATTACATCTAAGAAAAATCTGGGGTATTTCCTAGTATCTTTAGTAACAGAAAATAAAGTTTCATAATTTTCCAATATAGATAGAATAGTCCAGTAAAATCAGAAACCAACAAGATACAACAATTTTGTAAATCTGAAATCGTAAACACTGCAGTACTAAAACAATAATATCTTACAAAATATAAATAGAAATCCAAATCCGTCAAAATGGTGATAAAATAGATACAGTAGGCTATAATTCATATTCACAAAGTTTTTATAAATAGCAAATAGAATCAGGTTGAAATTAAGGTTCTTTACTGAACAGCATGAAAATTCTGCAAGTATAATAGTTGTTTGTAAGTATATAATAGTTTATAAAAGTCATTAATTAAATCCACAAAAATTAGGGATTAATCCCAAGCACGTATAGTTTTGCTCAGCAAAATATTGGATCAAAATATTATCTTTAACATCAGTAGAAAAATAATTTATCATCCAGAATTCATATAAAATAGAATTTGGAATTTTAAACATATCTGTAGTAAAATAGTCATAACTTGCAACTCATAAATTGAAACTGAGATCTGTCATAAATTCTGAAAAGTAGATAAAATTTTCTATAATTCATATTCACAAATATTTTTCATATACTGACCTTAATAGGGTTTATAATACTGAACAAAAACGGGGTAACAAAAAGACAGAAATCTTCCTTGTGCATAAAATCCACATAGATCATATGAAACACATATAAATCAAAACAAATGTGAAATATGGTGTATTATATGTCCAAGCAACATGGTATAAGGTATTTAACACGTCTACAACAAGTTATACTACTACTAACACATTTAGCATACAAGATCATACATCACATTATGGATCACAAACAACATGCGTGTATATATATCAAGAATCTAGATTATTTCTAAGTTATTTCATGTCGTGTGTGTAATGTGACGACTATGGGCGGATCAACAACTAGAGACAAAATCAAACAAGGGATTTCATAAGAATGGATCTTGAAACACTACACTACATGCGGTATTTAGTACTTTTATTATACAACAAAAGAATACAAGTTACTTGCCTGAAGATGAAGACGAAAATGACGGAGCAAGAACAAGAATAACGGGAATGGGTTCCTGTGCACGAACACAATACCAACTATCACGAATGAGATGATCACGAACAGAATGAATAATCGATCGCGAACAAGATGAAGACGATCGAGATCACGAACACAATAGGATGGCTGAGATCGATGATCAAGATCAAGATGAAGGATCAGATGGCTCAGATTTCCCTGATGATGATGATGATCAAGAACATCCGACAGTCGAGATCAAGTGATTAAGATCAGATCAGACTACCAAGATTCAAACCATCAAGATCAAGATCAAGAGATCAATAGATCAAAATCACAATCATGATGGGGATCGGACGGCCAAGGATTCAACTGATCACTGTTCTAATCACCACAGGGGAGAAGCAAGGCAGGGGAGAAGTGCATTTTGGTGGCCTCGCTGGCGACAGCTGGCTGGCGTCGCTCGGGAGGAGGGACACAGCGCATGGTGGCTGGCGGCACTAGATGGCAGCGTGATGCATGGGACATAGCGGTGCATTCGGAAAGGCATAGCGGTTAAGGGGCGAGGAGCACTAGCTGTCACTGCCGGCTGTTGCTGCATCGGACAGGGAGGTCGGGTGGCGCTGCAACTACCATTGTCGACTGGTGTTGTCGTGGCTGGGGCTGAGGGCGGCACAAGGCAGAAGAGCGACGGAGTTAACGAAGGGGGAGAAGATAGGCACGACGCTGCAGGGGGGCATCGAGAGAGGATGTTGCAGTCGCTACTGCAGATCGCCGATGGGAGGGAGAAAGGAGAGGGAGATCGGAGGGATCCAAGGGTTTGCAAGGCATGCGGGAGGATGACGCACGGGGAAGGAGCGTTGGGAGAGGAAGGAGATAGGAGGAGCAGCACCGGGACGACGGAGTTGCAGTCGGGAGGAGGCAGGGAAGGGATTGGGGGTGATGAAGCGCACAGGGGAAGGGGGTATAGGCGGCTAGGGTTGTGTGAGGGGGGGATATACAGTGGTTAATATATAGGAGGGGATATGGTTTTAGGGTTAGGGTGTTAACGGGTGTGGGTAACGGGTAAGGTATTAGGTAGAAGATCCAATAGGAAAATGGGTAATGGGTAGGATCCAAGAAAAGTGGGTTTGGATAATAAATGGGTTTAAATCCAATAGGGAAAATAATTAGGATTTATAAAATACAATTTCACAAATTCTCATAGGTTGCAAAACAATATTTTAGGGTTCAATAAAAATTAATTTGAAGAATACAATTAAATTAATATTTAATTTTTCAAAAACAATTAGAGTAGTCATATACAGATAATGTACTTGGTTTGTACTTCAAATAATAATAATAATAATAATAATAATAATAATAATAATAATAAAAGTAATAATACTGATAATAATAATAATAACAAAATAATGGGATTTGTATTATAATATAAGAATCATTTGAAAATAACAATAAAAACGATTAATGAAAAGAACGGATTTTAATAGGAGATACAAAATATTTTTGAAATAAAATGAATTTAAGAAAAAGAAAATTTTTATAAAGAACCAAAACTCAAATAATACACAGAAAATACGTATTTGCGAAAACATGGGTTACATTACTTACTTATTTCTCTTGAGTTTGTGTGATTTTTCATTTTTGAGCTTATCGATCCTAACAAGTGGTATGAGAGCCATGTTGGCTTTTGTTGTTCCATAATGGATGGAGGTGGAAGCTCGATGATCAAACTCAATAAGTCTAATTGGGTGACATGGAAACCAAGGATAGAGGATATCTTATTCTGTAAAGATTTGCATGAGTTGATCGAAGGTGTTGAAGCTAAGCCAGAGAATATGTCATATGCCGATTGGAGGAAGTTGAATTGTAAGGCGATTAACCACATCAGACAATGGACGAATGACATCATCTTTCACCATGTTTCTAATAAAAATGACGCTCATGCTCTCTGGGTGAAGCTTGAGTCGTGGTTCATGAATACGACCGTGACAAAGAAAGCCTTCTTGATCAAAGAACTCATCAATGGAAGTACAAGGATGGTTTGGGTGTAACCGAGCACTTAAACACTTTTCAGAACATGATTAACCAATTAGCCACTATGAATATGTCGATTGAGAACGAGCTGCAAGCACTCTTATTGTTGGATTCCTTGCCAGACAGTTAGGAGACCTTCGTAGTGACTGTAAGAAACTCTGCTCCTAATGGTGTTTTAACCATGGACATTGTTAAAGATATTATGTTTAATGAAGAAACCAGAAGAAGAGTTGCATGCACCGATAATGGTCAAGTACATGTGACAGAAAGCAGAGGAATAAGCAAGAGTAGAGGTCTGCGAGATCGCGGCAGGAGTCCAAGCCAATTAAAGCCAAGTTTTAGAGGCACTTGCCATCATTGTAGAAAAGAAAGACATATGAAGAAGAACTTCCGAGCGTGAAAGAGACAACAAAAGAAAGATGATGGCAACGACCTGAAGAAAGATGACAACAACAACAACAATACCACCATAGTCCTATGCAGTGATGAAGCTGATATCCTTTCTATGAGTGAATACCTACACGTTGACAACTCTAGCTAAGGCATTGAGTGTGTCTTTGACAACAGTGCTTCCTTCCATGCTACATCCAAGCGAGAGTTTTTTTACTCGTACAGAGAAGGCGACTTCAGCACGGTGAAAATGAGAATGAAAGTTACTCCAAGTTTCTGGGAATTGGTGATATATGCATTGAAACAAATATTGACTGCAAGCTGGTGAAAGATGTGAGACATGTTCCCGAGTTGCGTCTCAATCTGATATTTGTAGGTGTACTTAACCTACAAGGTTATGAGCATTACATTGGCCTTGGAAGACTGAATCTTACAAAGGGATCAATGGTGATTGCTAAAGCCAAGCTTTGTTGCACACTATGCAGGTCATATGTTAAAGTCTGTAAGGGAGAGTTAAATGCAGTGGAGGATTCATGTCCAGAGATAGACACAAGAGGTTAGGCCACATGAGTGAAAGAGGCCTACAAATTCTAGAAAAGAAGTCTTTCATTACCTTTGCCAAAGGTACATCTCTAAACTCTTGTGATCATTGTATAATTGGCAAACACAAACGAGTTAGTTTTTCTAGCACCTCCACTATAAAAAGTAATTTACTAGATCTTGTTTATTTCGATGTATGTGGTCCCATGGATGTGGAGTCGCAAGGAGGAAATATATATTTTTTACTTATATTGATGATGCTTCACAAAAAGGTTTGAATTCATTTCTTGAAGAGTAATGCTTCATTCACTACCAATTTTACAACCATTCTCTTCACTACCTTAGGTAACATACTCCTATTGGAGATTTCCCCCACCTACTCTCTATTCTCCCACCTATTGGAGTGTGCCACCTAAGATAGTGAAGAGAAATTTAGTGAAATTTATAGTGAGTGTAGCATTACTCTAGAAAAAGACAGTAAAGTAGCTGAGAACAAGGAAAGAAAGATGATAATAAAAAGGATAAAAGTTGAGTGAAATGCCAGCAAAGAGGATCTTAAGCAAGTTCATTGAAGTATCTCCCTTGATGACTATTTAGACCGGGTATATACGAGAATTATAATCCTTACTATTACCTAAAAATGGTTTTGAGGACTTCGAATAAATATGGGCAGAGTTCTAAATAAATGGACATTGAGTATAATGACCAAGGTTATCTGTTTGGGTATGAGATGCAAATTCAAGTGCAGGTGTAAATAAAAAATTTCTTCTAATTTTTTGAATGAACTCCTGGTATAACCTAGAACTCGTTTGAGGAATGATGGTTGTAACATCTAAAATAGTAAGTTTTGGTGGAAAAAATTGATTGTATCTTACAAAGTAGATGTTGTTTTCGTAATTGGATTGAAAAGTTGGGAGGATGTTACGATCGAAAATTGGATTGAAAAGTTGGGAGGATGTTACGATCCCGATCTGATTGAGCGATGAATTGTCGTAACTTCTAATAACATCCATGAATCAATTAAGAAAAAGAAAGGAAACAAATAGAAGGAAGAAGAAGAAGAACGAGAAGGGGGAAGAAGAAGATAGAAGCTTAAATCATATTCATTCATATCCTTAAAATGATATTACAATAGGGTATTAATAGTGCTAGCTATCACCTAAGCCCGTGCACAATTCACCTTAACCCTCTTTCTCTAATACAAGGAATTAACTGTAAAACAAGCACAACAATTAAGAAATTGCACAAGGACTGAAACACGAAACAAAAATACCGATACGAGATTATCTGTGATAGTAAGAGAAGATGTAGATTAGAGAACTGCATCAATCCTTCCCCCTTATTTTGACCTTGTCCTCAAGGTCAATGTGACGATATTCTTTGGCATTAAGCCATTCATCCAAAAACATCCCCAAATCTGCGATAAATCCTCAATATTCTTTCATGTGTCTTCCTCCTCCCGAATCAAAAATAAATTACTTTGCAAAAATTAAGTATCTTGATGTCTACGGAAACAAAATCTTAGCTTTCACTGTAGGCGAACTGAAAGTCAATTGCACAATAGGAGCTGCCCCAAAGCTAACCAAACTCAGCTTCCCTTCTTCATAACGAAACTTCATGAGGGTACCCGATTGAGTATTCTTAAGCACCATTCTCCATATCTTCTTATCCTCATGGATTCTACTAATTTATAATACCTTCTATATATGGATAACCCTGTTACCATGGGCATCAGAATTGCTAGAACATCCCATGCTATCTTTGAGAGTGTTGGATACTTGATAGTATTCAGTTTCCACAAGTTTAAGATATTAAACTCTTGGATTCTTGGTACAAGGGCCTCTTCCAAGTATTGTTCAAGCTCTGGCTTCGTGTTTTGTGAAACTGCCATCTTTGATATATGGATATCTAAGTCATGGAGTCCATCAACTGTGGTGGAAATTGGCGTAGATACTGCTGGTGGGGTTGAAGGCTGGTGCACAATTTCATTCCCACTTACATTGTAGGTCTCTTTCGTATTATCACTTACCACAACATCCTCACTTAAGATAGCATGAGTTAACTTCAACTGGATCTTCCATGCTTCCTGGAAAAACATATTTGCCGTAGGATTTGCTATGTCCAGGATAACATTAGCTGAGTCACACAGGAGCTTCAAAAATGTGCACATTATTTCCATCTTCAAAGGATTTTTGGCCCAGAGACTAGGGGCTTCATTATCATAGCAGCGCCTAAAGAATGGTGCTTCTTTTAATGTGATGAGGGTGTAAGCAGTACCACCTTTATCTCTAGCATGGCCTGTTCGTCCAATACGATGAACATGCATGTCCATATCTCTGGCAATATCAAAATTAACAACTGACTTAATTCGCTTAATGTCAAGTCAACGAGCTGCAACATCAGTTACAATCAGGACAAGATAAATTTCTACCTTGATCCTTTGCAAAATTTCCATTCTAGATGCTTGATCTTTGTCACCATGAAGAGCTGCGACCTTGAAATTCCTCTGAATGAACTGAGCTTCAACCTCATCTATAGTAGATTTTTTTGATGCAAAAACTATTGCGATTAGGGCGTCAACCAACGCCCGTTGTGGCAGCAGAACTAATAGAGAAATGAGGATGTCGAAGTAGATGAGACGAATAAATTGAGCAAGCAAGTAGATCCACCAAACTAACACAAACACACCGATGACTTATCCCGGTTAGTTTTTGCTTAATCTGGATGAAATTTAAGGAGATCTGATATTCAACTAGAAGAGATTACAAGGAGTTATTGATTCACTCAATACAAGGAATTAAACTCACTCACCAAGAACTATCTCTCTCTCGAGCCTCTCTTTAGAATGGAGAAAATAATCTATGAAGTACTGTCTCTCATATTGGAGGACTTTACAATATATATAAAAGAATAGAGAGAAAACCTAGGTCTAATCTTGATTCTCAGTCGTCTGATATAACCTGGAAAAGAAGTAACTAAAAAGGGACTGCACGATCTAACTTGGATTTGAAGATTGGGCTGAAACGACCTAACAAATCGAAGCCCAAAAATGAACACAGAGTCGCGGGCGATCGACCGTCCAACAAGACCGGTTGACCGTACCACTCTCTGACATTCCCTGTACTTCGAGCGGTCGGGGGGCGTGGTCGGGGGGTGCAGTCGACTGTAACATGGAACAGTCGACCACAACTATACCTGCACCTTGCTGTTGTTGTTTTCCATTCTACTCACTTCGATGCTTCGACCTCCGTGCTTCATATTACCTTTTTCTAATCCGAACAACGAGTATACAAGACACAATCCTAACAAAAACAAGGACATCTTCAAATCGTGTATTCTTTCTTTCAAAAAAATTATCCTTCCACCTTGTAGTTACTAGTATAAGAGTATTTCTGGCAACATCCAAGTCTCCACTGATCTGAACCATCTCCTCATCTCCAGAAGCGAAATGTTGGTTTGCATCTAGTGACCAAGTTTGCACTTGCACTTCAGCCATCTGCAAGAAAGCTACATTATAATAAACCAATTCTTTGATGCTCCCTTCAAAAACCTTGGACATTCTGAGATTTCTTGCTATGGTTAATAAGAACTCGAATAACTGAATAATAAAAGTATCAATATTTCTTTCACCGCCACAGAACCATATTCCTCCGAACGAGAATCCTCACAGCCTTGGATTGACAGTAGCTGATACACTTGTAAGGGAGAAACAAAGGTCTGCCACATAGGTGCCATAATAACCGAAGATTTTGTTTCTAAAAGGCTTGAGACATTTTGAATCAACTGAAGCAAACATTTCAACACCTCCATTCTAATGCTCCAACCATCAGGATCTGACTGCACATGAGGTTGTAAGATGGCAGAGAGATGTCCCAAGATTAAACCGACTAATGATGTCATCAATGCAATAGTTCCCATCTTATATACACCACTCATAAACCCTAATCTAGAGATGCAAGAGTGAACTATAGACAAAGCTTTTGCACAAACAGATTTTTTTATAAATATAGGGGGATGATATAGTTGTGTGCAAGTATGGGAACAGAGTGGGAACTAGTTTTGGATCCAACGTGTCATTCAAATTATCTGAGAGAAGAGCTAAACATCTCCCAATTTGTGATCAATTTCGATATTCCTTCCATGTGTTCTCTTCCCCCTGGTTCAAAGATAAAGTATTTCGTAAAAACAAAGTTCCTTGTGAAATTTTCAAGATCATATATATCTTGAAAATTCCTCTTCTGACCTAGCCTTTTTGCTCTTATATCCGGGAGAACAAGTGATGCCCCGAGATATCGTGCAATTACCACTGCATCAGTTACCTGCGATAGGTGGTACCCAGGACCAATTGCCAGAGAGAATGTGATAAACCCATTGGAGCCCTTTGCATCCTTTGGATCAAGCCTGTTCCAACAAGGTTTAAGTAGTGGGCTATTCTCCAAACAAGGGCCTTTGATCACCATTTCTACTTCACTAACCCCACGCTCTGCGACCTTGATCACATCATGTTGAACTCCAACTATTGCTGTTAGAAGACTCGCAACCAGTTCCCCTAGGTTTAAATTCTAATATGCTGCTTCTAATTTTGTCGAGAAAATGCTTTTCTTATCGGATTCTAGATCATTATCAGGTGGGTGTGCTGCAAGATTTTCATCATCAGCTGCCTCTGGTTCATGTAGTTGAAGCTGGACATCTGGTGCTTGATCATGATATGGTGTTTTCTCAGCAGAAATTTCGATTGGGACATAAAGCTTCAGTGACTGATCTGGATCTGCTGCTGTAGCAATTTCTTCTTCTTCTAATTTCTCTTCCTCAACAACAACAACAATAGAAAGTGTTGCCGACATACTGACCTCCCTAGTTGATTGCATTTCCATCTTCTCTTGGAGGTACTCCCTATATTCAAGTGGTGTATTGTTTAGCTTTCTCCATATAATAAAGGGGCGGAGGTTGTTTCCCAGCTTTCTCTTGGAGGTACTTGATGCGGTTTGTTTCTGGGAGACGTGTGGATGCACCAGGTGTGAGTTCGGACTCAATTTGTAAAGGGGGAGGAGCTCGGTAACGGACGGTGAGCTGGAGGCTCGCTCCGGCACTGAAGGGTCGGCTCGGCTGGCCTTGTGTACCTGCAGACGGTCTAGAAACACCGGGATTTATCCTGGTGGCAGACCCTCCGACGATCTAGTTAGTCTCTGTGAGAGAGTAGCAATAACTAGGGTTGTGTGGAAGAAATATTGATTACCTTTTAAGGTGGGTGAGGGTCTGGTATTTATAGATAACCCAACCGGGTTTGGATCCGCTTGGGGGTCGGGTCTGGACCCGAAAGCCCATGGGCTTAACGTGGCAGGAGGCCCAGGGGGTTTAGGGCAGACGTGGCAGCCTCCTGAGCGGTTTAGGGCTGACGTGGCCAAGCCCTAGGTGGTTTCGGAGCTAACATGGCTGATCGTGGGGCTCCTGTGCCTCTAAGAGAATCAGTTGGCCAGGGTTGTGCCAGGTCATCCCCATCCCCTGCCAGGATGAGCGGAGGGCCCGTGGGACCGTCGAGGATCGGAGACCGACGGCCGTGGAGGGTTGTTGAAACGAGGATACGGGTTTCGTGGTGGTGACTTTACGGCTCGGCACCGAGCCTATTGTGGTCCGGGACCGAGCCATCCTGGGGCCCAGGGCATTTTTTATCCTACCTCATAAGCCCCCCACTCCTGCGGGGATGCGAGAGTTTAGCCGTGGAGGAGTGTTGCTGGTCCTGGAGAAGAGCAGGTGATACCGTTCGGGGGCCTCGGATGGCCGATGTGTCTTTGTGGCAAGGCTGCCCTGGCGCTGGACCTCTCCTAGGTTTGGCGAGGGTTTACGGGCCGAGCGGGGCCTTGGCGAACCGTTGTGCCTTCGTGAGAAGGCTACCCTGGTGTGAGACCTTTCCTCGGACTGGCGAAGGTTTACGGGTCGGCAAGGGCGATGGCGAACTGTTGGGCCTTCGTGAGAAGGCTACCCTGGTGCGAGACCTTACCTCGGACTGGCGAGAGTTTACGGGTCGGCAAGGGCGATGGCGAACCGTTGGGCCTTCGTGAGAAGGCTACCCTGGTGCGAGACCTTACCCCGAACCGGTGAGGTTTTACGGGTCGGCAAGGGCGATGGCGAACCGTTGGGCCTTCGTGAGAAGGCTACCCTGGTGCGAGGCCTTACCTCAGATGGGCGAGGGTTTACGGGTCGGCAAGGGCGATGGCGAACCGTTGGGCCTTCGTGAGAAGGCTACCCTGATGCGAGACCTTACCCCGAACTGGCGAGGGTTTACGGGTTAGCAAGGGCGATGGCAAACTGTTGGGCCTTCGTGAGAAGGCTACCCTGGTGCGAGACCTTACCCCGAACTGGCAAGGGTTTGCGGGTCGGCAAGGGCGATGGCGAACCATTCGGCCTTCGTGAGAAGGCTAAGCTGAGTTGCTGGCTGTCTTTATGGAGCATTAATGGCGCTCCGGGATTCGTGCGGCGTTCCAACTTCCTAGGCGTGATGGCTGGGCTTCCGTCGCTTGGATTCCCAAGGGCTATAATGGCTGGACCTTGGGGGGGAGGTTATAAATACCCTGCTCCCCCCTGTAGCTTCGATCACAGCAAGGGTGGTTCATCGACCATCGGAGGTGTCTGCTTTGGGCGGACGCCTGTTTCTTGAAAAATTCTACCCCGAGAGCGTCGGATTGGTGGTCACTCTATCGCCGTGATCTTCTCCTGACTCTGACGGCCCTGATGCGGGATTCAGAGCCAGGGGAGATCAGGGTAGGAGGGATGACGACCGGAGTTCGGACCCGGGGGACAAGGTGCCTCGGACGGATGGGCCTTCTCCGATCTCTGTCTTCCTTCTAGGCTAATGGCTTCTGATGGTTGTCAGCCCGAAGGAGTTAGAGATGGGAGGTGGGCCGATCTGCTTTTTGACTGGGCCTCACGCGATGGTGGGTTTTTCTCCAACCCTTGAGCGATTCGTGGTTTCGGCTTCCGAGGCCGTAAGCCTCGAGTTGCTCACGGGTGAGAGAGGAACCTACCGAGTATTGGGGCACGGGGCGCTCGCCGAGGGCGAATGCCTTAAAACTTTTAATCTGAATTTTCTCTTGCTTCCAGGGACAGATGTGGGGGTGTCCGGGTCTGAAGTACTTCATCCGGACCGACCCTTGCGTCTGGTTTCCACTCCGGCACTGGGTGACGTTAGCGGCGCACGTTCCATGGTGACGTGGCGCGATTTTATAGGTGGCAGTTACACGTCAATCGAGGAACAGTTATGCGAAAAACGAGGAGTCACTTTTCCCTCTATAAATACCCCCACCTTTCCCCCTATCTGCTCATTTCCCTCCTGCTGCTTTCTCCAAAGAATTTCCAAACACCTCGGCGCTCGTCACCACTGTTTGCGGCACCAGGCTCATCTTTCCGAGGCAATCAAAGGTTAGTCGGTAAGTTTATTTTGTTAGGCATGTCTAGGGCTCAGTCTGGCTTTTCGGCATCGACATCTAGGGGGAAGGGAACCTCGGCACCGGACTCTCAGACTCGACATAGTGGGAGGAGGAAACGGTATACGACGTGTAGCCCCTTCGCTCTCGGAAGCCGCATGTGGTGGAGAGCAGCGATTCTGAGGAGGGGAGCGATAGCTCGGATGATATCCAGATACTGGATCCGGTTCCCGAGGAGGAGGAGGAGGAGGGTATCCAAGACGAAGGTGGAGCAGCCGAGGCTCGGACAGGAGGTATAGGGAGGAGATCCACGGTTCGGGGAGTAGGTTCGTCTTCCACGCCGGCGGATGTCGCACGTTTATCCACTCCCTCGCCGGAGAGGGCCAAGAAGAAGAGGGTGCCAAGAAAGAAGGGGGCGAAGGCCGGTGGCCCGAGCCAGGCGCCCATCCTCCGGAATATAGTGACGGGGTCACCCGTCCAGCCGAGCAAGTTCCGACAGTACCCCGATGATCTCTCTGATGGGGTGCTGTATGGGGTGCAGCCGTCTTCGCCGAGCCGGAAAATGGTAAAGATGGACACGCTTCCGACGATCTTGGAAGCTGGTGATTTGGAGGTTGTGCAGTCGGCCTACCATATCGGCTCCGGCTACGAACTGATGTTGCCGAGCCCGACCCTCCGTCCCACCGACCCCCTGGCAGAATGGTACTGCGTCTTCCCCGTAGATGCCTTCGGCTCCGGACTGAGGCTGCCGGTCCATCCTTTTATTCGGGAGGTGCTAAATTGGGTGTCCCTGGCTCCGATGCAGTATAGGCCGAATTCGTGGAAGCAGATAATTTGCTTCGTGTTGTTGTGCGAGGAGCAGAAGGTGCCTCTTAGGTTGAACGTGTTCCGGGCGATGCTGGGGATCAGCTCGTCAGGGGAGTCGGAGGGGATATACTGTGTTTCGCCTCGGAGTAAGGGGAAGGTGGTTCATGGCCATCCAGACTCCATCAAAGAGTGGAAACGAAAATATTTCGTGATCCGGAGCGAGGAGCCTTGGGATATTCCCACTCGTTGGAACCATTATAAGCCGGGCTTCAAAGCGCAGACGCCGAAGGACCTGACGACCGAGGAGTGGAAATTCGTCGAGCGCCTCCGTCTGTCGCACAGCATCAGCTGGCCGAAGGTGACGGAGGGTCACCTGGCGAGCATTGGACTGAGCCCGGCTGTTCCTTGTATGTAGTTGTTTCTTTTTCTTAGTTTTACTATTCTTTTGAGCTCATCGTCCTTAATGGGTCTTTTTGCAGGTATGGATCCAGAATTGATCAAGGCTCGGAGGCTCGCCTTGAAGCAGAAGAAGGCCGAGGAGGCGGGAGACGCGAAGAGGCCGAGGGGGCCGACTTAGGTTGCATCCGAGGCAACGCTTGAGCCAAGGGGTAAGAGGACTCGCTCGGAGACGAGTAAGGAGGTGGCTGCTCAGGGGAGCTCGGGTCAGGCGAAGGTGTCCGAATGCAGCAAGGGGAAGGGTCCCCTGGTCGAAGCCGAGGGAGAGGACACTGCTACGGAGGAGCTGCGGCGGCCGTGGGTGCCAGCCTGGTCGATACGGGTGGGGGACTTTCTAACCCGTGGGCCCCAAGCCATCGAGGTGGCAGAGAAGCTGGCGACTCCCTGGGACCGTGCGGAGATGAATGCCAAGACCTCGGAGCAGGCGTACACGCACCTCGCGCAGGCCAGTGTGTTGGTAAGTCTGCCGACCTCGCTTTCCTTGTAAATTTATTGTGAAGGAGGTTTCCTTAGCAGTGCTTGGTTACTGCAGGCTTGCGTGCAGGGGGCCCACGTGAAAAGCCTCTATGAGGTGACCGTGGAACGGGAGCGAGTTCGGGCGGACAAGTGCTTGCAGGAGATGAAGGGGATGAAGATCGAGCTCGACGGCTCGCACAAGAGGGAGCAGCTGAAGGCCGAGCTCGATGCTAGGGATGCCGAGTGGTCTAAGAGGGTGGCCGCTCTGAAGAAGAAGTTCACGAAGGAGAAGGAGGAACTGACGACGACGGGGCAAGACATGGTGATCGCGGCCCAGAACGAGGTTTACGCGAAGGCCCTCAGCCATGTGAGGCACTTCTACCCCACCATCGACCTGGCGGGCCTCGACTATGACCTGGAGATCGAGGCACCACCGAAGACTCCTGACGCTGAAGGTCGGGTCGAGGGTTCGGCTGCCGATCCTCCCGTGAACCCGGCCGATGCTGAGGTGGGGAATTAGTCTGTTGGCCTCTTATTTTTGTCTTTTTCTTCTTTTCCATTGTATTCGCCGAACGCGGACTGGCCACCGCATTTTTTGTATGGAATTCTTATTTATAAAAGAGGATTTTTCGATTGGCCAAGTCTTTTGTACTCGGATTTTTTCGGACCCCTTTTGCCGATGTGTTTTGAGCAGTGGTTGGTTCTTTTTTAGGTAACGGCTCCCCTTCCCGAGGCGGACCCACGTCGCTCCGACGTGGCGTGGCTCCGGAGTAAAATCAAGGTCCTGGAGGCCACGTTGGTTCGTTATCAAGAGGGGGCTCGTGACCAAGATGCTGCCTTTAACTATTATCGGGACAAGTCCGAGGCTCTGAGTGCCGAGGCGAACCGGCTGAAGAGGGCAATGGTAGATCAAAACCTCGGAAGTGCCGGTCTTGGGTACACCATGTCGAGTGCGTCGGTGCAGAGGCCTCCGTCTGAGAGGCTTCTTCGCGACGTCATAGTGGAGAAGGAGATGGAGATACACCGTTATAAGACGATGCTGGGCATGTCCGGGACGAGGCTGGCATCCTCCTTGGGAGACCGGCGAACGGAGGGGGTTCCTTCGGCGTTGCTGCTGCTGGAGCGAGTCCGACCGGCTGATGCCCAGAGCTCCGTGGCCGGTGCGTCGACCGTGGCTGATCCCAGGGACCACCGTGATGAGGAGAGAGCCCCTAGTCATTCTATCGGAGTGGGATTGCTATCCCTCGGACCCGAGGGGGCCCTAAGACTGAATTTTTTCTTTTTGAAATGAGTGGAGTGGTCCTGTAACGGTCTTTGTTTGTTTTCCAAAACTAATAAGGGAGTATGAATAAGGAGTTTCTTTTCATTCGTTGTCCTGGCCAATGGCCTATCGATTGGCGGAGGTGAGGTGAGGTCCTGCCGATCCGTGAGGGATCGGGATCGGGGGTGGTGTTTTGGACGCTGGGAGGCGTTATAGCGACTCCCTGGCCTTAAGCCAGTTTGGACCAACCGAGACGTGGGGGACGACACCAGAGTGAGGACTCGGGCGCCGAAGCTTTGAAAAAAGCGACCCACCATCCGGTGTTAGGTCTGACCTACCGAGGCGTTTGGAGTTGACACAAAGGGATCTCTTTCATATAAGTAGAGAGGGGCGCTAAAAGGGCCTTTTACATATGAATGCTTACAAAACTATTATTTACATTAGCCAAGATGGGACCTATGTTTGTTCTTCTAGGAATTTCATTAGGTGCTCGGCGTTCCAGGGTCGCTTGATCGCTCGACCCTCCATGTCCACTAGTCGATAAGTGTCGGGCCGTATGGCCTCGACTACCCTGTATGGGCCCTCCCAGTTGGGGGCCAGCTTCCTCTTCTTGTCGGATCGGAGACGGACAATTTGCGTAACACGAGGTCCCCGGTCTTGATATCTGTTGGGCGGACCTTCTTGTTGTAAAACCTCTCGATCCACTGTTGGTAGATGCTCCTTCGGACGGAAGACTTCTCCCTGACCTCGGCGACGAGGTCCAGGTTGGCCCTTAGGCCGAATGAGTTGTTGGCTTCGTCGAAGGCCATGATCCGGGGAGAGGGCAAACCGATCTCTACAGGGATCACTGCCTCGGTCCCGTAGGTTAAACTGAACGGTGTCTCTCCTGTGGGGATCCTCTTGGTGGTTCGGTGCACCCACAGCACGCTGGGCAGCTCTTCTACCCACAACCCTTTGGGGGAACTGTCGAGGCGCTTCTTGAGGCCGTCGAGGATTTCCCTGTTCGCGTTCTCCGCTTGGCCGTTGGACTGAGGGTGGCATATAGCGGAGAAGCGTTGCTGGATGCCGATGTCTTCGCAAAACTTTCGGAAGTTTTGGCCTGTGAACTGGGTCCCATTGTCTGTAACGAGGACCTGCGGGATCTCAAACCGACAAACGATATTCTTCCAGAAGAACTGCTGTGTTTGGCGCTCGGTGATACTGGACAGTGGCTCGGCCTCGAGCCACTTTGTGAAGTAGTCGATGGCGACTATCAAGAATTTCCTTTGCCCTGCTGCTACGGGGAAGGGGCCCACAAGGTCCATGCCCCACATGGCAAATGGCGTAGGACTAGCCAGGGATCGGAGATTGGCTTGAGGAAGCCTCTTGATAGGGGAGAACCTTTGGCATGGGCCGCACCTCTTGACCAGGTCTTGGGAGTCTTGGAGCATGGTGGGCCAATAGTAACCCTGATTCAGGGCTTTGCGAGCGAGGGATCTGCTTCCCATATGGCATCCGCCGATCCCTTCATGAAGTTCTTTCAGCGCGTAGCCGGCTTCGTCACTGGTGAGGCAGCGAAGGTACGGCTTACCATCGGCCAATGTGTACGAGAGTTTGAAGAGGATGTCGTCGATCATGACGAACCTTTCAGCTCGGATCCTGACTCGTCTTGCCTCGGCCCGGTCTTCAGGAAGCTCAGCTCGGACTAGGAATCTTCGAATGGGGGTGGTCCAGTCATCCGGACTGGTGCTGTTCTGCACACACATTGCCTCCTGTTCTCGGTCATCGATACTTGGTTTTAAGAGGATTTCGACGAGTACCGTTTGGTCGAGACCCTCGAAGGAGGAAGAGACGAGTTTTGACAAGGCGTCTGCTTGGGCTTTCTGCTCTCTGGGGACCCTAACAACTGAGGAGCAGTAGAAGGATGCTAGGAGTCGTCGGACCACGGCCAAGTATCATATCATCCGGTCGTCGCGAGCCTCGTATTCCCCGGTGATCTGGTTGACCACGAGCTGAGAATTGCTGAAGGCTCGGATCTGCTTGGCTCCGGCTCGGTGTGCCAGGGTCAGTCCGGCAATCATGGCCTCGTATTCCACCTCGTTGTTAGAGGCCGGAAAGTTGAGGCGGAGGGAGTATTGAAGGAGGAACTGGTCAGGACCCCAGAGGATGATTCCGGCACCACTCCCGGTTTCACAGGAGGACCCGTTGACATATACTTCCCAGATCGGATCCGACCCTTTGACACTTGGCTGCTCAGAAGCTGTGCACTCAGTGATGAACTTGGCGAGGGTCTGGCCTTTGACCGCCGTCCTCGGTTGATAGCCGATGTCGTATTGGCTCAGCTCTATTGACTACTTGACCAAGCGGCCAGAGTTCTCCGGCTTGTGGAGGACGGTATTCAAGGGCTGGTCAGTTAGAACTTGGATGGAGTGAGCTTGGAAGTAAGGGCGGAGCTTCCGGGCTGCCATGACCAAAGCATAGGCCACCTTTTCGATCTTTGCGTACCTCGTCTCGGCGAGGAGTAGGACTTTACTTACATAATACAGCGGCTTCTGAACCCCGTCCTCTTCTCAGACGAGGACGGCGCCGAGGGTGCTATCTGAGGCGGAGAGGTAGAGCCACAGGGGTTCGCCCGGCTCGGGTTTGCTGAGGAGAGGAGGGTTGGCGAGGTACTGCTTTAGCTGCTCGAAGGCTTCTTGTTGAGGGGCACCCCACTCGAAGCCCCCTTTTCCGCGCAGAGCCTTGAAGAAGGAGAGAGATTTCTCCCCTGATTTGGAGAGAAAAAGACCGATGGCCGCCAACCGGCCTGTGAGTCTCTGCACCTCTTTGACGTTCCGGGGTGGGGCCATGTCTATTATGGCCTGAATCTTCTCTGGGTTTGCCTCGATGCCGCGCTGGCTGACAACGAACCCCAGAAACTTTTCGGAGGAGACCCCGAATGCGCACTTGGCCGGGTTGAGTCTCATGTTATGACGTCGGAGGATTCCGAAGGCTTCCTCGAGGTCGGCGACGTGGTCTGGCCCGGCCCGGCTTTTGACGAGCATGTCGTCGACATAGACCTCCATGTTGCGGCCGATTAGGTCTTTGAAGATTCGGTTCACGAGCCGTTGATAGGTGGCTCCAGCGTTTTTCAGCCCGAAGGGCATAACGCGATAGCAAAAAAGACCCTGGTCGGTGACGAACGAGGTCTTCGCAATGTCGGGCGGGAACATCTGGATTTGGTTATACCCTGCGAAGGCGTCCATGAAGGACAGCAGCTCGTGTCCCGAGGTCGCGTCGATCAGGGCGTCGATGTTGGGGAGGGGGAAAGGATCTTTAGGGCATGCTTTGTTTAGATCCGTGAAATCTATACAGATCCACCATCCCCCGGTCGCCTTCTTAACCATGACGACGTTGGCCAACCACTCGGGGTAGCTGACCTCCTGAATGAACCGAGCGGACAGGAGTTTGTCCACCTCTACTTTCACAGCTTGCTGCCTCTCCGGAGCGAATTTGCGCCTCTTCTGAGCAACCGGCTTAGATCCCGGGATGACGCTCAGCCGGTGCATAATCAGGTCCTCGGATATCCCAGGCATGTCGGAGGGCTTCCAGGCAAAGAGATCGACGTTGCGGCGGACGCAGTCAATTATGCCTGTCTTCAAACCTTTGGAGAGCGAGCGGCTCACTCGGAACCATTTTGACTCGTCTGCGACCCCGAACGGGACCTCTTCCAGCTCGTCGGCTGGCTCAGGAGTGGAACCGTCGCCCTCGGACCCGAGCTCGACGGCGTCGAGAGGGAAGACACCCCCTCCGACGGCGGTCATGTAGCAGGACCGTGCCGCCTCCTGGTTGCCTCGGACGACACCGACCCCTTGCTGGGTGGGGAATTTTAGCTTCAAGTGATAGGACAACGGTACCGCCTGAAGGGAGCACAGCCCCGATCGGCCAAGTATGGCATTGTACGCCGCCTTGACGTTCACCACCATGAAGTCCATAGACTCGGTCCGCTGGATAGGAACCGAGCCCGCGGTGATGTCGAGGGTCACGATCCCTTCTATGATGATAGGGACGCCAGAGAACCCATGCAAGGTGTATCCGGCCGGCTTAAGCTTGCCTCTAGGCAGTTTGAGATTCTCGAAGGCTTCGAGAAAGAGGATGTTTACCGAGCTGCCGTTGTCAACAAGGATCCGGCGTACTTCATAATTAGCCATGTGGAGGCTAATGATGACGGCGTCGCAATGGGGGAGGCGGACGCCTTCGAGGTCCTCTCCGGAGAAGGAGATGGGTACCATTTGTAATCGAGGTGAGGGGAGATCTTAGACGGCATTCACCTCACGGACGAAGGCTTTCCGAGAAGTATTCGACTCTCCCCCCATCGGTCCCCCGTGGACACAATGCAGAATTGCCGGGGTTCCGGTTCTCTTGGGGTCGGGATCCCGACCCTGAATGAGGTTCGGAGTAGGGTTCGGAGACGAAGGCCTCCGGTTCCTGGTATCTCTCCTATCCCGTTGGTTCTCTCTTGTGAACTCCCGGAGGTACCCTCGTGAAATGAGGGCCTCGATTTCGTCTTTCAGGGCCCGACACTGGTCGGTTTCGTGCCCATGATCCCTGTGGAAACGGCAGTAGAAGCGTTGGTCTCGCTTCTTGTTGTTGCTTGGTTGGTGAGGGAGTCGGACAAGGCCCTTGTCCTCGATTTCTAAGAGGATGGCGGACACGTTCTGTGTCAAGGGATTGTACCTTTCGAAGCGAGGGACCGGAGGGACCCTCTTTGCGCCGACCCCTTCCTTTGCTGCTTTCCTGGCGGGTTCGATTTCGTCGACCCTGCGCTTGCCCTTTCCCACGACTTCTTTGCTTCCCTCTGGGTTCAGAGCTTCTTCTGCTCGTATGTACTTCTCGACTCGATTGAGAAGGTCAGGGAAGTCCAGAGGTGGCTTCTTCGCCAGGGAGACATTCAACTGATTATGCTGGACATTGTGTCGGAAGGCAGCCGAGGCGACCCCGGCGTCGAGGGCGGAGACGGATCTTGCCTCGGTTGTGAACCTTTTGACGAAGTCACGGAGTGACTCCCCCTCCCTCTGGCGGAGGTCGAGCAGAGATGCGCTCGTCTTCTCGGCTTTTCTGCTGGTGACGAAGTGGCCCAAGAAGTTGGCTTCCAGCTGATCGAACGAGAAGATTGAGCCTGGGGAGAGTTTGGAGAACCATTCCCTGGCCGGACCCCAGAGGGTGGCTGGAAAAGCTCGGCACAGCAGGGGATCCGAAGCGCTGTGAATCATCATGAGGGTTTTGAAGCCCTCCTTGTGATCAGCTGGATCACCCTCGCCGTTGTAAGTTTCGAATTGCAGAGGCCGGAAGTTCCGGGGGATCTCCGCTTCTAAGATGTTAATGGAGAATGGTGGTCGGGAAGGCGCTCGACCCAGGACTTGGTTCGGATTCCTGTCGCCGATGTGTTCGAGGCGATTCTCCATCTCCATGAGGTGACGGAGTAGCTGGTCTGTGCGCTCCGGTGGGGGATGTGGCACACGAGAGTAGCTCCTTCCTTCGCTCATTTGACGGGGTTGGTCGGGCGTTGCGGACCTTGGCGCTCCGTGAAGAGCCTCCATGATTTCCTCCCGAAAGCTCCAAAACTCGGCCCGGGTGACCGCACCATGGTCAGACAGGTTGGGTCGGGGCGTAGGAATTCGGCCAATGCGGCTGAGTATCGACGACCTAGAATGGTTCGGGGCCGAGTTGGAAGCGGTCCCTCCCCTGGCCTGGCTAGCCCTTCGGTTCATAATGACCCGACGAAGGTCGGGTTGCTCGACGTGAGGTTCGCCTTGCTGGGGTCCGGGGTTCGCCCCGAGATTATTTGATCCTTGCCCTCCCGCGAGGGCGGAAGGAGCCGATCTCCGGGCCCTGGGAGGCATGGGAGGCGGATCGGAGGGTGAGCGTCGGAGGCGAGGCTCGGATTGTCGTCCTTACCGAATAAATAAAGTTTCCCACAGACGGCGCCAACCTGATGCGGTTTGTTTCTGGGAGACGTGTGGATGCACCAGGTGTGAGTTCGGACTCAATTTGTAAAGGGGGAGGAGCTCGGTAACGGACGATGAGCTGGAGGCTCACTCCGGCACTGAAGGGTCGGCTCGGCTGGCCTTGTGTACATGCAGACGGTCTAGAAACACCGGGGTTCATCCCGGTGGCAGACCCTCCGACGATCTAGTTAGTCTCTGTGAGAGAGTAGCAGTAACTAGGGTTGTGTGGAAGAAAGATTGATTACCTTTGAAGGTGGGGTGAGGGTCTGGTATTTATAGATAACCCAACCGGGTTTGGATCCGCTTGGGGGCCGGGTCTGGACCCGAAAGCCCATGGGCCTGACGTGGCAGGAGGCCTAGGGGGTTTAGGGCAGACGTGGCAGCCTCCTGAGCGGTTTAGGGCTGACGTGGCCAAGCCCTAGGTGGTTTCAGAGCTGACATGGCTGATCGTGGGGCTCCTGTGCCTCTAAGAGAATCAGTTGGCCGGGGTTGTGCCAGGTCATCCCCATCCCCTGCCAGGATGAGCGGAGGGCCCGTGGGACCGCCGAGGATCGGAGACCGAAGGCTGCGGAGGGTCGTTGAAACGAGGATACGGGTTTCGTGGTGGTGACTTTACGGCTCGGCACCAAGCCTGTTGTGGTCCGGGACCGAGCCATCCTGGGGCCCAGGGCATTTTTTATCCTACCTCAGTACTCGAGATACTTATACAGCCATTGTAATGCCCGAAATTTTTTTTTCAACTCCAAAATCAATTCTTTCAATTTTTATATCACTTTAAACATAAACTAAGATAATTATATTTCAATAAAAATTTTGGCAGAGTTTCGCCTGAAATTTTTTCTCCGAAACACAAAAAGCTTACAGAATTATGCTCTAAATTCCCTAGCTCGCATCACAGGCAATAATATCAAGGGCTCCCCAGGCCAAAATGAGCAGAAATACATAAGCAATATAATATCATGCTCTGGGGGTCAAACTCATAATAGAATATCAATTAAAAACCATAAATTCCTTTGAAAACGAGGTAAAATTTTTAGAAAAATCTATGTAAAACATTCCACAAGGCCCAGTACTCCACAACGAGATGGGTACGGGTCACAAACATACCAAACATACCATACCACTCCGTACTATACTCATCATCATCATCCACATACTTATACATCTAAAATACAATTTAAATCATAAATTTCACTACTCACATAATTAAACTTAAACAACAATTTTAAAATAAAAGCTCCACTCCACAGAATCTACACCTCACCTCTGCACTGCTGAGGACCTGTAACAGTAGGGGATCTAGAATAGTCTAGGGACTCCCTAACCACCCAAATACTAAGGGATCAGCCATTTCTTGTGTGAGTATAATTCATTAATCTAATAAATAAACCAAACTATATAAAGAAAATAAATTAAATTTACAAATATCAAGGTAAGAAGATTCAACTTGAATATGAACATTAAAGTATCAAGAATGCGACTTTGTATCAAGTACTCGACAAATCTGCATCCGTCTACATATATATCCATAACTTCACACCCTTCGCTAAATGCATCATATTAATATATGACTGCATATATATAAATATATATATATACAAATCCTTCAATTCATACTCAATTACAAAGCAGCACATTAATTCACATTCCATTACTTTTCATTTTGAATTCTCCAACACAAATACTCATCTGTTCACAATTACCATCGCCTCATCATTTCTTTATTTTCATAAATACTCACATAAGGTCACTATCCCTTTTCTTCATACTTTTATTACCACGCACTTCATTTACCATTCATTTGCATTTATGAACTCGCGACTCATATTCTTTCCTACTCATCTCCATTCATAAATATTTTCTTCTTCATTCTCATATTACATAACACTGCATTCATTCATTTCTTATAACACATATCATCACGTCTCGCAATACATTACTTTTACTTTCATCCTACATTACAACTATCTTCTTTACACTCTCACTACATCATCATACTCATCCTCAAACTCATCATTGTTATAACTTACCTTCATTTTTCCATATAACACATATCAATTAACTTCGCTTTTTATTTCCAACCCACAATACCGGCATCATATTAATAACTCACCCATTCATCCTGAAAGTTGTGCCAAGGCAGGTAGTTCCCACCATTTCCACGGAAATAGCGGGCGAGTAGTTCCTCGACACACTTCCAAGGTACAACAAACTCATAACACAACATATTTCTCTTTAATAATCATTTTCGTGACCACTCTCGCATTATATCTTCACTTTCATTTATAAGATGCATAATGCATTCTCTCTACTTCCCGTATTCATTATCATAACACAATTTCTTCATTTAATCCATATTAATACACTTTTCGTATTTTCTGAATCTCATCTCATAATTAACTTATTTATTCTTTTTTTTCTTAACTCATAATACACTTGCTTTCTCCACTTTCTCATATTCATTTCAGGACATACGCTATTGTCACTTTCTCATTTTCATTTCACAGCACAAAGTATTCTACTTTTCATTTTTCATCTCATAATACAATTCACATTAACTCTCATTCTTTTTAGATAATACACTACACCCCAATGCCAATAGCTTGGGTAATCATCATTGCACCCCAAGTAGAACTTGGGTGATAACTCATCACATCTTAAGCCAATAGCTCAATTATTAATCTACTTTAATTTTTCTTTTTACCTTAACACTTTACTTTACTCCTCGTTTTCATCACCCAATACCGATATTCGATTAACAATTCACCAGCTCATCCTGGGAATTGCGCCAACCCATATCACCACATATTTCTCATTTCACAACCATTCTCACAGTAAATTTCATTTTACACCAGGTACTTTCTTCTCTTTCTCATTCACATTCTATATCATATTCAATTTACCCCAGGTCTATCCTAGAGTATCAATTCTCTCTCAGGTCTACCCTGAGGTATCATATCTCTCTCCGGTCTATCCGGAGGTATCTGCTCTCCCAGGTCTATCCTGGGGAATCAACTCTCTCTCTCAGGTCTACCCTGAGGTATCATATCTCTCTCCGGTCTATCCGGAGGTATCTACTCTCCCAAGTCTATCCTGGGGAATCAACTCTCTCGCAGGTCTATCCTGAGGTATCATATCTCTCTCCGGTCTATCCGGAGGTATCTGCTCTCCCAGGTCTATCCTGGGGAATCAACTCTCTCTCAGGTCTACCCTGAGGTATCATATCTCTCTCCGGTCTATCCGGAGGTATCTGCTCTCCCAGGTCTATCCTGGGGAATCAACTCTAGTCAACCGAAATTATTGTTATTAACATTTTCTTTTTCATATTATCGTCACCCTTTATCATCATAGCATCTCATCTTTTATTTGAACTTACTAACACATAAACAGTGATCACCATCCCACTTACCCTTTCAGTGTATCACATATAAGAAATATCACTGTAATTAACATATAAAATCATCACATCATATGATGGCATACCACAACTGTACTGTATTATTTATTTGATCATTACCTCACACATCATGAATATACCGTACTATTTATTATCTCATTCCCACATGTTCGCATACACCCAGTAGATTAACACATCACAACACCATTAACATATAGATATATATACACAATACATTACCATCACCCTGAATATTCAAAATCATATCAATCCACCATATACCGACATCCTTATATACATATAACTCATCCCCATATATATAACTAATCCATCGTCTATAAATTTATATCAATATGCAAGAGACGAATATTTAATCATCATATTACACACCAACATCGAACACTAATTCCCATTTACACATATACCTTATTCTGGGATTCATACCAATCATTCAGATTATACTAAAATTTTCTTAAAATAACAAATACATAAATACATTCATACTCACCTAACAGCCCGGGAAGACTCGAAGCATCACTTCTCCATCCCGCACCCGAAGCCGTTAACATCTCCTATTATCAAGTTTCAAAGCAATTAAGGCTCAAAACATCCAAATCAACCACATAAAATAAGAACACTAATTCTAATATCACTCAGGCGTTTTATCGAACGTCTGGGATGCACACGTGCGTTGCATGTAATATTTAAATTCCTACGGGATGTTTATCCCCAACCAATTACTAAAATCACCCCCAACTTATTCTAATAGTTGTACAAAAATTCTACTACTATGAAGGAGATAATTCTCACATATATAATTCTCTTTTACAAACCCAAAATCTTAATTTATTAGCAACTTGTAAACTTTCCAATAATCTGCTAATTTCTCATCTCTACTATTCCCAACATCTTCTAATCTCCCTACCAAAATAGTTCTACTCAATAGAAATTAACCACACTTAATTTTATACAATAACATAAAATAGGGTATACCTTCCCGAAGTCCTCTCCAAAAACCGACGCTACCACGTTGTAGAGAACCCTTCAATTAGTCATCCCCCCGAATTAATTTAAAAACGACGAAGAAATGGAGTGGATTTGGGCGGGAGAGAGAGAGGCCGAATGGGTTCGGCGCTGTGTGCGATCGGGAAGAAAACATGAAAGGGAAAGAAGGAGGAGAAGAGGGGAAGGGGGGGGGGGTTATTAAAAAAAATTATAAAATAAATATTTATAAAGGGATAATTACAAATAGGCCCCCAGACCTCCAAAGTATTTCAAATAACCCCAACTCTATTCTTTAATAATACCAACAATACAAATTACACTAAATTTATCGCATAATAATCCTCCAAAATTATAAAATAAAATAAAAATAAGCAATATGTCTTCACATAAAATTTCAACTCGTAGCTCCAATATATCAATAATACCAATCTACCACAAATATCCATACCAGTATCAATATTTAAATAAAATACATCAAAAATAATTTTCACCACTCAAAATATATAAAAACAGGCATTTTCGGTATCTTACAAATTCGAGGTGTTACAGCCATTCCATTAATGAGCATGAGTGATTGGTGGTGGGGAAACCACATAAACATTTGACCGAATACTTGGTGAGCAAGGTAGCGGTGGTGATGAATAGCCGATGTGGGAAGATGTGTAGTGGTAGTTGTCGAGGGTGATTGAAGTGGAACTGTAAGAGGAATTTGGTCGAATACCTGGTGAATTGCCGAATAATGAGGGCGGAGCAGCAGAAATGGAGAAGAAGCGGTTGGAGGACGCGGTGGAAATGGGGAGGCTGCAACGAAGACAGAGTGGATGGAGGGAAGCGTAAACGTCGGTGGCTGATCTTGAGGCGGCCAGGGGGGTGGCAGATCTGGAGGGTTTTGACAGAGGGAGTTGTAGCGGGACCCAGTCGGGTACAGGGGGTCATAAAGGGGAAGGCTAGCGGTGGCGACCAGAGGTGTGGGGGGTTTTGGAGTGGAAGCTATCGAGGGCTCGGAAGAGGGGGGCGGGGGTGACATTGGCTATGAGTGGTGGAGGTGGGATAGGCAATGACTCTGATACCATTGTTATTGTAACGCCCCGAATCCCAATACACTGAATTCGAGATGTTCTACAGGATCTTTTCACTTCTTTCGTACAATTTTACAAGGAATTTAAAACTTTTATTTCAACAATAATTACATCAGAGTCTTTTACATCAATACACAGCGGAATTAATAAAATACAACAATAATGAAAGTACAATTGTTACAACTTTAACATTTAAGTAATCAACAGCATCAAATCATCTTTATATCTTCATGTAACTCCACATTTTGCATATAAAACTGTGGGCCTGTCAGTTGCTTACAACTGACGAAATATTATACACGGCCATCCTCTCTATGTCGGAAACAGTATAATGATTCTTAAATACTTTAGCAAACACAAACTTGGTCACAAACAAAGCTACAAAGGGACTATCCTGTTGATGTCTTGTTGTGCGGTGCACTTAGTCCTTAATGCAGTTATTTATATTATATGACACTAATGCACACTTGTTCGGATTCTATGCATCCCATACTACATAGGTCTGAGGGCAAGCCCTTAATCGTTCTTCATCTTTGTAGGGTTCAATCCCTCGCCATGACTTAATCTACTACGTAACTACGGTAAGTATCCTAGATGTTTTCTGACCTACGAACTCATGTCTAGGCACTCTGGAGGGAATCCCATCGCTGATATGACTCATCATGCAGACATCCTGTGGTAATTCAGCTCTCACCATAGACATGACACCACCCGTAGTCTTCAAACATCCCACGAGCGTCGCCACTGGGACGGTACTCTGGAGCAGCATCCTCACCCAGACTCATCATGGGAATTCCTGGGATACGCTCTCGCTGCTACCCAATAGCCCTCATACTCAATATTTTTCTCTTACTTTCATCACATCTTCACTATGTATCTATCTGTAATTTCGGTAAGTATCATAGATGTTCTACGATTACAAGCACGTGTACAGAAAACCTGGAGGGAAATCCCATCGCTGACATGACTCATCATGCAGACATCCTGTGGTAATTCAGCCTCACTTCATGGCACACGATCCTCTTGCAGTCACCCAACATCCCACAAGCATTACTACCGGAATGGTACTCTGGAGTAGTATCCACGTCATGTCACGATGCATCGTGAAGACAGCCTGTGCATACCCTCACAACACCCACCCAATAGCCCTCATACTTGTGTTTTTCTCTCACTTCCATCACAGCCTTACAAGATTTGTTTTAAAATAAAATCATCACAACCTAGTGCTAGCTTACCCTACCGGACTTAAATCAACAACAGAGACAGTCAGCCTACCTGGCTACTTCTCAAGAGACGCTCAACCCTCAACGGTTAGCTCTCAAAATCATAAATAATACTGCCAGTCACTAGGGTCTCGCCTAGCCTCTAGATTCCAACAACTATCTCTTTCTAGAGATCAACAATATTTCATAATCAATCTCAATAATCATTCCATTTCTTTTGTTCACAAACTCTTTCTCAAAACATTTCTTTTATAATCTCATAACAAGAGAACAATTCAATTCGATATCTTTATCAATTTCATCTTTCATAACCTTGTGTGCATTCCACAATAAAACTCAATTAAATCTTAATAATCATAAAATCTCGTATTCAACTTATTTAACTTTCATTTGTCAAAACTAAATCCAAACTCAAAACCAAAATAAACGGTTCGGTTCAGTCGACTGGTGACAGTATCAGTCGACTGTTCAGTGAACATCAAAACATCTCAGTCTGTTCAGTCGACTGTTAACAAGGAATCAGTCGACTGTTTTACGAAAACTTTAGAACATAACATAGTCGGTTCAGTCGACTGTCGACCAGGAATCAGTCGATTGTTTCGCGAATACTATGAAAACCCCAAACACCAGCAGCAGTCGACTGTGGAAGTGGATAGTCGACTGTCCTGCCGACGAAAACCAATTTCTTATACTTACCAGTCGACTGTGAAAAGTAAACAGTCGACTGTCAATCACACAAATTGCAGCCTGCATGTATTTTTTGACCTTTTAATCGATTTGTACTTCCATATACAAAATATAAATTATTTCCAGAATATATTCCTTTTAAATTATCGTATATGTTATCAAATCCACAAGTTTCTCATTTTTCAATAAAATCTTTTAAAATGCATCAAAGCATATATTCAATCAATTTTCCAAATAAACTATTTTCTTTTGTCAAAATTACTTTACACAAATCTCTATACTCGTATAAATAATGTTTTGAGGTTATAATCACACTTCTTTGCCATATTCTCAACAAACCACATATTTGTATTATTCTAATCATGTCTCAACATGCATCAATTTCATGCAATCACTTCAATTCTAGCATTTCAACTAGCAATCATAACAATTTAAGGAATAGCATAGCAATTTGCATTTAACGATTCATTAGCTTGCATGTAATCTCATACTACCAATTCAATTTCAACCAAATAAATCATATATCATCTATCATGCAATATCTACTCCTAAATTAGAAAGCATTTAAGAAACACCCACCTAAATTGAAGATTTGTTACCCAAATGAACTCCTAGAATTAGGAGCTCCTAAAGAAACTCCAATTGCAACTCCTCGAAATCCGCACACCAAAGCCAAGCCTTCAATCCACATTTCGGCAAGCATCCATCATCAAGAGCATCTCCATCCCCACTCCATTCGGCAACAACAAGGACAAACTCCTATCTTCTTTCATATACACATACTATGTATGTACATATATATACATTAGTATATGTATATAGGCAAGTGGAATGGTGATTAGGTGGAGAATGGACAAAGTCTTTGCTGGTTTTGGGGTTGCTTTCGGATTGGCAAGAAAAGATGAGAGAATGAGAGAATGAGAGACTTAGGGGGGTATTTTATAAGGGAGTAGTAGGGTAGTTAGAATAACCAATTGTCCACTTCTCCACTAACTCCACCATTAACACAAATTCAAAACTCAAATTATTTCCCTCCTACTTTCAAAAGCAAAAGTTCAGATTTTCCCTCTCCTATAAACAGCCCGGTCCCCCCAAAAATGTGTGCACATCGCACGTGTGCACGTGCACGTGCTTTGTGTACAAAATAATTTATTTATTTAATCCCTTTAAAACAATTTATTTATATATGTAATAAATATGTAAAATTAACTTAAAATTATACTTTTCATGCACCATAAAAATAGACACAAACAATTTCATGAAATTTATTTTGAAAGAATAATACGCTTAAAACACGTGCACCGAAAACACGTGCGTTGCCCGGAAAATTTCAAAAATACAAAAATTGATTTTATCAACCTGAAAAATATTTATAATTAATCGGAATGCAACATAAGAATATATTTAATATACATATATGATAATGTACTCAAACGTACAGAAAACACGTGTATTACACGTAGAAAATTTATTTTAATAAAGATAGTCAAAAATTGAATTTTCGTTTACAAAACAAATTCAAACATGTTTATAAAAATAAATGATTGAAATCCATTGAAAACTCTGCACGTAACGGTGGAATACCCAAAATCGACACGTGCATCGATTAATACGTAAAAAGCACGTAAAACTCAAAGATTGAAATTTAGCATTTGAATTGTCTCAAATGAAATTTTAAGAATACGGGATTGCATAAATAATTGAAATTCAAAATACATATCAAAATGCATTATGGATATGATCAGTAATAGTACAAAATGCACGTGCGTAACACCCGAGGGCAAAATTGTCATTTAAATTTTGCAGGGTGTTACAGTTATGATCCCGGTTCGATTGAGTGATGGATCGTCGTAACTTCTAGTACATCCATGAATTAATTAAGAAAAAGAAAGGAAACAAACAGAAGGAAGAAGATGAAGAACGAGAAGGAGGAAGAATAAGATAGAAGCTTAAATCATATTAATTCATATCCTGAAAATGAGATTACAATAGGGTATTAATAGTGCTAGCTATTACCTAAGCCCGTGCACAAGGCACCTTAACCCTCTTTCTCTAATACAAGGACCTAACTGCAAAACAAGCACAACAATTAAGAAATTGCACAAGGACTGAAACACAAAACAAAAATACCGATACAGGATTATCTGAAATAGAAAGAGAAGATACATATTAGAGAACTGCATCAGAAACTTTTGTAAGAGTGCTAGGGACCCTAAAACATTCTATCTTTCATGAAAGGTGACCAAGGCAGGAAATCCCACCTAGTCCACCCTCAGCACTCGATGACTAAGAGGAGGAGGGACAAAGAGGTTGAGAGGCGTACAGAGCATGGAGGCCGACTGGGTTTTGGCAATGATGAACCTACTAGAGGCAGAGGTTCAACGGTGCAAAGAGATACTCGTTTTGACCATAGAGGTCAATCGAGTAGAGGTGGAGAGGATCTTAGGAATAACGAGTGGGAGTCGAAAGGGCGTCGTGACTCATCCATGAAGGACAGAGGACCTCCGATCCAGCGAAGATCGTGTTTAGAAGTGACTCGACCAAGGTATGAAGGCCCTGGTAGAGGTGAGCGAAGCAGGGGAGGGTTTTCGCCGGACAGAGAGCAGATCAGAAATAAGGAGGATGAGGAGGGCGAGTGTAACCCCCATTCCCGACAATAGGTATTTTTCCGTGTATTTTCTAGAATTTGAATTTTTATAAATTTTTTTTGTGCTAAATTATGTTCGGATCTTTTATTAAAATATTTTCTAATCAAAATTTTATTTATTTTGAATAATGATTTATTTTGATCCCACTTTCTATTTCTTATTTATCGGATATTTATATTTGTGTATTAAACAAATATATTATTATTATTGGATTATTTTAATAAAGTTTTTTTTGATGAATATTTTAATTAAGTTGTTAAACCTGAATACTATTTTGTTATGTAATTTTATTATTTTTATGATTATGATTATTAATTTTTATTTCCTGATTATTTAGTTAAAATTTATTTATCAAATTATTTTTATTTCGTACTTGATCTGATTTTATTGGCGAATTCCAAATTTATTTTCATGTCCTAATTTATATTTTAATGCATTTGTATTATCTATTTATTTATTTGGATTTAAATTTTTGTTCGTGAAATTTCTTCGTTCTTTTTGATTGAGCAATTCTTATTAATCATACTAGTGTAATGCACGTGCGATGCACGTGGGAAAAATGGGGAGGGAGAATGAAAAGGACAAAAAAAAATCTACCACCACGTGCGTTGCACGTGTCGACACACACACACTAAGGAATAAAAAATTGTTTATTTGTTTTCAACCCCATCTCTCCCATTATAATAGTTACTAGTATAATGCACGTGCGATGCACGTGGAGGGGGAATGAAAAGGACAAAAAAATCTACCAACACGTGCGTTGCACGTGTTGACACACATACACCAAGGAATAAAAAATTGTTTATTTGTTTGTGAACCCCAACTCTCCCATTATAATAGTTATAGATAGATTGCTCTCTTATTTATTGTGGGTATTTTTACTTGAACCCTATTGATTTTGATTTATCTCTTCTTGAACCCTAAAACCCAATTTCATTTGTTGATCGTAATCCACAAACTCAATACCATAATTATATCACTAGTATGATGCATGTGCAATGCACGTGGAGGAGGAATGAAAAGGACAAAAAAAAATCTACCAACACGTGCGCTGCACGTGTTGATACACATACACAAAAAAAAAGAAAATTGTTTATTTGTTTACCAACCCCATCTCCCCCATTATAATAGTTACTAGTAATCTGCACGTGCGATGCACGTTTTAATAAATATAGTTTTTTAAAATAAAAATTTAGACATAATCTGGATTTGTACTTAGAACCTCCTTTATAATAGTTATGCACGTGTATTGCACGGGTTGGTAGATTGACAAAACATTTACAAATGACACTAAGGTCTTCTCCCATTATAATATTAGAAATAAGAGTATTTCTTAGTTTTTAAAAATAGTGGGGTATATGCTAATTTTCACATTTTAAATGGGGATATTTGCTAAAATATCTCTTTTTTAGGAGCTGCACGTGCATCACACGGGTATGTTTGGTGGATTTAGTTTGCCGTATATTGCACGTGTTTACTCAGTTACAAAATTAGGGTTTGTTTGTTTACAACCCAAACTCTCCCATTAAAATAGAAGATTATAGATAGATAGATAGATATAGATATAAATGCACACAAATCGAAAACCCTAGCCTTCTCTCTCCTCTCTCCTCTTTCTCTCTCCTCCCAATTTCTCTCTCCCCATTCTCCCGCCCAAACCCACAGAGACCCACTTCTGATCGTCTTCTCCTGCCCCTCCGGCGACCCTCAACCCCGTCGCGCCACCCCCGTCACCACTTTCCCCCCCTCCGGCGCCGCTCTCCTAGCGCGCGCCGCCACCAGCACAAACCCCCCTTCTCCTCTTCTATTTCGATCGACAGCCAAACCCCCAAACTCAATTTTCCGAGCCCCTCTCCGATCATCTCCTCCGGCGACCCCCTCTGCTCCATCCCCGGCGACGACTCCCCTGCACCCCTGACCTCTCCTCTCCCATTCTCGTCGACATCAGAACCCAACCCCAATCCCGAAGATCCGAGCTCTGTTTCCTCCCTGTTTCGGTCGACGCCAGCGCGAGCGCCTCTCCGCTCGCCGTCGGCATCGCCCTCCGCCAGCGCCGCCACCCATTGCTGCCCTGCTCCCTCTTCCCTCGCAACTGTTGCTGCTGTCTCTTCTTGTGTGCTTGATTGCAGTTGCTGTATCTCTTTGATTGCATTTGCTGTTCTCTTTGATTGGGTTCTTTTGTGCACGTGGTTGCACGTAGAATTGTGTGTTCGTGAGTTCGTTGTTTTGGGATCCTTATTCTGTTATTTTTGGCATTCAAATTCATTGTCTAACAGGTAAGTAACTTGTATTAAATTCCTTTGCATATACAAGTACAAAATACCGCTTGTAGTGTAGTTGGGTTCTAGAGACAATTCGTGCGTGAAACCCCTTGTTGATATTGTCTCTATTGTGATGATTTGACCGTAGTTGCCTCACGATATATATGGCATGAATTAACCTAGGGTTGACCACTTTTGATGTGTATGTTCATGCTATATTGAGATATCTGTGTTTGATGCGTTATTTGTGTTATACTTGTCGGATACTTATAAAATACCCTATACTATGTTGCTTGGACATCTAGTACACCATATTCAATGTTATCATCCAATTGTTTCTCTATTATTATTATCGTTCATCTCATGTCTCTAAATTGCATATTGTATTGTTGCATTAATAAAATAATTTACAAGCCGGGATTTAAGGGATTAACTTTTGAGTAGTGAACAAAGTAGTGACTTGGAGGAGGGGCCCGTGTTTCAAGACGTTGGGTTATTATTGTATTTGGATATTTTTATTTCTTCATTCCAAGTATTTTTGTTCATGAGATTATTATATTACCTGCGCAATTGTTCTGTATTGTTTATATTGTTAAGTTAATCGGATAAACAGCTTATGGATAACGTTAGTCATTCGCTGGACTTTTGTCATGTACTCGTATTCCGTATTTTTGGGAAGCGGGGCGTGACAGAGAGTGGGTATTGGTTAAACCCAAAAGAGTGAAGATGGCTAAGAAGAAAGCTGCTAAAGCACTTTCGTCATCGTCGGCAACCCCAAACTCAACGAAGAAGATGACCCAATGTCATAAATATGCGGCGAGAGGTCACACGATCCATGAATGCACTAACGACTGGTTTTTTCATGCATGTAAGAAGTTCGGACATATATCAATGGCTTGCCCTAACATCACACCGGTGAGGAACACTCACTCCAACTCCTCAGCGACGCATCAATCCTTGGCTCCAAAAGTGGGCGGAACCAATGTAAGTGTTTCGAATCAATCTGAAGAGAGTAATGATGGGGGTAGAAAGGTCATTAAAGCAGGTATTGCTCCAACGCCGATCATGGCGGACTTCGAGAGATGACTAAAACTCTGTATCATGCTCAAAATACATTCTAGATATCTAACGGTACCGGAGATGGCTGAGAAGCTTTCGGAGTGTGTTAGACCTGAGTCGATTTTGAAGTGGGATATACAAAAGGTTCACCAAGATGTTTTCATGGTGTTTTGCAAATCTGAAGAAAGAACCAGGAAAGTGCTGATGATGGGGAGCCTAGAGGGTGATGACTTCTACATTACGATGAGCATATGGACGAGGAGCTACGGCGCTTTGAAGGTCAACGCACTTCCGACAGTGTGGATTAGATAATTCAACCTCCCGTTTTAGTGTTGGGTTTGATCGACATTCCAAAACGTTACTGGAGGATTTGGATATTTGATTGCCATAGATAAGAACACTAATCTCCAAACCCGAAGAGAATATGCGAGAATTCAGATTGTGGTGGAGAATTTAAGCTTAATTCCATCGGTCATAATTGCGGAGTTTGAAGATGATAGACATGAAGTTAAGGTCATCGTGGAGAAGAAAAAGAGGGTTTCGTTTCGGGGATCACCGGAGAAATCATGTTCTAAGTCGGAAGCTCATTTCACAGGGGAGCGGAAGGTTAAAGATAAGCGGGAGCCGTTGGATCCAGGGAGAGCAAATTAGGAGCGTTCAAGCAAAGGAAAGTGCTTTGTGAGGAATTTCCAAGCCAAGCCATCAGATCGTCAAGGTGCTAATCTCAACCCTTCAACTCAGCACACCTTGGAACGCAACGACTCAGCAGAACGGAAGGAAGGAGGGGACAGCTATCAGGAAGTGAGAGACGAGACACTATTGGTATGAGGGGCAGGGAAATTGTGGGGGGGGCTAAAGACGGGGGTAGCATAAAGGAAGGAAAGAGTACTATGAAGGCTATGGGTCAGTTAGGGGGTAACATTTCGGTAAGAGGGAAAGGGGAGGAGACAGGTGACGTGGATAGCTACAGGATGGGTCCCACGAAGTCAGTTGGAGAAATTATGATGATGCCTAAGCTGGAGTTTCAATAGGCTGTCGAAGCTGCCGTTAATTCCATCTCGAAACAGATGATTGCGAGGCCTTCTTCGGTGCTTGGGCCTCTGGGCCTAGGTAAGGATGTTATGTAGCCCATGAAGAAGCCTAGTGCATCGTTTCGGAAGTCCATTTCTGAAGAAGAGGAGGAGGGTGAATTCGATGGGTCTCATGGCGAGGGAAACAAGGATATGCAAGACAAGGGAGAACAAGAAAATAACAGTGAGGGTAGATCGATGGATGAGCGTGACGACAGGATCGCAGCGATACAGGGACAGGGGGAGGGGTCGCACGACTGTAGCCGAAAATGAAAAGTCGGAGCAAAGGGTTAAGGAGTTAACCCCAGGCGTGGAAGATATTGCTACGAAAGATATCATGGACCCAACCATTCAAAACTCGGGAAGGGGATTCGAAGAGGCGAAGAGGAAGAGCAAAAGACAAAGTGACAGATGGGGGTCTAAGGGACCAAGTGAAGAAGACCTTATCAGATGAGCTACAAAAGCAAAGGAGCTAACGTCTGCTTGTGGAGGTTCGTTTTCGGTCCTTAGTTTCATTTCAGATAATATGCTTCTTTATTATGCCTGTGCAATAGGTCTAGACATGGGTTCCACGAAAGAGGAACAATATCAAAGGGTCTTTAATCTTAGGGAGGAAGCGGATAGACTGTGTCTATAGTCGGTCTAGTTAGGGGGTTTTCTCTTGAGTTGGGGATTAGATGATTTTACATTTTTAATGTTATACATTTTCTGGAATGTGAGAGGTATGTGATCTACAATTAAGAGTAGATTGGTTAATGATTCTATCGCTAACCATAAGCCAGCAGTGTGTGCTTTGTAAGAAACTAGAATTTCCAACCCGCAAGTAGGGACTTTGAGGGCATGAGTTCTTGTAGAGATTATCAATGGCATTTTAGGGAGGCTAGAGGTATGTCGGGGGGGGGGGGGGGGGGGGGATAGCGTTAAGTTTTTATTCTAAAATCTTTGAGCTTATCGATGATTTTATGGGTACTTTTTCGGTGACCATCAGAATTAGGAGAAAGAGTGACTTCGGTCTATGGACCCAACATCGCGAGTCTTAGGGAGGGCTTCTGGTTAGAATTAAAAGACGTTCGGAGTAGATGGGATGGACTGTGGATTTTGGGAAGGGATTTTAACATTACTAGATTTTGGTCGGAACATCGGGGGAGGGGGGAAAACGATAGATGTAGATTGGATTTCAACAGGCTTATCAGTGATTTAGAGCTTATCGAGTTACAGGGGTCTGATAGAAGATTTACGTGGACAAACATGCAACCTAACCCAGCCTTAGCAAAACTAGATAGAATCTTAGTCTCTTCGGACTGGGAGGAGAGGTTCCCAATTGGCTAAGGTTGGGCCAATCCCCAGACTTACGTCGGATCATACCCCACTAGCCCTTGACTGTAGAGTAGGTTCACAATTCATCCAAAAACAGTTCAGGTTTGAGAAATCCTGGACGTACTCCAGTAACATCAAGAAGGTTATTGGGAGCTCTTGGGAGAAGCCTACAAACACAATTGATGCAGTTTCCAAATGGATGGTCAAAATTAAGAGATTGCGAAAAGCTCTAAAGAAGTGGGCAAAAGAGGAGAATGGGGAGCTAAGGAGACCAACAGATAGATTGGGAAATAGAACACAAGAACTTGAAACCATCGAGGAAGTTAGAGTATTAGATGGTAGAGAAATGGAGCTAGCACAAAACAGAATTGAAATGCATCGAATTGGAGAGATGGAAGAGTGCTATTGGAGACAAAGATCAAGGATCCAATGGCTTAAGGAAGGAGGATGGAGACTCCAACACGGCCTTCTTCCATAAGGTGGCTAATGGTAGAAGAAGGCATAACAATATTTCGAGACTTTTTGTGGGGGGAGCGTGGACACATGAGGGTAGTAAAATTAGAAACCATGTAGATATGACTTTTAGAGATCTAATGGGAAAGAGGAGAGTCCACACTTGCAGATTGAATTATGATATGTGGAGTGAGTCGAGATTGGATGGGAGCGAAGGTTTAGAGAGTACCTTCACAGAGGAGGAGGTGATAAGAGCTATCAAATACTTGGGACAAGACAAAGCTCTGGGATGAAATGGATTTCCGATACTTTTCTACACATTTTACTGGACGATAATCAAGACTGACTTCCTAGATATTATTGAGGAGTTTTTTGCGGAAGTGGCACAAGTAGATAGACTTAACTATGCTAATATTATCCTTATCCCGAAGAAAGCAGAGGTCCTCAAGGTGGAAGATCTCAGACTCATTAGCCTTCTCAATGGGTCTTTCAAAATCATCACTAAAATGCTGGCCAACAGACTGTCACCGAACTTAGCAGATATTATTGATGAATCGCAAAGTGAATTTGTGAAAGGTAGAGAGATCACGGACAGTATCGCCTCAGCCCATGAAATGGTTTTCAGAGCCAACAAGGAGAAGGCGGATGAATTTCTTGTGAAGCTTGACTTTGAAAAAGCATACGACTCAGTAGAGTGGGACTGCGTGGACGAGGCACTCGAACTTAAAGGATTTTGACCAAAATGGAGGAGGTGGATGAAGATGTGTGTTATAAATGTAAAATCCTTCATTCAACTAAATGGGGAACTCGGCAAGGAGATCAGATGCAGGAGAAGTCTAAGGCAGGGTGATCCTCTATCACCTTTGATATTTTCTATCATCGCAGATGGATTGGCTGAAATGGCTAAGAGAGTATGTGAAGCGGGGATTATTAAATGGGATTAAGGTTAAAGGATGTCCGGAGCAGATGTCAATTTTGCAATATGTGGATGATACACTTATGTTTGGGGTTTCAAGGATGGAGGAAGTGTTGGCCATTAGAGTGATACTAAGATGTTTTCAACTGTGGTCTGGGTTGACAGTTAACCAACAAAAGAGTACGGTTTTGGCGATTAGTAGTGGTACGGGCGACTCCTTATCAAGGATTCCAGATGTGCTAGAATGTGAACAAGGGGAGTTCCCTCTTAAATATTTGGGTACGCCAATAAGACCCGAAAAATTTCTAAGGAAATATTGGATTCCACTTGTGGAATAAATAGAGAGGAAATTGGACGGGTGAAAAGGGAAATTCTTATCCTTGGGGGGGAGAATTATTCTTATCAACTCGGTCCTCAATAGCCTACCAATGTACTTGTTGTCTATTTATGAGATCCCTACTTGGGTTATCCATAGAATTGACAAATGTAGGAGACGGCTTCTGTGGAAGGGAACCCAGGAGGGCAGTAAGGGAATGAACCTAGTTAGGTGGGGTAGGGTATGTAAAAAGGACTTTGGTGGACTTGGAATTATGAATCTTCGAGACATGAATAAAGCAATTTTAGCTAAGTGGTGGTGGAAAATGCACAACAGCGTAAGGCGTGGTGGGGTAACTCGTTCTTATTATATTGTAGACATAAAAGATTCAGATTTGGGGGAAGAAGTAAACATGGGAAAAAAATCTTACATGTGGAAGGGGATCGCGAAAGTGGGAGAGGATTTCCATGCTAACACAAGCTGTAAACTGGGTGATGGAAAGAGCATCAGATTCTGGAAGGACAAGTGGGCGGGAGAGAATACCTTGCAAGCATTGTTTCCACAATTGGCTGAGGAATCAAAAGAGGAAAACGCTTTAGTAGCGGAGATTTGGAAATATGGGTTAGTTACACTCAAGCGCGAGGGAGTACTATCGAATGAAAGTCAACACCAACTTCAACAACTCAAACAGCTCCTGGAAGAAGGGGTGAGAGTCAATAGGGGGATAGAAGATGACAGCTCCTTAGATGTAGCGAGGGAGAGGAGGATATTGCGCATATTTTTCTTTCGTTGCCCTAAAGCGAAACTGTTGTGGGAAGTAATGAGTTTAAGCTTTGGGGCCTTCTCGCCGCCGAACTATATAGTGGACCTATTGGGGATTTGGAGAACGACTAACATTAGGAAAGAATATCGTTTAATGTGGGATATTACTGTAGCCGCGAATATGTTGAATCTGTGGCTAGATAGGAATGATGCATGCTTTCGTAATAATAATTGTACTTTTAAAGTGACTTTGCATAAAACAATTATCCTTATTATCCCGTGGGCAGGTCAAACAAGGGCAAGAAAGAAAATGCATCTGGAGGGTGCAGAGTAGCTTCAAAGGGCTGGGGGGATCATCCTACTATAGGCTTGCGATGGGGGGCAGGCTAGCTGAGAGGATGTCATTCAGATGGATCAGCATTTGGACTCGAGGCTGGTTGTTTTGGTTATTTAATGTATGGATGGTAACATTGTATTGTGAGCCTTGTGTACTTGGATGTTTTGTTGTCTAGATGTACGAATCTAGATGGAACTTATGATGGTTGTAATATTTGGTTTCTTTAAACCATCTTTAATGAAACAGGTGACCGATAGTCGGTCATTCTATCTCCAAAAAAAAAAAACCGAATCAGAGGAAAATTTGAATATCCCAATGTAATGTATTTATACATTGGAACATTGGAAGTATTGTTTCGGTCGAAGTCTCAGCTTGCCCATCTATTCAAATCAATTAAGTTAAATTGATAAATTGACCCATTTACAAAAAAAATAAAAATAAATAAATAAATAAATGTTGCAGCGTCAACATAAACAATACTTGTATAAAAATTGTAAATGTAAATTATGGTAGTGGGCCAAAATGAGACGCTTGACTACACATTAGCTATTATTTATATTTGAGTTGTAAATTTTGTAGTGGGCCTAGTGGCCCATATACAACACGTGGCCTACACATGCAAAAATAAAAATAAAAAAATCCTTCCCCAAGTAGTAATCTGATTACGGCGTTCACCTAAACCAAAACAAACCATAGAAATTTTCTTGTTTTAGTTTAAAACCCCACAACGACACCTCCTTTCTCCCACCTCCTAATCTCTACTATATCAGGTGACTTTGGACTCAGAATTTGGGGATTTCAATTTCAAAATCCGCCATTTTAGTTCTTTCAGTTGCAAAGATTGTAGTGTTGTTATGGTCTCGAATTTTTCGCTGCAGGAAATGTACTTCAGACTCTTTCGATGATTTTTTATTTTTTTTTATTTTTTATTTTTTGTGTGTGTGATACAGTGCTACATTATACAGATTGGTTCATATGAGGGTTTGTATTTATCTGTCAAATTTATTGCATTGTCCTTTAATTGAGTAAAATCGAGTTCTTTTTTATTAAAAAAATTATTATTCAAGTAGAATATTTTCTATTTTTTTTCTTTTACAGCCTCATCTTATTAAGAAGAGAAGTGATAAATTTTTTGTTCAAATTAATTTGAGTTCTTTTGTAGATTTTTGTGTAGGGTTTTTCCTCTTCTTATTCATAATAACTAGTACAATGCACGTGCGATGCACGTCTATAAAGGTGTGTAGGATTTTGAGGAAGGGGCAGGTCACCGAAGAGGTTGCATGCATGCATGCAGACAGGCATGCACAATTTATTCTTTTTGATATTTGCATGCATGTGTTAGACCTATCTGCATGCACAATTTATTTTTTTTGATATTTGCAATCATGTGTTAGACCTATCTGCATGCACAATTTATTCTTTTTGATATTTGCATGCATGTGTTAGACCTACTGGCTTTGATAGGAGGAAACTTTCTTATGAATAAATTGTGCATGCAAGTACATTCAAATCTTTCCTATTAATTATTTTCCCATATCTATGCAGACAGGCATGTAAATCTATGCATGCTAATTATTTTTCTAATACATGCAAATTACATTTTTGACATCCGATATTAACCCTATATTTTTTTCAGCCTTTTATGTTTATGAGGGCATGATAGTAAAAAACCGCCAAAATGGAGCTTTGCTTAATAATAGTATAGATTTCTGAATTATATAATTAACTACGCGCTGTTTGATCTTTTCAGAGAAAATTTTGCCGAAATGCCCTCTTTTTTGAAAATAATTAGCGACCTACCCTAGTTTCGAAAACATTTAGCGAGTTGCCCTTGTCTGTGACACGTCAACAACAAACGTTATTGGAAAAAACGGCATCAGCTATTTGTATGCCATTCTTCCCAATAACGGCATCGCTTTGTGAAAAAATTGTCATGCCGTTATCCCCAATAACGGCATTGCTTATTTTTTGTAAAGATCTCTACTGTATCAACATTGACTCGAGATTGGAACACAAAAAACAAAATAACTGATGCCGTTATTCTGGAGAACGGCATCATTTATACTGATGCCGTGTTCCACAATAACGGCATCAGTTATTATCTATTTGCACAACTCCCTATAATCGAAAAACCCCTTCAAAACCCCTTTTCTTCCCCTTCTGATTCGTAAAACGCATCTCCCTCGCATCACTCCTTTTACCCACAAACCCTAGATCTCATAATCAAAAAATTCCAACCATTTGAGTCCTATAAAATTCCATACATCCTACCTCCTCACTCCCACTCTCATTTTCAGTCTTCCTCAACAATGAAATTTTTGCCGGTGGTTTTTTGGTTTAATTTGAAAGGTATTATCATCTTAACCTTATGTTTGATTTTTATTTCAATGTTTTGTTTATTTTGAGTAGTGAATGACTTGAATATGTTTTAATTTTTATGCATAGGTATGGAATTTGATATTCCTATTTGGTTATATTATGGGGGTGAAGTAATTAAGGATCCAAAAATTGGATATTCTTATAGTGATGTTGATCCGGTAATTATTTGGGCTACCCCCAATTTTGGTTACTCAGAATTAATAGATAAGATATATGAAGTCACCAATTGGGACAGAAGTGAAATGAGTCTGAAACTGAGAGCCCGTTATTCTGCTGGTAAAGGGGATGGGCAGTACTTCATGTTGGTACCCATAGATAGTGACGGTTCTCTGAGGTCTGTCTTGCTAGGACACTTCATCCAAGTTGTGTAATAGTTGAGTTATATATTGATCAAACGAGGCTTCCAAATACTACAAGAGTTGTTATCGAATGTCCAAGGCCCATTAGGATTTTGAGACCATCTGAAGAGTCACACGCAAGGATTTCAAATACTATTGGAGATACTAACACATCTCCAACGGTACCTGTTTTCTCCGAATACGAGCAGGTATATCCGACCCCATTGCCTCAAAATTTTTTGGTAGCTGGCATTGCTTTGGAAGACTTTGACAACACCGTTGTAAATAACGACTTGGTAGAAGAGGAAGAAGATGAGGTACGCGGTCTCGAGGATGATGATGAGGAGATCGCCCTTGAAGCTCCAGTTGTTGAAGCCAATGTTCATGTGCTGGTTAACAATGCCTGCATGTTGCCAAGTCAGGACACAAGTCCAGTTATGCGTGGATCGCAATCAAGCGAATGGATGTCCCGTGCCACCGTACATGAACATGGCCAGTCTTCCATTGGGTCTTCCAACTTGGATGAACTCTTCATTGGTCAAAGATTTCCATCCAAAGATGCTCTACAACATCAAGTGAAGATGTATGCCGTGAAGAACCACAGGGAATTCGTGACGGTAAAATCAGATCGTTGTCTATACCATGTGAAATGTAAATACGCGCCCATCCACCATTCAGCCGAGCAGATTACAGAAAATCCATCACTTCAAAATGTAGTTGGTTGTCCATGGTGCTTGCATGCAATTGTTCCCAAAGGTCGTGATTATTTTGTGGTGAAACAGCTTGAAGGTGTACACACATGTGTGAATCCTACATTGACTCAGGATCACAGCAAAATTGACTCAACGGTTGTATCGATGATGATAATGGATACTCTGAAGGAACAACTCTCAATAACACCAAGAGCCATAATTGGGCAGGTGAAGGGTAGGCTCCAATACACAATATCATATTGGAAAGCTTGGAAGGCAAAACATAAAGCAATTGAGAAACTATATGGTTCTTTTGAAACAGCGTACACTAAATTACCATATCTACTCAATGCAATTCAAGCTTCAAATCCGGGTACGGCTGTACAGTGGGCGAAGACTACGACCGGGCCGGGTATAGAAACATTTAAGGGTGTTTTTTGGTCATTTGGACCTTCGATCGAAGGATTCAAATCATGTAGACCAGTTATAAGTGTAGATGGTACTCACTTGTACGGGAAATACAAAGGCTGTTTGTTGATTGCGGTTTCACCAGACGCAAACGGGAGGTTGTTTCCGTTTGCCTTTGCACTTGTTGAAGGTGAAAGCATAGAAACGTGGACATGGTTCATGAACTGTATTCGGTGCTTTGTTACAGATCGTGAAGGTCTTTGCGTCATTTCGGACCGACATGCCGGTATTTTATCAGCAATGGGAAATGAGTTTGGGACGTGGAGGGAATCATTTGCATATCATCGGTATTGTATGCGGCATTTTGCTAGCAATTTTTATAAAAAATTTGGTTCGAAATTTTTGATGAATAAATTAAAGGTAATTACTTGTCAAAATCAGTGGAAAAAGTACGAGAAAAAGATGGCACAACTTGAAGCTAGCAATGCTGATGCAACTAATTGGGTTAAGGAAAAAGAAATTGAGAAGTGGGCACTTACTGCTGATGGTGGGCGTAGATATGGTATTATGACAACAAATCTGTCCGAAGTTTTCAACTCGGTTCTAAAAGGTGTTCGTAGCTTACCTGTCACCGCAATTGTAGAACAGATATTTTTCCGTCTCAACATGTATTTCACCGACCGTCGTGAGGCCGCGCAGACACTTATCGCTGAAGGTAAACTATGGACACCCCGGATTCAGGATCTTATTGATGTCCGGCATGAAAAATCCAATTTACATGAGGCCATAATGTTTAATAATCGCGATGGTGTCTTTCGGGTGAAAACGGGCATTAGAATGGACGGTGGATATCAAAAGGGTGGGCATTGGCATACGGTGGACCTAGAAGGCCGAACTTGTACATGTGGCAAATTTCAACTGTTCCACGTTCCATGCTCTCATGTGTTAGCGGCATGTGCTTCCCGGGCGCTTGATTATCAACCGTACATAGATCCTTTCTACTCTACAGATTCGTTAACAAAAACATGGGCACCATCTTTCAATCCTATCCCAGACGAATCTTATTGGCCTACCCAAAGCACACCGGTACTAATAGTTGATCCTAGTCTTCGTCGGGTAAAGGGGAGGCCTAAGAGTACTTGTATCCGCAATGACATGGACGCTCGAGAAGGTGAGAGTAGTGGAAAAGTATGTTCAAAATGTGGTGTGAGCGGGCACAATAGACGCAGTTGTAAGAATGTACAAAGTGTGGGGACTTCACAATCTACCCGCACTTGAATATTTTCCTAGTTATTGGATGTTAGTTAAATGTTTTCCTTTGTAAGTGTTAGTACGAAATTTTAAAGTTGTTTCTGAATGTTGAGTAATTTACGTTTAAATTATTTGGAATGAGATTTGTGGTTTTAATCAATGGTGGATATAGTTAAATTTGTTGTTTATAATAAAACAGGACAAAACATGCATAGAAACATGCACAATTGTTCATTTAACAGATGCCGTTATTAAGAATAACGGCATCTTTGATCTATGCCGTTACTCTCAAAGACGACTGTGGAGACAGAAAGTTTGGCAGAATACTCAAATGTTGAGATTTTGATGTATAACTGATGCCGTTCTTGAGAATAACGGCATAGTTAAAAGATGCCGTTATTGAGAATAACGACATCTTTGATCTATGCCGGTATTCTCAAAGACGACTGTGTAGACAGTAAGTTTGGCAGAATGCTCTAAATTTGAAATTTTGGTGTTTAACTGATGCCGTTATTCTGAGAAATGGTATAGATAACTGATGTCGTTCTCCAGAATAACGACATAGTTAACAGATGCCGTTATTCTGAATAATGACTGTGGATACAGAAACATTTGGCAACAAACTATAAATTTTCTAATTTTCCCTATATGAAGTTGCCGTTATTCGCAATAACGTTACAGGATTAAGATGCCGTTATTGCGAATAACGGCATCGTCTATTATCTTTTTTTCACTTAACAGGCATGCACAGACCATCTCTTCAAATATCAACTCAATTCAAATTCACATATTCAAATTCAAAATTCATAACATATACAACTTCCAACTCCATACTTAAAAATATGCACATATATGCACAGATAACTTCAAAACTTCAACCTAGTGCATTCATAGATACATCAAAACATGCACAGATTTGTTCATACTTCAAAAAGCTGATACATCATGCTTCAAAACTTCTACACAGAAAGATGATACATCATACTTCAACCTTTGAGTCATGCACAGATATATGCACAGATAATTCATACTTCAAAACTTCAAAACTTCAAGTAAATTCATACATCAAAAACTTCAAAATATGATACATCAAAACTTCAAAATATGATACTTCAAAACTTCAAAAATTCAACTCACTATATGCACAGATAACTTCAAAACTTCATTCAAGATTTGTTTTTTTTTTCACTTCACAGACATACACAGGATCAAAGATTAATCAACTCACTTCATTCAACTCAACCTACAGAAAACATCAAATTCTATAGATTACTCAACTCAATTCACAGATACATCAACTTCATAAACCTGCAGATACTTCAAATTAAACAAACTCAAATGCATAAGCCTGCACAAACTTCAAAACATGCAGATACTCCCAGATTTGCATACTTCACAAAACATGCACAGACTTCAAAATCAATTCATCAAATTTTATATGCATACTTCACATACTTCAAGTTCATCCATGGTTGACATACTTCAAAATGTAGTTGTAATACAAAATAAAGTGTAATACTAAAGAAAGTGTTGTATTACAAAAAAAACCATTAATACATAAATATTGCTTCCAATTAACTCGGTGTGAAATGTTGGGGTGCTCTTCTCCTTCGAACCGGGACTTTCCGCCTACGTTCCCGTTGCTCTTGCGTTGGGGGTCCACTTGGACCAACTCCTTCTTCTTCGTCACCTCCTCCTTCTTCACGGATTTGCCAATCTGCTTTGCGGTGGAGGGTCACGAACGGTCTTGGCTCTTCGATGACGTGATGGATTTCCCAATTCCAATGCTTGTTGTGGTGGAGGTGTAGCTTGGCTAGCAGTAGGCCGTTCTTGTTGGCGTTGCCCTTCGGTTGACCGCACTAGTTCATTGAAACGAGGACCATCTCCAACCTCTTCAAGAGAGGTACGACAATTGCACAGGAGGTCTCGTGCCAATTCTTTGCATGCCTTATTGGCATTGCTCTTCAAGACATTCGCACATTTTCTAGCCATATCCCATGTGCTTTCGATCTATAATAGTAAACCATATATGTTGTAAGTAAAGATGCAGAAGTAAAATTAATCGAAATAATTGAAATTCAACAAACAAACTAATTTACCATTATACGGTATGATGAAGCTTTCAGTTGATACATCGGTTGTGATGATGAAAATGCCGGTGGTGGTTCAACCTGGGGCGCGGGTATCGGTTGTTGGATACCCGCTGGAAAATCCGTTTTTGGCGCGATATACAGTCTAGTTATGCGACGATACCAGGCCATATAAGCTGTGTGCATTGATCCGTCATACGGACGTTCAATACCCTCAACTACCAACTCATACCTCCGCTCATTCCATGATCCTACATAAGCGCGGTGGTGATCGGCCCAATCCATGTTCGGTAAACAACCTTGGCCCGTAATGTTGTGTAGTCTACGATCGTATAATGAGTTCACGGGGACGGGTTGTTGTGTATTGAATTGGCGAAGAACACGGCCGGGGTAATAAAACTCCACAACTGAGAAGTTCACTAGTGGAGCTAGGGTCAACCACAACTGTGCATTGGCAGTGCAAATGGGTGGTAGACGTTGCAGCCGATCATCTGTGTACGGGGTCCAATTGACGAGCTCTTCCCTCAATTGATCTAGTTCGTCCCTATAATAGGTGAGGACACCACGTGGGTTATCCCTCCATGTACGCTTCCCCGCCCAGTAGGCACCGAGAGGAGCTCTCAGCACAGGATTATCCTGGAGTACTCTCCAACTCTCTGATAGTACCGTGACACGGGGTCGGCCGAGGTGTATTCTTTCCCAACACCATATCTGCAAGATGGACATCGGCCCGGTCATTTGAATCGACCCCATCGAACAGTTGCAGAGTGCACGGTAAAGGGAGGCTAGAGCCGCACTTCCCCAACTATATCGGCCGGCTGTCTGCAGGTCAGCTATGAGTGGAAGGTACATGAGGTGGACTACGTCACCTGAAGAGTTAGGGAATAGAATCCCTCCAATCATTGACAGTAGGTATGCGCGCGTATAGTTCTGGATTTGGATGTCCGTCGGCACTTCTGGCATTCGATGAGTGAACATATTGTCAAGGTATGAACGTCTAATGGATTCCCCAACGAAAATCCCACGGTCCTCTTCAGGCACCGTCAAGCCCAAATAATCTCGTACCAGTGCAACCTTGTTAAACATCAAATTGCCGGTGACGGCCACCCCGTCAATTGGAAGACCCGAAATCACCGCTACATCTTGTAGGGTGACCGTCATCTCACCGCACGGTAAGTGAAAAGTGTGTGTCTCCGGCCTCCATCGCTCTACAAGTGCGGTAAGTAGGGCGTGATCACACTTTATTTTGGTTAGCTTTGACATCCCGTTAAATCCGCTGCTAACCAAATAATTCTCCATACCAATACAGCGGGGGATCACAGGCATGATGTTGTGCATTCGGAAACTCATCTTCTCTACATCCCTGGTCCAAACGGCCTGTAATCTGTGCTCTTCTTGCAGATATAGAACAGTAGGATCTAATGGACCCGGATGTCCCCGTGGTCCAAATGAAGAAGTAGAAGAAGCACCAACACCATGCGAAGAAGATGGTTGTGCAGGATCCATTGGCCTGTACACATTAACAAACACTAATCAACAACATTTTTAGTAGAAAAATTTTCAAAATAAAGTACTTCAATATTTAAGATTTTGTGCTTCTCAAAAATTCAACATTTAGTAAACCCTACTTCACTAACAATACTTCCAAAATTACTACTTCAATAACACTAATCTACAATACTTGTACTATACTACATATCATACTATCAAAATCAACTATACAAAATACAAATTAGGGTTTTTGGTTACTTACAATAATTTCGGATTCGGAATGATAAGGCACTCTGAATGAAGGATTGAAGAGTAGACTCCCAAATAGAAGTCAATTACACACTGAAGATCTTGTGGATTTTTTTTTTAGAGCGTTTAGGGTTTTCGGTGTGGAAACTCTGAAGGAACGAATCGAAGTGAAGAGGGGAAGAAGGAGGGGGTTTTCGATTATAGGGACTAGTGCAAAAAGAAAAGAACTGATGTCGTTATTCTGAAACACGGCATCAGTATAAACGATGTCGTTCTCCAGAAGAACGACATCAGTTTTTTTCCTATTTGGATTTCAATCTCGAGTCAAGATTGATACAGTGGGGTTCTTTACAAAAAATAAGCAATGCCGTTATTGGGAATAACGGCACGGCAATTTTTTCAAATGAAGATGCCGTTATTGGGAATAACGGCATCGATATAACTGATGCCGTGTTTTCCAATAACGTTTGTTGCTGACGTGTCACAGACAAGGGCAATTCGCTAAATGTTTTCGAAACTAGGGTAGGTCGCTAATTATTTTCAAAAAAGAGGGCATTTCGGCAAAATTTTCCTTTTCAGATGGATGTTCCAAATCTGAACTCCTCGCAGGAATTTCTCAAACAGGGTGTAACATTGAGCCTGACAACCCCTTTAGATATGGAGGAAGCAATAACCAGTCCAATATCCCAGGATCAAGACTCTCTTCATCAATCTAATGAAGAAGATAACCAATGTGTAAATTTGAACAAGACCCCTCGAAAGAAGAAACCCAAGAGGAAGTGGTACACACCCAAGGTGATAAAGGAAAACAAACCGAAACCATCCAAAGCACCAAAAACCCCCGCCAAAACATCAGATACACCAAGGGTCAAGAGGAAGTACAGGCGCAAGGCAAACAACGAAGATGGTGGTGTAGAGAGACCGGTCCCTTCAGAGAAGACAACGCGGTCTCATTTGGACTTTGATTCGGAAGAAGAAATAGGGAATTCGACAACAAATACTCCTCTTGCTGTGATGACAAGTCGTTTGCATCAAGATGATGATTGTAAGAGGATGCTTAGCCAGATAGGGCCGCCGAGAAGGGCAGAACTGGATTATTTGAAGGAACTTGCTGAGAAGAACTGTGGCCAACACTCTGCAACTAGCTTCGAGGGTATTGATTTGGCTGGGCCTATGGACCGGCTACTAGCAACACAATTTGAGAATCCAGTCCCTATTCGTCAACCCAGTGAAGAAGAAAACCAAGGCAGATGCTTGAACATGACTCTAAAGGATGATCCTAAACCTACTTGTAAACCAATGATTATTAAGACCTCGTTCTTAGGGAAAAGAAAGAAGTTGGCAAAGAAAGATACATTAACTATCCAGATAGCTCTCCTCATGAAACAATGACAAGAAATCAGACTTCAAGGCAAATATAAGAGTATGGTAAGTACGTTTCTTTCAACAAGAGCAGAGTTTTTTTTTTTTTTTCGTTGAGGGAAAAGGTGGAATAATGCCACCCAACAAGAGCAGAGTTGGAAGACTTGAATGAACTTATGATGAGGAATAGTGTCCAGAATGCTACAAATAACTGTGATAAATCTTTGGAAGGTGGCGGAGTTGTTGATGTGGAAAAGTGTGACCGAAATTTTGTTGATGATTGGAAGATATATGGTACTACCAATCGAATTGGTGACGTTTCTTTTTGTCAATTATTTTCTACAGTTCCAAAGATGAAGAGAACAAGGATGAGAAGAAAGAGCTTGGTTGGTCAGAATCCATGGTTTTTTGGGGTAGCATGTTCTAGCGGTTGGAAGCATTGGAAACCGATTAGTGATACTTCTGAAGTTGTCACCTTTGATGCAGAATGGTTCACTGCAATTGAGAAAGCAGTGTCTTTAAAATGTAAAATGACCTCCTCTTGTATCCAAGTTGTTGATTTCCATGAGGTTTCCATTGCTGCGGATTGCAACCAATCATCACCCCCTCCTAAGAAGGTGCCTTCATGTAGTGATGTAGAGAAACATGAAAATTATTGACCCAACTCTCGCATTGCTGCCTTAACTTCAATGCAAATGTATTTGAAAAACAGAAGGCATTTAAAGAAGAAACAAGTTTCTTGTGTTGATCCAATAACCTCATATGCTATTCAAAAAAAGATTATCAGTTTCACCCATAAAATTGTTGCTTCCTCATCTTGGTCTTCGTCTTCATCTTCTCTAGCTGAACCAATTTTGAGTAGATCCAGGAAAAGGAAAAGTAATGAACATGGATCCTATGAGCTGCATTATCGAAAGACTAATGAGTCTGAATATAAATGATGTTACTGAAAATGCTCTTGTCCCTTTTTCTCCCACCGGAATGATGGTTCCATTCGTGCATAACAGGGAAAAGAAATATAGGCCAGAGGTTTATCTAAGAACCGAGTCAGAAAGGATATATAAAGTTTCGCAAAGAAGTATAAGTAGTGACGATGGCAGTGAGATAGAAGAAATTGATATTTAGTGGGAAGAAGAAGCACAAGCATTTTTACAATGTGTTGATTCATTCATCGACAAAATGTGGGTCATAGGTACTACTTATGTCTCTTCAAGTCTTCCCAAATTTTCGAGAATTTTTTTATCTTTCATTTTGCCAATAAAATAATTGTGATAGAAATAAATTATTGAAAGGTGGGTTCTCCTTAATTTGAAATAGAATGGACAACTCTTTGGCTGTAAACCTCAAAACCTCTAATGCAAAAAATTTGTCCGTGCAAATGTTTGTTTAGATTTTATTTAAAAAGAGAGGCTGGCATGAAACAAGAAAAAACAGTATAATGTTTTCCTTTTTCTTTTCTTTTTTTTTTTTCCTTTTTGTGTGTGTGTGTGTCTGAAATTAATGAACAATCTGAAATTTGGCATCGGATTGAAAAAGGATTTCTTTTCTTCTGCATCTTTCTGATGAATGGCTCTTATAATTACTGGGAGAATCTTAGGCAGAAGAAGTACTCTACTTGATCCTTGATCCAATGAAGAATACTTAATATTAAGACAACAAGCTTCACATATGCATCAATTACTGCAAATGTCAAATGAGGAGAACCATGATTGGCTTCCTCTTGGGTAAGGTCTAATGACTGGGATGAAGTGAATCCAGGCGCAACTTGAGAGGCAGAAAAATAAAAATTTGGAGTTCAACTCGGCAGAACTGGACCCATAAATACGGGGAAGAGAAGGATAAACCGAACCACCACCTAGACCTGGTGGTCCAGTGGAAACAACACTTAAACTCTTGGTTCTATGTAACATAGGTACGGGTGCAGCGATACGGTAATCATGTAAAAAGTAGGGTACGAGGATACGGTTATATCATTTTAAATGTAATTTTAATTTTAACTTAATATGTAAATCAGTATAAAAAAGAATCCATACACTTAAAAAGAAATAATGAAGAATCCAAAATGCATCAACATTAAATTTTTGAACAATAGAAAAATAGTTATTAAACCGTAACAAAAGTAAGGAATGTATGTGTCAATTCACATTCAAGATGCAATAACTGAAACTGTTAGACTCTCCTGAAAATGTGGACTCTCTCTCTCCTCCATTTCTCCTCTCAACCTTCTTCCACCAACAAAGCCTCCACTTCCACCACCACCAAATCCCACTAAACTGCTCCTATACGCCTTCCCCCCTTCTCACTGTTCCCCCTAGCTTCCCTTCCACCTTCTGTTTCCCTGCCTTGCCATTCCACTAGGTTGATTACTTTGAGAGCATGAGAGCACTAAGAGAGTCCGAGAGAGGATCCCTGAGAGGTCAATAGCAAGCTACCACCCATCACAGCAAGACAAAGCTGAGCCTTCAGCGTCCTATAACCAAGAGAGGTAGAGTGGAGGAGGTAGAGCGACGTCCAGGGTTCAAGGGTAGATCGGAGATGGAGCCTTTAGAGGATTCGACCATTAGAGGTCGGTCACAGGAGAGGAGCACTCAACCATACCATAGAGGATGGTCCAGGCATGGGAGCACCGAGGCTCGTCGTCGATCGCCTGTGGGAAGGAGCAAGGTCGAGGACACTGAGGCTCGTAGAGAAACCTCCCGACCAGCTTCGAAGCATAACATATCATATCTAGAGGCAACTACTAAAGGCAAAGTGGGGGCTGAAAGAGTACCCAACCTCTGCGAGGAGAGTCTTCGGAGATGGAAGTGATGAAGAAGATGGAAGACAAGGAAGGAGAGTGGATATTATACAAGCCCAAGAGAGTTAAAAAGGTGGAGAAGAAATTAGAGAAACTCCACTCCTACACATCGTCGGCTTCATCTGGGCAGCCCAAGAAGACTCAGTGCCATAAGTGTGCGGAGTTTGTTCATTCGATCCACGAGTGTGTCTTTGATTGGTTCTGCTACGCGTGTAAGAAGTTGGGACACATCTCCAAGAGCTGCCCAACCCTCAGGGCCAGAGGCACTAGAGTCTCGGTGTTATCTGATCAAGGGGAGAAGTCTAAGGGGAAGGCAACCATGGTAGAGGAGGCGAGATCGGAAGAAAGTTGTGACGTGGGGAGGAGAAGTATCAAAGCAGTGATAACGCCTACGCCTATCATGGCCGAGTTTGAGAGTTGGTTGAAGCTTTGTATTTTGTTAAAGATTTATACAGGAAATCCTTCCCTAGCAGTGATGGCAGAGGAGCTCTCTGAGACCGTGAGGCCATGCATGAGGCTGAATTGGGATATTCATAAAGTGAAGCAAGACGTGTTCTTGGTTGATTGTGGCTCGGAGGAGAGGATTAAAGAGTTGCTTTCATTTGGAAGTTTGGAGGCGAGGAGTGGTACGTGACTATGAGCAGATGGTCGAGAAGCTATGGGGCACTGAAGGTGGACCAATCGACGGCGATTTGGGTGCAGATATTTAATGTGTCGTATCAATGTTGGGTTCGGTCGGCGTTTCAAAATTTGGTAAGTGGGTTTGGACATCTAATTGCTATCAACAAGAATACGACGCTTCAAACTCGTCACGAGTATGCTAGGATTCAAATCGGAGTGGACGTGCTGAGTATGATTCAGTCAGTTATTATTGCCGAGTTCGAGGAGGAGAGACACGAAGTGAAAGTGGTTCTCGAAAAGAGGAAGAAGGTGTCGTTTAAGGAATTGCCGAAGGGGAATGAGGACATGTCGGAGGTTGGGTTGGAGAACCAACGTGAGGTTGAAGACGTTCCGCAACCGTCTGATCTGCGTGCACGAAATTGCACCCTACATGTGGGTTGCTCTGCGAGTTTAGGGATTAAATTGGCTGAGCCATTAGATCGAGCAGGGGGTAATCTTACCCATCCAAAATAGGCATCCACTGAGTGGAGAAGTGTAGCAAATCCTCCGAGGATTATCAATAGGCCCTATCTGATAGGACAGAGAGAAGCGGACGTGGAAGGTAGGGGGTCTGTGGACTTGCCAGCTGGAGGGGACAGGTTCTGCAGAAGCAACGAAACGGCAGGTGTCAAGTCAACAGTACGAGGTACTGTGGACAGGTTGGTTTGTACAGGGGAAGCTGGTCTTTCGTTGGGGCCCACTGAGGTACAATCAAAGGTCTTGTCGATGTCTAAAGAGGTTTTTCAGGAGGCAATTCAGTTAGCAATTACAGCTGTCCTAGCCAATCTTAGCTCGGTTGGGCTTGGACTTGGGAATAGGTTTAATGTGCATGGGCCACCATTTGTAATTCCTCAATTGGATAACAACTTAGAGATGGGTGGAGACAAGCAGATCGAGGGCAGCACTGCGGGGATTGTGGGCAGTCTGGAGACTAACGTGGACTCAGTTAGGGAGGGGGGAGGATGACAACATTGAAGAAGTGCAACAGGCCGTGGGAGAGCAGAGACAGGGGGAATGTTGGGTAGTCTCATGGAGGAAGAGATAGAGATAGGGGAAAAGTCGGATTACAGAGTGGAGGAGGGTATCATTGGGGCTATGGATGGAGTGGGGGAAGACATTCATGACTCCAACAGTGAGCACGAGAGATGGGTAGAGCAGGTCAGAGAGTTAACTCTAGGATCCAGTAGTCTGAAGGTGCCGCGCTTAGGGATAGCGGGGTATAGGGGGGAAGTGGTCAAGAGGAAAAGCAAGAGACAGAGTGACAGATGGGGCTCTAAAGGTTCGAGTGAGGAGGACCTAGTTAAGGCAGCAGCAACGGCGAAGGAACCTACATCTGCTTGTGGAGGTAAGTCTTCTATTTTGCATTTTATTTCAGATAATATGTTGCTTTATTATGATAGCATGCTTGGGTTAGAAATGGGTTCCTCTATAGATATACAACAGGGTAGGATAGACACGTTAAGGGAAGAAGCATATAGAATTGGTTTTTAGCGGCCCCTGTTGGTTGGGCTAGGTAGAGTGGTGGGTGTCTTCAGGATAGTTTTTTAATGTTATACATCTTCTGGAATGTGAGAGGTGCGCTCGAGGGGTAAAGGTAGGTTGGTCAATGATACTATAGCGATGAAAAAGCCGACGATTTGTGCTCTGCAAGAAACTAGGATTGAAAACCCACTAGAAAAGGATCTCGCTTGCTTGAGGTCATTGAGGAATTTTCAATGGCATTTCAAGTCGTCTAGAGGTTTGTCGGGGGGCATAGCATTAGGGGTTGATTCCACTATCTACGAGATTTTAGATTCTTTTATCGGGGAGTTCTCGATAACGATTAAGATTAGACGTAAAAGGGATGGATGGGAACATATGGTAACCACAGTGTACTACCCATATAACCCGTCTCTTAGTAAGGGATCTATGGGCCCCACTATTATGAACATACTGAGTAGTCAGCTGTAGCCAAAGAGGCTTGGCAGGACGAACACGAAGACTACGGTCGATAGAGGAGATGAGGAAGGCAATAATCCGACAGTCATGATCATCCAAAGTGGTTTGAGATGTGTGAATCAGTTGCTTATCTGCAGCGCAAGCGGTATCGGCGGGATCTTTGGGACGAGGAGTGGAACCATCAATGTGACCCCACAAAGAATGGCTGAGAAGAGTGGCCTCAACAGAAGCAGACCAATCAGTCCAATCCTTAGAAGAGGAAAGAAGGAAATCAGTGGAGAATGGAAGATACTGACGAAATTGAGACTCCATTAAAAATAAAAATCCAAGTACCTGCAAATTTTTATTTTTTTTTTGGAAAAACTGAAAATGGCTCTGGGTTTCGGGTAATGAGTACAAGTGGGTTTCGGGTAATGGGTTTAGAAGAGAAATAGAGAAGTAAGGTTAGGGTTTAAGGTGGGAGGGGAGAGGGGCGGCTAGGGTTGGTGACGACAGTGGAGGTCCGGGGGGGGGGGGGGGGGGGGGGGGTTGGCAGGGGGCTAGAAGAGGGGCGACTAGGGTTTCGAAGTAAGAGATGGAGGCGAGGGGTTGCAGAGTTGGACGGTGATGGGTTCTTTGACGATGCCGATGAGGGTGCAGACAGTGGAGGTCAGGGGGATTGACATTGATGAAGGGCTGCTTTTTCTTCTTCCTGATTGTTTTTTTTTCTTTTTTTGGCTGTTGGAATTTGATGGTTTTTTTTTTGGAGAAATAATTTAAGAACAGAAAATTTGTATAATTGACTCTGATACCATGATAAGATAAATCATAGAGATGAAAACAATACTGATTATTGAATTGAATTCAATCAAGTACAATATCACCTATATATAGGAGGAGAACAAATATCAAAATGACTATACAACTAATATAGGACTATAATAATATCTAACAATAGTGTTTAAAAAGTATCATTAAAAATAGTGGTGAAAACCCACATACTTTTAGTGCATTAAAAAGGAATGACGCCCGCTCGCTTTTTTAACTACCAAAGAAAACAAACCCCATTACATAGTAGTGTAGATTCAGAAATTTCATAGTTAATTTTAGTATAGGGTTCCATGAAGACTTGCTCAAAATAAAATAAAAAAAATAAAAATAAAAATAAAAACCTTTCCATCTTTTTCATTGTTGTACAAAACCATGCGCAAAAATTGTCCTTTTTAATTAAGGATAATTTTATTTAAAATTGAGAATTTACTGGTGCACTAATTAAAATCAAACGCAGTGCAAAGTCCGCACTCCCACCGCCGCAAAAGAAACATCGATCGAGATCGAGCTCCAGAATTCATATTGCTTTTGAAGAAGACCTTAATTTGAATCCTTCATGTGCTCTTGAGGGGCCACTCTCACAAGATCAAACTGGTCGACAGTCCGGTGAGCCTAGCGTTGAAATACCTTCAACACCTAAGCATGAAAGCACAGGAAATGGACTTGAGATGGCACTCTCAAAAAATCTAACTGGAGGACAGTCCGGTGAGCCTATCATTGAAGAACCTTCAACACCTGAGCATGAATATATGGAAAATGAGGAAAATGGTGTTGAAGATACCTTTTTTGATGATTCTGATGAAACTAGTGTCAGAGATCCCTTTTTAGATGATCATGATGAAATTCTTACCTTAGATATTCGAGGATTCAAAGAATTCAGACATAATGTAAAAATTATATGCAAGATTACAGCATCGGGCACAACTATGGTGACTTGTCAATGGCTTTGGTAGCAGCAAGCCCCCAATCTATTTCTATTCCCATGGTTAAGCCCAAGAATGTGATCCGCCTTCGTACAGAGCATCTAGTGTATGTTTCATCCCTCTTTGCTAGTTGCAACTTACGAGTTATAGAAACTGTGGGAATAAACAAATCAGTACATGTTTGAATTATCTAGTCTAAATTAACCTATTCCATCTTTTGCAACTATCTACTTCCAGATTCACATATGCTCCCTGAAGGAGTAAGCTTTTTTTTTTTTGTTTTTTTTGTTTTGTTTTTTGTTTTTTTGTTTTTTGTTTTTTGTTTTTTGTTTTTTGTTTTTTGTTTTTTGTTTTTTGTTTTTTTGTTTTTTTGTTTTTTTGTTTTTTTTGTTTTTTTGCCCATATCTGCTAATAGTTTCCAAGTAATTGGATAGTTATTCCTGTTAGTTACATTGTTTTCTCCTCATTATGTTGTGGCAGTTTGAAAAAAGAGTACCAGGAGATCCTTGTTTTACCTTCTAGCTATATGGAGCCCAGGCAAGCATATAATAAATCATTGCATTAGGCCAGTTATCATTTTGACTAATTGTTATAATCATGTTCATGTTATGGAATAGGTGAAACTGCTCAATCAACTGGACCTCCTAAATCATGCTGCAACCACCAAGATACGGGTAACTTGTGCAATGAGAAGACGTGCTTTCGTTGCAACAGCATACATGAAGAGCGCACTCAAACAGTCAGAGGAACAATTCTGGTAATTCTTCACTTTTGATAAGTAATATATATTTATTTGAAGTGAAATATATTGATAATTGGGAAGAAATGTTAATTCTGGATGTTTGTCGTTTGATTGTAAACTAACAGATTCCGTGTCGGACAGCAAATAGAGGAAGGTTTCCTCTCAGTGGCACGTATTTTCAAGTTAATGAGGTAATTCAGTTTTATTCTCATGACAGATTCATAGTAGTGTACCTACCATAAGCGAAATTAGAGAAGCTGTTCATTAGTCTTTTATTGCTTCTTGTTTCTAATTGTTCAAAAACTGAAATAACATTAATCTGATACAGGTATTTGCAGATCACGAGACAAGCCTTAACCCGACTGAAGTTCGTAGGAGTTTGTTACAGGGTCTAAAGAAGCCAACTGTTTATTGTGGAACCTCTTTACCATACATTGTTAGAGGTATTAGGCTGATGGAATGTCAATAATTAATTAATTAAAATGATCCTCGGATTAAACAACTTAAACTATATACTGACATCTTGCAAATTATTTCTTTTTAGGTCTTTCCGTGGAAAAAATAAATGACTGGTTCTGCAAAGGTATTGTAGTTGTTTTTTTAATCTAATGATTGAATATTAAAAAACAAGGAGGAAAGAGATATAGCAGGAAATTTATCTCATATAGAGTAATAGTGCACACACGGTGGGACTCTATATAAATCTGATGTAAAACTAATTCTAAATAGAGAATTTCCAAGAATCTTAAAGGATTAATTTTACCAACATGTAATGCGGATCAAAGTTAGAATTTTAAACAGTTAATCGGTTTGATGGATTTTCAAAATTGAATCACGTTTAACAATTCCAATTAATAATTCAATTCTAACAATCAATAATTAAATTCCTAAGCGTTCTTAGCAAGTAAAAGATTCAATACTGATTGGTACTCTAATCAGGCAAGTGGAACACTCAATCTCAATTGTTTGTGGACGACAGTTAAATTGAATAATATAATAGATAATAGGGTAGTAGAACACAAATATTTAAAAGTGGAAAGAGTATACCGAGAGTTCGAAGAACAATTGCGACAATCGAAGGTGAAGCCACTGTTGGAAGAACAGGCCGCTGGATCTGGCAATGGCTGGCGCTACTTGCTGATGATGTCTGTCTGGCTGTGGTCGACCGTGGTCGTAGGTCAGAGGTACATGGCGAGGCGAATGCTCGGGATGACTGGCGACGGGGTTCAGGAGAGAAGGCAACAATGGGGCTTCGGAGGACGGAGGACGGGGGCTTCGACGATGGGATGCAGGCGAAAGAATGATGAGGGAAGGAGAGTGGGGTGGACGCTGACGAGGTCGATTGCGGGTGTGGGCGGCAGAGGCGAGGAGTGGTCTCTGAGTCGAGCTACGGCGATGGTGGTGTCGGGGATGGAGGTTAGGGTTTCGGTCGGAGAGAGACGATGGGTTGGTTGGAGTTGGAGGAAGGAGATGGGTTTGGTCAGGATATAGGGTAGGAGAGATTAGGGTTTTGGATTTTGGGAGTTCTTTTAATTTGGAAATTTGGGATTTTTAATTTGGGGTAGATTTTAGAGTTAACCACTAACCCTAAAATTGTATTAGGATTTATCACAAATCCTAACAAGTTGGATCTCAGTTGTATCACACAAAGGAGAAGATGATGATCAAAACTCAACACAATAATTTTAATTAAGAATGACATATCTTTCTCATTAATCTCAATGCCTATATATAGGCTCAAAACAAATCAAGATACAAATCTCAGAATATTCTCAAAATCTTAAAATATTCTAATGCATAAAAAAGATTACATATGGCTATAATTGCCAAAAACAACTATGATACTGAAATAAAATCCTAAACTAAATAAAATTGATGTCCTCATCATTCTCTCCGGGTGGGAGAGTGCTTGACCCAGTTGAGTCAAAACCAGTGATCCTGTCATGGTGCTCCAAAAGATCTGGATCCAGTTGCGGGAGCTCCTCACGATCACTGCAAGTGTTATCCAACTTCAGCTTGTTTTTCCACCTCACCAAATACTTGTGTATACCATCATCTCTTATCTGATTATTTAAAATATTATTCAATTTGTCACGCCCCGCTTCCCAAAAATACGGAATACGAGTACGTAACAAAAGCCCAGCGAATGATTATAATCATCCTTAAGCTGTTTCGAGAAATCCTTGCAACATATCACAGAGTTTAACAGAGTCGGAAGCAAAAGTGGAACCAACATGCAACATTGAATCAAATTCACCAACATAAATTACTTGAAATCAAATATCATGTTCTCAAATAAACAGAGTCTGGAAAACAAATAATTCTCTTGGGTCACATCGCCCAAGTACAAAATATTAATCAAGTCTCAAGCACGAAAGTAATGCAAGTCTCACAAATACATATAATGTTCTAGCATGAAACAGAAATGATAATAATTATCCAAAAGCAACTACTACTGCAAATCTCCAGCATCATCTCGAACCTGTCCGCCATAATCTGCAATTCATAGAATGCATGAGAGGGGAAAGAGAAAACACAAGTACTCGTCAATGGCAAGTCCGGATCACAAAATAGAGTAGGATACAAGCACATGGATTGGAAAAACTAACTAGCACATGGTATAGGTATAAAGTCAACCTAATCAAACTAGCATGGTAAAAATGTCAAGTGTCACGGCATAAAATGAAGCATCCTATAAACATGCGTCTAGTGTCAAGTGTCACGCGGTCATGTATCATGTATCATATTCATGTAATTCATGTCTCATATATCATGCCTCATGTATCATGTAGTCAAGTGGGTGTCATGTCATGTATCATGTTCTTGTGTTAAGTTCAAGTCTTGTGTGATTACTATCTAGGTAGCACGACATGCTACCCATCCTACATGGTTGCTACAGCACAACAGTTTCGCTTTAGATTTCGTAGGGGACCATGCAGGGCAGTATACTCAGGTACAAGCAAGTAATTGAGCTCCAAGCTCCATGTATCATGTAAACAAGCTCCAACCCCAAACACTCCAAATATCATGTAAACAAGCTCCAACTCCAAACACTCCAAATATCATGTAAACAAGTTCCAACCAAACCAGGTTCTTCCGAGTACACATTTCTGCACTATCCGCTACTAGATCTGTCCCATATACCCCGGCTTGATTACTTTTAGTTATTAGTGTCCAACATGCATGTATACGTGTAACTAGTGTCAAATAAGCATGGTAGGAATCAGGTACAAGTTCAGATTATCAAATCAGCATGCATGGGTAATATAGATCCACATATACGAGCAAAATATACTAGTTTCATAATCCGGACAGCAAGACTAGTCAGCACTAAATCAGTGATTCACAGAACTACAGACATGCAAATTACGATCCGTCGAAGGATCTGGAAAATAGACTTCCACAAGCTTCTAATGAATATAATAAAGATATACACTAGTTCACAACATCACGGCTTAAAAGTCATTTCAACACAGATTTCCTGTACAACCAGAAAACAGGGGAATGACTTCCAACACATAAAAACAGCAAGCAAGGTCATCAAATAAACCCACGAAAATTCTGGGGTAATCCCCTATATATGTAGACATAAAATAATAATTTTTATAATTTTCCAAAAAGTTTAGATATGGTATCAAAAATGGAATACAACACAAATCCTGGTTTTGATGGATCTGAAATTTCTCAACACTGCTGTACAAGATCGAACTTATCTTGCAAACAGCGCATCAAAATCCATTTCCGTCAAAACGGGGTGAAAGTAGATACAATTACCCAACTTTCATATCTCACATGAAATACTCATACAGTAATTAGAACTAGGGTGAAAACAGCATTCAACATATGGCAACACGCAGTTTACAGCAAAAGTGATACATAGAAAAGGATACGAATCATCACCCAAAACTTATCTTTAAAATACCAAATAACTCTGGGAACTACCTAACATCATGGTGAAACACTGGACAAAATATTGTGGCATGATATCATGTATAACTTGGGTCTTGAAAATAAATAGATGATAAACTCTACCCCGAACTGAAACTGGAAACTACCAATATACAGTCACTAAAATAATCATAATTAATTCATACGAACTCCAAACGGGTCGAAACTAGTGGGGTTAGATAATAGATTCAGTCCTCTACAAATCACTCAGAAATATCCATGTTGGGATTCGGACTCTAATCCAGGTAAAAACAGCAATCAATCCAGTGCAACCCAAATTTCCAGATTTCTCAACCAAACTTCAAAACGTCATAACTTCCTCAAAAATCATCCAAACTCTTTCAAATTCAAAACGCAGCCTACCCATTGTACAAATATCATAATGGAAGGTTTCTAACATGTCAAAACCTAATATGTTCATAAGGGCAACATACAAACATGTCTCAAGCGCCATTTGACCTATGCGATCAATATCGCGCTTGGGGCGAAACCTACGGCATAACCTTATCAAAACTCATGTTCTAAGTCATCTATGGCCTGTTTTGCACAATAGAGACGAAACGCACAAATAAAAATCAACCTATTGGCCGTCTCTAGTCTCAACTACCCTATTAGGTGAACTTTCTACTTGTATCATACTAATGAAGTTAAGAACAAGTTACTTGCCTTGTTGTGACGACGGTTGCGATGAATCCAAGCCTAGCAAAGAAAACCCACGAGCAAGACGCCTTCTAACGCGATTTCGAGCGAAACTCACGAACAAAACGCGCCAACGATGGATCTCTTTGACTCACGAACCAAAGTGGGGGATGCCCACAACTCAAAACAGCGAGGGGAGATGATTAGGTGTTGTTTTGGGATGGTTGGGTGCAGCCTTGGTGCTTGCCGGCCACAAGATTAATGGTGCGAAGTAGTATAGAATAATGGATGGAAGGGTTTTGGGTGGTCGGCTATGCAAGGAGAGAGCAAGGGATGGTCGGCCTGGGGTTTTTGAAGGCAGGCCGGGGGTACTAGGGTGGAGGCCGGGTGCAAGTAGGAGAGGGAGAGAGAAAATTAGGGTTAGGGATTAATTAGTGTTTAGGGGTATATATAGGAGATCAAATGTGGGTTAATGGGTAGTGGATATCAATAGGATTAAATGGGTGTACAATTGGGTAATGGATATTTGGTAGATTTCAAATGGGGATACAAAATGCAATGAACCCTATGGCTCCTAAAAATCTCCTTAAGGGCCAAAATCTCGAATTGACCAAAATTCCTCTAAAAATCCACCATGGCCCAAAAATAATATTTAAACATGAACGGGACCAAGAAAATGAGAAAAATATCTCAAAATGACGAAAAACGGACGATCGTCGCACAAACAGCACACGGAGGTCAAAATGCCAGAAAAATAATATAAAATAAAAATAATTAAATATATTGTTCCGAAAAAAATATAATGGAATATAATAATCCACAAAAAATGAAAAATATTCTCAAAAATACCAAAAGTGAAAAACAGGGGTTACACAATTCTTCTGTTGATGGGTAAATATTATCAGGTAGAGGGGTACATGTGGGAATCTCACCATTAGGTTGTAGGGTAGGCTCATCTATAAGAAAATTTCTAGGGTTGAATTTTGAGCCTTCATTGGGTACTAGATCCTCAATATTGAAAGTCTTACTTATGCCAAAACCTTCAGGAAGGTCAACGACATAGTTATTATCATTGATTGTATGTAGAATCTTAAATGGGCCTGCAATACGTATATTTAAGTTCTTAACGGGTCCAACAGGAAACCATTTCGAATGAATCCGAACCATCACCTCGTCACCAATATCAAAAGTTATAAATTTTCTTCTAGTATCTGCTTTTAACTTGTAATTAAAATTATTCTCACTAAGTTCCTTGGAAATTCTCTATACAAATCATGAATGTGATATGCAAATGTAGGTGCAAACTCTGTGACTCTAGGATGTTCTAACACATGGATAAAATCTATAGGCTGCCAAGTGACTTGGGATGGGATGGCTGACTCAGGTACACTCAATAAAGGTGACTGGACAGACTAAATATAATTGAGAAACTGCTCATCCTCTTTTTCATCAAAGTCATCACTTACATTAGGTTCATAGGTAAACTCAGTGTCGGGCTCAACAGCGATGACTGCGGTACCCTCTACTATATTGATCCTACTTGGGCTGGGGCAGTTGCTAGCAACATGGCCGTATCCCTTACATTTATAGCACTTAGTGAGAGGATCAATCTTAGAATGGTCTCTTTCAGTGTTCTTACCCGTGTTGTCATTTCTAAGTGGATGGGAATTTGAAGTGAGTTTGTTTGGGTAAGACTTGTTAGGGTGATGAAGAGAGGAGTGCTCAGGTCTAGAGGGATCGGGAGGATTCATTCTGGAGGAATGATCCATCGAATCGCTGGACTTATAATGAGAACTTGTTTTAAAAAAACCCATATCGAGGACAAGAGCATAAGCTGACGCTAATAAGTCCACATTTCTATGAATTAGCTCGTTCCTTAGATCTGCTCGTAATCCAGCCCTGAACCTAGAGAGAATTTGTTCTTCACTCTCTTTACCTAAAGCATTGCACCGAATAAGGAAGTCATCAAATTTATCAGCATATTCTTGTGTGGATTTACTTCCTTGATACAGTTGGTTCCACGAATCTAGCAATCGGGTGTGGAACGATAACAGTACATATCTGTCAGTGAGCTTCTCTTTCATGGCTTCCCAAGTGCCTATGGGTGTCAGGTCTCGGCCTCTGCGGGTATGTTCAAGATTGGTCCAGTGTTGTTAAGCTTTTTCCGTCAATTTTATAGTGTCAAATTTAACTTTCAGGGTTTCGCTCATGTCAAACCACACAAAGTAGTGGTCCATCGCACGGATCCAATCAAGATAAGATTGGGGTTCCATGTCGTCTTCAAAATGGGAAATATCAGCCTTAACGTTCTTCTTATATTGTTCGTCAGGATCACATTCTTGACGTCGATTGTCGCGAACATTCCCTTGAAGGATCTGACGATTAGCATGAAGCTCAGGGACAACAGTTTGATTTAATTCCACTTTCTCAAGCCTCTGATTGATATTGGCAAGAGTTGCTTGAATGGCAGCTAGGGTAGCGGAGATATCAAAGTTGTCCATTTCAGGTTGTGAAGGTTTAGGGTTTCTAATTGGGTGATGTGGGAGGGATAAGAAAGGCTCGTCAGGATCTGTGATGGTGCTGCAAAGACGCATTCACCAAAAGAGGAAAACTAGGGGTCGTGTGTGTACTTTTTTTTTATATAAATAAAAGTAAATTTGAAATGATCTAAAATAAAGAAAGAAAAATAAAAATTACACGACCCTAAATGAATGCAAAAATTAATGCCTAAATGATGCAAGAACTAGAGTTTTAAGAACCTTTGCTCTGATATCAAAATTATGTAAAACTAATCCTAAATAGAGAATTTCCAAGAATTTTAAAGGAGTAATTTTACCAACATGTAATACGGATCAAAGTTAGAATTTTAAATAGTTAATCGGTTTGATGGATTTTCAAGAACTGAATCACGTTTAACAATCCCAAATTCTAACAATTAATAATTAAATTCCTAAGTGTTCTTAGCAAGTAAAAGATTCTATACTGATTGGTACTCTAATCAGGCAAGTGGAATACTCAATCTCAATTGTTTTTGGACGACAGTCAAATTGCACAATATAATAGATAATAGGGCAGTAGAACACAAATATTTAAAAGTGAAAAAAGTATACCGAGAGTTAGAAGAACAATTGCGACAATCGAAGGCGAAGCCACTGTTGGAAGAACAAGCTGCTGGATCTGGCAATGGCTGGCGCAACTTACTGATGCTGTCTGTCTGGCTGTGGTCGGCCGTGGTCGTAGGTCAGAGGTACATGGTGAGGCGGATGCTCGGAATGGCTGTCGACGGGGTTCGGGAGAGAAGGCAACAGCGGGGCTTCGGAGGACGGAGGACGGGGGGGGGGGGGGGGGGGGGGGGGGGCTTCGATGATGGGATGCAGGCGAGAGAATGATGAGGGAAGGAGAGCGGGGTGGACGCTGACGAGGTCGGTTGCGGGTGTGGGCGGCAGAGGCGAGGAGTGGTCGCTTAGTCGAGCTACGACGATGGTGAGGTCGGGGATGGAGGTTAGGGTTTCGGTCGGAGAGAGACGATGGGTTGGTTGGAGTTGGAGGATGGAGATGGGTTTGGTCGGGATATAGGGTAGGTTAGATTAGGGTTTTGGATTTTAGGAGTTGTTTTAATTTGGGGCTGTGGGGTTTTTAATTTGAGGTAGATTTTAGAGTTAATTACTAATTAATTACTAATTCTAAAATTGTATTAGAATTTATCACAAACCCTAACAATTTGGATCTCAGTTGTCTCACACAAAGGAGAAGATGAAGAGCAAAACTCAACACATTAATTTTAATTAATAAAGACATATCTTTCTCATTAATCTCAAGGCCTATATATAGGCTCAAAACAAATCAAGATACAAATCTCAGAATATTCTCAAAATCTCAAAAATATTCTAATGCATAAAAAAAAGATTACATATGACTATAATTGCCAAAAACAAATATGGTACTAAAATAAACTCCTAAACTAAATAAAATTGATGTCTTCATCAAAATCATTTACACCGTTCATTATGTTCCTTTCTTAAGACGTATTTTAAAAAAAGTTGAACTCAATTTGAGGCTTCTCACCCATGCATCACATGTCGCAGATTGTTTTGTTATTGAAAATCCGTTCACTTTATAACTACTTCAAACATGATAAAAAAATATCCCAAATTGATTTTTCATACACGGAGATGTTATGACATTTAAATCAATGTGAACGGTGTAGATCGTCCAGTATTGATCTCAATGTGTGTGCACAAGTACACTATATTGGAAATCACCTCATATAAAGTATGAGCCTATGAGAGCATCTGTAGTCGTTCAATCCTAAATTTTGGGTATTTGGCATATAGAGAAGGAAATTTTGAGTTTGTGCTGCAGTCGTTCTAACCCAAATTTTAGGTTTTCATAATTTAAAATAAACGAACGAGGAATGATTTCCCGTCCATTAATTTTTTTAAAATAAAAAACCAACGGACGGGGAATCATTTTCCGTCTGAGAATTTTTAAAAAAAATTAACTCCTAATTAATTCCTAATTAACACTTAATTTAATCCTAATTAAATCTTATTAAATTTTAAATAAATCTTAATTCTAATTTAAATTTCAATTAAAAACTAATCTATACACATAGAAAAATTTATAGGCTACAGTCTTTAGGATTTTTTGGCTATATATTGGAAATTTTGGCATGGGACGGTAGATGATATATTGTGCATGCTCCTTTTATTTTAAAATCGATCTGATCGAATTTTTTAAAAAAATGGATCGAACGGAAAATCATTTCCCATCCAATATATTTTTAAAAAAATTGCAGTGACGTAAAATGATCTTTCGTCTGATTGAACGAACGAAAGATCTTTCGTCAGCTATTTTTTCCAAATTCCCATATCAGCTTCCAAATATAGCATCATACTGTTTATCCAAAACTCAAATTTTGGGTATATAGCCAGCGACTACATGTCACTCTTTCCCAATTTTTTTAAATTTTGGTTATATAGACCATGACTATAGATTCTCTGAGGCTCTCTTTCCTAAAACAATGTCTAAAATTTATGTTTGGTATATTCAACCGTGATAGTGATATATCATGACCAATATTATGCATGAGCTGTATGTTGGGTTAATGTCTTGCATACGATGTTGGATAAGAAGACGATAAGACGATGGAGGGATCGAAACGATTGGAGATGGAGTGGAGGCGAGAAGAAACAGTCGGCAGCAACAGTGGGAGTTGCGGTTGACCGCAACCTATGTGCGGTCGACCGACCCTTGTATGCAGTCTTCCCGAGAGGGGGATAGTCGACCATCATGTTGGTGTGGTCGACCGTTCGCACCGCTGATGGATTTCGGGCTTGAGTCTGGCTGATTCGTGAGAAACCCAACTTGCTCTTCACTTTAGATCGTGTAGCTCCTACCGTAGGGTTATCTCTTATGTAACATCCAATGACTATTGTAACAATATATCAACTTAGGATTTGTCTCTAGATGTATATAAACAATTGTAACGGCTCATAGATTCATATGATTCTATTGATTGCCGAATAGAAGAAGAGAGTACATCATAGAGAGGGTGAGAGAGTTTCTCCATTGTAAGCAGCATCAAGTTCCATTAGTCTTGAGAGAGGGTCGTGGTGAAAATTGTAACATTCTTGTATCTTCTTTAGTTGAATAATATCTCGGTTCTTCCTCTCCCGGATTAAAGCGAAAGCCCCAACCGGGACAATTCTTGTGTGCTTTGTGTGATTGGTACAATCTAGTTTTACTTGGTGGTTTGTGTTGATTGTGTCAAAGACTCAACAAGATCCTCAAATTCCTAACACTAACACTATACTAGTCAAAAGAGACGCTGACATTACACACGAGGGATATTGACTGCTTTCTCTAAAGTCAGTAATTGTGCTTAGCATAAGTATTGCATGAAATACGTTAAATACTGGAATTCATTCTTCTAATTTTTGTTAATGATATGGCTAGTTGTCAAGGATAAATATCAGTATATCACTTTGGATAGGTTACATTAAGGAGAACAGCCTATGCACGAGATTACTCCCAACATAGGTTCTAATTATTGTTGTTATTATTATTTGGGAGAGACACCTTAGGTTAATGATCCGAAGTGCTTCAATAGTAAGAAATTATTAACACAATGAAGGCTAAATAGTTACAACCTTTAGTTGTTCTTGATAAGGTACATCTTGCTATTAAATAATGGAGAAACGATAGCATGCAACTCTATTTGTAACTCTCTCACGTGATTGATCTGTACATAATCTATACATAACTTTTAATGAGAAAATAGAAATGTAGTTAGTTGGAACCGCTTAATTTCTTTAAGTGGACCAATTATATAAAGTTAAATGGAGTTGTACATTTGGCCTCACAATGCTATGATTTCTCAAAATGATATATATATATATATATATATATATATATATATATATATATATATATATTATAGATTTTTTTTTTCTTTTTTAAATTTTTTTACCATTGGAGTAGGTTATTAGAGAGTTGTTGAGGGACACACTTTTGGGCAGCTCCTGAAATATCTTCTCTATCGCTTTTTTTTTTTTAAGTTTAGTTATTTATTCATTCGAACATTGCCCGGATATCTCTCATATTTATTGCAAAAAATTGGTAAGTCCCCACAATTTGCATTCATCGGTGCCAAGGCTCGTTTTGGCCTCAATTGGATTATAGAGTATATACAGAGGGGTAGTAACTCGGGGGACAATTTTTCTTCAGAAGATTCCAAATTATGAAAATTTTAGCCTAGACTTGTGAAAATTCTAATTTGATCACTTCGAACAAATATCTACAACTAAAGTATGCAAAACATCCCGGTAATGTAAGTAGGCTCCTGATCCATTCAAGAAAATTACAATAGAGACAAAATCTTCGTTTTGTGCACTTTTTGCTATTAATCTGAGCTTTACTGGCATCTTTGCTCTCTAATGTATTAATGTTTCTTCCTTTTGTTACCAGGGTATTTTTGTGTGAGGGTATTTGACCGGAAAACTAGATTGCCAAAGCGTCTCTCTGGTAGGCTGCACTTTGTCCCGAGAATTGTACCCAAGGAAAACAAGGAACCACCTAACAAAAATAACCAGCCACAGCCACGGCAGCAAGGTGTGGGAAAAGTAAGGGGAAAAGGAAACAAGAATAACAAGCTGCTCCCCATATGATTGCAGAAAAAAAAAGAATCATATGGAATTCTTACCTACGAACTACACTGAATTAAACCTTTCAGCTTTCAGCTATTTTGGGCAGTAATAAAACCTTTCAGCTTTCGGCTGTTTTGGGCAGTAATAAGGAAATATTTTGATGCTCTATACAATTTTTTGTTTAAATTTTCATTTTGGAGGTTGAGGATATATATATATATATATATATATATATATATATAGAGAGAGAGAGAGAGAGAGAGAGAGAGAGAGAGAGAGAGAGAGAGAGAGAGAGAGAGAGAGAGAGAGTATAGTACTTGGCAGGTATTAACTACTATAGGTAATTAGGTATAGTAGATTAAGAAACTATAGAATATTGTTATTAGTACATTTTTGATTATTAACGACAATAAACTATATATAGTGGGTTCAGTGATCAAATTTACCTTTGTTAAGTGTATAAATCAAGTAGGTTTCGAACATCTGACCTCTTGGTACAAGTAGGTTTCAAACATCTGACCTCTTGCTCACTAGCAAATGGAGTGACCACTAACTCTTCGTGGCACTTTCAGAGGACCGTCCGAATTTGGAGTTTCATATGTTGGTATAATTCTATTGATGTTATGTTTTTTAGACCTTTATATGTGGTTGTTGAATACATGGACATTTTGGGAATCTCTCTCCTCCCCTTGAAAAAGGATCTACTATAACTATTTATAGCAACTCTATAACTTTTAGATGTTATGTTAGATATATATTTAGTCCCATATCGAAATATGTATTAGTTTAGTGTTTGCTTCTCTCCTATATATAGGAGATATTAAACTCAATTATAATTAATCCTATAACATTTTTCAATCTCTCTATTTACATTAATATGGAGCAGTAATTCCTAACCTAGTCTCTTTTTCCATCCCTAATCTCTAACCCAAATTACTCTATCCCAAAATCCATCTCCATTATCGTCTTCATCAAACAACTCATCGGCAATGGTCAACCACATCGCCAACAGATCGGCAACACACCATCAACAACTCAGATCAGTAACATCCTCGATTGCAACCACTCCAGACGATTGCTTCAACATCTCCAGACGACTGCAACACCACCAACATCTCTGATTCCACTCCGACTCCAATAAATCCCAAAATTAACCTCTACTACAAGCCCTAGCCACAACAAAACCCTAGCTGCCACCTATCTCAGCCACCACTAAACCTTACCTGCCATTAATCCTCTGTTACTTTCTCACCTACACCCACTAGACCTGCTACCCTATACCCGAATTCCCAAAAAAAAAATTCCTAAATCACTACAAATCCAAACTTGAACCCCTAACCCTAACCTACCTTCTTCCTAACCCTCTTCGTAACCCTAACCCTACATGTCCCTACTCTCGCCAACTGTTATCGCCGCCACCGTCGTTGCAAAAAAAGGGGGGGGGGGGGGGGGGGCGGAAATCAAAGAAAAAAAATTTGCAGGTACTAGTTCTTTTTAAATGGAACCAGTTTCACTAGTATCTTTCCATCTTCACCGACTTCACCGCTACTGCATCTTCCTCTCCACTCTCCCTCACATCATGATCCCCATCCAGATCCAAACAGCAATAGTTGCATAGCCATCATCCTAATTTCGGTCTCCTCCCTCCCCTCAGCATCATCACTAACCCTGCTCCACCCTTCTTTTGACACCAACAACAGTAGCAACATCCAGATCTCTATCTCGATCCTGACAACAGTAACACCTCCGTCCTCATTTTTTTTCCTGGCACAGCAATACCAGTCTCATTCCTCCTCGCAGTACTTCTTCTCTTACATCTTCTACCATGACCGCTACTCCGGCTTTGCCATCTTCTGCTGATATGGCCAATCTTCAGCATCGCCTCGCTCAGCTGGAGTTCCAGCTTTTGGGTTCGTTTGTCAATGTTGGTCCCTCTGCTCCTGCTTTCTCTGTTACTCCTGGTATGAATTCTTCTTGGATTTTAGATTCTGGTGCATCACATCATCTTACTAGTAATTACACACTGCTTACCACCAGCACTGCACTTCCCTCTCATTTTCCATCCCTTCACAAAGTTGATGGCTCACAACTTCTCACTACACACTCAAGATCTATTATCTCTCCCACTCTTACTTTGCTTTATGTTCTTTATGCTCCTCATTTATCCATGAACCTTATTTTTATTAGTGCGTTGTGCGATAGTGGTCTTGTCATTACATTCGATTATTCAGGTTGTTCTATTATTTCACACACTTGTCACGTGTTTGGGCGTGCTAGTCAACATGGTCGTCTATATCATCTATATTTTCTACATGAACATAAAATTCATCCTAATTTTACTAGTGTTGTGTCCTCTCATGATGATCTGTGGCACAAATATTTAGGTCATGTTAGTGAGTCTCGTCTCAAGATTTTAGACTGTAGTGGTGCCCTTGGTTATCTTTTGTTTACACATTTGTCTGTTTGTCAGGGTTTCTAGTTGGCCAAACACATAGCACTCCCTTTTAATAACAAAAGCACCTTTCAAACCACTCATCATTTTCAACTTGTTCATTCTGACATATGGGGACTCTCTCCTATACCTTCTAGTAAAGGTTATCTCTGTTATGTTACCTTCATCGACGACTTCACTCGATATACATGGGTTTTTCTTATACACCAACGATTTGAGATTCCTAATATTTACTAGTTCTTTACGACCATGATTCTCGTTCAGTTCGGTGTGCACATCAAAAATTTTCGCTCAGACGGTGCTCGTGAGTACACTTCCACTACTATGAGATCGATCCTTCAGTCTCACGGTACACTTTTTCAGCAATCATGACGTCACACACATGAGCAGAATGGTGTAGTTGAATGCAAGCTTCATCACATTCTTGAGACGCCTCGCACTTTTTTACTCTCCTCTTTTGTTCCTCATTCTTTCTGTGCTGAAGCTGTCATGAATTTTGTTAGCCTCATCAATATCACTCCCTCATCTATCCTATCTGGTATGACACCTTATGAGGCTCTTCATCACTCACCACCGGACAACAATATGCTATTTTTGGGTGCACTTGTTACGTCCTTCTCCCTCCCACTAAGTGCACAAAGCTGATCGCCTGTGCTAGTAAGTGCGTTCAACTAGGTATCAGTTCAGAGCACAAAGGATGTCGTTGTTTTGACCCTTCGGTGGGTCGTTTCCATATTTCCCAACATGTTTCCTTTGTGGAAGACTATCCTTACTGCTTGTCCTATCCTTAGGATACTAGCTTTCTCGATTCCCAAGTTGTTGAGTCTACCTTCCCAGACACATCTTCATGCATTTTCTTCGATCCCACTCCTTTGAATCCTCTCCCATCTCATACATACGTTACACCTATTGCCTCCTACAACGACACCTTCCACACCACCTGCATCACCTAAGAATCATGCACCCACACCACCTGCAACTCCACCGCCACATGCATCCACCCCACCGAACTCACCCCCACATCCTATCAATCTACCACTGCTTCGTCAGTTTACATGTTCCACTTCGGGCATCCCATCGGCACGTTATACAGCTGATGCCACTGGTCCTTCTGACTCACCACAATTTTATACTTATCTCACTACTTTACACTCCACACGTGAGCCCAGAACCTATCAGAAAGCAATTCAATATCCTGAGTGGTGGGAAGCTATTTCAGAGGAGTTCAGTGCATTTGATCAAACTGGCACTTGGGATATTGTTCCACTGCCTGTGGGCGTCCAGCTTGTTAGTTGTAAGTGGAGCTTCAAGGTCAAATATAGACCTGATGGCTCCATTGAGCGCCACAAGGCTCATCTAGTTGTCCGAAGATTTACTCAGGAGCATGACATTGATTATGATGTAACTTTTGCTTCAGTTGAATAGATGACTACAGTTCACACTCTCATTGCCATTGCCGCCATTCATCAGTGGCCGTTATACCAGATAGACATGAAGAATGTCTTTCTTTATGATACCTTATCTGAGGTTGTTTACATGCATCCCCTTCATGGCCTTACCACACCTCCTCATCATATTTGTCGTCTACGTCGAGCTATATATGGTCTGAAACAGGCCCCTCAAGCCTAGTTTGACTGTTTTTATCGTGTCGTCACACGTGTCAGTTTCAGTCAGAGTCCCCAAAACCACTATATGTTTATGCGGTCAACACTACAGGGGAGGGTACAAGTGTACTATTATATGTTGATGATATGATTATTACTGAGGATGACTACGCAGGCATTGCATCCACCTAGAAAATACCTTCACCAATAGTTCCATATGAAAGATCTTGGCAGACTACGCTACTTTCTGGGTCTAAAGATTGCCCATGGATTTCGGGGGATACTCATTTCTCAAAAGAAATATACATCTGATATTATCTCTGCCACATGTCTCTCTGACAGTTGATCATCCAATACTCCCTTAGAGCTTCACATGAAGATTCATCCCACATATGGTGAGCTCCTTCCTGATCCCACTAGATACAGGCAAATTGTTAGACAGCTTGTCAACATATGCATGACCAAACCCGATATTGCTCATGCAGTCAGTATTGTTAGTCAAATTGTTTTCGCTCCTACATCAGTTCACTACAGTGTTCTTCTTCGGATCCTCAGATATCTTGGAAGCACTATCACTTGCTCATTATTCATGCCTTCTACATCTACACTAGAGCTTAGTGCATATTCTGATTCAGATTAGGCGGGTGATCCTACTACCAGACAGTCTGCCACAGATTTCTGTCTATTTCTTGGTGATTCGCTGATCTCATGGCGTAGCAAGAAACATGCAGCTAATGCATGTTCTTCTACAAAAGCGGAGTACAGAACGATGGCAGCTACTACTAGAAAGATTGTTCATGTTCATTGGCTGTTATCATATATAAATGTCACTCTTATAGGAGCTACTCCTCTTCATTGTGATATCCAGAGTGCATTGCACATTGCAAGCAACTCCGATCTTTCATTAGAGAATGATGCACATAAAGATTGATTGACACTATATTCGTGAGCATTTTGAAGTAGTGACCATTTCACTTCATTCTGTTTGCCCTTCACAGCAGACAGCAGACTTCATCACCAAATCCCATAATGTTCAGATTTCTGTCTATTTCTTGGTGATTCGTTAATCTCATAGCGTAGCAAGAAACATGCAGTTGTTGCATGTTATTCTACAGAAGCTGAGTACAGAGCGATGACAGCTACTACTAGAGAGATTGTTCATGTTCGTTGGCAGTTATCATATATAAATGTCACTCTTATAGGAGCTACTCATCTTCATTGTGATATCCTGAGTGCATTGCACATTGCAAGCAACCCCGGTCTTTCATTAGAGAATGATGCGCATAGAGATTGATTGACACTATTCGTGAGCATTTTGAAGTAGTGACCATTTCACTTCATTCTGTTAGCTCTTCACAGCAGACAGCAGATTTCTTCACCAAATCCCACAATGTTCAAAGATTTCAATACTTGGTGGGTAAACTCACATTGTTCGACACACCGTGAGTTTGAGAGAAGGTGTTAGATATTATGTCAGATATATATTTAGTCTCATATCGGAATATCTATTAGTTTAGTACTTGGTTCTCTCCTATATATAGGAGTCATTGTACTCAATTATAATTAATCCAATAATAATTTCCAATCTCTTTGTTTACATTAACAATAACCTTTTCGTAGATTTCCAGTTTTCCTTTTTTGTTTTGTAAGTATGAGGTTGGATTTGAAGAAAAAAGAAATTGGCTTGCTTCTGCTGAGATGAAATGACCTAAAAAGTTTCTTTTTTCATCTACTACGACTGCTTCCGTGTACCCAAACCCACAACCCTTTGAGAAATGCTACACATACCCAAAATCCTACCCCAAACCCCTGAGCACTAAAAGACATGGTTTAATTAATTTTTTAAAGATAAATATTTGTATTTTAGTGCTTGGGGTAGGTGTAGCATTTCTTATCCTATTTCCATGGTCTTTTAGTCACCCCCCCCCCCCCTTTCAAGCAGGTAAGGTGGCTGCCTCAGGCCCCCAATTTTTTTACAATTTTAAGGACCCCCCAAATTTGTATCCCCTTGTAAATATAGGCACGTGTTTTGAGAGTAAAAAAAATTGATATTGCTATTAAAGACCCCCAAAAATAATTATTTTGGCCTTTAGAAGTTTTCGCCTCGGGCCCCCTGGAACTCATAGCCGACCCTGCTTTTAGTGCTTGGTATAGGTTTAGGATAGGATTTGGGGTATGTGTACCATTTCTCATGTTGTTTCCCCCCGGGATGTGCAACAACAGCAAGTTACTTTTGTTTGTTAAGGATGGACATATCCTGTCGTAAAAAAATTTGTACTTGTTGAATTTCCTTTGGATAATATTGAGTAGATCATGTAGGATTTGCATTTTGGCAGTTGCCCACTTTTACAAGGATGCGTTCTTATGCAATTTGGTCAAAATTAACGGACACGGCTACTTTTTTTTAAAAATTATTATGAATGCCCTTTGAAATTGGAGGCTTATCTATTAAAGCAGAATTACTATAAAATTTTGTAGACAAGTTCTCCTGTAATTGGGGGAAATTTTTGCCGTAATAGGCCACTTTTTGAAAATATTTGCGATTATGGGCCAGTTTCGAAATTATTAACGCTTTTGGACGACTTTATGCCATGTCAACAGCGACCGCTATTCTCATTAGCGACGTCTTCATTTTAAAAGTCGCTAATGGGAATAGCGGCCTCTGTTTTAAAATATTTTGAATTTTTTGTTTGAGGTCGCTATTCCCACTAGCGACCTTAGTATATATAAGGTCGCTAATGAGATTAGCGACCTCAAATGATTGTATTGAAACACTTAGCAAGTTCTAAAGAGATTTTGTTCTATTGGGAAAAAAATTTAAAACTGAGGTCGCTATTGGGAATAGCGACCTTAGTAAGAAACTCAGTCTGTTTGTTCTTTGTAAAATTAGTAAAATAGTCACACAACTAAGGTCTCTATTCGGAATAGCGATCTTAGTACAATAAAGGTCTCTATTCCAGATAGTGACCTTTGTACAACTAAGGTTGATGTTCCGAATTGCAACCTCAGTTTCAAAAATAAATTGATTGTTATTTTTTCAGAGAACAAAAGCTCTCTAGAGTTTGCAAAGTGTTATAATACAGTTTATTAAAGGTCGCTAATCCCATTAGCGACTTCATATATACTTTGGTCGCTAATAGGAATAGCGGCAGCAAAAAAATTTCTAAATATTTTAAAACAGAGGCCATAATTCCAATTAACGATTTCCTAAATAAAGATGTCTTTAATGAGAATAACGGCCGCTACTGATGTGGCACAAAGTAGCCCACGAGAACTAATAGTTTCAAAACTGGGCCATAATCACAAATATTTTCAAAAAGTGGCCTATTACGGCAAAAAATTCTAGTTAGAGACTCATCTTCCAAACTTCCCTCTCTTTTTATACTTATTTTCAAATAAAATGTTTTGTGGATAAGTCATCATAAATGAGATAATTTGGAGGATTTCTCTGCAAAACTTTTGTTTCATATCTTTTCTCCAATCCAACCGGAATCTGAATCCAAATCCAAACCCACACACTAAAACACTATTGTTGTCGCTGAATTTGGAGTGACAGCTATGGATGAAGTTTGTTGTAATTTGGGGAAGAAGCAACAATCTAGGCCTTCGGATTTGTTTCAGTGGGAGACCCTCCAGTGCCTAATTCGGTCACCAAAAAGTATTAGGATTTTTCTGGAGAGAAAATTAGTTACCTTGATGAGAGTGGAAGGGAGTTTATAGATTATGAGTCAGTTAAGGTAAGATATCTTATACTAATTTGGTTACAGATAATTTTTGTAAATTGATTGAAGTTTCCCCATTCCCAGGTCGCAAGTACTATGTTAACCCTAGTAACTTTTAGATGCAGGCTGGTAATTCAATTGTAACAATTTTTACCAACATCACTCTTCATGATTCTGTCTCCTCTCTCTCTCATACCTAACCCAAACCTGACCCAATCTTGAACCCACCCCAACCTTAAAAGCCCTCCGTCACCTCCTTTCCTTCTCAAACTGTAACTTCTTGGAATTTTAAATAATATTTTAGAATTTATAAATGAATTAAAATGAATTTTTGTGATTTAATAAACATTATTATGAAATTTACTTTTTTTGCACGTGCAAATATTTTCTTGGGAAACACAAAGTCAGAAAATCCATTTGGAAAAATCTAACATTTATTATTAGATATTATTTATTACTTTTCTGGATTTTTATGAATGATTTATGACATATTTGCAAATACTCAAAAATGAAGGACTTTTGTGCAAAATTGCCACTTGGAGTAAAAACTTAAGATTTCGATTTTCTGGGCGGTGCATGTTGGCCGGCCAATTCAGGAAAGTAAGGGATTTAATTTTATTTTATTTTAAATCAATTTGATTAACTAATAATTGGAAGGATCCATATATGTAAATAAATAATTTCCTTGATGAGTAAATTTGTAAATTTTGTGAAACCTTAAAAACTGGAATCCCAGCCTATATTAGGGGTAGCAGCCGCCCATTCCCTGTTGTGCACTCAAAACATATTTTCTCACTATTTTCATGGAGTTTAAAGCTTGGATCTTGGACTATTGCAAATGAGAAAGAAGGGGCTTTTCTTTATTATTTCTTTTGTGCTTCGATTGGATCTTCTTGAGGTGAGTGATACTTTCTTACCTCTTGTTTGCTATATGACTATAAATTGTTCAAGTGGAATGTATGATTAGAAGTTGTATGATTATGACATATGATGTGTGAAAATAGATTCTAAATGAATAGATAACTAATCAACATCTTTCATGAAGAAATATGAAGTTATGAGTAATTTTCCATGCTTAATAGTTGATGTATGATACACAAAAATCATCACTTTCTTATGCCATGCTTGAATAATCATGTTTTGAATTGAGCATGAATGCATATGAGATACGTAGAGTTTTCATCTAATTAGTATAGATCTAATTATTACTTATGTGATAAATTAGTAGATTGTGGATGTATATCATGAATAACTAGAATACAAATTGAATAATAATGACTTCATACATGCACATGGATGAACAAAGAACATTTAAGTTATTGTTTTGTTTTGTATTCGCTGTTTTGATATTAAAGATGAAGAATTATTGGTTTGGATTGGGATTGAACAAGAAGTAAAAGAACTTGATGTTGAGTTGGGTAGATGGAGATATTCTGACCAACGAATGTGTAAAACAAGATTACTTTCCGTTTTAAACATGTTTGAATTGTGTTTTCTATATATGAAGGAAATTTCGACTGCACTTGTAAGAGTTCAAATATTCATATGAGAAGTTCTTCAAAATCTTGATTTTCACAATAATATGAATTTCGGAAAATTGTTTCTTTTTTGAAATTAATGAGGATTTCATTTGATGCATAAATTAAGTTGTTTTGGCCAAAGATGTACTTGTGTTGTTAGAGATTTTTAGCAATTTAAATCATGTATTCGATGTTTTAAATGTATATCAGTTTTGAAAGAATTGCGGAATTCTTGGTTGTCGCAGACTGGACATGCCAATCGACTGCGCGGTCGACCGCATTATATTTCTCGGTCGACTGCAGTTCAAATGAACGCGCAGTGTAGACGACTATCATGCCTATTCCGTCGCCATCTTCCCCTGTGCAGTCGACTACAACTTTTTTATACAGTAGCTGTCAGTCGACCGCCACAGTGTGAGAGGAGTTTTTTAGCACTGTCAGTCGACAGCCATTGTGTATATAGTATGTGACATTCGACTGCCATGCCTTGATTATGGTTTTTCTTTGAGCGCTGTCAGTCGAACACCATATTTTGTACTGTATATGACAGTCGACCATCAAGCTGAGTTATGCACACTGTTTTGCTGAGTTTTGTTGTTCTTCGAATCATTGTTTATTTGAGTTTGCAAAGTTAATTTCTTTGATTCTTAGCAATAATTGAACTTAAATTTCACCACTTTCAGAGAGTATGTATTCTCAAATTTTATCAAGTATTTACATTCTAATTCTTGTGGTTTCGAAAAGTGAACGTTTCACAATTTCCAAAAGTGTTAGATTGAAGTTATTCTTCGCTGTCTTGAGAATATAAGATCTCAGTTTTTTTCATACTTCGTTTCAGTTTTGATAAATTACTAGGTTTTCCCGTTGACATGTGCCTACGGCACGTCTTCGGAACGGCGCACCTTGTTTGATCATATAAAATAGTTTTGGAAGTCCAGCAAATTTATTGAAGTAGGAAACATAAAGCAAAAACATATTATATGATTTTTTTTGATTTTTTTTGAATTATTTTTTAAGTTTTTAAATTTTAATTATTTTAAGTTTTTTTTATTTTTTTAAAAATTTAAAAAAAAATTATTTTCTTAATTTTTTGAATAGAAGAGGGATGGAGAGAGAGAGAGAGAGAGAGAGAGAAATAAAAAAATATAGGAGATGTTTTGGGTGGGGGATTTAAATTTGAGTTTTAGGAGAACTTTTAGAGGGAAAATATGTTTTGTAAAGTTAGATTTGGAGGGAAAATATGTTTTGTAAGGTTAGATCTGGGCCTTTAATTTTTGGGGGGATTGAAGGAGAGCCACTTGATAGCTTTCTTTGTGTTTTATTATATAGATATAGTTGTACTTTGGAAGTATTTGGTTTTTTTTTACTATTGGCTTTGAGAGAAATCTCGTTATAAGTTGGATTATTTGGATTTATGAGATACCAAGAAATGTTGGGTTGATTGTTTTAAGTTTTGAGACTCTAGAGGTTGAGAGGGACCCTAACATGTCGGTGGTTGAGACTTGGTGTGCATATTTTGGCCAGTGGGGCCTTGTTGTTGAATTAGTTGAATTAAGTCCGACAGGGTACACCAACTCTAGGGAAAATTGTGACTTAACTAATAATAATAAACCTAAGGATAGGCACTATCTAGAGTTTTGATAAAATAAGGGCAAACATGGGTGGGGGGCCTCCTATGACCGAACGATGGAAGATAAATCTCAGGAATTATCTAGGTGTGATCACGGACGGTGTGGGATGAATCTTCCGGGGGTCGAGGCGACGCTCATGGGATATTTGTGTGATGAGGTACCATTAGCGGACGGTGTGGGTTTCAGTTAATGCTTGAAATGATATGAGGAAGTTTAGTATACTAGAGGGAACTCGGTTGATTAAGTACGCAGCAGAAGCAAGGTCTCCCCCTAATAAATGAGTGACATATTTTCATGGATAAGAGAAGCACGGACCACCGCGAGCAAGTGTATTTTTTCTTTCTGCAACCCCATTTGTTAAGGTGTATATGAGCATGTAGTCTGGTGAACAATGTCGTGTTCCACCAAATATTGTTACAGATTCGAACTCAGGCACTCTCCGCCATTATCACTTCTAAGAACTTGAATCTATGATTTATACTGAATCATAACATGCTTGTGAAATTTCTAAAACAAGCCACTAACTTCACTTTTCGACTTCATTAAACAAATCCAGGTCATACGAGTACAGTCATCAATAAATGTCACAAACCATTTGGCTCCTTCCAATGTAGTGGTTTTGGATTGACACCAAACATCAGAATGAATAATCATAAATGGAAGAGAGCTTCTACTTGGATTTGGAGGAAAAGAGACACGGTGATCTTTTGTGAGTTCACACACATCACACCGAAAGGCAGAAATATCCAACTTCAAAAATAAACTTGGAAATAATTTCTTCAAATAACCAAAAGAAGCATACCCTAGACATCGATGCCATATCCAAATATCTGGTTTCTTCTTCTCATCTTCGGATCCTTCTACACTTAAAGCTTGAGTCAACTTGCTTGAACTTTCATATTCTAAATCCAGGTAACAGAGCTTCCTGTGTCTAACCCCATAACCAATCGTCTTGCGAGTCCAATATCCTTAAACACACAATGTGAAGGCCAAAAGACTACAATACAATGTAAGACAGTAGTTTTTTGAGCAACAGATAATAAGTTAAAATTCAAGGATGACACAACTAGGGCAGTATCTAAGGTTAGGTTGTTTGTGAGAGGTATGGTACCATCGCCAGTAACAGTGGCAGGATCACCATTGGCAGTGGACATAGTTGATTTGGTGGATAGTTGAAATTTTTGAACTTGTCTATAATCAACATCATATTTCTTTGACTTCCAAGAAATAAAAAAATTACCAAGAAAAACGCAATATCTAGTGGTGGAGCAACAATCAGTAACATCCCCAACCCAATTAGTATCAGTATAATCGTGAAGACGAATAGAAAATGTAGACGAGAAGAACAACGACCTGGTGGAGGTTTCACGGAGATTTCAATGTATCCAAAGAAGAGCAGCATAGTGTATGGTTGTAGGATCAGAGGCAAACTGACTCGCAATATGAATTGTATGTGTAACACCCCGAATTCCATTTACATGTAATTCGTAGTACAATAGGATCTTTTACTTCAATTCGTACAACTTTACAAGAAAATTAAAAACTTTTCATTACACTTTGTTTGTTTCAGAATTACACATCGGAAGTTAAATAAAATACAACATGAAATACAGATCTAACATAAATCATGGAAATAATCTTCAGCATCAATTCTTCCTTAAGTCCGTGCCAATCCAATTCCTGCACTGAAAATCTGTGGGCACGTCAGTCACTTACAACCGACGCAATGTTATAAACAACGATCCGCTCTATGCTGTATTATAACGAAATCTCTTACTTTAGCAAACATAAACTTGAATGTATATTAAAGTATAAAAGAGTGATTATCCTAAACATGTTAGTGTATGATATGCCTTAGATGCCTAATGAAGCTTTACACTACGATGCACTAATGCATACTTGTTCAGATTCTAAGCATCCCATTCTTCACAGGTCCGAGGGCAAGCACCTACGTACTCCACATCATAGGGTTTAATCCCTCGCCATGGAAAACTACTCGGTAACAAAATCAAGGTTTAGACACTCCACGAGTACGGATTCCAGTCCTGGAGTCCACCGTCAAGCTTATACAAAAATCCTCCCCATGCGAACATCCCGTAAGTGTCGCTCTAGCCCCGAGATATATTGGAGATCTGCCTTTTAACTGCCCGACTAATCATGATCCCGGAATCCACCGGCTGATCAATCATAATCTCGGGTTTAATTGAGGCTCGTCTCGCTCCTCAAGCAACCACAGTCCCGGAATCCACCGCACGATTATGTAGACACGCCCACTTACGTTTTCACAAGTTTTATTATATCTCCCCTTAGTGCCTATTCTTAAGTTGAAACATGAATAAATAATATCACTAGAGCTAGCTTATCCCCTTACCGGACTTACACAAAAATACCGAGAACGATAGCCCATACTGGCCTTTTCTCAAAAATAATAATCATTTCCATTACTGTTGCCGGTACCTGGGTCTCACTAAGCCTCTAGAATCAACATCTTTTTATGTTCAACAACTTGGGGTACTCATACCCTTAATTCATATTCTCATTTTTCTTTATTCATATCTTATTCGATCTTTTAATTTATTCGTATTCCCCAACTATGAAGTAAACACTTATTGGTTGATCACACAACTAACAATTCATTACCAAGTCCCTTTGATTAACAAAACTCATTTTCATATATATTTATTCTTCAAGAATATATTCCAAATATAAAGTTCATTTTGATCAATAAAACCCCTTTCCTACTCATCCATATTTTAATTAGAAATCTCAATTCTATTCAAAAGATAGATTCATTATTTTCATAAAAGATTCTAAAATAACTTTTTAGTTAAAAAAACTTAGAATCATCCTCAATTACTTCATCTAAATCCATTTGCAAAATAGTAAGTTCAAAACCAGAAAACTGCAGTTCATGCTTCTTGTAAAAATCATAGAAATTTATATACTTCATGAAACTTTGTGCAAGTAGCTTCTTTGTGTTCTTTTTGTCATACAAATTAATATCTTAAGTAATCTAGCATGAAAATATTTGTACTCTCATGATGATCCTATTTTGTTAGTTTAACCGTTGACATCATCTCTTGATCATGAGTAGTTACAATAATTGACACCCGTTGCATGAAAACAATTAGATTAGTGGACATCTTGATTGAATGTTGTTTGTGACACACCATACGTTGTAGATGACTATTGCATAGATGTCTGTTGGATGTATGATCTCATTATAGACCATTTATACACATGCCATGCTGATTTGAGTAACCTACATATCTCATACTTTGTATGACATCTTAGATTGGACCGTTTGTAGTTAAGTTGTTTGATAAAATGCTTAAAAGAACTTTTGTTCACTGTTGTCCTATTTTGTACAGTAATTTCGACCCTGTTAACATCAGTAAAATAAATAAGTTTGTGAACATGGATTATAGCCTTTGTTTTCTAGTTTTCATAACTTTCGACGGATCTGAATTCAGGTTTTTGATGCATGAGTTATTGCCATTTTACTGCAGTCATATCGTATATTTCATATTCTGAACTATATGTATCTTGTATGGAATTTTATTTTAAAACTGATATTAAAAGTAGAATTTGAACTCTATATTTTGCTGAGTATGTTTAGATATGACTGGGAGCAATTCCTAATTTTTGTGAAATTAATTAATGACTTTTTGTATCCCATTTCATGCTTTGAAACCAATTGAAATGTTCCAAACTGTATGTTGTTCAGTAAAGAATTATGTTTTCAACCTGATTCTATTCGTTTTTGATGAAAACTTTATGAACATAAATTGTAGCCTGATTTGTTTATTTTATCACCCTTTTAACGGATCTGGATTTCGAATTATATTTTGAGAATTATCTCAGTTTAGGTACTGCTATGTCTAAACTTTCAGACTTGAAATTGTGATGCATTACTCTGTTTTCCCAATTTTGTTGACCATACAATCTATAATATAAATTCATGATATTTTATATTTTGAAACTAGATGTGTTATGGAATCTTCCATATTTTTTGTCAGATTTAATTATGATGATTTTAAACTTTTTTCATGCTTATAAACAAGATTTTGCATTTCTGGCTGAACATGATTGTTGTATTAAATACTGTTTTCAACCCTGTCTCTGTGGCTGATATGTGACTTATATATATGTGCTGGAATCGGCTGAGAGTCTAGTTTCTGGATTTTCTGACGGATTTGGATTTGCTATTCTGTAGCAATGGAAATCTCAAATTTGGTACAATAGTGTCTTGCTATCCAGAACTAAAAATGTCGTTGTTCTGACTATTATGAGTTGTTTTTATCAACCATTGCAATCACTATTTCATCTTAGACTTATTTCCTATTCTTGCCATGTCTTTTGCCTGTTTGTATTCGTTCACACATTTTTATTAATAATAAAAGAAATCAATCCGGGGTTTTTAAGGGAAAAGATAGAGTAGTGGACAATATAGAAATACATATTCAGAAGGGACTCGTTTTCTAACTGTTTACTGTGGTACCTACTGTTTATCTCTGGATGCATGAGGGCATGCTCCATGACACTATTTGTTATTACTGTTACTGTAACTATTTGTCTCAATATATTCCCTATAGAAGTTCCACTACAAGATCTTAAAACGAAACTGTTTGCTGTAGCAACCATGTGGTAAAATCTGGGACGCATGAAGTGCTACTAGTTAGTAATGAACATTAGACATTAGAATAACTGTTTATGTTGTCACATCCGGTTACGGTTACTTTTAATGTTGATTACTGCTACCATTGGCATATTGTTACTGTTGATCCTTACTATTACTGTTATGCTTCTCTTATTATCACTACACTACTTACTGTCATCTGTAGACTATTATATTTGCTACCATCTCCATGTTATTATTACCTGTTTAGTTTAGTTTAGTTTTTCCCTTCATTTTCCTACTTGTATTGCTTGCGGCCCGGACTTGCATCTAACGGGCGTTATGTTTTCCTATTTTCCTATTTTCCTTGTAATTGCCATATGAGCAGATTTTGCTGATCAATTTCCTACTGGAGTTGGTAAGCAAAAGTTTTGAGCTATGCAATTGGAATAATTTACTTAAATGTTTTGATGAACTATTTTATTTCATGAACTGTATTGAGACTTGTATTTGGGTTTATTGTCCCAGAATTATTGTTTTGTTTCGGGTCTAGTATTTGTTGGAACATTTATTATTGATGCAATAAATAATGTTGAGTTATGATTGTTTTTGCATGCCTGGTTGGATTATACTGTTATATTTACTGTTATGATGAGCAAGCAGATCCGTACAGCTTATGGACGGTGAAAACTATCTGCTGGACTTAGTCGCGTACCGTATTCCGTATTCCGTATTCCTTTTGGGAAGTGGGACGTGACACTAAGTTTATACTTTATTAAAATAGTAACCGACATCCAAATCTTATGAAATTTTAAAAGGATGTTCCTGACATATACAAGATGCTCCCATAAATATTTTAGTTCTACATTCCAACTATTTTATTAAACATGATTTTCTCAAGTGCAACTAATATTAAAAACAACAACTTTCTTTGCATGAATTAGCAACTTTGTATACAAATTTATATCCAATACATTTAATCTCATCATGATGTATTACCATGCACCCAAACAACATCATTTCAACTTATCTATATGAAAATCTTTTAATTAGCATGCATTTTCTTTCATAATCATATCTATATTCTAAATTTCATCATCACAAAATTAACCCCAACTCATATGTATAAACAATGTTATACATCAATTATCCTACACATGCATGCTACTACATTTTAGAAAGTTCAAGAAGTCACCCACCTTATAGTTGCAAAAGAAATAGAAACTCCTAGCTCCAACAAGAATGAGACTCCCTTCTCCTCCTTAGCAAGCAGCGAAAGCTCTCCTTCCTCCAAGCAAAGAACTCAAGTTACTCTTTCTTTCTTTTCTCTCTTTTCTTTTCTTCTCTTTTGTTTCTTTTGATTTTTGGTGTAAAGTTCATGAAGTAAAGGGTAATATTTATAGGATCAAATGGGTGAATGAAGAGACACCCATTACCCAAATATAAATGTCCATTATCAAAATTAAACACCACCATAAAACCAAAAACACAACCCCCAACTCTTCACCTTATTGGCCGGTCATCCTTTGGTTTTTCCATATGTGCACTTTTGTGCACGTGCACTCTACGTGCACACCCTCTCATTCATTTGTTTATAGTCCAATTGTTTATATTTATTACAAGACAAGTGTGGTAACAAATTTAAATGTGTATTTAATAAAAAAAATTCTCATGGGTTTCTATTTTGCAATTAGTTTCTTTTGGGTTTTAAAAATAGAGTAGGGCATATGGATTTAAAATCAAAATAAATAACTTAGATAAAATGAGAATATATATGCATGATTCTTAGGAAATTCTTTGTGGACTAAACTGCTTAAAATTTGCACATGAAATGCACGCATAAAAAGAAATATTCAAAATATGAAAAAGATTTGATTAGCGGAAAAATGTTTATAAATACTTGGAATATAATATACAAAAAAATATTTATTTTGGTAATGTTACGGATATTTTGCGTAACAGTGAAATTTACATCATCGACACGTGCATCAATAACAACTGCAATGCACGTAAAAACACAAAGATTAAAATTAATATTCGAGTTGGCTAAAAATAGGGTAAGAATGAATTTTGAGATAACGGGAAACATATAAATAATCGGAATATAAAATATGTATGTCATTTATATAAAAATACGTTACGAATATTACTCGGAACGGTACAAAATACACGTGCGTAACACGCGAGGAAAAAAATTTCATTACTCAATTTTGCGAGGTGTTACAGTATGTGAAATATCTGAGTGATTGATTAAGAGATAGACAAGCATCCCAACAGGTTGACGATAGCGTGTGGGATTAGGTAAGGGATCACCATCATTAGGTCGCAACTTGACATTCAATTCAAGTTTTGTAGGAGAAGTGTGGGTGTCAACTAGAGCCGCATGATTGAGTATTTCCGCAGTAAACTTATGTTGTGTTATAAAATATCAACGATCTAAATAATCGGCCATAAGACCGAGAAAGAAACAAAGAGGGCCAAGATCTTTCATGTCAAACTGGTGTTGAAGATGACTTTTTATATGAGCAATGTGATCTTGGTCATCACTATTAATAATCATATCATCCACATAAAGAAAAAGTATAGGCCGACACCTATCTAAAGTAGAAATAAACATTGCAGGATCATTATCACTAGCAAGAAATCCAGCACTTTGAAAAACCTTAGTGAAACGACCAAACCAAGCACGAGGAGCTTGCTTGAGGCTATAAAGAGCATGTCAAAATCGACAAACATGACCATAGGGATGAGAAAGACAAGGTGGAGGTGCCACATAAATCTCTTTAGATATGGACCCATCAAGAAAGACATTCTTCACATCTATCTGAAATAACGGCCAACGTCGAGCAGCCGCAGCAGCAACAACAATAAGAGTACGACCTATCATCTTGGAAACAGGGAAAAATGTCTCATCATAATTGATATGGCTAAAAATATGGTTAAATCGGAACCGTCCAAATCAGGCGCGAATCTCAAAGTCTGGGGGCTAAATGGTAATTTTACCTATAAATGGGTCTGAAGCGGGTACTGGGTCTTCTCTTGGGAAAACCCAATAGCCCGCGAACGGGCCCATCTCAACTGGGTGCGAGTTTCAACCCGCAGCGAACCCGATCCAGCAGGATAGAATTAGGATTTCTGATTAATCCTAATCAACGGTCCTGATTCGTATCTATCCTTTCACTGGGAATTAGGGATTACATTCCTAATCTGATCCCAGAGGCGGCTATAAATACCCCCCATCCACCACCATTAAGAGGTAATCAATCTTTTGCCAATCAAAGCTGATTCATAATCTTTCTAATTACTGACTTGAGCGTCGGAGGGTGCGTTGGCAGGATCAACCCCGGTGTTTTGCACTTTTTGCAGGTTAACAGCGGGAGATCACGGTCAAACTCCGGCGGAAAGGTTTCAGGTTTGACTATTCAGTGTCCCAAGAATCCACAAATTCTATCTGTTTGCCCCCACACCAGATTTAGCGGTAATAGATTGGCGCCGTCTGTGGGAATCCACGAATAGCAACCCTTCCTCTTCCCGTCGGTCAGATCTTCTCCGGCCATGCCTCCACGGAAACTCAGATCCAGGGGGTCCAACTGTGGACCTACTCCCCCTCAACAACAGGAGATCCCCCTCCAAACCATCCAGCCAACAGGACCCTCTCCGCAGCCTAATCAGGCCCCACAGCAGGACCAACTTCCCTCACAAAATCATCAATCCCCTCGCAGTCAAACCGGTCCTCGAAATGCCGGTGCGGGAAGCTCTCGTCCCAATCCTCAGAAACAACCCCTTCAACATGATCATGTCTCCGTGCACAACCCCTCTACCGACTCCATGGCATCTCACAATCCCCGAGCCTTAGATGACCTCCGCAACACCCTTAACAATCGGCTAAAGAAAGAGGACCTTTGCCGCCGTTTGGATGAAAGGCGGGCCCGAGAGGGAGCCTCCCGCCAACAACGTCCAAATGAGCGATCTCCTCATCGCCCCTCCTAGAAGAGGGTGAAGGGAGTCCCCTGGACACCATAGGAGAAGACCTCATTCTCCTGCGGGTCAGCAACCCCCAAGGAATGATGAAGCACCCATCACCAGTGCCGAATTCCAGCAATTCCAAGCAACCATCTTGCAGGCCCTCAATCTCCGACCCAACAACGACAATGCTCAGAGGGTCCCCACTCCTCCTCCAGTCCAAAGTCCTCGCCATCGGTCCTTAACTCCTCCCCTAGCTCCTAGCAACCACCATCACATTCCAAGTCCTCGCCACTCTCGGAGCTACCGTCGTCGTAGCCCCCACTCCTCTTCGTACGAAGACGAGTCCAGAGGCTCGTTTGGCTACCAACGAAGGGATGAAACCATCTACCGTCGTCTCCACGAGATGGAGAGGTGCTTGGGTCAGCTAGACAAAAAAGAGGAGCTTAGAGGAAGGACCCTCCGTCCAAGCCGACCTCCCTTCTCTCGAACAATCATGGAGGCACCCGTTCCGATAGGCTTCAAGCCCCCACAGTTCGAGACTTACTCCAGGGAGTCAGACCCTGTGGACCACATCGAGAGCTTCAAGACCCTCATGCTGATACACCAAGCTTCTGATGCTCTATTATGCAAAACCTTCCCGGCCACGCTCAAAGGTCCGGCTCGAGAGTAGTACTCTCGCCTCGTGAGTAGCCGCATCCTCCATATTCTCATTTGAGCAATTTGAGATCCTCTTCGTCACCCACTTCGTGAGTAGCCGCTGCACAGAGAAGACCAGCATTTCGCTACTCTACCTTCACCAGAAGAAGGGTGAGAAACTCAGGGACTATGTGAAAAGGTTCACCGCGGAAGCTAGGTCCATCGCTTCCCTCGACCAGTCGGTCGCTGTAGCAGCCTTTCAGTTGAATGTCCTCAACTCAAGCCTGCGGTCCTCCCTTGCCAAGAAGCCCCCACAGAACTTCTCCGACCTCCTTCTCCGAAGCGAGAAGTATATCTGGGCTGAGGAAGCTGAGCATCGCCCCACCTTTGAGGGGCCTTCCTCCGGATTCAAAAGGAAGGCGACCGAAGAAGAGGGAGCCAAGAAGCTCCAGAAGGACAATGGCGGTCAGCGCTGCCCTCCTCCCAGGTTTGAGAAATTCACTCATCTTAACACCAACATTTTCACTATTCTCATGGAGGTTGAGAAGGAAGGGGTTATACCACCTGCCCCAAAGATGAATACCACTGGCAAGAAGAGGGATAAAGAGAAGTGGTGCCATTATCACCGAGACCACGGCCACGACACCAATGATTGTCGGGCCTTGAAGAACGAAAATGAGGTCCTCATTCAGAGAGGGCAGCTGGCTAAATTTGTGAGGAAAGATCGAACCGATCTTCCTCCTCCCCCTCGGGGGGCAGACAAGCGTACTGAAAGGCGCGAGGAAACTCCCGAGTTCGAAGAGGAATGTGTCCTGCATCTCATTCACGGAGACCCCATGGAAGGCACCTCCAACTCTTCTCGAAAGTCCTTAATAAGAGAAGTCAATTCGGTTCACGGTATGCCTCCCCTTAAAGGCCTTGGAGTACCGGTCACCTTTTCAGATGAAAACCTTGAGGGTGTACGAACCCCCTATTGTGACGCACTAGTAATCAACATCCATATGGCAAACTTCAAAGTGGAGAGGATTCTAGTAGACAATGGCAGCTCCGTTAACATTCTCTTTCTCGCTGCTTTCAAAGGCCTCAAGCTATCCCAGGACAGGCTTAAGCCCGCCGGCTACACGCTCCACGGGTTCACAGGAGTGCTAGAGACTATTGATGGGGTAATCACCCTCGATGTAACCGCTGGCAAACTCCTACTACCCGCACGGAGTCGATGGAGTTCATGGTAGTCGATGTCCCCGCTGCTTATAATGTGATTCTAGGCCGACCTGGCCTAGCTGCTCTAGAAGCCGTCCCATCGGCATATCACCTCAAGATGAAGTTCCCCACCAGGGCAGGAGTAGGGGAAGTAAGAGGCAGTCAAGAGATCGCCCGAAAATGCTATATGACCTCCACCGGGGTTCCAATTCTCTCCCTCGAGACTCTTGAAATTCCCCAAAAGGGTGTCCGGCCAACGTCCGAGCCGGTGGATGAATTGGAGGAAGTGCTCTTCTCCGAGCAAGACCCAAACCGCAAGTTCTTTATCAGAAAGACCCTCCCATCCGCCCTATGCTCCGACATAGTCCAATGCATTAGAAAGAACCGCGACTTCTTTGCATGGTCAGCTGCCGACATGCCAGGAATCTCCGAAGAGCTCCTTGTCCACCACCTGAGTGTTGCCCCGGGGTCCAAACCGGTCCAACAGAAGAGGCGCAAATTTGCTCCCGAGTGCCAACAAGCTATCAAAGAAGAGGTGAACAAGCTTCTCAAGGCTCGGTTCATACAAGAGGTAAATTACCCTGAATGGCTCTCGAATATTGTGATGGTAAAGAAGGCCAACAGGAGCTGGAGAATCTTTACCGACCTGAACAAAGCATACCCCAAAGATCCGTTCCCTCTTCCAAGCATCGACACCCTGATTGACGCCACTTCGAGCCATGAGCTTCTCAGCTTCATGGATGCTTTTTCCGGGTACAATCAAATCCGCATGTTTTCCCCGGATATTCCGAAGACCTCCTTTGTTATCGATCAGGGCCTCTACTGCTACAGGGTGATGCCTTTCGGGTTGAAAAATGCAGGTGCCACCAATCAACGTCTCGTTAATAAAGTCTTTCAAGAATAGATCGACCGAAATATGGAAGTATATGTTGATGATATGCTTGTTAAGAGCATCCATGGGGCCGATCATGTGGCCGATCTGCAAGAGGTGTTCGATGTACTCAGGAAGCATGATATGAGGCTCAACCCGAACAAGTGTGCATTTAGAGTCTCGTCGGGGAAGTTACTAGGCTTCATGGTCAGCCAAAGGGGAATCGAAGCTAACCCCGAGAAGATCAAGGCGATACTGGACATGGCTCCTCCCAAAAATATGAAAGAGGTTCAGAAGCTGACAGGATGCCTCGTTGCCATAGGGCACTTCCTTTCTAAGTCAGGGGAGAAGTGCCTTCCCTTCTTCAAAGCACTTAGGAGGGCTAAAGGTTTCGAATGGGGACAACAACAGTAGGAATCGTTCGATCAGCTCAAGGCCTACCTAGTCAATCCCCCGCTCCTCAGCAAGCCAATCCCCGGGGAGACCCTCTACCTCTACTTAGCTGTCTCTGAGCAAACCCTCAGTGCTGTCTTGGTGAGGGAAGAAGACAGGGCTCAGAAGCCCATCTACTATGTGCGCAAGGTACTTCGGGATGCTGAGCTCCGTTATCCAAAGCTGGAGAAGATGGCGTACGCCTTGGTCATGACAGCTAGGAAGCTTCGCCCGTATTTCCAGTCCCACTCGGTGGTCGTTCTTACTGACCAACCGTTGAAGCAAGTCCTCCACAAGCCGGAGACCTCTGGCCGCCTCATGAAGTGGTTGATCGAGCTAAGCCAGCATGATATATCATACCAGCCTCGGACCGCGATCAAGGCTCAAGCCTTAGCTGAATTCATCGTGGAAAACACCATTCCCGAGGTCAGTCAGGCGGCAAACGGACCTCCTATTTGGACGGTATATGTAGATGGATCCTCTTGCACCGAAGGGAGCGGAGCCGGGGTCATTCTGGCAGGCCCAGATGACTTCGTTCTCCAATACTCCCTCTGCATCAACTTCAAGGCCTCCAACAATGAAGCGGAGTATGAAGCCCTTATAGCCAGTCTCGGAATGGCCCGCAAAGCAGGGACACAACGTCTCCGAATATTTAGTGACTCTCAACTAGTCGTAAATCAAGTCTTGGGCGAGTACGAAGCACGAGATGACTGAATGGCTAAGAATCTAGTCAAGGTCCAAAATCTCATGGCTCTATTCGAAGAGGCACTTATTCAGTGAATCCCCAGGGAGGAAAATGCCCAAGCAGATTCCCTCTCCAAGTTAGCCTCTTCCTCCCTCCAAGGTCTCGAGCAGACCGTCCTGATTGAAGTGCTCCTGAGACCAAGCATAGAAGAAGAAACTTCCGACTCGATGGAGTCACTGCCTGTTCAACTTCAAGATAATTGGATGAAACCCCTGGTAGAATTTCTAAGGGATGGGCTCCTCCTCGAAGACCCTAACAAAGCTCGTCGAGTCAGAACCAGAGCGGAGCGGTACACCCTTGTTGAGGGGGTCTTGTACAAACACTCCTTCACACAAGTAGACGGCAGGCATTATTTGAGATGCCTCTCCCCAGAGCAAGCCACATACGCCTTGCAAGAGCTTCACGAAGGCATAGGCGGGGCACATTCAGGGTCAAGATCCCTCGCCTGGAAGGTGTTGAATTATGGATACTTCTAGCCAACCCTCCTACAAGACGCCGAACGACACGTTTAGCAATGCAGCTCTTGTCAGAAGAATTCCAACATTCGTTGCCTATCCCAAGCTCAGCTCACCTCCCTATCAAGTCCGATCCCTTTCGCAATGTGGGGAATGGATTTACTAGGGCCGTTTCCACCAGCTCCCTGCCAACTCAAATTTTTAATCGTGGCAATCGACTACTTCTCAAAGTGGATAGAGGTCGAGCCCTTGACTACAATCACCGAGAACAAAGCACTTCAGTTCTTCTGGACAAGCGTCATCTGCAGGTTTGGCGTCCCTCGGGTCCTCATAATCGACAATGGAATACAATTTATAGGGGCCGCATTCCAAGCTTTTTGTGAAGACCTCGTCATCCAACAATGCTTCTCCTCCGTCTCCCATTCGCAGTCAAATGGTCAAGTAGAAAATGCCAACCGACAAATTCTCTCCGGTGTTAAGAAGAGGCCGGATAAGTCCGCCAAAGGCTTATGGGTTGATCAGCTCCCTAACGTACTGCGGAATTACCGCACTATGAAACGGACCCCCATAGGAGAGTCGCCGTTCAATCTCACCTATGGGTCCAAAGCTGTTATCCCTTTGGAAGTCGGTGTACCCTCTCCTCGCCTTATTGCTTATGAAGAAAAGCAGAATGCCAAAGAGCTTCAGGCGAATTTGGATTTGATTGACGAGCTCCGTGAAAGAGCTTCAATTCGCCAACAAAGCTATCGAAGGAGGATTGAGCTGGCCTACAACAAGAGAGTCCGTCCCACCGACCTCAAAGAAGGGGACTTGGTCCTCAGAAAGTTAGCAATCTCATTCCCCCGTCAGAAGAGTAAGCTAGCTCCAAATTGGGAAGGACCCTACAAGGTCACCAGAGTGGTTCGGCCCGGGACATACTGTCTAGAAGACCTTGAAGGCAGAGAGGTTCCCAGGACTTAGAATGCCGACCATCTCTTAAAGTACCAAGAGAGCGCTTGAACGCCTCTCTAAGTACCTTCAGATGTCGAACCGTTCCTTTCCTTTCACTTGTATTTTTCTTCTTTATTTCTTCAATGTAATAACGGCTCACAACTTAGAAGCAGCCGACTATTAGTTATCAATAAAGAACTCTCTTTTCCCATATTCCTCTTGTGATTGTTTGCGTCTCTCTGTTTTTAATTACTTTTATTTAAACGACGAGTTCGAAGTCCAACACTTGGCTCGACTCCGCTTCGCAAGCTCGCTCTTAAGCGAGCTAGAAGTGGTTCGCCATTTAGAATTGCTCCCACAACCGTTGAAATACAATCAAACGACGAGTTCGGAGTCCAACACTTGGCTCGACTCTGCTTCGCAAGCTCGCTCTTAAGCGAGCTAGAAGTGGTTCGCCATTTGGAATTGCTCCCACAACCGTTGAAATACAATCAAATGACGAGTTCGGAGTCCAACACTTGGCTCGACTCTGCTTCGCAAGTTCGCTCTTAAGCGAGCTAGAAGTGGTTCGTCATTCGGAATTGCTCCCACAACCGTTGAAATACAATCAAACAACGAGTTCGGAGTCCAACACTTGGCTCGACTCTGCTTCGCAAGCTCGCTCTTAAGAGAGCTAGAAGTGGTTCGTCATTCGGAATTGCTCCCACAACCGTTGAAATACAATCAAACGACGAGTTTGGAGTCCAACACTTGGCTCAACTCCGCTTCGCAAGCTCGCTCTTAAGCGAACTAGAAGTAGTTCGCCATTCGGAATTGCTCCCACAACCGTCGAAATACAATCAAATGACGAGTTCGGAGTCCAATACTTGGCTCGACTCCGCTTTGCAAGTTCGCTCTTAAGCGAGCTAGAAGTGGTTCGCCATTCGGAATTGCTCCCACAGCCGTTGAAATAAGCCATCGCTCCGCCGACGCACACGAAATTTCTACAACTAGAGTACTCGGAAGAACTAACGTTTGGATCTTATGGTTCGTTTCCAAAACTAGAGGGGTCACCCTACATCTCCAACACACGAACATCAAAAAGTAAACGAACTTTTATTTTATTAAAGAGTTCAACAAACAAAACGTTCGAGTTACAACACCAAGTTACTACAACAAGGTACCACAAAAACTCAAAGAAGCATAATACAACTTATTTAACGCTTCTTCGGAACGGGGACATTTCGGTTCAGGGACACACGGGGGCGGCACCGCTTAACCTCCGAACTCGTTTCTAGGCCGACGAATCGAGACGCCTCTTCGGCACTGCCTCTAACTGTGGCTCCGACGGAGGCGCCAATAGACAATACAGCCACACCACTTTGAGCATCAGCCAGACTCTGCCTGACGGTAGGTGGACGAGTCGTGAGCTCGTAGAAGGAGATCCCCCTCTCACTTTCTTCGCGAGTACACGTAGTGCTTCGGACGTTAACTCTCACAGGCTGAGGCTTAAGGCGGGCGACCTCTTTCTCGAGTTCAACGATCCTATCCTTCAAAGTATCGTCCTTCACAGATATTTTGAACCGAGGAAGTTTAGCTGAGCCTGCATCACCAGCACTGTCAGTGATGATGCGACAAAGGTTGGTCACTTCGATGCTTTTGTCGACTGTAACCCTCCTCAACTGCTTGACCTTCGCCGTGAGCTCGTCGCGCTCGGCTATCAGCTTTCCCACTACCGAGGTTAACTCATCCTCCTCTGCCGAAAGCTCCTCCTCAGCTATTTCCAAATGGCGAACCTCCGCCAGCAGCTCACTTTTCTCTTTCTCGACATCGAATAACACCCTCCTGAGCAACTCCACCTCGCCTTCGAGACGAGCTTTGCAAGACCGCTTCCGTAGTTCTGCACGAAGGCAGGCTACTTCGGAGTCCGAACTGAGCTCAACAATCTGAAAGACAGAAGCATATCAACACAAAAAAACAAAAGGCAGTGCTCAACACTTGCTGAGTTTCAAAGAAATTTCGAGCCAACACTTAGCCAAATTTCGAAAAGAAAACTCAACACTAGGACAACATTTGAGAAAAGAGTTCGAACAAAATTTTATTCACATCAGAAGAGCGGTGGCCAGTCCGCTATAAGGCAGTACATTAAAAGAAAGAAAAAATTACAAAAGCGAGGGGATCAAGGGTCCACCTGGAGCGGCAGCTCGGACACAGGCACCTCGGTAGATGTCCCCTCGCCCCCCGTTGCCACGGCTTGGGGGTCGTCCACCACGATCTCCGGATCAGCAGGCACCTCGCCGTCCCGCTGCTCGCCCTCCTTCTCTTCTTCCTCCTCTTCTCCCTCCTCCTCTACACCTTCTTCCTCGCCACCGGACCACAACCGGTACCCCACCCTCTCGAAGCCAGGGACTCGAGCCTCGACGTGGTCGAGCGCTCTCGCATAAGACAGCTCCATGTTTTTGGCCATGTGGTTCTTTACCTCGGCTTCGATCTCCTTCCTCGCCTTCTCCACCACCTCGACTTGTTCCGCCTTCACCGCCTCCAAGGCCTTCGCCGCTGCGGCCCTCTCCTCGTCGGCCTTGGCGGCCTTCACAGCGAGCTTCTCCTTCGCTCGCTCCAAGGCCGCCTCGAGGTCGGCGACCCGAGCCTCTAAGGCCTCCGGGCGACGCTGCTCCGCATCGAGCTGCTTCACGGCCCTCGCCCGTTTTGCTCGGTCCTTGTCACTGAGGGCCTTCAACTCCCTCTCTTGCTCGGCAAATTCATAGATGAGGTGGCCGAAGTGGCAAGTGGCCTGCAAAAAGCAGTAGTTAGGACATAGTAAAAACCGAGCTGTGGACTTAGAAAATTTTCAAAAAGAAAGAGTCAAGACTAATCGACATAAGCGACCGAGCGATTTCGAAGGTGTCGTCGCCGGTCGTCCCTGCCTTTAGGGCAGCTCGGTCCTTCGGGGTCGCAAGATGTTTGATCGCCTGCATGCACATCTGCGAATTGCCTAAGAAGCCGTCGTGGTTCTTCACCCGCCAGTCGGGGACGAACAACTTCTTGTGGGCCTCGGTCAAAATCTCCTCGGCCTGAGGAGTTAAAGAAGGGCCCTTGAGCGCCAGCGCCGCCGAGATGGAGAAAGTCTCACTTGTCGAGGCAGACGGGGCAGGGGTAGACGGGTCAGGAAGGACAGCCACCACCGAAGACGGTGCCTGAGGAGCAGGAGTAGGAGTGGCAACGACCGAGGGAGCCTTGGTGGGTTGGCCGGACGTAGGACCCGCGCTCGTCCTCTTCCTTTTCCTACCGTCAGCAACTTTGCTCCGCTCCGTCATCATACCCATAAAGTCCATCTTCAGCACCTCTGTTCAAAGCAACAAAAGAAAAAAAAAGTTAGAAAAACATACAAGGCATTAGAAAAGAATTGCAGTGAGATGTCAGGAGCGTACTCGGGTCGACCGGACTAAGGCCCGACCCGTGTAGCACCTCCTCGGTCATCTCTCTCCAGCTCAACATCGGGAGAGCGATTATCTTGGCTGCCACCTCCTCCTTGGCAGTTGTCAACACCGGGTTGGCCCTTGCAAACTTCGGCACCTCTGCCTTCCACCGAGTCGGGAAGTCTAATGTCGAAGGCTCCTTTATCAGGAAGAACTTCTCCTTCCAATGTTTTATCGAATCCGGATTCTCTATTAACTTAACGCCTCTCTGGGGTGACAAGTAATAGCGAGTCTTGAGCTTGGTCATCCAGTTGATTCGGTATAAGTTTCGAAGGATGACGAGGTCCGGCTCGACTTCGGCAATACGACACTGGAGCAAGAATGCGAGCACATGGCGCCAAGTGTTCGGCATGAACTACACAGGGGCCAGACAGTACCAGTGAAGGACCTTCAACACAAAGGGGTGAAGAGGGAAGCGCAGACTAGCGTTCAAAGAGTCGAAGTCAAAGACGCACGTGTCCGGTGATAAAATGGTGTTTGCTCGCATCCCGGGGTCGGGAAGGATCAGCCTATATTCCGGAGGGATGGCGAACCCCTTCCTAATCCAGAGGAGATCCCGCTCGGATAGCATCAAAGTGAGATCATCCACCTCGGTGACCTCCCTCGGGTCATTCTCCTCATAAGTCGCCGAGCGACCAACGATCGCCTTACTCAGGAGATCACCGTTGTACTGCCTTATCCTGGCATGACCGGACAGCGAGCCAGGCATCCGACCCGACTCGGGGGCTCGTCTCTCAGTCTCCACAATCTCCTTGACTATCGAAGACCGGGCCACTACTCTCTTCTTCTCCTCGGCTGCAGACGACCCTACTACCTCCTTCCCCTTTCTACGGCTCACTACTTCCCTCCTCTCCTCAGCGCTTCGGCCTCCTGAGGACGATGCCTCACTTCCCGAGCTCACTCTTGACATCTCGAATAAATATCTAAGGCAAAGAGGACTAACCTTGATGTGACGTAGCTTTGAAGTGACGTTCACGGTCGGAAATAGTTCGCCGGAAATTGCCTGGCCCACGCAACAGCTAGCACAACCGCCTTGAAGCGCAAATCGCCGCTAGCAGAGCAAATCGAAAGCAAAAGTAAAAACTTGGGAGTAAAAGTGAGAAATGAGCTAAGGGGTGAGGGGGGGTGAGAACTTATAGCCAAGAAAGCGACTGTTGGGCTTTCCAAACGTTTTATGACCCACTAAGGGAAGGCAAAATGACAAAACAGGGAAAGCTGCGACGTTCCAAGGGAAAGGCTCGTCGGTTCGCTTAACACCACCACTCAACGACGCCGAGCCACGAGGCAATCTGACGAGGTGACGAGGTACCAACCTCCACATATGGGGAAAAATACTGTCGAGCCAGTTTGACCGTCAAATTGTCTCAAAATTCGCGTCAAAACATGATGGACGGCTCAGATCACGCCACACCCACAAAACGACAAGATAACGTTTTCTTGTGATCTGAACCTCCAACTTCGAGATACGCGCCATGATGAATGCCTCGGATCTCACCACGTGGTTCGAAGACTCGATCCGAGCTCCTGATTCACCGGAGCGCTCGGACGAGCCACCGAGCCACCATCCTCCCGAGCTGAGGTGACGAGGTACCGACCTCCACATATGGGAAAAAAATACCAACGAACTAGTTTCACAGTCAGATTATCTCAAAATTCGCGTCAAAACATGATGGACGGCTCAGATCACGCCACACCCACAAAATGACAAGATAACATTTTCTCATGATCTGAACCTCCAACTTCGTGATACGTGCCATGATGAACGCCTCGGATCTCATCACATGGTTCGAAGACTCGATCCGAGCTCCTGATTCATCAAAGCGCTCGGTCGAGCCACCGAGCCACCGAGCCACCATCCTCCCGGGCCGAGGTGACGAGTTTGGAATTTTAGAAATCAAAATCATGATGCATAAACTGAGCGACTGGGGGCAAAGGACGAGCTGCCGAGCCACCGGAGTGCTTAGCCGAGCTACCGAACAGCTTAGCTAAGCCACCGAGCGATGGGGGCAGAGGACGAGCTACAGAGTCACCGAGCCGAGGTGACGAAGTACCGACCTTCACTTTTGAAGAAAAATGGAGCCGACCTGCCTCAGCCGTTGGATCTTGTCAAAAAATGTGCTAGAACACGATGGACGGCTCAGATCATGCCACGTCCACAAAACGACAAGATAGCAATTTTTTGGGATTTGCGCCATAATGGACACTCCGAATCGTGCCACATAGCTCGGTAGATCGCTACGCGCCAATCCACTAAGCTACTGAGGATCCGAGCCAAGGTGCTGAGGTGCCGACCCTCGCATACGAAGAAAAAACTTGCCGAGCTACCCAGACCGTCCGATCCTCCAGAAAACCGCGCTCAACTCTGATGGAGGACCCAGATCGTGCCACGATGTAATTCGGTATTAAAAATTAATTTTATTTATTTAAAAAATTGTGAAAAAATGATTAAAAATTTGGAAAAATTAATTAAAATTTCTAGAAAATAATTATAAATTCGGAGAAATATTTTTGAGCCCCTGAGTAAATAATTATTGCCTAGAGTTGTTGATTAAGACCCCCGAACGACGAATCAACACTTTGCAAAATTAAATAAGTGATCCGAAAAATAGATAAAAATTAAGAAAAAATGCCTGAAAACCAGAGGGGCTCAAGAACAACTTAGAGCGTGCAACTAACCTGAAAAATCACCATACTGCCTCATACAAAGAATCGAAACCTTCTATTTAGACTCCGATACAACTCTGCAAGCCATCAAAACAGTAAAACTACTCCTCAAAGGCTGATCAAACTCAGTCTTCGGGAGTGGGGGGCTCGTGATATGGCTAAAAATAGGGTTAAATCGGAACCGTCCAGATCAGGCACGAATCTCAAAGGCTGGGGGCAAAATGGTAATTTTATCTATAAATGGGTCTGAAGTGGGTACTGGGTATTCTCTTGGGGAAACCCAATAGCCCGCGAATGGGCCCATCTCAACTGGGCCCATCTCAACTGGCCCGCGAATGGGCCCATTTCAACCCGCAGCGAACCCGATCCAGCAGGATAGAATTAGGGTTTCTGATTAATCCAAATCAACGGCCCTGATTCGTATCTATCCTTTCACTGGGAATTAGGGATTACATTCCTAATTTGATCCCAAAGGCGGCTATAAATACCTCCCATCCACCACCATTAAGAGGTAATCAATCTTTTGCCAATCAAAGCTGATTCATAATCTTTCTGATTACTGACTTGAGTGTCGGAGGGTGCGTCGCCGGGATCAACCCCGGTGTTTCGCACTTTTTGCAGGTTAACAGCGGGAGATCACGGTCAAACTCCGGCAGAAAGGTTTCAGGTTTGACTATTCAGTGTCCCAAGAATCCACAAATTCTATCTGTTTGCCCACACACCAGATTTAGCGATAACAATAATCATTGAAATACTCCTGAATAAAACCACGAGCAACCAAGCGAGCTTTATATCGTTCAATAGAAAAATCTGGGTTTTAAATTTGTAGAGCCACTTGCAATTGATAGGCCTCTTACCAGGAGGTCAGGGACAGATATCCCAAGTTCGAGCGTCCTATACCTGCAATTCATCTGTCATAGCAGACTGCAATTCTGGGTGAGTAACTGCCTCACGATATGTTTGGTGTTCCGGATAACTTGATGTTATTACTAAAAAGGTTTGGAAAGCAGTGGTGGTAAAATTTGGGTCAAGATATCTGACTGGTGACTGATGTTCTCCTAGTAGGATAGCAAGGAGTTGGATCCATTTGTTGGTGTAGCGGATCCACATCAGGAGTGATAGATAGCTCTTCTGACATGGCTGAGGAGCTCTCTGTACTAGGACTAGGCTGTGTGATTGTTAGGGTTGGCAATCGGGTCGACCGGGCCAGGCCGGGTCGGACCTGTGCGGGTTGAAGAAGAAAGTGGGCGGGTCCGGGTTGAGTCGAGGGTTTAACCGGGTCGGGTTCGAAAGTAAAAAACTTCGACCCGGCCAACCTGCGAACACATTCGGGCAGTATCCGTGTCGAGTTGGGCCGGGTCGCGGGTTGGCCCGGTTAGAATTTAATTTAATTTTTCCTTTTTTTTACAAATTCACTTGAAAAATTGCATATATTATTCATGTCAACTACTATGAATTTTTTACAAGTTTTTTACATTCAAATACAAGTTTTTTTTCCATATCTTTTAACCTTAAAAAATTAATAAATAAAAATTGTACAAGTATAAGATACTAAGAGATTAAGAATTAAACAAAATTGTATATACGTTATTCATTTCAACTTGTATGAAATTTGTACAACAATTTCTATTTTATAATTTTGTTTTTACAACTTGACTTAAAAAAATTTTTACAACTACTATGAATTGTTTACAAGTTTTGTACATTCAAATACAAGTTTTTTGTTTATTAATCTTATTGGACTTTAGGCGAGTTGCTACCATTCAAATACAAGCTTTTCCTTGAGTCCGGTCTTCCGCTTTCATCCAATCTTCAGTACAGACGAGCATCTTCAACATATCAGGCTTCAAGCGATTCCTGAAATCTGTTAGAACTCTGCCACTTGTAGAAAAAGTACTTTCTGAAGTAACTGTGGAGACAGGAAAAGTTAGTAGACCTTTAGTCATATGCGAAAGAATAGGAAAATAATTTTCATGTTCTTTCCACCATTGTAGCACTTCAAACTTAGTACTAGAACTCTCATTATCTTATTGATTATACCAATTTAATTCATTAGGTGCATTAGTCCTAGTTTTTTTTGATTGAATACGGGCAAGCAAATTAAAAGTGGCATCTTCTAATGTACTCTTACCCTTATCTCTAAAAGTAGAAGAACAATAAGTAACTATACTAGTGTACTACTAGATGCAAAAGTTATATCATAATAATCATACAAATTATTCGATGTTTTTTCAAAGCTAGCTAAAAATTTGTTACAATCAATTTCGAAATCATCTCCAAGTAAAGTAAGAAAACATATCAATCAAACTCCTCGTACCCGCTAATTTGATACGAGGATCCATAACAGTAGCAATACAATACAACACAGGAGGAGGATTAAAATACTTCAAAAAAAATTTATAAGAAGGATCAACAATATCATTAATGTATACGTCCGAAATCATTTCTTAAAAAGTTTGCATCATGTAATGATTGAAATAAAAATACTACTAGAAGTAGAATCATAAGATGTAGAAAACTTCACAGTTGCGGTTTTAAAAGATTCTAAAAATTGTAATAAAGATTCGAAAAGATACCATGATTCGGGAGTCATTTGAAATTTTTTCATGTTTTTTGCAAGAGAAAAATCGTTTATAGTGTCTTTGTATTGAGTTACAACATAAAGTAAATCGAAAGTAGAGTTCCATCGGTGTTTAACATGTTTAGAATTTTTTTTAAAATATATTCCCCTAGTTTTACACCATCTTTTAAATTCTTGAAGTATAGGACCACTTAAAGCAATAAAATGTACAAAATTTCTAATTGAAATTATATATGGATCGGCTACTTTCAATGCATCTTGTACACATAAATTTAAAATATGACATGCACATCTAATATGAAATTTTTTTAAATATGGAGGATCTAATTGTGTTTTTAATGTACTAATTGAAGTATTGTTGTTAGATGCATTATCAAAACTAATACTAAAATTTTTATCACGAATATGAAAAATATCACAAACTTCTAAAATACGATGTGCAATAACTAAACCACTATGGAGATTCGGTAAAGCCGCAAGTGAGATGATTCTCTTTTGAATCATCCAATCACTATCTATTCAACAAGTTAAGCCCATCATCGGAATATCGTTACAACCTTTCCAACAATTGGCAGTTAACTATACCCTACAGGTTAAAGAAAATAAAAGTGCAATTAAACCATCTCTCATTTCGTTGTAAAGTTTAGAACAATCGGATTTTAATGTGTTTCTAGGAATTCTTCTAAAATGTGGATTTTGTGCATTTTGGTTGAAAGTCTCTACATTCCTACTCTCGGAATAGAAAAAAGGTAGCTTATCCTTAATAACTAATCGGGCCATTTCCCGACGAATAAGGTCGGGATCATAAGGTTGGCTATCTATTTTTCCGGTCCTATGGTTGATTTTTTGTTGGCCTTGTTGGTCTTGTACTAATTCTTTATGTACACTTAAAATGTGTCATTTAATTGTACCTGTTCCCTCACTTTTTTTCTGTTTGTAACTCTTGTCACAATGTTTACACATCTTATGTCCTACACCCGGATTATTCTCATCGGGGATGTAGTCATAAAATTTGCGCCAATTACTTGTTTCCCCCTAGTTTTTCTATTACTAGTGGATTCGGTTTGTTGTGTTTTTGTGTCAACATCATGCATTTCTTCTTCTATTTCGTGTGTAGGGATATCGTGAGTTTCTACCATAAGATTATGTGTAAATTTAGGTTCAATTTGTGGGACTATTGGAGGCCGACATGAAGTACCAGTGGAATCTTGTCCAATTTGGCTACGGTCACTACCTCGTAATCTAGACATGGTAATAGTAAATAGTGTATGTGATAAAAAAACGAGTTCTAGTGTTTTACTAGTGTATGTGAAATAATAAAAAAATAATGTTGGAGGTATATGTTAAAATATAAAATCTAAAAAACAATAGGAGGGTTGAGAGAGAGAAAAACAAAAAACCAACAAACAAATATACTACAGAAAATTAGAACTACAAAAAAAAATTAAGACAATAGGAGGGTTGTGAAATTTTGATATTGTACTTCCCGGATAATCGGTATATATAGGAATGAGAGAGAAAATAAAAGTAGAAGTAGAAGTCCGGTCAATCCGGTAGTCGTTGAAAGAGAGAAAAATAGAACTTCTTTGTTAGAGGAGAAGTTGTAGTAGACAAATTAAGAGTTGAATTTGATACGAACGGAATTTTGCACTTCTTTGTTGCTTGCTTCTTTGTTGAAAAAATTTGATTGTACTGAGATTGAATTGAGTAGTAGTAGTAGAGAGAGTAAGAAAATTAGGTGTGAAATTTTTAGTAGGAATTAAGGGGTATTTATAGGGGATAGAATAAATTATTAAAAAAAACGCTAACAGAGCCGTTGGCTACTTTGTTACCATTCTACTTGCGCCGGTCGACCCATTTGACCCGTTCGGGTCTAACGGTCAAAACCTGCGGGTCAACTCGCAGGTTGACGGGCGGGTTGGAATGTTTTAACGGGTCTAGCGGTCCGGTTCGAGCGGGTTATGTTCGGTGTTTAGGAAACCCAGGTCGACCCGATTGGACCCGCGAGTTCGACCCGGACCCGAACCGCTCAATAGCTGTCCGGGTGAGAGCGAGCGGGTCACGAGCGGGTTACATGTCAACCCGGCACGTTTTCCATTCCTAGTGATTGTCTCAGATGGAGAGAAGATTGTATGAGCATCGGGCGAGGAAAATTTTGGTGGAATCTTAATAATGTCTGGAAACTCAACATCGGTTGGACTAGGAAGTGGCAATGGAACATATGGAGAGGGAAGAGCATTGTAAGAAAGGTGTTCAAAAAAGGTTACATATGGGGAAATGCGTAGACGGTGAGCACTATGGCCATAGCAACGATAGCCTTTTTGTTCAATACTATATCCTAAGAAAACACTCGTGGCTGACCGAGGAGAGTTTGATACGCTCTAGTGCATGAGTAAGGACAAAACATGTACAACCAAATATTCGTGTATTAGTATAATTAGGAGAAGTATTACACAGCTTTTGATAGGGAATGAGACCATGAAGAATGGAAAAAGGTATCCAACTAAGAATGTAGATACTAGTGAGAACCACCTCAACCCAAAATTGGATAGGAACACAGGCAGAAAGAATCAGAGATCTAGTGGTTTCAAGAACGTGTTGATGACGTCTCTCAGCAACATTGTTTTATAGATGTGCATGAGGGCAAAATAGATGAGTACCTTGGGAGGCAAGAAAATTTCGGAATCGATGGGAAGTGTAATGGTTATAGACGTCAAATTCTTGTTTGAGGAAAGAGATCTAAGGTAAAACGAGAAAAAAACATTAATGAAAATCAAATAATATCTATTTCCACCACAAAATAAATGAGTTCAAAATATCAGAATGAATAAGTTCAAATGAAGAAGATGAAATATGCTCACTAGAAGCAAAATGAGAGGCTGTCTGTTTTGCCAATTTGCTGCCAACATATGGTGATAAAGAGTTAGTAGAGAAATCTCCTAAACAACCACTATTAGAAAGGATGCATAAATGAGGTAAAGATAGATGACCTAGACGCGATGTCAAACATCACAAGGAGAAGGTGGAATAGTGACAAGACACATAATAACAGTGGTAGGTATTGGTAGAGAGAGTTTATGCATGTAATAAATACCGCATTTTCTATGCCCGATCCCAACCTGTATCCCCGTATGTGGATCCTGCATAACACAATAGGAATCAAAGATAAATGTGTAATTCATATCAGCCAACTGAGATACAGAAAATATATTCAGGAGAACATTAGGAACATGATGGACATGAGGGACAGAAAAATGGGGAGTGTCAAGGAGATGACCAATAGAAATCAAGGGCAAGGGTGTACCATCACTAGTACGAATGATAGAGGTGGGTGGTAGTGGTTTGGTATGAATGAGGTGTGTGGCAGTAGATGTCAAGTGATTAGTAGCATCAGAATCTAATATCCATGAGGTAGAGACACCTGAATGAGCAGCAAATGTAGATGAACTAGATGAAGAAGAAATACCCATCAACTGCAGTGAATGTAGAAACTCTTGTAATTGATAAAGATCCAATGGTGGACTAGAATAAATTCTTGTTGGAGAAGTTGTTTTGGCAATGGATGTCTGTTGTGGAATAACAAGACATTGTTAAAAGCGATGTAAAGCACAACAATGTGTAGTTGTATGACCCCACTTTTGATGGTGCTCACACCATGCCGGAGAGCCTCGAGTATGAGACTATTGTCTAGAGTGACACTATTGTTGAGATGAAGTCATGGTGTTCACAATGTACATTAGAGAAAATTAACGGTCATAACAGGGGGATGACCAATCTTTTCTGATATAAAACATATTGGTGCTTATCTTCAAAAGGAATTTGGTCAAACCAGGGGATGACGAAACGTTTCCAAAACAAAAGGGAACTAATTGAATAGTGCTATCATTCTTTATAATACTAATAATAATATTCCACCTTTTCCCTAAAAAAATACTAATAATAATAATAAGGCAAAATTTAAAAAAAGTACACAAAGTTTTGGGCCAATTTTAAAAAAGTACACAAAAGTTTTTTTTAATTTAAAAAGGACACAATGTTTAAATAAGGCCCAGTTGGTTAGTTAGGGTTAGGGTTAGTTCGGAGGGTTTATTTAAACATATGATTAGTTAAGTAATGTTTTTTAAACACAAATAAAAGATGAATGTGGTTTTTTTTTAAACACAAATGAAAGATGAAAGTGGTTTTTTTAAACCCTACCCTAACCCAACCCTAACCCTAACCCTAACAACCCCAGTGTACCTTATTTAAACATTGTGTCCTTTTTTTAATAAAAAAAAATTTTTGTGTACTTTTTTTAAATTGGCCCAAAACTTTGTGTACTTTTTTTAAATTTTGCCTAATAAAAATAATAATCCTCCGAACTAATTCTCTATCTTTGTTCTGCTGTTCTCGAGATCAATCCAAATAATTAATGTGGAGTTAAAGGGAAAGAGAACTAACATGCTCAAACCTATATCATATATTGTCGGATGCACGTGTCACTATCGAGATCGGATCAAATAGGTTGCATCGCGTAGGTGGAGATCGGGGTTGCCTAGATCAGGATTACAGGCAAGATCAAGGTCGTGTGCATGTGATCGAGGGGATGATGATCGGGATGATGATTCTCAATGGGTAGGTGAGAGAAGTCAATTGTAGATGACGGTGATGATGATCGAGAAAACGAGCTAGAGTCGGAGCTGATTGACGACGTGAAGAAAGTCAGTGACGATGGTCAAGAAAAAGAGCCGGAGCAGATCGACGTCTTGAAGTTTGGAGCAAATTGTGAAGTTTAGAATTGAAATTGAGGGTTTCTTTAAAATTAGAATTGGGAATTTGCTTAGGGCAAAAAATTAATTTAGTTGTGGTATCATGTCAGATTCAGAGATATAAGGAACATAATAATGTGATTGTTATTGAGGAATTCATCCAAGTATATATACAAGTACAAAGGGAATAAGCAAAAGTTCTGCCCAATGTGGGACTGTTTTAAAGCAATACTAAAACAATATGCAACCAAATATAGACGTGTATTATACGTACTAATCGTTATGACTAATTGCAACCATAATATTGATTATCTGAGAATAACTGAAATTAATCCAAAGCTTCCCAACTCCAAGAATAAAATTAGAGGAAGATATGAAAACAATCAGTTAAGTTCATGGTTACTAGAGACATTGCTGTTTTACCATAATCATTTTCTGCATTTTAGTTGATCAAGGAACTGAAACAACCCATTGGTAGAATAGTGGAGAATAGGGTTACCGTTGGAGAAGCTATGGTGAAGTTTTTTTTTTTTTTTAATGCTTCTTTTCTTAACGATTATCCCAATTTGCCTCGTTTAATTTACAAGTAGAAGGATTGAAATTCTTTCTATTATACATATTCTAACAACATAAAACACATAATGGACATTTCCTTCACCTAAATTGATGGTAAAGTAATTTTGAGCTGATAAACTTTTCTCCTACTTTCTGATACTCTCTTCGTTTCAAAATATAAGTCATTCTAGTCTTTTTTTTTTTTTTTTTAGTTTCATAATATAATTCACTTTAGGTTTTCAATGAAATGTCTTGTTATCCTTAAATGTCCATGAATTAATTTTTTATGAGATTTTCAATTTTACCCTTGTTTTTTTTGCAAAAGATGTAATACTCCCTTGCTTTCAAAATATAAGTCACTTTAGGCTTTCGAGGCAAATATCTTGTTATTCTTAAATCTCCATCAAATACTTTTTATGAGATTTTCAATTTTTACCCTTATATATTTAATAAAATGGGTAATACTAAAATTATGTAGGAGGGTAAATTGGACATTTTACAATTGATAGTTCATTTAAGATCTTCAAGAACCAAGAATGTTAGTACAATTTTTTGTCAATTCTAGGTTTTTTTCTTAATATGCATGTATAAACTTAGAATGACTTATATTTTGAAACGGAGGGTGTAAAAAATTATAGAGGAGGGCCAATAGGACTTGTACAATTGATGACTCATCTATGAGCTTCAAAAACTAAGAATATGATGTATTTTTATTCATTTCTAGATTATTTCTTAATAGTATGTAGAAATCTATAATGACTTATATTTTGAAACGGAAGAAGTACCAAAGTCAGGAGAAGCACTAAACTACTAGTTATAAGCTCTCGATTACTCTTCTGATTTCCCCTCTTTCTCACTCTTTTGATTGATCTTTGAATCCTATCATGGTCATTTCATTAAGTGTTCTTTTTTTTTTAATAATAATGGGATACACCATAGTTGTCCCTTTATCCACCCATCCCAACCCTTTTACCATCTGAGTACTTAGAGCATATGTAGTCGTCTGCTAAATTTTTAAAATTTGCAAAATTTGGCCCTAAATGGCCTACGGTCATTGGCCAAATACCCAAATTTTGGATTTGAGATTAACAATAGTCTGATATATTTGGGAAGAGAAATAGGAATTACCAAATTATAGCTCATGAAACATGAAAGTTCGTCCATTCCAATTTTTCCCACTAAATTTTATCGGATGAGAGATGAAATCTCGACCAAAATTTAAAAATAAATAAATAAATAAAACAGACGGGAATTCATCTCCCATATGTGACTTTATTTAAATAAGATAAATTAATGTCAGGCGGGATTTGATCTCCCATCCGTGATTTAAAAAAAAAATTAGGATCAGACGAGAGATCATGTGGTGTCCGAGAGGTGAATGAGTTTATTAATACTATAATTAGGATTTAATTAAGATTTAATTAAGATTTAATTAATTTTCTAAATCTCCAATAGTGTCGAAAGTTATGGTCCATATTTCTCGGACGAGATTTGATCCACTGTCCGAGACCAGATAAAATTTGTATAAAAAAAAGTTAAACGGGACGAAAATTGATATATCGTCCGTTTTATTTAAAAAAACAGATTTATGCAAAAGGAGACTCCTGCAATAACCCCAAATTCCTAAATCTAAATGCCAAATACCCAAATTTTGAGTTGGGACAACTACAGATGCTCTTAGTGCTTACTAATTCGACAAAGTGTTTACTCATGGGTGAATCGGTCCATCTTATTATCCAATTTGAATTCAAAGACTTAATTGCTGTGGAAATAGTTTGTTAATCAATCTGCAGTCTCATCATCCAGTTCGAATTCAGGAACCAACTTGCAGTGGACTAATCTGAAATTTACAGGTTGTCAGTATTTTTAACATGTATTGATGAAATTTTTACTAAACTATAGTACTTGAATCTTTTTTTTTTGATGAAACGGATAGAGTCCTAGGACTCCAGCCATGCATTAATAAACAATATAATTACAGTAGAGGGGTTTTACAAGCTGTAAAACAAAACGACAAAACAAGGACAATAAATACATACACAAATGAAGAGGCGACACAGATCCCAGAAAACAGAACATTACAGCACTCAAACTCATACGAAAAAACAACAACAATCGCCGATGGATGCTCACAACCAAGTACTAGGACACTTGGGAACTCTGGAAGCCGAACCGCGAGAGAGGAAAAGTGACGCCTGGGGGAAGCAGTTCCACTGCGCGGACTACCAAAAGTTGCGGTAACGGAGAAGAGGAGCTGACTCAAGAGATGTGGCCAAGCCCCGAGCAATAAAAGAGCGCCTAGGGGTAAAACACCCCTACCGCAAACACCATCGACCGAATGCTGGTCGGACAAGACTGAACACCAACAGCCAATCGCCGAACAAGGCAAAACCAAGCTACGATCAGGTGAAAACACTCAGAAGCTAGCTCAATAGAGAAGCACAACAGCCAGCCAATAATCACAGCGCAACAGCCAGCGCATAAGGAACATGCATACAACCAGATAATGAACACATCAAACAGATAATAATCACAGCCAACAGGGAGCGCTAGCTAAACTCCAACTTAACTCAATGACAAAGAAAAGAAAGAAACGTAGAACAGTCAGTCGATACTAAGGGCTGACCAAAAAGAACACCACAGCAAACTTAAAGCTTCAATAATACAGTTACAATCCCAACGAAACACCCAAACATCATAACAGAAACCAAAATAAAGTAGTAGCAAGGGAATACATCAGGATAGTAGAACTGGAGGATAAACAAGCTAGAAAAAGCAACAACATCTAAGCACAAAACAGAAGAGGAGATCGATATCTGGACCAAATAGAACATCTCATGACGCATGCCGAAATCTGAACACCTGAGCTAGAAAGCCACAGCGCGAGAACGAGCATCGTAAGATAGTCCCAAACGAGAGCAGGTTTCCACACGAAACCGAACAAAAGATACTCCTGACCAAACAGAGAATGAACGTGTAGCCAAAAGTATTATAGCCAAAAGTATTATAAGGGTAGGATCGCCTACCCTTTAATCCTGCAAACAGTATGACCAAGGAAATTAGATAAGCCACAGAACCAAGCTCAATAAAAAAGAGGAATAATGATAAATAAAAACATAGAAGTGACTCGAGTAAAATACAGATGCTGTCGAGACCTATGAAGAACACAAAAAGGGGGTTGTGAACTTTAAATAGCGTTGAGGTTAATGAGACAACGACATGCGTTATCAAGCCTGTCAAACCTCATGGCTGCTTGAGCCTCCGTTTTTAATGAAGAAGACCAAAACTTGAATAAATATAAAAATTCGTTAGATATTGAACGAGGTGAATTAGCAATATGACGGAAAATTCTATGATTTCTTTCCTTCCATATCAACCATAATAAAATTTGGAAAGAGAGGATCCACGATTTATGGAAAGTGATATTAGGAGGACGTTTCGTCCAACAGTCAACCAAACTAACCGGAGTATTGGACACTTCCCACGCCAGGACAACAATTTTCCAGAGCGAAATCGCGAAAACGCATTCGATGAATAGGTGATTAACCTCTTCCGACACAGAGTTGCAAAGGGGACATAATTGACCCCAAGCTTGGTTCCTCTTGTTAAGTGATGAACACAATATTATTCACTTTCTAGAGCAATAATCTTGTTATAACTAGACATTTAAAAACTCTATATGTGGTATTTAACTCCTATTTCTTTTTTCCATAGAAAACAGCTAATAACAGAAAAACGAAGCAGATTTAGGACTTCAAGGATAATACACAGCAAACTGCAGAGGATCAGTCGACTGGTTCCCCAACACAGGCGACTGGACAAGAGAAGCTGATTTTCCACAACTCTCGACACAGTCGACTCACTCCCAAAAGACAGTCGACTGGTCTGAACAATTATGAAATCTTCAGGAGTCTCGACTCAGTCGACTGGTTCGAAGATAAGTCGACTGGTCTGCGGCGGAGTAAACAGATAAGATATTCGAAGATTCACCCAAATCTAATTTCAAATCTATTTAAATCCAGATCTTATGCAACGAATCAAATCTAGAGACTGGAAATTGGCAAAAGCACGTGGTGAACAGATAAGGAAGGAAAGAAGAAAAGAGAAAGACATAAATCATCAAATCAAGAAGATTTTTCCCTTAAAAAGGGGAAACCCTAATTCTCAGCGGTACTCTATAAATATCAGAAAAGATCATCTGTAGCGGGGGATCATCTATCTCTTGGAAGCAACTAAATCACCAAGTTCCTGAACAAGCAACCAGTGCTTCATTCCATCATCGTCGAAGAAAGGGAAGAGGAGAACCAGTACTCGAAGGCAGTCGACTGTGTGACAGCCAGTTGACTCTATTGCCGGAATCCATTAGTTTATTTCTTCTCTCTTTATTCTGTGATGTTGAACATGTATTTGAACTTGTTAAGCAATAAAAGTATTATTATGTGGAACTAATTTCATAGTTGGGTAGATCAAAGCCGTAGTTATGTAGTGCTATGTTCTTTTGAATCCTTCTATTTTACTTATTGATTGAATCTAATTGAATTGATATAGATTGATAACAGTCAAACTTGTTCAGGAGTTATAAGTACAGTCGACTGTAGGTGAGAGCCAGTCGACTGCCATACAGAATCTGATATTATCAAGTTTGTGAGTTAGAAATCTGAATCTGTTATATGAGCATATTGAGACGATCCGTATCTCGTGCTCGTAACTTGTAACAAGGGAATCTTTAGGATTCTTGGTTCAATCAACTTAAAGGATCTAGATCTGATACCAATTTCTAGAACTTTAAGTGTTTGTTCGTTTCCACTGTGCTTATGCTTTTGTTAAGTATAACTTAGTAGATACCATGCTAAAATACTTAGGGGAAGAAACGAATTAGAGTAGATACCATGCCTAATTCTTGGCTCAGGGAAACAATACTTTAAGGAGTAGATACCATGCCCTTGAAGTGAACAAACATGAGTAATTAGAAGTAAATTCAGAAGGCAACTTAGCATTACTAACTATTGGTGGAGATCAACAACCCAACTATTCAAGAGATATTTGTGATTCAACACCTCTCATCTTAGTTTTAATCTTTTAGTTCTTTTAGAATATTATAACAACTCTTATTCATTTTTATTATTAGTTTTATTGATTAGTAAGTTAAAGTCTACAATCTCTGTGGGATCGACCCTTGCTATTACTACGATTCTATAAACGATTCGTGCACTTGCGAGGTTTTATAATTTGTGTCTAGTTAGTCTATTTATTTAGGTAGCTAGATTAACACAACATTAAGGATCTCAACGGTAAGGAGTTTATTGTTGAGAGCTAACCAGACCATAATTTTCACCTTCAGAGGGGCACAAGACTTCCAAACAAGATCGTAGAAAGGAGAACGAATCCCTCTAAAGTTAAGAAAAAGGTAGAATGAGCGGACTGAAAAGTTCTTAGATATATTCCAGCGCCAGAAGAATTCTTCTTTGTCGTACCAAAGCGCACTGTTAAGCTCCTCAAGTAAATTATCAAGCCTAGAGAGTAAAAGGGGTGAAGGAAAAGAAGAAAAGGGAATCGACCATTCCCTTTGACCGTCATGAATGCTAAGGACATCAGAAACCAAGGCCGAAGGGTTAGAGGCTAGACGGAATAACTCAGGATAAGCGGTCGCTAGAGAGGAGTTACCGATCCAGATATCAGACCAGAATCTGGTCATGGATCCAACCGCACATCCGTGGCTAAGACCACAACGGAAAGCAGCAGCTGCTTTCCATATACCTTTCCAGAAAGGTGACGCTAGCCTATGGGGGTTAACAGGGAAACTCCACCAGTCATTGGCCACGAAGAACTTGGCTTTGATACACCTGATCCAGGGGAGATCATCCAACTGGAGGAACCTCCAAAGCCATTTCCCAAGTAAAGCGAGATTTTGATGCCTGGGGTCTAAGACCCCTAAACCTCCAGCTAATTTCGTGGAATAGATGAGTTTCCAGTTACAGAGATGCGATCCGGGATTGTAGCTAGATGATCCAGACCAGAGAAAATTACTTCTGATCTGATCGATCCTTTTGATCACCCAGGAAGGAATGAAGTAGAAAGACATCATGTATAGGGGGATAGAAGAAAGAACTGAATTAAGCAAAATTAATCTGCCTCCACGGGATAATAATCTCCCGGACCAAACTGACAGTCTGGATTCAACCTTGTCAATCATCGGAGCCCAATCCGATCTATAGAGTTTACCCCACCTCAGGGGGATCTCTAAATAAGTAATAGGAAAGGAAGCTACTGGGCAGTTAAAAAAAGCCGAAATCTCATCCTGTCGGTTAGGCGACCCTCCTAGCCAAACGACAGATGATTTCTGAAAGTTAATAGTAAGACCCGAGGCTAGTTCAAAGCAGTAGAGAAGCAATTTCAGATTTCTGAGGGTATGAGGGTTGGGTTTGGCCAGAATGATGGTGTCATCGGCGTACTGAAGGTTCAGAACGCCGTTGAACGACCGGGACACCCCCAACCCGTCGATGACCCTGGCATCCCAAGCATTCCGAAGGAGTTTACTGAAAACATCCGCGACAAGAGAGAAAAGCAGAGAGGAAAGCGGGTCACCTTGTCTGAGACCGCATTTGATTTTAAATTTATGACCCTCCGATCCATTAATGAAAATGGAGGAGGTACCCGCAAATAAGCTGGATTTAATCCAAGCAATCCACTTGGGACCAAATCCTCTATTGATTAAAATATCAAAGAGGAAATCCCAACAGACGTTGTCATAAGCTTTTTGAAAATCGAGTTTGAGAAGGATACCCTCCGATTTGGAACTATGACAGTGGGAGATGATTTCTTGGGCCGAGGCCACACTATCGAGAATAAAACGGTCTTTAATGAAACCCGATTGGGCCGGATCGATTAGAGGGGAGATCACTTCTCCAAGTCTAGTCGATAGGACCTTCATGATAATTTTGAATGTGGAATTGATAAGGCTAATCGGCCTAAAATTCGCTACGGAATTAGCTCCACAAATTTTCGGGATGAGAACAATATGCGCATAGTTAATGCGGTCAAACGAGAAGGAACCACTATGAAGATCAGCGAACATCCGGAACAGGTCCTCCTTCAACCAATTCCAGAATTTTTGAAAAAAGAACGCGGGGAAACCATCAGGACCCGGCGCGGCGTCGCTTTTTAAGCTAAAAACAGCCGATTTGATCTCTTCCATAGAAAAGGGGGCTTCTAGAGAAGAAAGATTGTCGGCGGCCTCACCGTACAATTGATACCAATCCAGGCTCAGAGTCCTTTGTTTATGAGAACCTAGGAGATTTTTATAGAAGAGGAGGAAGGCGTGGTGAATATCATCAATAGAGGAAATTTCATTCCCCTCATGAACTAAAGATGAGATGTGATTACATCTTTGTCTGTGGGATGCAAAGTTATGAAAAAAAGCCGTGTTATAATCTCCTTCCTTGAGCCAGCAAAATTTGGCTCTTTGAGCCCATTTCACATGGTCTTGCTGCAGAATATCCGCGAAATCTCGCTTGCAAGACTGACGCTCAATGAAAAGTTCACCCGAGATCGGGCCCTGCTCCTCCAATTTATCAATAGATTTAATTGTGGAGAGGTAATACTTTTTAAGAAAATTTGTGTTAAATTGCCTTTCATTGCGCCAAATCTTGCAACCGAACTTAATCGCGTGGAGTTTAAGAAGAATGGAACCTAAACCGGAAGAACCTGAAATTGCAGAAAGGCATTCAGTAACGAGGTTAACGAAAATTTGGTCTTGTAACCAAAATTTTTCGAATCTGAATTGATGATGGCGAGGGAATTGGAAATCAGAATGAAACGCAATAGGCACATGGTCAGAGGACGGGTTGGGTAGAGCAAAAGCAAAAGAGTTGTGAAAACGGTCTATCCAAACATTGGAAACCAAGAAACGGTCGAGCTTCGCCATCGAGGGGAGATGACGGAGGTTCGACCAAGTAAAGGATCTACCCGATAAAGGAATATCGGTAAGTTGTAAATAGCGGATGCACTCGTTGAAACTATGGTTGCCAAGTGAGGCTTGGTTAGATCTTTCGGAGGCAAATCTCGTGACATTAAAATCGCCACAGAAAATACATAACCCGAGAGAGAGGGGGAGAAGGGATTGGAATTTGTTCCAGAATAAAGGTCGTCCATCAGAAGAGGACGGACCGTACACTGAAATAACCGTGAGGTTGGTGTTTAGAGGTAACCAAAAAAATTGAACAATGAGAAAGAAATTGAGACGCTTAATCGAAACTGAAGAGAAGATGGACTCCTTGTAACCAAAGAGTATACCTCCTCTTGATCCTATAGCATCAAGGGAAATCCATCTAGAGATGATGGATCCACCGATCGATCTAAGAATCGAGGGAGAGGGGGATTCGAGTTTAGATTCTTGGATGGATATGATATCGCAGTGAGAGGAGGAAATCATGTGGAAAATCGATCTTTGTTTATCTGGGCAATTAAGCCCCCTAATGTTCCATGATAATGTAATCATTAAACACCTTGGAACTCCATAACTCTAGAACGATCTTTATTTCTAATGGCGAAAGTCACTGCGGAGGGGGAAGAAGCGGGAATAAAGCCTAATTTCGAAGATAAAGCCATGAGCTCACTATCTGAACAAAGATCAAAATGAAGATGATAAATAGAACCTAGAGGTGATGAGTTGGAGTCGGACATGGAGGAGAAAAGGCCAGAACCTGTCGAAAGGGATGGGGGGCTAGAAACAGCTGTAGATAGCAAAGCCCGCCCAGAAGATCTAGCTCGTAAACGAGCACTAGATCTGATCAATCGAGGGCTGGAATAGGCAACCATCGATGATGATACACTGTTAAGAGCAGAGATCGGCTCAATGGTTGGCGGGGGTATGACAGTCGGAACTGTCAAATACGAAACACCATTAGAACTAGACCCCGGCGAAGAGGATTTATTAGAAAAATGGTCTGGCACCTGTTCAGAGAGAGGGAACAAACTAGAATAGAAATAAGCACTGAATTTGGGAAAAAACGCACTTAAAGACAAATGCATCGCCATCTTAATGTCTGAAGACAGAGAACAAAAATCTTCCGAAACTAGAATAAACGAGAGGGATAGGCGCGGATGGAGAGGCACCCGGCCGAAAGCAAAACTAGAAGATAATAATCTCAAAGCCATAACTAGTAAATTGAAAGAATCAAATAAAGAATAAGCAACATAAAAATCGTAAGAACTAACCTTGGATTTGGCAAGGTCCCGCTTCCGGTCTTCTTCTTCGTCCTCCAATAAATTGTCAAGCTCAGTCCAACCAGGAGCTGAAGAAGCTTTATCACTTTTGGTCTTAATAAGGGGTAAAGCAGGGTTAGCTGACGTAATAGAAGATAAGTGCGCTTGTTTTTGAAAGATTTGCCAATCGAATTCGAAATGTGGATTGACTTCCCACTTGGGCCATTGAGAATCAGAAATTGAACGCTTGGTGATCGAAGGATCAAGTTCAGCAGATAGTTGAACGGATGGAGTAGGAGGCTTAACATCACGAGAATCAGCTGGAGCGGCAGAAGCCGGTGGGGGAACGTACGGAGGGAATGATGGTTTGGACGCTGCTTTGTACGATTGACTCGACGGGATGTTCGGATTGATCCAAACAAGATTAGGAGGTTTGGCAGGAGACAGCTTCACCTTACTGGAGGGAATAGGAGATTTGTTAGGCACGTGAAATTTTTTCTTAGCAGGTGCTTTCGAAGGAGCCTTCCACTGGGATTTGGAAGAAGATACAGCACCGGGGTGGAAAGTTGAAGGGGCGGGAGATACCGATGTAGAAGTAAGCACGGGAGGACAAGAAAAACCCTGAGAGGTACCCCCAGAGGAAGAGGAAGAGTGGAACTGAACAGTCACAGGAAATGAGACATTTCCATCCTTTAGAACAAAAGCCTCTAGGCGCTCTTGATGCTCAGGAATATCGAAACACGCTTCCACTTGCATACAACCAGAGGCCAATTTGGAAGCCGAAGAAACACTGGTAATGGTACCCACACATTTAACCAAGTCCCCCATCCTGACCAAAGAGTCGCAAAATGGGGGCAGACCCAGCAAAGTGACCATGGTAGAAATAATTTTGGGGCTTGACTTAGGAGGAGTTGCTTGAACCCATTTCCGAATGGAGAGCGTGATAGAGCCTATAGCTAGAGAAGAGTTCTCAATGAGATCTTGAAGCAGCTTAGGAGATGGACAGCGGATCACGACATCTCCGTTAGAACAAGTGCAAAGGAACCAGTCCCATTCTTTCACATTACACGAAATACACATAAAGGAGTTAAGAGTGAATATCGGAATGGAACCTCCGTTGAAAGAAATAGCACCATACGTATCAAAATATTTCAAACGATCCGATAGATCCGCATTGGGAACGAATACTTGTAAGACAGAGGGCTTGGCGGGGATGGATGGAGAATCCTTAGAAATGGCGGGGCGAACAATCTTATCTTCTATGTGGTCGCTCAGTGGAGGGGTAGGGAGCAGCGGAGATTTGGGAGAGTTTTTTTTTATCCTAGGAGCGAGAGAGGGATCCGAGGTAAACTTACGTTGTAAAGTTGGAAAATCAATCGCAGCAAGAACTTGATCTGAGATAGGAATACCGATCGACATCCCCAGCATTCTTTGAAGAGAAAAGCATTTGGGACGAGAGTGTCCGTCTTTAAGGCAAAAGAGACACTTCATGGAGGCTGAACAGTGTTTTTTAATGTGGCCGGGTTGAAGGCAATGGAAACATATGATAGGAGAACGATGTGACTGATGATGAGGGAAGAGGTGAGGGGAAGAGTACTTAGGCGAGAATTGGCGGGAGGAAGAGTGAAGGAAACTTCTAGGAAGTTTCAAGGGGTCGGGACGTGAATGGACAAGCGAAGGCAGCCCACCAGCGGTGGGCTGCTGAAGCTTCATAAGTTTAACCGATTTTTTTTTAACCACTTGAACCCAGGATTGATCCATGGGCCGAAAGAGCGATACAGCTAACAAAGCCCAGAGAAAAAAACGAAAGAACGAAACAGTTAACAAAGCCCAGAGAGAAACGTGGGGAAGAAAGGACCCTTTTTTTTTTCTTTTTTTTTTTTAATTTTAATGGGGGCAATGGCGTCGCTCAGCAACGCCTCTGAAACGAGGAGAAGAAGATACCTCAGTTCACAAACCAATTAAGAAGCCCTTAGAGAGAAAGGGAGGAAGATAGATCCAGTAGAGGAGCGAAAGGATCGGAGAGGAAATCCTGAACTACACCAGGCTCCACCCAGATCACTTAGAGCGGAAAAAAAGTCGAGACAGTAGAATGGGGGAGAGAAAGAGATACAGAATGCTCAGAGGGCTCACCGATGAGCCTACCCAAGAGATAGATAGAAGGGGAAGAAGCTAATCGAAAGAACGGCGAAGACAATACGCCAACCACAGACTAGCACAGCCAACAAACACACGACGAAAGCACCACCAACAAAAGACAGCCCTAAAATTGAAATACAACGATAAATAAAAAGGACTTACAGTGATAACCCTCAGGGCGAACCTACCGCTGGCGACGACTCACCGGAAAAAAGGACCGCAGCACCAGAGAAAACTCGAACGCGACAACTTCAGAAAAGCTCCGTCGGAAGAGCAGGGAAGATCTGGAGCCGCTAGAAGGGCCCCATCCGGTGAAAGAGAGAGAGGAGAAGAAGGCACCACCACTGAACGTTGAGTACTCCGGAGGGAGGAAGAGCGCCGGAAGGGAGGGACGAGAAACAAAAAGCACCAGGAACAGGCGCAAGACGAAAAGGGTCTCGAGATGGGGAAGAGGAGATCAAGATTAGTGAAAGGGATTGAGGACAAAGAGGCTCCAAATGGCCGGATCTGAGAAGAATAGGGGGAGAGGAGAGGAGCAGAGTCGCCAGAGAGAGTGAAAACCTCAATAATTAACGTATAGTACTTGAATCTTGTTTTGTTTTTTTCAGGGTGCTAGAATAAATTCCCTTTAAAAAAAAATTTCGAGAATGAACTTTTTATTGTAATTTCTGTGAATTAAGTACATATCAAACTGAGGTTGTCTACTTTTCTTCTCATTAAGCAATGAAAAAAACATTATCTTCAAGTAGCTTTGAGGGCAAGGTGAGATGAATGTAAAGACCTTGCTTATTATGAGAGCCAGACAGCATTTATGAAATAGAAAGAAAAGGCAGAACACTGATGTCATTCATTTCGGAGGTTAGCACACAAATGTAAATCTGTAATTACGAGTTTCATGGGCCTTTTGATGTTTACAAGCAGTTTATGATCTTGGATTTTGATGATAATTAAATTCATGGATGAAATTGGCCTTGGTTGACATGGTGTTCCCTGCTGCAAATTGTTAAATATATTAATTAATGTAAATGCGTACGTTCAACTAGAAATTTTGCAAGGAAACCATCCCAGTAAACTGAAACAATAGTACTAGTTTATAAGAACAGCGAACACACAGTTCATGGCATCGATAAGATTACATATATAAGATTTTTTTCAAGACGTAGCAGCAACATTCATAACAGCGATAATAGAGAATACCTGGGGCTAAAAATACCAGTAGAGAATATTATCTGGAACTGTATAATTCCTTTCGACTCCATTCTTGCGCAAGCTATCTGCAACAAACTAAGTGCCAAAAGTCCAAAAGTTTCGAAAACCCCGGTCAGCAAAACAAGTAGTATTTAGTAGGATTTTACAACACAACCACTGCAGTTGCCGTCTTCTTACGCATGAAGACATCAGTAAGAACCGTCTTCGACTGCAGAGAAGCCTTCAGCAGCTCCAAGCCCTAATCACAATTTAAAATTCCAAATAAACAAACTAAACTAATTAAACTAAACATAAACAATAACCTATTCAAATAGAATCAGTTCCAGCACTAATTATATTGAACCTCTTCCATTCCCAGAGTAACGGTGCGCTCTTCAAGTGATCCCACATCCTTGACATTCAACTTGTTGAGAAGCGCAATACTCGATATACTCGACATGGGCATCACACTCAGATCATCCATCACAGTATACGTCACCACTCCCTTCACGAACCCAACACCTGCTTCAGCTTTAGTCACTAGTTGAGGATTGAGGTCGAGCAACTGCATCTCTGTGCTCATTTGACAATCGCAAGTAGGGCAAGCTACATTCTTGGTTTCAGTATAATAGTTACTGACGCAAATTTTTCTGGGAGTGGGAGCAGCACGATAAGAGTGAGCAGCAACAGGACCAAAAAGGGAAGAGGAACCTGTACCAAAAGAGGATAAGCTAGGACAGCTAACGCAGATCTTGTTTGAAGGCTTGTTATATTTTTTCCCCTTGTTATATTTTTTCTGAGATGGTGAACTTGCAATCGTAACTTCGGTATAGTAGCTACTGCCACAATATGTTTCCCCATAGTTGCACTCATAGCAAGAACTGTTTGAGCACTTGCAATATTTTTTGTCAGAGGGTGGAGTGGAGCTTGGCTCAGTCAAGAACCGAGTGTTGCTTATGAGGGTTGTTAAAGTGGGTGAGCTAGGACACTTAATGCAGCTCTTGTTTGAACACTTGTAATACTTTTTCTGAGATGGTGAGCTTGAGCTTGGCCCAGTCAAGAAGAGAGCGTTGCTTGTGAGCGATATCGTTGTGGGATTGAGAAGGATGGTCTTGTTTTGGTTGGAGAGCATGTAGGCAGTGTCTAAGGTTTCGACACTTCTGTAAAGGTTAGCAATGCAACCCACCATTTGGTCTTTGGTGAGGAGTTTGATGACTGAGCTGATAGGCATGGAGAGGAGGTTGAAGAGGAAGTCGACCACACTTTTGCCGGCTTCGGCAAATAGGACCTTGTCGGATTTGCTGTCGATCAGGAGTTTAAGGGTGAGTTGATGTTCTTGTTGGGTTGCCATGGTGGAAGATTCTGGATGAGCACTGGATCTGCTTAAATATACAGAATTTGTTTTTATCTTGGGAAATTGGTCTATCATCTGAACCTAGGTCAATTTGATCAATTGACAATACACTGCAATTCTGCAAATGTGATCTTCCCATAATCTTATTCCTGACAGTCTTCACAGTTGAGAGTCACGTTGGATTAGTCGGCTTGGCTTGTGCTATCAAATCATTATTTTATAGGACGAATTAATGGATATTTTCACTCCAGTTTTCTAGTATTTCTTAAACATGCGTGAGTGTATATTGAACATTCATAAGGTTGAAACCTTGGGCGTAAATATCAATATCATGTTCTTGAAATAGATGAGGCTATGTGCCTATGCTTGCCTACAAGACTGATTCGTCATTTCAGTTCCGAAGGCTGAAGCCGAGTAATGAGTATCCGGAATTTGTGATAGAATAAAAGGATCGATGAAAGAAGAATTAAATTTAGAAAAAAAAAAGAAAAAAATAAACAAACAACAGACAAATTGCACCAGTGATTCAAACACCCAGATTCTCATCTTCAAAATAGACTATCAAGTTTTCTTTTTTTATTTTTGAAAAAAATATAGAGTATAGCCATCAGATTTTATTAATAAAAATTTAATAAAATATACCAAAGTACGGGGGATAATTACAAAAAGAACTACCTGCGCGTAATCTAACATTGATCCTCCAAAGGATCTAAGAGGATGGGAAAAAATACAAAGTGAAACATACAAAAGCTACAGTAAAAAATAAGAGGTCCCTTAAACAACGTCTTGAAGGGTGGACAATAATAAAATATCGTATCAGTCCAGAGTATGGTCAATCTCCGCATCCTCATCATCGTACTCTACCACCTTCAATGCTCTCGCGACTCTCTTGGACCCGCTGCCTCAGTTTTTGTAGCCCAAAATAGACTATGAAGTTGAACTTGCACACTTGTATCGAGTTTTAGTCTCCTGATTTATTGTTCTTCCACAAGGCTTATAGAGAATCTGAATAGCTAATTCCTAAAAACCGATGTAGTTCAGTTAATTAGAGCATCCCCAGTAATGTCGATCAGATGCTTGGATCCCCAATCCCTTCCTCCAATCCATCGGCAATTAAAAACTCCACAAAAATTAAAAAAGGAGATCCACGTTAGGAACCCCATATTTGCGGTTCCAAAAATGAACCGCATATGGGGTTTAAATATTTTTTTTATTGAACAATTTTTAATAAATTAGTTTTTTGTATTTTAGTTTATAATGATATTATTAATTTTTGTATTATAGGTAAAAATTATACCATTGTTAATCTTTGACTTGAGATCTTCAAAATAAGATAAATATTGGAAATATTTCCGATTCGTTTTAAATTTTTAAATAATAATATGTATCCAGTTATTATATAATCACAGAGAACATAAATTTATAAATAAAATAAAGATTACAAAATATATTGGTGACCTCATTAAAAATTCGTGGGAAAAAAAGTACCACTACACTACAAAACTAACAGTATTTACCGGCATTTTTTTTTCACATTCACCGGTGTTTTTAAACGCCGCAGTAGATACCACCGGTATTTTATAAATCGCCGGTGCAAGTGTCGCTGAATCTTGTGTCGTTGTATCTTAGGGAATTCCCCGACGTTTTTCACGAACGCCGGTATAGGTTAAAACTACACCGGCGGTTGAAAAACGCCACCGAAAGGGTGGTTTCGTTTGGAACTTCTGTTTTCGACCATCACCTACACCGGCATTTTTTAAACGCCGATAAAGGTTAACAGTTTTGCTGAAAAACTACCCCGGCGCTTGTAAAAAACGGCGGGGTAGATATATATTTTTAAAAAAAAATTTTAAAAAAAATAAAATTAAAAAAAAAACCTTCAGCACTCTTACAATCAAAACCAGTTGCAAAACTACCCATTATAATATATATGAATGAAGCATAATAGTATAATATCATCAAATTGTAATCTCATAAACATAATAATGTGATCTCACCACATTCATAACCAAAATATGGAGTTCAAAATATTGAGTTACAAAGAGTGAAAAAGATTATTTTCACTGTCAAATTCAGGCAAACAAGATACTAACTGAGATGAAACTTATACTTTTATAATACTCATGAGATAACTGTCAATTGAAACCACAACATAAGTTCAAACAGGGTTATTTCATCACTAGTCACTCCTTTGTAAATCATAGTATGCAACTTCAATTACATAATCCATCTCATCATCACTTAAAACCAATGAGAAAGAACAATCTCATTTTCAAACCCAAGCAACAAACATGAACATTATCTTAGAAACTGATACTCATCTAGACATCATGATATAATTGTATATAAAGTTTAGATAAAAATGTAATACCCCGCAAAATAGCATATGGATATTTTGCACTGTAACCCGTGCATTGACTAAGTATTGCACACAATTACATTTTCTCCTAGAAATTATCAGTTAAATTGAGAGATTTCGGACATACGGGCTGTTCTGATTCCGATGAAGTAAACTCAGAATATCATCTCGATTAAACTGTAGTTTTGTCCCGATTGTTTTGACCAGACAATTTGTGGGAGGAAATTATAATTTCCATAAAACATGTATTTTATTGGATTTTAATATATAGGTATTGGTTATTTTCAATTAAAGCTAGTAGTTGGATTGAATTTGGGTCGAGATTGTGCACTAGGATGAGAAATCGGGGTATGGTGACCTAGGGCTCCTTCACCTAACTTAGGGTAGGAATCCTAGCATCATGATGATCATGGCTTGATCTTGATAAAGATCCAATGGTGGAAATAAAATACCATGTGCATGTTGACTATGAGAATAGGAAACTTCCATGAAGTTTCCAAGGAAGCTTCCAAGAAGTTTCCACTTATGGTGTTGGCTTCATCTCATCCACACATCTCCCCTCACTCCACCTCTCCCCATCCTCACCCTCCCTTCCATGATAGCCGGCCCAAATTCTCCACCACAAAACAAAACTCTAGCCTCCCTTCCATAAAACCTCTCCCACTCCATACACTTATCATTTTCCTTCCATCTTGTTTCAAAAAAAAAAGAGGAGGGAAGGAGAAGAGAAAAGGTGGAGACTTTGAAGTAGAGAAGGAGAGGATAAAGGTAGCAACAATAACTACATCTTGAAGTGAAGAGGAGCTAGTGAGCAAAGGAGCAAAGACAAGCTAAGCCTACAAGGAGTGTTCTTGCAACTTCAAGTGGGTGATCCTTGAACTCCTTTGTATTTATTTTTGTTTTGGTATGAATGGATGTGTAGTAGTGATAGGTATGATTTGTTACCATGTTTGAGTATGAGAAGTACTAGGGAAGAATAAATTGTATGGTAGAGAATTACTCTTTTGAGTTTTGGTTAAGTAGCATGATTGTGAGGGTATATTGGGAAAATTTTTACACCCAAACGGTTTGGAATCTTGGGCTAAAATTCTGGGGTATTGTTCTTCTATGTATTTAGAGTATCCATGATTTTTTTCATAATATTTGGATGCATTTTAGTAGCCCAAACAGCGGGTCCAAGTCCGGACAGTAAGCAGCCAGAATGGCTGCTGGCGGTGATGATTTTTGGGTGTCTTTCCGATTTTATATCTCGGAAATGACAGGGTATTTTGAGCTGTAAATTTTTGTGGACGCTCTTGTATGTGTCTACAATCATATTCTTAAATTTCGTAATTTTCCTAGGTCGTTTGATGCCTCGAAAAAATAGTAGAATGCGACTGGTCCGTAGGTGTCGGCTGAAGCTGACTATGCTTTGGGCTGAAGTTCAAAAGCCATAACTTCGTGTACGTTTATCATTTTGCTACGAAATTTTGGGAGTAGCTTGGGGTATGAGTCTATTTGATGAATCTCAAATTTTAGAATTTTTAGAAGTCGTTTGATGAGGTTTTCAAAGGTAATTAGTAAGGGGCAGTAAATACCCTGCAGAAAAAGAACAGCTGAAAATCGGGTTATGTTTGAGGAGTCGTAGATCGTTGTGTGAAATGAATTTGAATGTGAATTTTGGACACGATGAAATGGTATATGTGTAGATAGAGAATCTCAAATTTCATGATCGTTGGACTTAGGGATAATTTACTAGTGAATTTTAAAGTAGGGTACGTTCATCCTAGTACGAGTTGTCTAGTTCGTGGAGATAGATATTTCTAGACTTATCTGTTAAGAATTTGGGCGACTTCCCAACTAGAGATTGGAAGTAGGGAATCATAGCCTTCTGACCCAACTAGGATTTTGAAATTCCAGGTTGAAGGTTGGAAGTTATGATTTTTCAAAGTGGGACAAATTTGGCCTTGTCGAGAAAATGTTTACTAGAGAAATAACCTTTTTCCTTGTCTTGCACTCAATGGAAATTGGTATCTTTGAGAACATTAAGAATTGAATCTGAGGACGTGTCCAAATAGGAAGTTAAAGTAGATAATCCTACCTTCCCATAGGACCCGGAATCGAGTAATTCCGATAACTAAGTGAACTCTTATGATATCGGACAAGTGCAGCAAGTGTGAAAAGGAACGTACTACTAAGAGTATATAATGGTCATTGGATGACAAGACGATTGAATTTGAGGAAATAGTCAACTGAAAAGCTATAGACTAGTGTCTTACCTTTCCAGAATGGGAGGTACCAAGCAATTCTGACTTGTGTGCTGGAAATTATGGACATTATGAGTCTAGAAACCTATTGTCTAGACTGACTTCAAGCTTTGAGTTAATCCGGGGACTTGAGTCCTTAAAAGGAAATTGAGGGAATCATCGACTAGGGGATGGCAACGGATCTCCTCACCCTTCTAGGAAATTCTGAGCATATTGGTTTCCGATGAGTGTGGCTGGGATCACAGCTACTGGTATTTCTTGATTATTCCATCGGACAATTGATGAGGAACCCTCTGCCTACCGCAATATGGTGATCGTGAGCTATCATTTTAAAAGATGGGTTTTAGCGTTTATTCGGAACTTAAGCAAGTCCCTGTGCATGTACTCATGGTGGACATGAGTGAGGTGGGATATAGCTCTGTTGGATTGTATTGGGTGTCTCGATGCCTGAGTCTGTCAAAAGTCCAAAAAGGATAATTATGTGTGTACTTACCTTCACTAAATTGTATTACACCATCAGGGTGCCATTAGACCACTCGCTGAGGGTCACGGGCCGGGATTATTTTGGGTCGCTAATCTATAAAGGTATTAGGAATCAGTGGATGTGATTCCGGGATGGTTGTTACCTTGACAGACCAGTCAGGCTCGACTTTATTAATTGACACCGAGTATGATTGAGTAACAACTTGTTTCAGTGAACTGCATTGATTAGTTTTTCTTTTATTGTTTCGCTTGAAGACCAAATTGGTGTTAGGGTTGATTTCCTATAATCCAACTTGTTCTGAGAGTTAGCACTAAGTGGTGATACTGGTTGTCTCTTCCTGTCATTAGGGATACGCACTGCGGTGCATATCTTGCACTGTTAATTCCTGAAGTACCATGGTAAGAACGGGATGCTGATATCCTGGCATATCGGGGGTATTTTAGGACCTCCGAGGTCGTCATGTTCTATATTGGTGGACACGAACGGATCATAAAGGATCTTTGCGCAATGGATATACCGCGGTATATCTGTAAGTTCGTCACAGCTTTGGAGGATGGTTCGACACAGTAATTATTGGTGACTTCGGGGTAGCGCCCCGCATTATTTCTTTTATTTTATTTTTACCTCCTCAACCATGTCATACTATCAGGAACGGGAAGTAGACCAGATTAGAATGCATTGCATAGCGAGAGTTCTAATCCCTAAACATGGAGACAACGGCTTGATTTGGAAAGTATGTAGTATGGGATGCATATATTTCCAAAGTCTCGCTTGCATTAGACTAAGTACGTTGGCTTGACCTGGGTCACATGTAGTATGGGATGCATGTGCATCCAGAATCTTGCTGACATTAGATTAAGTGCATCTGTTCTATACTCTGTATTGTTGCATTAGACTCAGGTCATGACATACACGAATACTAGGAAATCAGGATGCACGTTGAATTTTCCATTCAAGATGAATTTGTGAGTGTGATTGTTTGAGGATCGATGTTTCCTTATCAGCATTGCGTCAGTAGAATTACTGACGTACCCCACCTTTTAGGTACATGGATATCAGGTCACGAGTATAGGAGAGCACAAGATCAACAGGGCATCCAAGTAGTGACAGTATGCACGTCTACCCTTCGAGCGGGTGCAGAATTATCAGGGTCGCGTAACAGAAGGCTCAAGCCGAGGGGCAGGTCCCAGAGGGGGCAGATAGACCACTCAACGGAGTTTCGGCAGTTACCAAGGGATTGCCGATCTGAAAGACAGCCAATGGCTTCACAAGAAATGTTTAAGTATTCTTGTAGTCAGTTGTAATAAAGTATGTAATTTGTATTCCTTGTTCAAGGACAATTTGATATTTGTAATTATTATTGTAACAACTCTGATGGCAATAAAAATGTATAAATTTCCACGTTATTTACTGTGTTGAGATGCATTTGAAGGCAATGATCTTGGTGATGTCACGGATGTCCGATAACGGGGATCCGGGGCGTTACAAAAAAAATTTCCATCACTAGTCACTCCTATATTAAAAAAATCATAGTGTGCAACTTCAGATACATTATCCATCTCATCTCCAAATTCAGACAAAAAAGCAACTCGTGAAACCAAACTTCTTGACAAACCATTGCTCAGTTCTAGACAAAACAGCCCCAAACAATGAACATACATTTGGGGCTCTTAATTGAGTTCGAAACAAAGTCTAAGCAACCCTACACCTAGGACCACTCAATTGGGCATTTAAGAAAGGAGATAGTGGAGGGTCGATCAATGAGTATATAATAATATATGCAACCCAAGTCACAGAAACAATCAACCTGAAAGTAGGAGAGCATTACTTCTTTCCCTTTAAATATTTGAGAGAAGCATTTAGATCAAAAGAGATAAAACTAGTTTGATCCCGTATTAATCTTTCCTCACAATACTTTCAGTAACAAACATGAAATGTTTATTTCCTCACAAGATATGTACCTGATATAAATTCTAGAAGCCCTCAGGTATATAGTTGTACTTTAAAATGAGCAAGCAGGAAAAAGATTGTATGTTGCAGGAGCAATAACTTTCGATTTATAGACAACATTACCACATAAGTTGTTAGACAGAAACAAGACCATGTGCAGTAAGAAAAAATATGCAACAAAATATCAGTTCTATCCCTACAAATCCTTTCTTCCCATCCTTTGATATCAATTGCTGGCATTTCTTTGTCTACACAAGATAAATAACTTGTCACACATTCTAGGATTTCTAAGGCATAGTTTGGAGTTATTGCGAGCGGGAAGTGCTTCTCATAGCAAGAATCTATTGGGAAACAATTCCACAAAAGCAAAACATGAACTTCACCCGACCAAGCAAAACATGCACTCCACTACTCCCGGCACCACTCCTTGTTTGGACAAGCATTACAAAAACCCATCTTCTCCTCCAAATTCACATATTAAGAAGACATATAGCATCCCTAATTAGATGTGCATATTACTCCCTAACAAAATGCTGAATTAAACAAAACACATCCATCCCCCTAACCCTAACAAAACGCTGAATTAAGTTAATAATTTAGTATGATTTCATAATGCATCCTAATAAATAAACAAAGCAAGAAACATACCAGTAAGGTGAGACCATTCAATCTAACAACAAGATCAAAATAGCACAACTTTAATCAAATCCGGTTAGTACGATCAATCAAGAACCGATCAAAACCTTAACCCTAAGCCTAATTATTCACAAATTAACCTATTGTCATATTCTCAAATTCATACTAGAATAAATTTTAGGGTTTGAAATTCCATACCTGATTTGATTGGGGGAGGGGGGACAGCGGTTTGTGAAAGGGGGAGAGAGTGATTGGGGGATTGCGGGGGCGACGGGGGGACGGCAATGAGGGATGGAGGCCGGGCGATGAGGGACGGCGATGATGGATGGAGGTGCAGTGGTTGGGTGAAAGGGGGAGAGAAAGGAGATTGGGGGAGGGAGGACGGCGGTTGGGGACGGGGGTCGGTCGAGGGGGGATGGTGACAGTGATGGGAGAAGGGGCGACGGCGGGGGAGGGTGTAACGCCCCGAATCCCAAATTACTGAATTCGAGATGTTCTACAGGATCTTTTCACTTTCTTCACATACAATTTTACAAGGAAATTTAAAACTTTTCTTTTACATCAGAGTTTACAACACATTACATTTGAATTTACACAGCGGAAGCAAAATATACAATATTTACATAAATGAACAACAGCATAATGAACTCTTTATGCATCCATTCCTTTTACATGTAGTTATATCCTGCATAAAAACTGTGGGTACGTCAGTTTATTCAACCGACGATAATTATACATGGCCATCCTCTCTATGCCAGAAACAGTATAATGAGTCTCATTTCTTACAAATCACAAACTTGTTCAACATAAGCATACAAATAAGGGGGAACTTTTAATGATGTCGTGTCGTGATTGTGCACTTAAATCCTTAATGCAATTTACTTAATTAATCATGACACTAATGCACACTTGTTCGAATTCTATGCATCCCATACTACATAGGTTCGAGTGCAAGCCCCTTAAACGATCTTCATTTTTGTAGGGTTCAATCCCCTGCCATGACTTATTCTACTTCTGTAATTCCAATGAGTATCCTAGATGAATCTATGAGTACAAGCATGTATCCTGGCCCCTGGAGTAGAATTTCGCGCCATGTCTTGACTCGTCAAGCATGCATTCTGCAACAATTCAGCCTCCTCCCTGAACACACTCCTCTTGCAGTCACCAAAACATCCCATAAGCGTGACTAGAGTCCGATCATTACTGAGTTGTGCCCGCGCCATGTCTTGACTCGTCAAGCATGCATTCTGCGGCTCACACACCCGCACCGTACCCTAGCTCTCATACTCATGTTTTTCTCTCACCTTCATCACCTCCACACTATGTATTAATTTAATTAGAATCATGAATGAAAATCAATCTCTAGAGTTAGCCTCTCCATCATCCGGACTTATCATTTCATTTCACTTGACCAACCTGGTCTAATTCTCAATATCATTTCATTCACTGCCGGGGAGACTTAGCTACTCTTCCGTTCAATTTTACATTCACAATATCCAACTGAGCATCATCAGCTCATCATTCATTTTTGAGTCTCTCAGACTTTTCTCATCATGATTTCACATTTCATAATTTCATTTAATCTTCCATTTCTCATCTATGATTCATTTACACCATTCATGCAATCATAAGCAGAATCCATTGACTTTAATCATATAGTTCACAATTACCAACAGCAAAATAACATGAATTCAAATATGTCAAAGTCCTTCCTGTACAGTCGACTTGGAAGAACACCAGTCGACTTATACAGTCATATACAGGGTTTATCAAAAGGCTCGGGATAGTCGACTATGTACACTACCAGTCGCCTATCCCGCAACTTTCAAGTTCACAATATTAGTCACACAACAGTCGACTGTTCACACCTCAGTCGTCTGTCTTAGCAATTTCATCAGCATAATTCTATGTCCAGATCAGTCGACTTGCTACACGCAATCGGTCGACTGGACAGATCTAATTTCAATAGATCATTTACAGTTCTTACGTGCATTACATCATGATGTCAACTAACAGTACACAAAAGTTCATGTTTCACAGACAAGGTCTCTTATCATTCAGTAACACTACAACATGGATCATCAAATTACTACCATGTCCTTTCCGTTAAGGAAAATACTTTAAACATGCATTCACATATGCCCATAATGTCTTAAAACAATAAAGATGTAAATCTCAAGTCATCAAACTGGGTCCACACGATGAAAATATATCAGTTTATGAAACTACCCAACAGTCACAGTCAGATTTGAGGTACCAGTCGACTTAACACACTATCAGTCGACTGCTTCGACAATTCCAAAATTATTAATTACCATGAGCTCTTTTTATTCATTTACCTTCCCTCCAGCATATGTGTCATAGGGAAACCATGAAAATAGTATTCATACCATCATGTTTATTTATACACACGTTTATCATTGCAATCATGCGAATTAATGTCTCGTACCAGTCGACTGGCTCACATGGCAGCCGACTGTACCGACAGCCTCGTTTCAATATTAATAGCAAGTTCAAGCAATTTCTACTGCATTTAAATCACTTTTATAGCATAATATCAATCATAGCCATTGTAGCATTATTCCTACATTAGAAGTCCTGAGAAACACCCACCTTGTATGAAGAAATAAACCGAAATCCCGCAAAGTCCTTCAATAACACAGCACTTCTTGTTCCTTTGCTCCACACCGAAATCTCCAGCAATGCTGCTTGCTTCCACAGAAGAGCTCCCACACAACTCACAGATACTCTCTTTAAACTCAGGAAATTTTAAGTGTAAAAGAGATAGGGAAAGTAGGGGGGTATTTATACTAGAAGACCAATAAGATGAGGGGTTGAGATCTATTAAGGAGTTGGAGGATTAAGGGCTGAGATTGATTTGGGGGTTGCAAAAACTACCCACAACTCAGGGTAACTACCCATGATCTAGCCCACTCTCTCCCAAAACCGGCCAAAGAGTTGTGCCTAATACACGTGTACATTGAGTGCACGTGTACACACAACCACACCCTACAAATAGCATATTTAATACCTGGGATAAAAATAGAGCAAGAAAAATGTTACATTACAAGTTGTGGAAAAATAATAAGAGAGTTTACAATCCATGGGCTTAAAACCAAATTGGGCCAAAATAAATTTTATTAAAAGAAAAATAGCCAAATTAACATTGGGTTTTAAAGCAAGTAATTTATAGAGAAAAATATAATTTATACATCATGGAGTAATAGCCACGTGTTACACAAGCATACTAAAAGAGAATTAATCTTTATATATTAAGAAAATCGGGGTATTACAGAGGGGGACAGCGATGGCGGAAGGGGCGCCAGTGGGGGGGCACATCGATGGGAAAAGGGGAGAGGTTTCAATTTTGGGGGAAATTAAAATGAGAGAGGGGGGGCATAACTTATCGATTCGATTCCCAAACGTTTTCATGCACAAACGCCGGTGTATCCCTACATACACCGGCGTTTGTATAGAACGCCGGTGTATAATTGGATCTTTTTTCGTCCCCTCAACTGTTGGTTCCTATTCCGGCGTTTATACCAAAATGCCGGAGTAGAAATGCCGAAGTAGACCTCCTTTCTTGTAGTGCTAGTTAAATTACACAAATAGGAATAGACTAACGCTTAAAATTACACAATAACTAACAAGTAATGAACAATACTAATAATCTAGTAGGTAGTATCTGTTGAGTTTTAACTGCGGAATAACTCAACAACAAAGATGCAAGAACAATAGAATCAAAAAATAAGAGAACAAATAACAACCAAAAAGCAACACATAAGAACACACGAGATTTTTTCGAGGTTCACCCAATGCAATGGCTACTTCCCCACGTAGAGGCACTACTGCAATTTCCACTATAAATATGAATAACAAGTTTACAAATCTCTCAAGAACTCACCACCAAAGTATAGGGTTTCTCACTATCTCCCTCTCTCCCAATGACGGCTATTAGATCTTTCTTTTCTTTTTACTTAACCCTAAAATCGTACACAATACAATATATATATAGGTTTACACAGCTTCTAATCTCATCCGCTCATAAATCAGTGTCTCGACGGCCGACCGCAACACAGTGACGGTCGACTGGTTCTTGCCTTCGACTGTCCAGGGTCCAACAAAGAGTGGGTCGGTCGACTGCCCAGTCGACCAGTCATTCTTTCAAGACTGCAGGGTCCAACAGAGAGAGACACTGTCGGCTGCACGGTCAACCGTACATTTGCCTGTACGTGTGCGGTCGACTGTCCAAGTGCGGTCGACCGCAACTTGCCTACAGTTTCTGGCTGCTCTGAGTTGCTTGCGCCACAACTCTTCTTCTCATCTGAGTTCTCCAACCCCATTATCGTGTATTTGGATCCACAAACCCTAACAATCTCCCACTTGGAGACATATACACGAAGTCTCTAACATGTTCTTCCTTCTTCCATTAGCCTAGTCTAGGCATGTGTCTTTGCGAGTCTCCTCATCAATTAGTCTGGAGACAATCCAATAGCAGTATAGCAAAACTGATATTTCCTGCTATCAACTACCTTTGTGAGCATGTCCGGCAGATTCTTAGTGTCAAGAATCTTAGATAGCTTCAACCATTTCTTCTCAACCATCATTCTGATAAAATGATACCTCATTTGAATATGCCGAGTCCTAGAGTGATATGTCGAGTTTTTCGCCAAAAAAATGCACTTTGACTATCACACCATAGCTCTCCTATGGGTTGCTCCCTGCCCAACTGTTTCATAAGCTCCAAAATCCACAACATGTCTTTCGTTGCTTCTGTAAGTGTCATATACTCTGATTACGTGGTTGACTGTAAATTGTTAAGTGTCATATACTCTGATTCCGTGGTTGACTGTAAATGGTGTTGCCTGCTGCAAATTGTTAAATATTTTTTAATGTAAATGCAAATTTACTTGATTATGGAAGTGTACGTTCAACTAGAAATTTTGCAAGGAAACCATCCCAGAAAAATCAAACAATAGTACTAGTTTATAAGAACAGCGAACACACAGTTCATGGCATCGATAAGATTACATAAATAAGATTTTTTCAAGACGTAGCAGCAACATTCATAACAGCGATATTAGAGAATATCTCCGGCTAAAAATACCAGTAGAGAATATTATCTAGAACTGTATAATTACTTTCGACTCCATTCTTGCGCAAGCTATCTGCAACAAACAAAGTGCCAAAAGTCCAAAAGTTTCGAAAACCCCGGTTAGCAAAACAAGTAGTATTAGTAGGAATTTACACCACAACCACTGCAGTTGCCGTCTTCTTACGCATGAAGACATCAGTAAGAACCGTCTTCGACTGCAGAGAAGCCTTCAGCAGCTCCAAGCCCTAATCACAATTTAAAATTCCAAATAAACAAACTAAACTAATTAAAATAAACATAAACAATAACCTATTCAAATAGAATCAGTTCCAGCACTAATTATATTGAACCTCTTCCATTCCCAGAGTAACGATGTGCTCTTCAAGCGATCCCACATCCTTGACATTCAACTTGTTGAGAAGCGTAATACTCGATATACTCGACATGGGCATCACACTCAGATCTTCCATCACAGTATACATCACCACTCCCTTCACAAACCCAACACCTGCTTCAGCTTTAGTCAATGGTGTCTATAAGAACAAACATCGCACAAGCAGTAAGAGTTGTTAGCCGTTACATGAAGAATCCAGGTAAACAGCAATGAGATGCAGTAAATTAGATTATTAGATATCTAGCAGGTACTTCAGATTTTTCTCTTTATTTTGGGGAGATTCTTTGCAAATACATGGTTATGTGGATGCAGATTTTTTGGGAGATCGTGATGGTTGCAGAAGTACTACATGATATGTGTTTACAGTTAGAGGAACTTCTGTCAGTTGGACATCGCAGTTACAAAAGGTTGTAGTACAGTCAACTATGGAGTCAGAGTATATGACACTTACAGAAGCAACAAAAGACATGTTAATTTCGGAGCTTATGAGACAGTTGGGTAGGGAACAACCCATAGGAGAGCTATTGTGTGACGGTCAAAGTGCATTTTCTTGGCGAAAAACTCGGCATATCACTCTAGGATTCAACACATTCAAATGAGGTATCATTTTATTAGAATGGAGGTTGAGAAGAAATGGTTGAAACTATCTAAGTTTCTTAGCACTAAGAATCCGACGGACATGCTCACAATGGTAGTGGATAACAGGAAACACTAGTTCTACTATACTGCTATTAGATTGTCTCTAGGTTAATTGATGAGGAGGCTCGCAGAGGCACAGGCCTATACCAGGCCAATGGAAGAATGAAGAATATGTTAGAGACTTCGTGTATATGTCTCCAAGTGAGAGACTGATAAGATTTGTGGATCCAAATACATGATAATGAGGTTGGAGAAGACAGACGAGAAGAAGAGTCGAAGATGGAGCAAGCAGCTCAGAGCAACCAGCAGCTACAAGCAAGTTGCGGTCGACCGCAGTTGGACAGTCGCCCGCACATGTACAGGAAAAAGTACGGTCGACCGTCTCTATCTGTTGGACCCTGCAGTATTGAAGGAATGAACCGGTCGACCGACTCACTCTCTGTTGGACCCTGGACAGTTGAAGGCATGAACCAGTCGACCGATATTGTGTTGCGGCCGATCGTCGCGACGCCGATTGATGAGCGGCTGAAATTAGAAGTTGTGTAAATATATATATATAGGGAAATGCTCCATTGAAAACGTACTGTAGCGTGGAAAACGTGAAAATAAGCCTAGGCCGTTGTTGGGAACAACAGCCTAGGTTATAATGCATTACAACCAAGGTCGTTGTTCTCAATAACGGCCTAGGTTGTTTTCACGGGTTTTCACAACATTTGCGTTTTCAATGGAGTATTTTTCATATATATATATATATATATATATATATATATATATATATATATATATATATATATATATATATATATAGGAAATGCTCCATTGAAAACGGGTTTGTTTCACGGGTTGGAAAACACCAATCTGAGTAGTTGGATCGCTCATGATCATGATCAGCGGCTCAGGTCGAGCTCTCCATAACCTGTTTCAATTGATCGGCGGAGGGTTATTTTGGGAATTTCGTCCTAAATAACTCTATGTTGAACAGATTCTAAAAAAATTGATATAACATGGGTCATTGTTGGGAACAACGGTCTAGATTATAAACAATTGAATTATAGGCCGTTGTTTGGAACAACGGCCTTGTTCTAAATTTTTATAACCTAGGCCGTTGTTTCCAAACAACGGCCTATAATTCAATTTTTTATAACCTAGGTCGTTGTTCCCAACAACGGCCTAGGTTATATTCATTTTTTCAGAGCGAATCAGGCGAAGAGTTATTTGAGACGAAATTCCCAAAATAACCCTCCGCCACTTAAGTGATATTGGGTGATGGGTGGAGGCGATCTGAGTCGCTGATCACGATCAAAAGTGATCCAACGGCTCAGATTGGTGTTTTCCAACCCGTGAAAATTAGACCCGTTTTCAATGGAGCATTTCCCTATATATATATATATATATACACACACACACACTAGATTTGCCCGTGGGCACGTGCCTACAGCACATCTTCGGAACGATACAAAACACAAAAAACCCGGTAAACAATAAAACAACAATTATGTAGCTCAAGTTTGAATAGTATGACAATAATTAGTTGTAAATAAAAGTCCATGTTTCCATTAGTATATGTTGAAAAATAATTATAAATGGATATGTAAAATCAAACTTCTTAGAACTTTAAGTGTGGAAAATGATGAAATTTAACTATTGAAGAGATATTTGCTATTTTCAATATAATATGTGCAATAAAAAAATTTAAAAGAAACGTAAAAATTCTGAAAATTTACAAACCTGAAATCTTAAAATCTAAATTTTTAAGTAAATAAAGAAAGAATGGGAGAGAGAGAAAGAGAGAAATGTGAAAAAGTGAAGAGAGAAGAGAGTGATAGTAATAAAGTAATGAGTTTTTAGTTTTTTTTTTGGAGGGGGGGGGGGGGATGTGTTTTGTGATGTTAGATCTAGGCCTTTGATTTTGGGGGGATTGAAGGTGAGCCACTTGATAGCTTTCTTTGTGTTTTATTATATAGATATACTAGGTTTGCCCATTGACACGTGCCTACGGCACGTCTTCGGAACGGTGCACCTTGTTTGATCATAGAAAATAGTTTTTGAGGTCCAGCAAATTAATTGAAGTAGCAAACATATTATATGATAAACTTTTGGGAGTCCATCAAAAAACATATTATATGATTTTTTGATTTTTTTGAATTATTTTTAAAGTTTTTAATTTTTTTAAATTTTTTTTATTTTTAAAATTTATTAAAAAAATTTTAAAATTTTTATTTTCTTAATTTTTTAATATAAGAGAGCGAGAGAGAGAATAATTAAATAAATATAGGAGTTGTTTTGGGTGGGGATTTAAATTTGAGTTTTGGGGGGAAACTTGGGGGGGGGGATTTAAATTTGAGTTTTGGGGGGAAACTTGGGGGGGGGGGGAAGGAATATGTTTTGTAAGGTTAGATCTGAGCCTTTGATTTTTGGGGGATTGAAGGAGAGCCACTTGATAGTTTTCTTTGTGTTTTATTATATAGATACATATATTGTATTGTGTACGATTTTAGAGTTAAGTGAAAAGAAAAGATAGATTTAACATCCATCATAGAAAGAGAGGAAGATATAGAAAAATCTTAAACCTTAGTGGTGAGTTCTTGAGAAATTTGTAAACTAGTTCTTCATATTTCTAATGGAAATCGTAGAAGTGTCTCTGCGCGGAAAAGTAATCATTGTTTTGGGAGAATTTCGAAAAAACCTTGTATGTTCTTGTGTAGTGATTTTGGTTATTTTTTGTTTTCTTTCTTTTGATTCTATTTTTCTTACATCTTTGTTGGTGAGTTATTGACAAGTTAAAACTCAACACTACACCGGCCTTTTGATGTTTTTTTTTTGAGGGAAAAGGTGGAATAAGGCCACCCTGTTTCATTAATAAGAAATTAACAGAACAACCCCAGCATGCTGGAGCAAGTTACAACCTACAGACAGAAAAAAAAACATGAAGCGACATGACCAGTACATATAATCAGCTCTCACTCTAACCTACGAGGACCAACTAATTGTATGTCCGTCAGACAAGCTTCGAGCATCCACCTCCACGGCACGCGCCCACCCACCTGAAGCGAATCCTGTGGGGTTTGAAAATTTGCCGCTTCCCTCCTTCTGCCTCATCAACGTCACATCAAACATGGCCCAATCGGAGTTGCACCCAAAAGGAGAGTCGTCGCAAAAAACTCTCACTAACCCTAATCACGGACACAGTCTAAGAGAGCAATGAATAACAAACACCAACAAACACCTGCATAGAGTAGTGAGAAGCAACGTCTTCACTCACTCACTCTCTCACTCTCTCTCTCATGTAAAACCCAACCAAATCACAACCAATTTGAAGAATCACCTTCACATCTCTCGCCCCTGCGGGCGGTGGACGTTGTAGATTTCAGGATCAATGATGAGGGCGTAGTGGCGGTGTTGTTGCAAGTCTGTGGCAGTGGATTAAGCAAAGTCTGTGACCCCTTCTGCGGGCCCAAGCCCCACCCTGTGCAGTAACAATCATGGGGGGACCCCGTCTTCGGGCCCTAGCCCCACAACTATACACCTCTATCTTCAAACCGAATCAAATCTTCCTCCACCTCCTCTTTCATATCCCGGACGCTCCACGACAGTATGGGTGGTAAAAAACTAGTATGTAATAAGTGATATCATGGGGGGACCCCGTCTTCGGGCCCTAGCCCCAGAACCGACCTACACAGCAAACATCACAACTAGACTTACCCAACCTAAACAGCTCCACCAACCCCTCAAACCACAAAATACACTGCCGTCTCACAACACGGTACAGCCAAGCACACATCGGTTTCTTCACACGCACTACCAACCCTCGAAAAACCAAAACCTAGCTGTAATTGGCCCCAAGGGTGTGGACATGGTGGCAAGCGCGAAGAGGAACCGGTGAAACACCTAGCAAAGCTAATCAATAATCAATCTCAACCTAAACTAACCCCAACCCCAATAAACCCACAGTCGCCCAGATCTCGGTCTACTGCTCCGTTGTCGATGGTGGCTGCGCCGTCGGCGCACGGATGGCCGAGCTCCACACAGTTCGCCGTCGCCTAGGGGCGACAGGGCTACGAGTCGGATGGAATCGATCTGGCGCCTTCACGCTTGGCGAGTGGATCTCCGACATGGCAGCGATTCGGCGCGTGGCTCTCCGACGAGCTTGGCGCGAGCTTGGCCCCAGAAGGAGCTTGGCGCGCTTGGATCTCCGACGAGCTTGGCGAGTGGATCTGGAGCGACATGGCAGCGAGTCGGCGCGAGCTTGGCGAGTGGATCTCCGACGACGCTCTTAAGGGGAGGGAGGATGGTAAGGGGGGACGACGGGGAGGGGAGGGGGGCGGCGGTGCTGTGGGCAAGCCGCCGCCGTCCCAGGGAGAAAGAACCAGGGAATCGGTCGGGAGTAGGAAGGAGAGGAAAAAAGGCTTGGTTGGGACGACGGGGACGACGGAGAGGGGGGGCGGCGGGGGGAGGGCGGCGGCGCTGCGGGGAAGCCGCCGCCGCCCCCGGGAGATAGATCTAGGGTTTGGGTCGGGAGTAGGTAGGAGAGGGTTTTTTTGAATTTCTGCTATGCCTTTTGATGTTAACCACCAGTTTAAGATCTTGGATTTTGATGATAATTTCATGGATGAAATTGGCCTTGGTTGACATGGTCCTGCGTGCCCGAAATTGTTAGATATATATATTTTGTTAATGCAAATTTACTTGATTATGGAAGCTTTCGACTAGAAATTTTGCATGGAAACCCTCCCAGAAAACTGATACACTACGAGTTTATGAAAACGGCGAACAGACAGTTCATGGCATTGAGAAGATTACATATATTTCTTTCAAGGCGTAGAAGCAACATTCATAACACAAATAATAGAGAATACTTCGAGCCAAAAATACCAGTAGAGAATATTATCTGGAACTGTATAATTCCTTTCGACTCCATTCTTGCGCAAGATATCTGCAACAAACTAATTGCCAAAAGTTCAAAACTTTTAAAACCCGGCCCCGGTCATTAAACTAATATTATTAGTAGGGTTTTACACTAGGGGGCCTACACCACAACCACTGCAGTTGCCGTCTTCTTACGCATGAAGACATCAGTCAGAACCGTCTTCGACTGCAGAGAAGCCTTCAGCAGCTCCAACCCCTAATCACAATTTAAAATTCCAAATAAACAAACTAAACTAATTAAACTAAACATAAACAATAATTAACCATTCAAATAGAATCAGTTCCAGCACTAATTATATTCAACCTCTTCCATTCCCAGAGTAACGGTGCGCTCTTCAAGCGATCCCACATCCTTGACATTCAACTTGTTGAGAAGCGCAATACTCGATATACTCGACATGGGCATCACACTCAGATCATCCATCACAGTATACGTCACCACTCCCTTCACAAACCCAACACCTGCTTCAGCTTTAGTCACTGGTTGAGGATTGTGGTCGAGCAACTGCATCTCTATATTCATTGGAGATATGCAAGTAGGGCAGCTTGCATTCTTAACTTCGGTATAGTAGCTACTGCCACAATATGTTTCACCATCGACGCACTCATAGCAAGAACTGTTTGAGCACCTGTAATATTTTTTGTCAGAGGGTGGAGTAGAGCTTGGCCCAGTCAAGAACAGAGTGTTGCTTATGAGGGTTGTTAAAGTGGGATTGAGTAGGATGGTCTTGTTTTGGTCGGAGACCATGTAGGTGGTGTCTAAGGTTTCGACACTTTTGTAAAGGTTGGCAATGCAGCCCACCATTTGGTCTTTTTTGGTGAGGAGTTTGATGACTGAGCTGATAGGCATGGAGAGGAGGTCGAAGAGGAAGTCGACGACACTTTTGCTGGCTTCAGCAAATAGGACCTTGTCAGAATTGGTGTCGATCAGGAGTTTGAGGGTGAGTGGATGTTCTTTTTGGGATGCCATGGTAAAAGATTCTGGATGAGCACTGGATCTGCTTAAATATACAGAATTTGTTTTTATCTTGGGAAATTGATCTCTCATCTGAACCTAGGTCAATTTGATCAATTGACAATACACTGCAATTCTGCAAATGTGATCTTCCGATAATCTTATTCCTGACAATCTTAACAGTTGAGAGTCACGTTGGATTAGCCGGCTTGGCTTGTGCTATCAAATCATGATTTTATAGGACGAATTAATGGATATTTTCACTCCAGTTTTCTAGTATTTCTTAAACATGCGTGAGTGTATATTGAACATTCATAAGGTTGAAACCTTGGGCGTAAATATCAATATCATGTTCATGGAATAGATGAGGCTATGTGCCTATGCTTGCCTACAAGATTGAATCGTCATTTCAGTTCCGAAGGCTGACGCCGAGTAATGAGCATCCGGAATTTGCGATAGAATAAAAGGATCGATGAAAGAAAAATTAAATTTAAAAAATAAAAAATAAATAAAATAGAAAGAATAATTAAATTTATTTATTCTTTAAAAAACAAACAAACAGCAGACAAATTGCACCAGTTATTCAAACACCCACATTCTCAACTTCAAAATAGACTATCAAGTTTTATGCACTTTTGTATTAAACATCATACAGTAAAGGTGAAGTTTTGTGCACCTTTATATGTTCAACAATAAAGGTGAAGTTTTGTGCACTTTTGTATTAAACATCATACATATTCAATACTCAATCGAATCAGTAAGCACATGATGAAAACAATACTCATGGTTTCTAATAGGATTTTTAACAAGTCTTAAGTTATGTATATGCAAATCTTAATTACCAATTGCATAGTTCAAGAAAAGATTCATTTTATGTTTATCTACTCATCAACAATTTATTATTTCTTCATATCATCATCTAACATGCTTTCTAACAGATGAATCATCACATACAACATGCTTAGAACAAGAAAAAAATAAACATATGTCCCTCACTTTATTGAAGAATCAACCGAATATAATAAAGAAATAAGAAAATCTCTCCTTTCGCAAGAAAACCAATATCCTCGCTTTGAAACTCCAAAAAAATAACAATAAAGTAATCATTTTGTGTTGTGCAGCAAAGAGACGGCTGCACCCCACCTTAAATAGGCTTGAATTCCAGGTAATTAGGGTTTTAAATAGATTTGTAAAATACCTCTTTTAAATATACCTTTAAATATACCTGGAAATTAATTAAAACCAACTTAATTGAGATTTAAAAACAAAAAAAATACCCTAATATTGACCGGCACTGTTTTGAAAACCCAGAAAACAAAATTGCACTTTTTTCCCTCTAAGTGGCAATTTTGCAAAAAGGCCATTCTTTATCAAAACTTGCAAAATAAACCAAATTCATTATAAAAAAAAAGTAAACTCTTTACCTCTGAGTTGACTAGGAATCATGCCCAGCCCAAAAATCCAAAAATCTGGAGCTTTCACTCCAAGTGGAAATTTTGCACAAAAGTTTCCTTTTTTGTAATATTTGTAAATAGGTCAAATAATTATCAGAAAAATTCAGAAAATTCACAAATAATATTTAATAATAAATAAAGGGTTTTTCCAAAATAATTTTTGACTTTGAACTTCCCAAAAAAATATTTGCACATGTAAAAAGATAAATTTCCGAAAAATATTTATTAAATCACCAAAAATCATTTTAATTCATTTATTAATCTTAAAAGCATCATTTAAAAAATGGGGTATTACAAAACCATTGGTAGATTAGTGGAGAAGTGGGTAGTTATATATACAATTATAAAGTAAATGAGAAAAAGTTTTACCCAATGTGGGACTAAAACTAAAGCAATACTGAAATAATATGTAACCTAATAAATACATATAATATACTTCATTAACACTCCCCTCAAACTCAAGGTGGATCAACCATCAAGAGTTTGACTAAAAAAATTGATTTTAATCGAATGAGCTTTCGTAAAGAAATCTGCAATCTAAAGAGTTGTTGATATATGGGGCAAGAAAATAGTCTTCTTGTCATATTCTTGTCGAGTAAAGTGAAAGTCCTCCTCAATGTGCTACGTCCGCTCATGAAAACATGATTGCTAGCAATCTGCATAGTACTAGTGTTGTCACAATGCATAGGAGCAGAGTCAGGAGCTTGAACACCCATGTCAGCAAGTAAGCGTCTTAGCCAAAACAATCTTAGCAATAGTACGATACTCCGATTCAACACTGGAACGAGAAACAACATCATGTTTCTTTGACTTCCAAGAAATCAAAAAATTACCAAGAAAAACACAATATCCAGTGGTGGAGCAACAATCAGTAACATCCCCAACCCAATTAGTATTAGTATAAGCGTGAAGACGAATAGAAGATGTAGACGAGAAGAACAACGACCTGGTGGAGGTGTCACGGAGATATAGAAGTATCCAAAGAAGAGCATCATAGTGTATGGTTGTAGGATCAGAGGCAAACTGACTCACAATATGAATTTTATGTGTAACACCTCGAAATCTATTTACATGTAATTCATAGTAGAATAAGATCTTTTACTTCAATTCGTACAAGTTTACAAGAAAATTAAAAACTTTTCATTACACTTTGTTTGTTTCAGAATTACACATCGGAAGTTAAATAAAATACAACATGAAATACAGCTCTAACATAAATCATGGAAATAATCTTCAGCATCAATTCTTCCTTAAGTCCTTGTCAATCCAATTCCTGCACTGAAAATTTGTGGGCACGTTAGTTACCTACAACCGACGCAATGTTATAAACAGCGATCCTCTCTATGCTGTATTATAACGAAATCTCTTACTTTAGCAAATACAAACTTGAATGTATATTAAAGTATAAAAGAGTGACTATCTTAAATATGTTAGTGTATGATATGCCTTAGATGTCTAATGCAGCTTTACACTACGATGCACTAATGCATATTTGTTTAGCTTCTATGCATACCATTCTACATAGGTCCGAGGGCAAGCACCTACATGCTCCACATCATAGGGTTTCATCCATCGCCATTAAAAAATACTCGGTACCAAAATCAAGGTTTAGACACTCCATGAGTACGGATTCCAACCCTGGAGTCCACCGTCAAGCTTATACGTGCACACACTCTCATTCATTTGTTTATAGTCCAATTGTATATATTTATTACATGACAAATGTGGTAACAAATTTAAAGGTGTATTTAATATAAAAAATTTCTCATGGGCTTCTATTTTGCAATTAGTTTCTTTTGGGTTTTTAAAATAGATTAGGGCCTATGGATTTAAAATCAAAATATATAACTTAGATAAAATGAGAATAGATATGCATGATTCTTAGGAAATTCTTTATGGACTAAACTGCTTAAAATTTGTGCATGAAATGCACGCATAAAAACAAATATTCAAAATATGAAATAGATTTGATTAACGGAAAAATATTTATAAATACTCGGAATATAATATACAGAAAAATATTTATTTTGGTAATGTTACTAATATTTCGCGTAACAGTGAAATTTACATAATCGACACGTGCATCGATAACACGTGCAATACACGTAAAAACACAAAGATTAAAATTAATATTCGAGATAGCTAAAAATAGGATAAGAATGAATTTTGAGATAACAGAAAATATATAAATAATCGGAATATAAAATACGCATGACATTTATATAAAAATACGTTACGAATATTACTCGTAATGGTACAAAATACACGTGCGTAACAAGCACGAAAAAATTTGTCATTACTCAATTTTTCGGGGTGTTACAGTATGTGAAATATCTGAGTGATTGATTGTGAGATAGACAAGCATCCCAACAGGTAGACGATAGCGTGTGGGATTAGGTAAGGGATCACCATCATTAGGTCGCAACATGACATTCAATTCAAGTGGAGTAGGAGAAGTGCGGGTGTCAACTAGAGCCGCACAATTGAGTATTTCCACAGTTAACTTATGTTGTGTTATAAAATATCAACGATCTAAATAATCGGCCATAAAACCGAGAAAGAAACGAAGAGGGCCAAGAACTTTCATGTCAAACTGGTGTTGAAGATGACTTTTTATATGAGCAATGTGATCTTGGTCATCACTATTAATAATCATATCATCCACATACAGAAGTATAGTTCGACATCCATCTAAAGTAGAAATAAACATTGCAGGATCATTATCACTAGCAAGAAATCCAGCACTTTGAAAAACCATAGTGAAACGACCAAACCAAGCATGAGGAGCTTGCTTGAGGCTATAAAGAGCATGTCAAAATCGACAAACATGACCATAGGGATGAGAAAGACAAGGTGGAGGTGCCTTATAAATCTCTTCAGATATGGACCCATGAAGAAAGACATTCTTTATATCTATCTGAAATAACGGCCAACGTTGAGCAGCAACAGCAGCAACAGCAATAAGAGTACGACCTGTGGTCATCTTAGCAACAGGGGAAAATGTCTCATCATAATCAATGGCATACTCCTGAATAAAACCACGAGCAACCAGGCGAGCTTTATATCGTTCAATAGAACAATCTAGGTTTTAAATTTCTAAAGCCACTTGCAATTGATAGGCCTCTTACCAGGAGGTCGGGGACAGAAACCCCAAGTTCGAGCGTCCTGTACCTGCAATTCATCTGTCAGAGCAGACTGCAATTCTGGATGAGTAACTGCCTCATGATATGTTTGGGGTTCCCGATAACTTGACGTTATTACTAAAAAGGTTTGGAAAGCAGTGGTGGTAAATTTTGGGTCACGATATCTAATAGGTGACTGAAGTTCTCCTAATAGGATAGCAAGGAGTTGGATCCACATGTTGGTGTAGCGGATCCACATCAGGAGTGATAGACGACTCTTCTGACATGGCTGAAGAGCTCTCTGTACTAGGACTAGGCTGTGTGATTGTTAGGGTTGGCAATCGGGTCGACTAGGCGGGGGCCGGGTCAGACCCGTGCAGGTTGAAGAAGAAAGTCGGCGGGTCCGGGTTGAGTCGAAGGTTTAACCGAGCCGGACCGGGCCGGGTTCGAAAGTAAAACCTTCGACCCGGCCAACCCGCGAACACATTCGGGCAGTACCCGTGTCGGGTCGGGCCGGGTCGCGGGTTGGCCCGGTTAGAATTTAATCTAATTTTTATTTTTTTTACAAATTCACTTTAAAAATTGCATATATTATTCATGTCAACTACTATGAATTTTTTACAAGTTTATTACATTCAAATACAAGTTTTTTCCATCTCTTTTAACCTTATAAAATTAACAAATAAAAATTGTACAACAAGTATAAGAGTCTAAGAGATTAAGAATTAAACAAAATTGTATATATATTATTCATTTCAACTTGTATGAAATTTGTACAACAGTTTCTATCTTATAATTTTGTTTTTACAACTTGACTTCAAAAAAATTACAACTATGAATTGTTTACAAGTTTTGTACATTCAAATACATGTTTTTTTTTGTTTTCTAATCTTGTTGATGGACTTCAGGCGAGTTGCTACCACTTGTTGATGTAGATGTCGTTTTTCCTTGAGTCCAGTCTTTCTCTTTCATCCAATCTTCAGTGCAGACAAGCATCTTCAACAGATCCGGCCTCAAGCGATTCATGAAATCTGTTAGAACTCTGCCACTTGTAGAAAAAGTACTTTCTGATGTAACTGTGGAGACAGGAGAAGTTAGTAATTCTTTAGCCATATGTGAAAGAATAGGAAAAAGATTTTCATGTTCTTTCCACCATTGTACCATTTCAATCAGTACTAAAACTCTCACTATCTTGTTGATTATACCAATTTAATTCATTAGGTGTATTAGTCCTAGGTTTTTTTGATTGAATACGAGCAAGTAAATTAAAAGTGGCATCTTTTAATGTAATCTTACCCTTACCTCTAGAAATAGAAAAAAAATAAGTAACTATACTAGTTGTACTACTAGATGCAAAAGTTCTATCATAATAATCATACAAGTTATTCAATATTTTTTCAAAGCTAGCTAAAAATTTATTACAATCAATTTCGGAATTATCTCCAAGTAAAGTAAGAAAACATTTCAATCAAACTCCTCGTACCCGCTAATTTGATACGAGGATCCATAACAATAGCAATACAATACAACATAGGAGGAAGATTAAAATACTTCAAAAAAAAATTATAAGCAGGATCAACAATATGATTAATGTATATGTCCGAAATCATTTCTTGAAAAGTTTGCATCATGTATTGATTGAAATAAAAATACTACTACAAATACAATCATAAGATGTAGAAAACTTGACATTTGCGGTTTTAAAAGGTTCTAAAAATTGTAAAACTTGACATTTGCGGTTTTAAAAGGTTCTAAAAATTGTAATAAACACTACAAAACACACAGGCTATAGCAGCATTTGTTGGCGCCGTTATAGCCCATAACGATGCTTCTGAAATTGCCGCCGAAAATGCCATTACAGCGTGCGTCGTTATAGCTATATGGGCTATCGCGGCATTTACCGACACCGCCACTATAGGGTGTCCACCTATAACGGCGTTGCCAAACCGTCGTTACAGTAACATTCCGTTTTGAAAAAATTAGAGCTATAGCGGCACTTTTTCCAAGCGCCGGGATTACTGGTACCCTACAGCGGCGCTTGTTTAGCGCCGCGATAGAGGGTACCCAAAAGCGGTAGCACCTATTGCGGCGTTTCTTGGTAAACGCCGCGATAGGTCATTGTTTTTTTTACAGATTTTATTTTTGACATTTTCATTATAAAATTTTGATTTGAAAAAACCAGTAATTAATCGCATATTACAAATACATGTAATCATATTAAATTTAAATGCTTCAACCTTAAAATCAATAATAACATCATAATCAAGAACCAAAAGTCACACATCACAAAAAACAACTCAATAGAAAATAAAATATGTAACACATATAAACTGTCATACAACAAGTGTCAAACGTATATGTTGTACAACACTTAGTTATTACAAAATATAGATATAATTCCTACAAAATATTTTTTAAAATGTCCAAATTCGACAAACTATAGCAGGGGAATCTCCTCGTGTGGCCCGTTGTTGCTTCCAATTCCATCGTTATTTTGCCCTAGTGTATGTGCGTGACTGGAAACCGATGGAATACGATGGCCCTATAGAAAAACCATAACTATTTCATAATCAATTTGTCAAACAAAATAAGTAGTTGTTATTAGGGACTTGGATGGTGCAAAAGAGAGGCTTAATAAAGAAAATGGGCAATGCTACAAGGGTATAAACACACAAATATATATGTTTTGGGAAAGAGCAACTCAACCATCAAATTCAGTAAAGTAATGGATATGAGAGGCAACACATACACATACACAGAAAAATAAATAACAGTATAAATGATAATGATACAAAAAGATACATGCACTTAACAATTTCAATTGAATATGGATATTTCAATATATATGTGTGTAAAGCTTTTGTTGTTATTGTAGCTAATGTTTTTGGAGGTACCTTCTAAATGCACAAAGAGTGAAGCAATTACAGTCTAAACAATTTCAACTAACAATGATAAATACAATATTTTGGTAATATGAAATAAATTACAGTCTAAACAACTGACAATATCTACTCTTAATATAGGCATAACAAACAGTTGAAGATGAATAATCTAATTTGAAGTTAGCTCAATGATGGTCAATTGCCAATAGTTACACCATTGTCTGTATCTTATGGTTCTTTTGTTCGTGGTAAATCTGCCACCTCACTGTCATATTGATCAGTTACTCCATTGTTTGTATCTTATAATTCTTTTGTTCGTGGTAAATCTGAGATATGTTAGTGTTGTATACCAAAAAATTAAGGTTCCCTCACTACTTTTAATAAAGAAACAAGTTTATCCAATCTATTACTGTACTTTCACCCATCACCTAATTCTCCATCGTTGTATCAATCATAACACACGCATTTTCATTACACTCATCTTATGGACAAATTTCTTGCCATTATGATGCAAAACTTTTAAAATACAAGTTGAACATTGAGCAAGTCATCAATCTATGTAATACAGCAGGCTAATTATACTAACCCAACACTATAAATATTAAAGATTTTGAACATGTTTCTAAAATATCTCCGTACAGTTATGGGATATAATGGCTTATAATTCTAGACACTAAATCAGTAAATAACTAGCAGTAAAACACATCCACTAGAACTGTTCATAGCTTATAAAGAATAATATTCAGTCTCATAGTCAGTCTTCTTCACCTAAGATATTCTTAGATCCTCCAAACTAACACTCTTTGACAAAGGTCTCAAACAATTCATCTGCATCACATTCTCAACAAAAGAACAACGAAACGATAATACTTTTATTTAATCCAGTGGTTCCACAATATCTACGACTGCTTTAAGTTTTAGACTAATACCCCCACAAGAGTATTTAATATAAGGTAGACTGCTCTTATTAGAATAGACGCCATTCCAACAGCTCATCAACAGTAACTACAATTGTTTTTGTTTATGGTTTTGAAGAGTGAGAACGGAACAAATGATAAAGCGTGCGGAAAAATTGATCAAACTGATCCATCAAATGGAAGATTACTGTCCCCGCTGCTAAGATTGTCTGTTTAATATTTCCTATTCTTTGTGACCTTTTATGGGCTTCGACTATCCAAGTTAACTCACTTCCTCAATAGATAGCCAAGTTTATCACAGCACTTATTCTAGTGTTAGACATCACCTAGACACATAGTTCTCCATCAGCATATCAATCACACCACACACATTTTCTGTAACACCTCGAATTTGCAAAATACCAAAAATACCCATTTTTATATTCCTTGAGTGGTGATAATTTTATTTGGTGTATGTTTATTTTAACTATTGATATTTGTGTTTGGATTCGTGTTCGATTGGTATTATTATTATGTTAGAGTTAATAGTTGAGATTTTATGCGAGGAAATATAGTTTATTTTATTTTATAATTTTGGGGGATTATTATTATAAGATAATTTTAATGTGTTTTGTATTGTTTGTATTCTTATAGAAAAGAGTTGGGGTTTACTTGAAATATTTTGGAGGTCTGGGGGTCTATTTGTAAATATCCATTTATAAAAATATTATTATTATTATAATTTTATCTCTACTACTATAATGGGAGAACACCTTAGTGTAATTTGTCCTCAACCCAAATATTTTCGAAAGTAGACCAGTTATGGACTAACTTTAGTAAATATTTTCGAAAGTGGACCAGTTTGATAAATATTTTCCACAGTGGATCAGTTTGGAAATTATTTTCTTATAACCCCATCCCCTTTTTCTTCTTCTCCCATTCTTTCTTTCTCTGATCCCGAACTGACCGAACGCCGAACCCATCGGCCCCTCTCTCTCCCGCCCGATTCCCCCTCGTCCCTCCATAGTTTTTCAATTAATCTGGAGGGATGACTAATGGAAAGGTCCTCTACACCGTGGTAGCATCGATTTGGAGAAATAACTTCGGAAAGGTATATCTTATTTTATTTATTTGTATAAAATTTTGTGTGGTTAACTTATTTTGAGTAGAATGGTTATGGTAGGGAGATTAGGAGATGTTGGGAATAGTTGAGATGAGAAATTAGCACATTATGGGAGATTTAGCAAGTTGCTAATAAATTAGGGTTTTGGGTTTGTAAAAGAAAATTCTATGTGTGAGAATTATCTTCTTCATAGCAGTAGAATTTTAGTAGAACTATTATAATAGTTGGGGGCGATTTTAGTAATTTCATGGGGATAAAATCCCGTAGTAATTTGAATGTTACGTGCAATGCACGTGTGTATCCCAGGCGTTCAATGAACGCTTGTGTGATGTTTGGAATAGGGTTATTGGCCTTTGTGATTGATTTGGATGATTTGAGTCTTAATTGCGTTGGAATTTGATAATAGGAATATTGGCGACTTTGGATGCGGGATGGCGAGATGGTGCTTCGAGTCTTCACGGACTATTATGTGAGTATGAAAATATTTATATATTTGTTGTTCAGGAAAATTTAGTATAATTTGAATGATTGATACGAATCCCGAAATAGGGTGTATTTGTAAAGGAAAATTAGTGTTTGGTGTTGATATGCGATACGACGATTAAATACTCGTCTTGGGTATTGATATAAACTTATAGATGATGGATTAGTGATATATATATATACGGGGATGAGTTATATTTATATACGATGTCGGGTTATTGTGAATTGTTGTGATTTGGAATATCCAGGGTGATGGTAACGTATTGAGTGTATTTATATATATATAATGTTGTGATGTGTTGATATACTGGGCGTATGCAAACTTGCGATATTGAGATAATAAATAGTATGATATACGCATGATGTATGGGGCAATGTTAAAATAAATAATACAGTACAGTTGTGATGTGGAATATTATGATGTGATGATTTTTATGTTAATTACAGTGATATTTCTTTTATGTGATGCATTGAAAGGGGTAAGGGTGTCGGTGATCATTGTTTATGAGAATAAGTTTAAATAAAAGATGAGATGTTATGATGTTAAAGGGTGATGTTAATATGAAAAGTAAATGTTAATGGCAATAAGTTCGGTTGACTTGAGTTGATATCCCAGGATGGACCTGGGAGAGTAGATACCTCCGGATAGACCGGAGAGAGATATGATATCTCAGGTGGGACCTGAGAGAGATATGATACCCCAGGATGGACCTGGGAGCGTAGATACCTCCGGATAGACCGGAGAGAGTAGATACCTCAGGGTTGACCTGAGAGAGAGATATGATACCCCAGGATAGACCTGGGAGTGCAGATACCTCCGGATAGACCGGAGAGAGTAGATACCTCAGGGTTGACCTGAGAGAGAGATATGATACCCCAGGATAGACCTGGGAGTGCAGATACCTCCGGATAGACCGGAGAGAGTAGATACCTCAGGGTTGACCTGAGAGAGAGATATGATACCCCAGGATAGACCTGGGAGTGCAGATACCTCCGGATAGACCGAAGAGAGTAGATACCTCCGGTGGGACCGGAGAGAGATGATACCCCATGATGGACCTGGGAGTGTAGATACCTCCGGATAGACCGGAGAGAGAGTTGATACCCCAGGATGGACCTGGGAGTGCAGATACCTCCGGATAGACCGGAGAGAGTTGATTCCCCAGGATGGACCTGGGAGAGTAGATACCTCTGGATAGACCGGAGAGAGAGTTGCTACCTCAGGGTAGACCTGAGAGAGAATTGGTACTCCGGGATAGACCTGGGGTAAAATGAATATGATATAAAATGTGAATGAAAAAGAGAAGTGTTTGGTATAAGCTGAAATGAATTAGTGAAGTGTATTATGAGTTGAGAATAAAGAATAAATAAGTGTTAATAATAAATGTGGTAGTAAAAGAAAGTGGATAGTAAATTGTGAATTGCATGTGGAAAGAAAGTTGTTGTGAATGAAGTAAATGTGAAAGTGAACGTGCTATGGGTTAGTGTATGAAAAGAAGGGATAAATGCAGCTTGTGATTAATTTAAGATGAAATTAATAAAAGAGATGTGTTATCATGAATAATACGAAGTAATTGTATTATGTGTGTGATCTTTAAAGTAAAATACAGTTGATGTGAGTTGTACCTTGGAATTGTGTCAAGGAACTACCTGCCTGCTATTTCTGTGGAAATTGTGGGAACTACCTGTCTTGGCATAATTCGCGGGGTGAGTTGTTGTAATAGTGGTAATGATTGATGAAAATAAGAAATAAAGTAAAGTGAAGGTGATAAGTGATTGAAGTGATAAATAACCAAGCTATCGGCTATGGGGTGTGATATGTTGTGGCTCCAGATTGTGTTTGGGGATTAAGTGAAAATGATAATAAGATTTATTGTTTATAAGAATGAGTAATTACTAAAGTGATGTAATGAGATGTTAATGAGCTATAAAACATGGTTTTGATGCAATGAGTATAAGTATTCTAATTAATGAGGTGTTAATGATGTGATGAAATGTGAGTGAATCGCATGGACAATGAGATGTGGTATTTATGACATAAGACATGAAGGAAGGTGGTATTATGAGAATAGATGCTTTATAACACAATAAAATAAAAACTTGTATTATGAGATTGGGTATAAAGATGGTAATTAAAGAAAGTATGTTGTGATATGAGTTTGTGTACCTTGGAAGTGTGTCGGGGAACTACTCGCCTGCTATTTCTGTGGAAATGGTGGGAACTACCTGCCTCGGCACAACTTCCAGGATGAATGTGTGTGTTGAGGACATAATATAAGCAGATGAAATGCATGGCTAAATAGAGTTGGAGAAATGGTGTAATAACATCATGTAGTTATATTAATATAAATAGTGAAATGCTGATATGACGATAAGTGTGGAAAGATGAATATTCGTATTAGGTGAATGTAAGATAGGTATATATATATATACGAGGTTGATGTGAAGTGTATTATGAAATGTGGGAAGTTATGGATAATTAAATAGTTGAATGCAGGTTTAACAGAGTAGTTGATATGTCATTGTATTGACGATGTTGTATTCAAGATTCAGGTTGCCTTATTTTAATTTGGCATTCGTAAGTTTAATTTATTTTTTTTATACTATTTTAATTTGTTATTTGATTAATAACTATACTCACACCAGAAATGGCTAACCCCTTAGTATTTGGGGGGTTAGGGAGTCCCTAGACTACCCTAAATCCCCTACTGTTACAGGTCCTCAGCAGAGCAGAGGTGAGGCACAGATTTTGTTGAGTAAAGTCTTTTATATTAAATTTGATGTATAAGTGTAGTAATGTGAATAGTAGAATTTATAGTTTAAATTGTATTATGGATGTATAAGCACGTATATGATGATGGTAAGTATAGTACGATGTGGTATGGTATGTTTGTGATCCGTACCCACCTCGTTGTGGTGTACCGGGCTCTGTGGTAGGTTTTACAAAGGTTTTTCTAAAAATTTTACCTCGTTTTCAAAGAAATTTATGGTTTTTATTTGATATTTGATAATTCGTTATGAGTTTGGCCCCCAGAGCATTATATATTATTGCCTGTATGTTTCTGCTCATTTTGGCCTGGGGAGCCCGTAAATTTATTGTATATTTTGTGAGCTATGGAATTTTGAGCAGAATTCCGTAAGCTTTTTGTGTTTCGGGGCAAAATTTACTAGGGAGACTCTATCAAAATTTTTCCTGAAATATAACTGTCTTAGTTTATGATTAAAGTGATATAGAAATTGAAAGAATTGAATTTGGAGACTTAGTTTGGAAGAAAAAAAAATTGGGGCGTTACATTTTCACTACACTCATCTTATGCAGATATTTAATGCCACTATTGTACAAAACTACTAAAATACAACCAAAACCATTGAAAAAATAAACAATTTATATAATAAGCATGATAATTACACTAATGATACAATGCAAATGCAAAACTCCAACCTATTAGATGATACAATGCAAAACTACACTCTTCACCAACACAAAGTCAAAATCCCACATAACAAACACATACACATTAATCCAAATATTTTCCACAGAATCTTCAAATCTACTCATTCAGTAAGCTCTAAACTATACATCTAGTTACAAACATGGTGCAAAACTAGAGATTCAATACAATTATAGCCATTTCAGGATAGGTATTCATGAGAATATTAGTGTCCTACATCCTATATAATTTCAATTTGTACAATACTAACGTTGACTCTTATTTAATTTAAATTAGTTAAAAGTGGGTATTTAGTTGTAGAATACTAACCGGTGCTTGAGTTGGAATTCCTTGTGACTGATGCCAGACTAACGTCGCCATTTGAACTATTGCTGCCTCCAGACATGCCACTGTTGCCTTCAGCTGATCAACATCATTCTGTGTGGGCCCAACCTCACTGGAAGAACATGTACGAGAACCGAAGATGCTGGTGAGTGTTGGTCCTAGCCCCATCCCACGCACACGATTGGGACGCTCGCGTCCCCTCAATTCGAAGAGAACTTGACACTGTAGCGTCAATGGATCGGTGGAAGAAGAAGATGACATTTCCTCAGTCTTGTTTCTGGCATCCTTCTGTAAAAGATGCCAAAGACAAATTTAATTTTCAAAATTATTTTATTGAAAAGATTAAATACAAAATTGAAATTAATTTGAAAGTTTTTTATTTACCACAATATCAGCTGCCATGTCATCCCTAAATTTTCCATCCTTACCCGTGTGGGTAGTTTCAAAAAAATCTACATCGCCGATCTTCCCTCCCTCATTTGATGCTTCCTATATACTAGTAAGATCAGTATTTAGAACTATAATAAAATACTTCAAATAAAATGAATTGGATGTCTTAGTCATAAAATCAAAAAACTATAATATCTGTGACTTGTATATAACTATAATAAAAAGACTTCAAAAAAAATTGAAGCGTAGTTTACCAGCTCATCTCGAACTACCACAAAACTGGCGCTCCCAGTAGTGTGCTTCAGTTTCAACATCTTTCGGCTTTTTATGCCAATGTCAGCCTTTCTCTGTTAATGATTATAATTCGCAACATCAATGAAAATATATCATCAATAAAATACAAAAGGATGGAAGTTGCATTAGTATATACCTTTCCCGAATCACTTCTCCAAAAATTGACAAGAAATTGACAATCTTGTGGTGTCACACCTACGGGAACCGCCCTCGCATTGTCAGACTCGGTCCTCTCTGGCACATAGTACTTTTCTTTTAGGAAGCTCTTGTAGTCCCTCCATTTCTTAGACACCGATTTATCCGCCCATCCGTTAACAACATCAGCGTAAGAAAATTTTTGCTACAAAATAACATTAATCAGATATATATATATACTGTCACGCCCCGCTTCCCAAAAATACAGAATACGGGCACGTAACACAAGCCCAGCGAATGAATATAATCATCCTTAAGCTGTTTCAGAAATCTTACAACATATCACAGGCAGTATATCAGAGTCAATATATATCAGAGTCAATATATCACAGTCGGAAGCAAAGAGTGGAGCCAACATGCATTATTGAGATAATTTCACCAACAGGAATTAATTGAAATCAATTATCTTGTTCTCAAATAAAACAGAGTCTGGAAACAAATATTCTGGGTCACATCGCCCAAATACAAATAATACTCAAGTCTCAAGTACAGAAATAAATCAAGTTCACGAATACAGAATAAAGTTCTAACAGGAAACAGAAATAATAATCAGCAACTAATACTGCGAACCACCAGTACCTTCTTGAATCTGTCCACCAAAATCTGCAATCATCGAATGCAGGAAAAAGAAAAAGTGAAAACACAGTACCCGTCAATGGCAAGTCCGGGTCACAAATAGAATAGGATACAAGCACATGGACACTATCTAACCACAGAATATACTAACAGGTATAGGTAAACATATGTCAACAGTTAAATAGTTAAACAGGTAACATGTATAATTATCAGGTATTCAGGTAATCAGGTAAATCTGTATCAAGTATCAGGAAAACAGGTAACAGGAATATCAGGTACAGGTAACAGGTAATCATGTATCAGGTAAACATGATAATCAGGATAATCAGGTTATGTTAAGTCTAATCTTTTTATTAACTATCTAGGTAGCACGACATGCATCCCAGTTTTTACTACATGGTTGCTACAACAAATAATTTCGCTTAGTAAGATTTTCATAGTGGAGTCCATAGGGCAACGTACTTGGGTACAGGAAACAGGCAGAACCAGTGGCTCTCTTCTACTCTACACCTTCTTACATAAGAAGCAATGTAGACAGGGTCAGGAACAGGTAAACAGGCAGGTAGGATACTAGTCCTCTTCCAAGTACACATTTCTATTTTTTCCACTAATAGAATCTTCCCTTAAACCCCGGCTTAATTACTTTATTATTAAGATCATCAACAGGCATGAGAGTGTGCTAAATGATGTCAAACTAACAGGTTATAATCAGGTTTAGACTCAGGGAATTAGATCAGTAAGTATAGGTACCAAACATTCACAAATACGAGCAAAATGGTATATGTTAATAAACAGGACAGCAAGACCAGTCTGTACATAAACAGTGACCCAAAGGTCTACAGACATGCAAATCATGATCCGTCGAAGGATCTGGAAACTAGACTTCTACACGCTTCTAACGGTTATAATAAATCCATATGCTATTTCACAACATCTCGACTCAAAACACAATTCAACACAGTTTTCATGTACAGCCAGAAAACAGGGGAATAACTTAAACCACATGAAAACAGCAGATAAAGTTATCAATTAAATCCACGAAAATTCTGGAGTAATCCCCTATATGTATAGTCTCAAAATATAAATTTTCATATTTTTCCAGAAAGTATAGATACGTTGTCAAAAATAGAAAATAACACATAACACAGTTTTGACGGATCTGGAATTCCTCCACTCTGCTGTACAAAATTGAACACAACTTGCAAACAGCGCATCGAAATCCACTTCCGCCAAAACGGGGTGAAAGTATACACAATTACTCAACTTTCATATCTCACATAATGTTTACATACAGTAAATAAAAATAGGGTGAACACGGCATTCAACATACAATCACACGCAGTTTACAGCAAAAGCGATCGATAGAAAAGGATGTAAGGCATCTCTCAAAACTCATCTTTAAATTACTAAAAAAATCAGGGAACTACCTAACATCATGGTGAAACCCTGGACAAAATCTTGTGGCATGAAATTATGTCTAACTTGGATCTTGAAAATAAATTGGTGATAAAATCTACCCCGAAATGAATCTGGGAACTACCGGTATACAGTTACTAAAATAATCATAACTAATTCATACAAACTCCAAACAGGGTGAAACCAGTGGGATTAGAAATTAGATTCGGTCCTCTACAAATTACTCAGAAATAACCATGTTGAGATTCGGACTCTAATCCAGGTAAAAACAGCAATCAATCCAGTTCAATCCAAATTTCCAGATTTATCAACTAAACTTCAAAACGTCATAACTTCTACAAAAATAACCCAAACTCTTCCAAATTCAAAACGCTGTCTACCCATTGTCCAAATGTCATAATGGAGGGTACCTAACATGTCCAAACCTAAATATTCTCATATGGCGTTCAAACAAACATCGGATATACAATATGGCACATACGCGATCAAAATAGCGTTTGGGTGATTCCTAAGGCATAATCCTATCAAACTTCATGTTCTAAGTCATATATGGCCTGTTTTGGACAATAGAGACGAAACCCACAAAAAAAAACATGATCTTTGGTCGTCTCTAGTCTCAAACTATCCTATGTGTGAACTTTCGACTTGTATCAACCTAAGAAATTTAAGTACAAGTTACTTGCCTTTTTGGTGTCGACGAACACGACAAATCCAAGCCTTCAAAGAAAAACTCACGAGCAAGACGCCTTCTAACGCGATTTCGAGCGAAACCCACGAACAAAACGCTCCAACGGTTGATCTCTTTGACACACGAACCAAAGTGGAAGATGCCCACAACTCAAAACAGTGGGGAGAGGTGTAAAGGTGCTGTTTTGGTGGAGGGTGGTGCTGGTTTGGTGCTTGCCGGCCACAAGAAGAAGGAGAGACGAGGTAGAATCGAGGCGAAGTAGTATAGAAAGATGGAGAGGGAAGGTATGGGTGGTCGGCCAAGACAAGAGAGGGGAAGAGGATGTCGGCCTAGGGTTGAAGAAGGCAGGCCGGGGGTATTTGGGAAGGAGGCCGGGTGCAGTAGGAGAGGGAGAGAGAATAATATTAGGGTTAGGGATTATTTAGTATTAGGGGTATATATAGGAGATCCAATGTGGATTAATGGGTAGTGAATATCAATAGGAAACAATAGGTATACAATTGGGTAATGGATATTGGGTAGATTTCAAATGGGGATACAAAATACAATGAATCCTATAGCCCCTAAAAATCTCCTTAAGGGCCAAAAATCTCAAATTGGTCAAAACTCTCCTAAAAATCCACCATGACCCTAAAATAATATTTATACATGAACGAGATCAAGAAATTGAGAAAAAGAGCTCAAAATGTCGAAAAACGGCCAAACGGCGCACAATCAACAAAAGGAGATCAAAACTGCCAGAAAACTATTATAGAATAAAAATAATTAAATTTATTGTTCCGAAAAATACAATAGAAAATATTAATTCACAAAAATGAAAAATACCCTCAAAAATACCAAAAGTGAAAAACAGGGGTTACATATACAGAAAAATGTAGTTATTTATGATATAAACATTTCCTATGATATATCATATCATATATACAAAATATAAAAGGGAGCAGGGTAACAGTAATCCTGATCATCCATGAAGAATTGGAAAAGGAAGTAAAAAAATCATTAGTTTTTAGTTCTTTAGACAATCAGTTCTTCTGTAAAATGAAAAATTAACTTTTTAACAGCGAGACATCTTGACCAACGCTAATAGATAGAACGTATGATTTATAGCGCTCACATACCAGATTTTAGAAAATGAGAAAGATAGTTAATGCATGGTTTCAAATACCGGCCATACTATATAGGTAGTTCGCAATTGATACTCCCAACTGATTTCTCTCACACTGCCAATAAATCATAGGTTGAAGCCTGATACCAATACCAAATTTTCTGACAATGTTTAATCGTAAATCATGAGTTTCTCTGAATTTTTTGTGCTAAATAGACAAATATGGTTTCCCAACAGAAAAATTCCGTCACACAGCTCTGCCTATAGAATATTAGGAGATTTTTTTTATCGTAAAAGGTTGGCAATTGTCCCCACGTGTTTCATTAAAAAGTTTAACAAAACAAACAACAAAAAATAAGGCTTATGAAGTTCAGATCCCAACAAATTGGGTTCTGGAATTCATACACCCCAACCAACAAACAAAAATACAACGAAATCTAGTCCTATTAATCGGCCACCCCTGCCAGAACAACTTTCTCATGCCAATTTGGGCTCACTCTCTCACTCAATCCCTCGCTTGTACACCGTTTATCCTCTCCAACTATCGTACACTCTCCCTCGTCGCCCCCAGCAGTGACCCATACGACAAACATAAACACCATATTAGAGACCCTGTAGGCACTCCAACAATCTGACAACTCCATGTCAAGAATGAGTCTTTGTTCTCATTCCCTCGCTCCACCCGCGATGACTCTCACCGCAACCTCACAACGAGGGTAGATGTCGCACTTGACCCCTGCGATCCCTCTGACATGAAAGAACCAAAGGCATCCCTCACTTTAACCAGCCAAGGTCAAAGTAGAACCCAAACTATAAAGTTGTCCGACAATCGTCGCCTACACTAACTAGGATACATTTTGTTGCTAATTGTAAGGCGGTTGTAATTTGGATATTAGGGACAAATTTGGATTTTAGGGACTCCACTGCGTCAACTCAAATTTCAAAACTCAATTTGAAATTCAAATCTCCCCCCAACCGCAACACTCCCAAATCAAAAATCTCCCTCCCCCCCACTCTCTCCCCGACCTCCCCCACATGCCTCCACGAAAGCCCCAACTACCCCATAGTTCGCCGCTCGCCGCTTCATGCCAGCGCTCCCGCCACCAGCCCGATGCAACCAGTCCAAGCACCGCTGCGATCTACGTCGCCATCCCGATGATGCCAGCCCTAGTCAGCTCGTCTGACAACCATAATCAAGAACGGCGAACTACATCCCGCGCAGCACCTTCGGCCCAGCCAAAGATGCGGCGCTCTCGATCGTCACTGTCGCATCCCTCTCCGACACCGGAGAATACCCCAAATTGACGATCGGTGTCACCGCTGTGCTCTGCGTCGACCCAAATAACGACCGTTGACAACCGCAATCACAACCGGTGAACAACACCCCTCGCGGCACCTTCGACCCTGCCAAAGATGTCGCGCGCTCGACCTTTGCCGTCGCGCACCGGAGGAGATCCCATTTGACGGCCGAATTCCGAAAGCCTAAAGTAAGGATTTGGGGGAAAACAAAATTAGAAGGAAAGAGAAGATGAGAGTTGGGAGGGAGAGGTTGAGAGGAAGCAGGGAGGGGAGGAGGGGGCGACGGCGACGAAACTCTAGCCACCGGCCGCCCCCCAAGCTCAGATCTAGGGTTTGTGTTTTTGGTTTTTGAGTTTTTTAGGACAGAAAAGGAGGTGGAGCGACGGGAGAGGAGGGAGGCGGCTAAGGTGGGGCGACGGGGAGGCGAGGGGCGGGAGGAGCTGGTGGGTTAGGGTTTGGGGTGAGAAGGTGAGAACGGAGAGGAAGGAGGGAACGAAGAGGAAGGAGAGAAATGGGGATCTGGGTTCGATTTCGAAATCGCACACCTCCCGAAATTGCGGAAGGAGGTCAACGAAAAGAGATATATCTAATATTAGGAGATTTTAAATGCATGCTATTAGGAGATTTTCACTCCAAATTTGGGACATATGAGAAAAATCACTTATTCAAGTAGAAACTATAAATCAATACAGAATAAATTCACTTAATCAAGTGAAAGAGAGAGAGAGAGAGAGATATGCCAGATTGGTTAATGAAGGTTGTTAGTGGGGGCATCGATGGCAAATTCCATATTCCTAAAAATCAATACATAAAAAAAAATTAGTTCCAAGCATCAACTATATATGATAAAAAATATCGACTGTAAGTTCTAGTCAATTCTATAGTACATACTAAAAATATTTATTCAACAAAGGGATATCCTTGAATGTAGAAATCAAAGGTACATGTCGAAAAATTAATACAGAAAAGGGATATAACAATTTTACAAGATAACTCACGGATCATACTCCAAATCAATTTGCATTTATTATATGGAAAAGTCATTTTGAACTTATTGCAGAAAGGTCTAAAAGGAAAGTCATCAAACCACTGTGACATATGTTTGAAAGTTCTAGACAAAAGACGAGATCTGAAGTATCGAACATGTTTATTATCTTTTTTGAGGGAAAAGGTGGAATAAGGCCACCCTGTTTCATTAATAAGAATATAACGAAACAAACCCAGAGTACTGGGCCCAAATACAAACTACAGACATAAAATAAAACATACATGAAGCAACATGACTACAAACAACAAGTCCCTCCAACAACCCTGGAGGGTGGGCCGACAAACCAGCTCGGTCCAGCAAAATTGTATGTACGTCCATTTAGCTTCGTACAGTGCCTCCACGGCACATGCACACCCGCCTGAAACAAGTCTGGCAGGATTTTATCACCCGCCGCTCCCTGCGTGCACCTCGCTGGGGGGGACCCCTCTTTGGGCCCAAGCCCCGTAGATCGAAACTCGCAGCATTCCACCAACTTCACCACTCATCCTACAAACACGCCAACCGCTTCTACAACCGCTACCAAAGAGATAGCCGTGAAGAGGATACCTTAACCTCTCACACGATAACGCTTTTCTCCTGTGATTTCTCACAAAGCAACTATCTCGCTCACCCCACCTAACACCATCCTCTAGGAGAGAGCCGTGTAGAGGATACCTTACCTCTCTCACGTTCATGCTCTCTCCGGCGATTTCTCACCATACAGACTTATCTCACCTCAAACTCCCAATACGAGGGAAGAGGCGGCGCTGTCACGAGGCAGTGGTCTAAGCTGAAGGAAGCTCAATAGCCAGATAGTAGACACTGTAGAGACTGCACCGACGACATCGTAGGACACACCCGACCACACCCCAACCCCAACCCCAACCCCAACCCCCCACCCCCACCCCCAACATACCGACTTCATACCTCACAGAAGGACCCCATCTTTGGGCCCAAGCTCCACAAACGTCAATCGCACAAACCTACAAGCTTCCCACCCCAAAGCACCGACAAAAGCACCCTCAACCACAGCAATCAGATCACAGTAACAGATCCGGGGGGCACCCACAGCAATCGCGGGTGCCCCAAACCGCAACCACAGCAAGACGGGGGGCACCCACAGCACGCGGGCCCCCCAAACCGCAACCACAGCATCCATAAACAGTGCTAGCAGCGCAACCACCTCATGCAACCATATTTCCTCTTTCTCGAACACAGTAAACAAAACACATACATCATAGAGAAGTGGTGGATTACGAATACCAAGACCATATATAGGTATCCACGGGTATGTGTTCGTCATCTTCAAGTAGCAGCGCCACTTAAGTCAGATCCCTCCACCTAACAGAAACCACTTCAACACTCGAAGTTTTGCAAGAGAAACTCAGTTAGAACATGTTTATTATCGAGTCATAAAGACTTCTATAAGGTTTTCCCAGCTAAATTGTACAATGGCTTTCAACCAAACAACAAAGATATTAGGAGTCATACTTAAATGATTTAAAAACTTGTATATCCACCTGTGCCCCCGAACGGGTACTAGACAATCAAAACTCCAGAACTGCTGGTTCTGCTGCTAATGTAAGGAATAGCAGCTTCTATTCTACATGAATGATAGGACATTGTCAAATACATTCAGTATCACTATAAGCATCATCTATTAGCAGAAAGATAATCGGTTCTTGAACTGAAATTTTCATATCAAAACAAATTAAATATTATCCTGTGTGTCCATCCAAAATGTGGAAGCAAAACATATATGATTGAACAGGAAAGACATCAGATGATTTAGGAATACCTTAATAATAGAGAACGCTCCCTCCTTGGTGGTTTTTGGAATTTTTGACCAAGTCTCGTAGCTTAAGGGAAGGATCCGTGAATTTCTTGCTATTACCCCGCAAAATTTACCGTGCTTTCTCCCGCCATCTCTAGTCGGCTTACCGACTGGATTGTTGCTCACTAATATCTTCTCATCATTCTGGAGCTTCCATACATCCTTCATCTTGGTCGGTCCTCTCCTCACAGTGGTGGCCGTGCTATCCTCACCGATGTCGACTGTAGTGTCATCTGTATGTGCTGCACCTCCACAATCTCCTGTAAGGTGCTCAGTCGAAGGTCCCATGCTAAGAGGATCTACCAGCTCCTCCTGCCTAATCGTGACCACCTTCCTTTTTCTTCTAGCCATCTGTCACCTGTTTACAGAACATTATAAAAACCAAAAAATTAAAATTAAGGAAATATACATGAAACAAAGAATATTTAAGGAAATATACATGAAACAATAAATTGAGACAATTCATTTAACATAAGTTTATAAAAATCACAAATTATCACAATATACCATTAATTTGTAAATGATTGATACTCAATTGAACTGATACAAAAACAAGAAATATTTTAAGATACTATATCAACAAATATCGTCAAAATATGTCACCCTCTTCTCCATCCGTACGTAGCCACGTAGGGCCACTACTATAATAAAAAATGTTTACATCAAATGTAGGAAACTCAGTAGCAGTAAAATTATTCATAACATCAGCATCATCATCATCTGAATCGTCCCCCAATTGAAATAAATCTCTTGGTTGCATAGTTAGTGCCACGTATGATTTTGGCACTTTTGGGTCTTGAATGTAGAAAACTTGGAGCACTTGAGACGGAAACACAAATGGTTCATGACTAATGTGTGTCCCAGTGTGAATTAGATGTGCAAAATTTACAATTGTAAAACCAAGCTTATCCACTTTCATGTTATTTAACCCAGCCCAATCTCCACGAAATAAGACTACTCGAAAATGCCCGTAATAGTCCAAATCTATAATATCTGTGAGCACCCCATAATAGTCAACATCTCCGTCTACAGGATTCGTGTCATTTTTAGAAGTATAGCTTCTAGTTTTTGAAGTAACTACAATGACACTATTTTGAGACTTCAAATTTCTTTCACGATCCTGAGTACGAAATCTGAAGCCGTTGAATATGTATCCATTATATTTTTTAACCATTTTATGAGGACCTTTGGCAAGAATCTTTATTTCAGGTGTCACCTCATTGTCACCCAACGAAGAAACCTAACATTACAAAGTAAATCATATTAGCATAAAACTTTAAAAAATACAGTCATCCAAGTTACGGAACGGTGACTTACATGAGTTTCAAATCACTTGTGGAATTTTTCATTCATTAACTTATGTTGCTCACGTGGCTTCAATATTTTTGGTTTATGCCTTCTTTTCATTATCCTGATGAATTCGCTGGAACAAAATAAAATGAATGGATATTAAAAAATCTTTTACTACTTCCTAATTGTGAGCAATAAATTCATGTTAATCCAAATTTAACTTACACTCGATATGGCTCTATGATGCACTATGATCCAACACATATCGATGTGCTTGTTCCCATGTTAAGTCACCTAACTCAAATGCATCAATTTTTCGGAAAGTAGTGCCAGCGGTCTGAAAGAGATATTTAGCCCCTTTGAGATTTGAAGTGTCTGGGTTTCTCCTGGGCCTATTAAAACATGTCTCCACACCATGGAGATACCTTGAACAGAAATTGGAGCACTCCTCTGAAAGATACTCTTCTGCAATTGAGCCTTCTGGATAAACTTTATTTTTAACATAACCCTTAAGTCGGTAAATGTACCTAAATAAGTATATCTGAATTACAAAACATATGGAGGAATAGCATAAAAGAACTAACAAAATTATGGGTTTAATGACGTATGAAGAATTACCTCTCAATGGAATACATCCAACGGTAATGTACTGGTCCACCAAGTCTTGCTTCATCGGCAAGGTGGATTACTAAGTGAACCATTATAGTGAAGAATGATAGGGAAAATATCCTCTCCATTTGACAAAGTGTCAAGGCAGCACGTTGTTCCAATTTGTCAATATCTTCAACACGCGGCACTCTAGAACAAAGTCCTTTATATACGCTACATATATCTTTCAGGACAGAATTGACTGGCTCACACATTGAAGATCTCAGAGCCACAGGAAGGATATCTTGCATCAGTATATGGTAGTCGTGTGACTTTGGACCCTACAGCTTCTTCTTCTTATAATTTACACATCTTGCTATATTAGATGAATAGCCATCTGGGACTTTAAGCTGCTGTAAAACTTTGCAAAATATCTCCAACTCCATTTTTGATATTGAGTAGATTGCAGGAGAAAGTCATACTCTGCCATTGGGTAATTCTTCAGGATGCAACTCGTGCCTTATGCCCAATTCTACTAAATCAAGGCGAGACTTAGGATTGTCCTTCCTATTCCGATCATCCCCCATAACTGTTCCTACAATACTTTCACTGATGTTTTTACCAAGATGCATCACATCTATGTTATGACGTAGTAAGGTGCACTCCCAATACGGCAACTGGAAAAAAATACTCCTCTTCTTCCATGACCCTGAATCAACATGATTGTCACACTCATCCGCATCACATAAATTGGTGTTCTCATGTTGTTCTTCTCTAGCCCGCTTCTTAGATGCTTTAATTACTGCCGGATCCTTTGACAAAGTGAATTGATGGCCTTCTAGTCGCCTTAACACATCTTACCCAGACAAAGCTCTTGGAGAATGTCATCACTCATCGGTACCATCAAATGTCGATATTTCTGCTCTAAAAATATGTGTGTCAGACAACCATCTCCTATGACCCATGTAGCAAAACTTTTTGCCTTTATACAACCACTTTGAATCCGTTTGCTCAGCATAACATGGACAAGCATAGTGTCCTTTCGTGCTATAACCAGATAAACTTGCATATATAGGAAAATCATTTATTGTCCAAGTCAACGTAACTCGGAGACGGAAACTTTCTTTAGATGTTGCATCATAAGTTGTAACACCCTCCCACAATTGGGATAATTCATCAATCAATGGCTGCAAATACACATCTATATTATTTCCTGAGCTTTTTGGTCCAGGAATAATCATGGACAAAATGAATGATGATTGTTTCATGCAAAACCAAGAGGGAAGATTATATGGAATGTAGGTGCTACTCATTTACCAAAATGGGTTAAAACCATCACTGGCCAATCCAAGCCTCACATTTCAAGGATCTTTAGCAAAATTGGGATATCTTTCATCAATTTTTTTCCAAGATGCAGAATCAGTCGGGTGCCTAAGAATCCCATCATTCTTGCGACCTTTCACATGCCATATCATATCAGAAGATGTTTTAGAGGACATGAACAATCTTTGCAGCCAAGGAATTAAAGGGAAGTAACGCAGTATTTTTGCAAGCTTCTTTCTCCTAGTTGTAACTGGCTCATTTGTTTCGTCATCTTCATTTGGTGTTTGTATCCATTTTGAAGTACCGCATACTTAACATTCTTCGAGAACTTTCTTATCCCCCCTAAACAGCATACAATCATATGGACATGCTGCTATCTTCTCATACCCTAAATTAAAATGCTTGAGAAATTTTTGTATGGCATGGGATGACTTTGGGATTTGGATTTCAGGAAAAGCTTCATTCAACAATTCAAGAAGCAAGTTGAAGGACTTTGCAGACCATCCATTTAGACATTTAATCTGGAATAGTCTAACAATGAATGAAAACTTTGTAAACTGAGTGCAATCACGATATAAGGGAGTCTTTGTATCTTTCAACAACTTATTAAAGGCTTCAAATTCTTTATTAGTTTCTTCACCAGACATTTCATCTCCCACCCCACCATCATGAACAAATGTTTCTGCTGACTCGTCGCAAACTTAGTTGATTGGATTGTTTGTGTGGACTTGAAAGTTATGGAATCTCATACCATCTTGTACTAAAGAGTGCATCTCATCGACAGCACTTTGATTACTTGTAAATAAATATTCGTCTTCTCGTACAACTGGACCATTTGAAACTAACTGAGCAGACTCTCCATGACAAAACCAATTTGTATACCCCGGTAAAAAACCATTGCAAATTACATTATTCTCAACTACATTGCATGTTCTCAAATTACAATTTGAACACCGAACACAAGGACACAAAATTAAGTTTAGGTCTGGAGAATTCCTCTTTGCAAAGTTAATAAAATCTTTCACACCATCCCGATACTCCTTGGATAATCGTGACTTATTAATCCAACTTTTATCCATTTTGAAAATATGATTCAACCTGAAATATAAAATTAATAAATTAAAATGCATATTGCTTTTAGTCTCTTTCCACCAAGATAATACTAACAACTAACAAGGAATGACTTAACCTTCCTCTCTTTTCACTCACCCTATAAATGCTGGTAAATTCAGGCCATTTTTTCTTAAATCACAAATATAGTTACCTCTTTTTCATCTATATAAAATGTTGAAGAACTTATTAAGGAAGATTAATAAATAATTATTTATTTACACTAAAATCATTTGATATGCTAATACTAAAATATATAATTTACGTTAAGTTTCGAATAAAAAAATAGGTCGATCATAGTACTTGGCTTTTGCACTTCAAAGTGATAAACATTAATTTACGTTTACTTTCGAATAAACTGTTTTTGATGAATGAATGCATAGATAAAATCCCCTTTAATTATTTATTCCTGTCATATCCCATATCTGTTGTTATTATTACTAGAATACAAGGCACATGTTTTTCCTTTAGTATACTACCTATTGAGAGCATGACATATTCAAATTGACATATTCATTTCGGTGTTGGGCTATGAAAGCCTTTGTTCACTTGGCCTATTACAAATTGATGGAACGCACCATGATTAGCGTGCACCATGTCACTCTTTCTTGTTGCATTATTGACTCCTAATTAATAAACCAAAGTTATACTAATTCACGAAAACTGATAATTTGACCCACTATACACCTAAAACTTCTCGATTAGTGTCTGTCAAAACTCGAAACTTAAATTGTGTTGTATTCTTCATGGAAGTTTATGCTTAGAAAGAACAGCCCTTAAATACATAAACTTGAGTTCAATGAAGATATGAAATTCATCAGAGATTGCAGTGCGTCTATTCAATTAATCCATATTTTTATTTTCTCCATAGGAACATGAAGTGAATTTATGTTGATTCATTGGTGTGGTTTAGACTTGAGAGAGTTTTATTGATGAGCACAGAAGAAGAGAAAGACAAATTATGGGTTAGGATGGTGGAAAGAATAATGAAGAATGAGGAGGCATTATGGCACAGTACGGAAATGCTCGAGGAGACAAAATTTGTAAAAAGCATAATTGTCAGATCGGGATACATATTGTGTATCATAAGATAGTTAGCTAAATGCAAGTATCATGAAACTGCATGATGACTCTAAGAGTATCATACTATACTGTATGTAAGATAAATTGCTTCAAGAGCAAATAATTATGCAATTAACCATACATACATATATAATTGACAAAAGGGCAAATTTAGAATATGGATGAATTGAAAATCGATAAATTTGGTAAAAGGTTGTAAGGCACGATTCGCAAGCATATCTCAGTGTCTCCCTAAGGCTACAACAATTGAAACTGAACAAAATTAGCTAATGTTAAAAGCTAAACAATCTAACATGAGATAAAACAAACATGTTTTGTTTTTTAGGGTAAAGGTGAAGTAAAAACATGTTGTAGTTGAAGTTCAATATTAGAAATCCAATAACCATTTGCTAGTTAAACAGAACGACACCACAAAATTTAATTTTATGTATAAAAAAGAGACGATTATAAATGACAAAACTACAAAATCAAAAAGAGAAGTATAAACAACAATAATCAACTTGTCTCAGTCCCCTCAAATATTAAACAAAAAGAACAGAATTACAAGTTTTAAAACTGCAAGATGAAAAATGCAACATTGCCTTGTATCACCTTACAGGAGAGATTACACAAAAGGTGGCTTTCTAAGTGAAGCAATGTTCCATATATATTTAAAACTAAATATTCAAAATCATATGTGATTCTAACTAAAAGAAGTTAGTTCAAATTTAAACATTTTAAGGTTAAAATAAGTTTGTTCTGGAATGCCCAACTTAGCAAGGGAGAGGAAATTAGTCGAGTAGGAATTAAAAAAAACACGAAATAAAAATGAGCTAATACGAATAAATGTAGGCAAGTTACCTTTTTTGCTAGACTAATACTCGTTCCAACAATTAGGGTAAGGCAAAAGCACTAACTTCAATTAAGATCAACATAAAATACCCAAAATAGACTTAAACACCAAGTAAAACAAAATTTTAATAAAAACGGAAAAAGGAAAGGAAGGAACAAAGATAAAAAATTTTTAAAGGAAATACCCAACTTACTTTATTGATGGGGTGAGAGAGGACGGCAAGGGCGGTGGCGATGGGTAAGGGCAGTCGAAGGAGGAGAGGCGAAGGAGGAGTGGCGAGGGTGGTGCGCGCGAGGGATGTGTGCGCGAGGGGGGTGAGGCGGTGAGTGGGGAGGTGAGAGAGAAACACGATGGGTTTAAAGGGGAGGCGGTGTGTGCTGAGCGGGAAGAAGAGCGGGATTAGGGTTAGAGTAGAGCGGGATTAGGGTTAGAGTAGAGCGGGAAGAAGAGCGGGATTAGAGTAGAGCAGGATTAGGGTTGTAAAAATTGGGAGAAGTAAAAAGGGGGGCGGGGGTTTAGAAAAGGGTAGCTTTTCAGGACATTATTTACCCCCACCCTATAACGACACGTATATATACCCGCTGCGATAGGTTATACATATATATATAACAGCGTTACTGTTTGAGTCTATAGTGGCGTTGTTGCCACACGCCGTTACAGAGAGTGTTTTTTATAAAATAAAATTCTCTTATACCTATAGCGGCACGTTCTGAAAATGCCGGGAAAGATATGCCGCTATAGCCCATGCGGTTTGTAGTGGAAGATTCGAAAAATACCATGATTCGGGATTCATTTGAAAATTTTCCATGTTTTTTGCAAGATAAAAATCGTTTATAGTAACTTTCTATATAGTTACAACATTAAGTAAATTGAAAGTAGAGTTCTATCGGTGTTTAATATGTTTAGGAAATTTTCTAAAATGTATTCTCCTAGCTTTACACCATCTTTTAAATTCTTGAAGTATAGGACCACTCAAAGCAATAAAATGTATAAAATTTCTAATTGAAGTTACATATGGATCGGCTACTTTCAATGCATCTTGTACACATAAATTTAAAATATGACATGCACATTTAATATGAAAAATTTCTAAACATGGAGAATCTAATTGTGTTTTTAATGTACTAACTGAAGCACTGTTGTTAGATGCATTATCAAAATTAATAGTAAATTTTTTTATCACGAATATGAAAAATATCACAGACTTCTAAAATACGATGTGCAATAACTAAACCATTATGGGGATACGGTAAAGCCGCAAGTGAGATGATTCTCTTTTGAATCATCCAATCACTATCTATCCAATGACAAGTTAAGCCCATCATCGAAATATCGTTATAACTTTTCCAACAATTGGAAGTTAACGATACCCTACAGGTTAAAGAAAACAAGAATGCAATTAAACCATCTCTCATTTCGTTGTAAAGTTTAAAACAATCGGATTTTAATGTGTTTCTAGGGATTCTTCTAAAATGTGGATTTAGTGCATTTTGGTTGGAAGTCTCTACATTCCTACTCTCGGAATAGGAAAAAGGTAGCTCATCCTTAATAACTAATCGAGCCATTTCCCGACGAACAAGATCGGGATCATAAGGTTGGTTATCTATTTATCTGGTCCTATGGTTGATTTTTTTTTGGCCTTGTTGGTCTTGTACTAATTCTTTATGTACACTTAAAATGTGTCGTTTAATTGTACCTGTTCACTTACCTTTTTCCATTTGTAACTTTTGTCACAATGTTTACACATCTTATGTCCTACATCCGGATTATTCTCATCAAAGATGTAGTCATAAAATTTGTGCCAATCATTTGTTTCTCCCCTAGTTTTTCTATTACTAGTGGGTTCGGTTTGTTGTGTTTGTGTGTCAACATCATGCATTTCTTCTTCTATTTCGTGTGTAGGGATATCGTGAGTTCCTACCATAAGATTATGTATAAATTCGGGTTCAATTTGTTGGACTATTGGAGGCCGACATGAAGTACCGGTGGAAGCTTGCCCACTTTGGCTATGGCCGCTACCTCGTGATCTAGACATGGTAATAGTAAATGGTGTATGTGATAAAAAACGATTTCTAGTGTTTTACTAGTGTATGTAAAATAATAAAAAACAATGTTGTAGGTATATGTTAAAAAATAAAATCTAAAAAACAATAGGAGGGTTAAGAGAGAAAAAAATAAAAAACCAACAAACAAATATGATACAGAAAATTAGAACCACAAAAAAATTAAGACAATAGGAGGGTTGTGAAATTTTGATACTGTACTTCGCGGATAATTGGTATATATAGGAATGAAAGAGAAAATACAAGTAGAAGTAGAAGTCCGGTCCGTTCGATAGTCGTTGAAAGAGAGAAAAATAGAACTTCTTTGTTGAAGGAGAAGTTGTAGTAGACGAGTTGAGAGTTGAAGTCGATACGATCGGAATTTTGCACTTCTTTGTTGCTTGCTTCTTTGTTGAAAAAATTTGATTGTATTGAGATTGAATTGAGTAGTAGTAGTAGAGAGAGTAAGAGAATTAGGTGTGAAATTTTAGTAGGAATTAAGGGGTATTTATAGGGGATCAAATAAATATTAAAAAAACAAAAAGAAAAAGAAAAAAAACAAAAAAAAAATGGCTCACAAAGCCGTTGGCTACTTTGTTACCATTCGACCTGTGCCAGTTGACCCATTTGACCCGTTCGGGTCTAACGGTCAAAACCCATTGGTCAACCTGCGGGTTGACGGGCGGGTTGGAATGTTTTAACGGGTCTAGCGGGTTGATTTCGATGTTTTGGCAACTCGGGTCGACCCGCTTGGACCCGCGAGTCCGACCCGGACCCGAACCACTCAATAGCTGTCCGGGTTCGAGCGAGCGGGTCACGGGAGGGTCGCAGGTCAACCTGGCCCGTTTGCCGGGAGTAAGGACAAAACATGTACAACCAAATAGTCGCATATTAGTGTAATTAGGAGAAGTATTATAAAGCTTTTGAAAGGGAACGAGACCATGAAGAATGGAAAAAGGTATCCAACTAAGAATGTAGATACTAGTGAGAACAACATTAAGCCAAAATTGGATATGAACACAGGTAGAAAGAATCAGAGATCTAGTGGTTTCAAGAATGTGTTGATGACGTCTCTCAGCAACATTGTTTAATAGAAGTGCATGAGGGTAAAATAGCTGAGTACCTTGGGAGGCAAGAAAATTTCGAAATCGATGGGTAGGAGGTGTAATTCCCCCCCCCCCCCCCCCCCCAAGGAAAATTGAGTAGCAATCATAGTAGTAAAATGGTTATAGACGTCAAATTCTTATTTGAGGAAAGAGATCTAAGGTAAAACGAGAAAAAAACATTAATGAAAATCAAATAATATCTATTTCCACCACAAAATAAATGAGCCCAAAATATCAGAATGAATAAGTTCAAATGAAGAAGATGAAATATGCTTACTAGAAGCAAAATGAGAGGCTATCTGTTTTGCCAATTTGCTGCCAACATAAGGTGATAAAGAGTTAGTGGAGAAATCTCCTAAACAACCACTATTAGAAAGGAAGCATAAACGAGGTAAAGATAGATGACCTAGACACGATGGCAAACGTCACAAGGAGAAGGTGGAATAGTGACAAGATGCATAATAACAGCGGTAGGTATTAGTAAAGAGAGCTTATCCATGTAATAAATACCGCATTTTCTATGCTCGATCCCAACCTGTATCCCCGTATGTGGATCCTGCATAACACAAGAGGAATTAAAGATAAATGTGTAATTCATATCAGCCAACTGAGATACAGAAAATATATTCAGGAGAACATTAGGAACATGATGGACATAAAGGACAGAAAAATGGGAAGTGTCAAGGAGATGACCAGTAGAAATCATGGGCAAGGGTGTACCATCAGTAGTACGAATGATAGAGGTGGGTGGTAGTGGTTTGGTATGAATGAGGTGTGTGGTAGTGGATGTCAAGTGATTAATACCATCAGAATCTAATATCCACAAGGCAAAGACACCTGAATGAGCAGCAAATGTAGATGAACTAGATGAAGAAGAAATACCCATCAACTGCAGTGAATGTAGAAACTCCTGTAATTGATAAAGATCCAGTGATGAACTAGAAATTATTCTTGTTGGAGAAGTTGCTTTAGCAATGGATGTCTGTTGTGGAATAACAAGACGTTGTTAAAAGCGATGTAAAGCACAACAATGTGTAGTTGTATGACCCCACATTTCATGGTGCTCACAACATGTAGGAGAGCCTCGAGTATGAGACTGTTGTCTAGAGTGACATTGTTGTTGTGGACCAAACTTTTCCAAAGCAGGAGATGAAGTCATGGTGTTCAGAATGTACATTAGAGAAAATTAATGGTCAAAATAGGGGGGATAACCAAACTTTTCCAAGACAAAAGGGAACAAATTGAATAGTGTTATCTTTCTTTATAATACTAATACTAATAATAATAATAATCTATATAATAAAACATAAAGAAAGCTATCAAGTGGCTCTCCTTCAATCCCCCAAAAATCAAAGGCCCAGATCTAAGTTCACAAAACACAATATCCCCCCCCCCCCCACCAAATTTCCACCCAAAACTTGAATTCTAATCCCTCCCATCCAAAACAACTCATTTATTCATTTAATTATTTCTATCTCTCTCTCCCTCTCTCTCTCTCCTATTCAAAAAATTAAGAAGATAAAAATTTTTAAAAATAAAATATTTAAAAACTAAAAAATTAAAAATTTTAAAACTTTAAAAATAATTCAAAAAAATCAAAAACTTATAAAAAGATTATTATTAAAATTTTAAAAAATTTACAAATTTTTTTTAAAAAAAAGTTTAAAATTTTTAAAATTAAAACAATTTAAAATTTTTAAAATTTTTTAGAAGTTTCTAAAATTTAAAAATTTTTAAAAAAATTAAAATATTAAAACTTTAAAAACTTTTAAAATAATTCAAAAAATCAAAAACTTATAAAAAAAATTATAAAAAGTTTTAAAAAGTTTTAAATTTTTTCTAAAAATTAAAATTTAAAAAAAAATTTAAAAATTTTTTTTGAAAATTTTGAAAATTTTTTTAAAAAAATTAAAATTTGAAATTTGAAATTTAAATTTTTGAAAATTTTCAAAATTTGAATTTGAAAATCTCAAAGTAAATGCAAATCCAAATCCAATGTCGAATCACAATCAAGAAGTCGTCGCCGATATCTGATCCGCTGCTGATTCCATATCGGTGACTCCCCTCCACCAAATCGAGAGCGAATATCAAGCGACTCCGTATCGACGACTCCCCTCCATCGAATCGAGAGCCTCTATATGCGATGCGCTGACTCTAATTTCTTTTCATTAACCGAATTCTCATTCTGATTTTTAATTTTGTGTGTGCAGGGGATTACTCAGTTTTTTGCTAACTCGAATTTTGTGTGTGCATGAGATCTAAGTTCAGAGATGTATATGATTGTTTTATTTTGGGTTTAAAAATTTTTAATTTAATGATTTATTTGATGTTTTTTTTATTGGTTTTGATTTAAGATGTACGCAAGTGAGAGATGGATTATTTGGTGGCCTCAGTTTGGGCCTTTAAACCATAGCATGACAGGTAAGCTGACCAACCTAAAATAACTTGGCAAATATGCAATATTAATTTCTTTACTACAAGAGAAAATACTATCGTGAAATGTTCCCTTCACTAGTTATTAGAAACCAAGGATAACATAACATATAAGAACTTTTAGTATATGTTTGGATATATTGGATTGGGATGACTGGAATTTACCAGTGAAAGGTGCAAACTCTCCACTCAAGAAAGACGGTTAAAGTAAATTTGTTATTTATCCATTTTGATTTTTTTTTGTAAAGGTGCAATTGGGAGACAAAGTGGAAATAAAAGAAATGATTAGCTTGATTTAGAGTTTTGAGAACTTCATGTATTCCATTTTTTTTGAAATAATAATAGAAGGTATTTCAATTGCAAATTAAGTCTCAGACGAACAAATGTTTAGATTATTGGTATTGTAGATACCTTCACACCTGCACTTGTGTTACCATTAGTGGTTATGAGATTAAAGTAAACTCTATAAAACCTATATGATAATGTCCTTGCAGAACTATTACAAGCATCTAAAAGTGATGCTGAAGTTAAAAAAACTTTATGCAGTGTTTCTAATAAACTATATGCATTCCAGGTAAGTTCAAGCTAATGATCAACAAGGCGATGGTTGAGCTTAAAGGTAGATATACTGCTTCCTTATATAATATGTTTGCTACTTCAATTAATTTGCTGGACCTCCAAAACTATTTTATATAATCAAACTAGGTGGGAAGACGTATTGTAGGCACGTGTCAACGGGCAAAACACAGTAATAATAATAATCCGAACTAATTCTCTATCTTTGTTCTGTTGTTCTCGAGATCAATCCAAATAATTAATGTGGAGTTAAAGGGGAAGAGAACTAACACGCTAAAACCTATATCATATGTTGCCGAATGCACGTGTCGCTATCGAGATCGGATTAAATAGGTTAGCATCGCGTAGGAGGAGATCGGGGTTGCCTAGATCAGGATTATCGGCAAGATCAAGGTCGTGTGCATGTGATCGAGGGGATGATGATCGAGATTTTGATTCTCAATGGATAGGTGAGAGAAGTCGATTGTTGATGACGGTGATGATGATCGAGAAAAATGAGCTAGAGTCAGAGCTGATTGAGTGCAAACATAATATTAATTATGTGAGAATAATTGAAATTAATCCAAAGCTTCCCAACTCCGAGAATAAAACTGGAGGAGGATATGCAAAACAATCAGTTAAGTTCATGGTTACTAGAGAGATTTGTTAGGGTTTGTGGATCCAATACACGATAATGAGTTGAAGAAGCTAGTCGAGAAGGAGAGTTGAAGTGGGAGCTACAGGTCAATAGTAGCAAGTGGCTACGGCAGAGTTGCGGTCGATCGCACCCCCCGACCACCCAGGAAAAATGACCAGTCGACCGTCCCGTCCTCTGACTCAATTCTGTAGCTTGAAGAAATGACCGATCGACCACGCAGTCGACCGACCCGCTCTCTGTTGGATTTCGTGCAGTCGAGGGAGAAGACCGGTCGACCGTCTCGATGCTGAATAGATGAAGGGCTAAGATTAGAGATGTGGAATCCTATATATATTGTATTGTGTACAATTTTAGGATTAAGCCAAAAGAAAAGAGAGATCTACTAGCCGTCATTAAGAGAGAGGGAGATAGAGAGAAACCCTACACCTTGGTGGTGAGTTCTTGAAAGATTTGTAAACATAATCTTCATATTTCTAGTGAAAATCGCAGGAGTGCCTCTGCGCGGGAAAGTAGCCATTGTTTGGGTGAATCTCGATAAAAATTTTGTGTATTCTTGTGTGTTGCTTTTGCTTGTTCTTTGTTCTCTTATTTGATTCTATAGTTCTTGCATCTCGTCGTCGTTGTTGAGTTTGTTCCACAGTTAGAATTCAACAAAGTGGTATCAAAGCTACATTTGGATCTTCCATATTGGGGGACAAGAGTAGAGTCAAGGAGTTCGATGGAACGGATTTCACAATATGGAAGATCCAAATGATTGCGTATCTCCGACAGAAGAATCTTGATGATCTGTTGTTTGGTGTGAAGCCAGAGGGGGCAAAGGTCGATCCAGTGTCTTTGGCGGGCTGGAATAGATTGGATCAGAAAGTGCTTGGGCAGATTCAGTTATCGCTGAGCAGGAAGGTGCTATTTCATATTGAGAAGGCAAGAACTGCAAAGGAGGCAATGGAGATATTGATAGACATGTGTTGCCGCTAAATTTGGTGTAGGGGCAAACAGATAGAACTTGTGGATTCTTGGGGAAACTGAATAGAAAGACCTGCGTACCTGTTCCCTGAGGCGTCGTCTGTCGCTCCCGCCGTGCACCTGCAAAAAGTGCGAGACACCGGGGTTGTTCCCGGCGACGCACCCTCCGACGCTCAAGTCAATAATCTAGGAAGACTATGAATGAGCACAAAAACTGGTGAAGAGTTGATTACCTCTCAATGGAGATGAATGGGGGGTATTTATAGGCGTCTTAGGGAACAGATTAGGAACGTAATCCCCGTGATCTGATAAGGAATATTCTCCTTGTAAACAGATTGGGAATGTAATCCCTAATTCCCAGTGGAGGGATAGGCATGAATCGGGGCCGTTGATTAGGATCTAATCAGGAGCCTTAATTCTATCCCTCTGATCGGGCTTTACTGCTGGTTGAGACCCGCGCCCAATTGAAGCGGATCCGTTTGTGGGTTATTGGGTCTTTATTGGAGAGACCTAGTACCCATTTCGGACCCTATTTGCAGGTGAAATTTCCATTCTACCCCTGGACTTTAAGATTCGTGCCCGATTTGGACGGTTCCGATTAATCCCCATTTTTAGCCATATCACGAGCCCCCCACTCCTAAAGGCTGAGCTTGATCGGCCTTTGAGGAGTAGTTTAGCTGTTTTAATGGCTGGCAGAGTTGTTTCGGAGCCCAAATGGAAGGGTTTGAATCTTAAAGGAGGTAGTTTGGTGATTTTTCAAGCGGATTGAACTCTGAGTCGCTCCTGAGCTCCTATGGTCATGTGGTGTTCTTGCAGGGATACCCTATTAACCTCGCGAAGTGTCAATTCGTTGTTCGGGGGTCTTGTATACTTGGACCACGCTTTAGACCCCCCTAGAGTTCGCTGGCGAAGGGGCCGAGGTCTGTGTGCAGTTCGGCGAGCTTTTCCAGGGAGGGAAGCGAGTTCGGCAGGGCTGCGAGCGTCAGGAGTGAGTTCGGCGATCTACCGAACTTGTTTTTTCCCTATAAGGGGGTCGGTGCCACGAACGCTCGGCAGCGGTGCCGAACCTGACTTTTCCCTATAACAGGGTCGGTGCCACGAACGCTCGGCAGTGGTGCCGAACCTGACTTTTCCCTATAACAGGGTCGGTGCCACGAACGCTCGGCAGTGGTGCCGAACCTGTTTTTTCCCCTATAACAGGGTCGGTGTCACGAACGCTCGGCAGTGGTGCCGAACCTGTTTTTTCCCTATAAGGGGGTCGGTGCCACGAACGCTCGGCAGCGGTGCCGAACCTGACTTTTCCCTATAACAGGGTCGGTGCCACGAACGCTCGGCAGTGGTGCCGAACCTGTTTTTTTCCCCTATAACAGGGTCGGTGTCACGAACGCTCGGCAGTGGTGCCGAACCTGTTTTTTCCATATAACAGGGTCGGTGTCACGAACGCTCGGCAGTGGGTGCCGAACGTGACTTTTTTCCCTATAACAGGGTCGGTGTCACGAATGCTCGGCAGTGGGTGCCGAACGTGACTTTTTTCCCTATAACAGGGTCGGTGTCACGAATGCTCGGCAGTGGGTGCCGAACGTGACTTTTTCCCCATAACAGGGTCGGTGTCACGAATGCTCGGCAGTGGGTGCCGAACGTGACTTTTTCCCTATAACAGGGTCGGTGTCACGAATGCTCGGCAGTGGGTGCCGAACGCGACTTTTTTCCCTATAACAGGGTCGGTGTCACGAATGCTCTGCAGTGGGTGCCGAACGTGACTTTTTTCCTTATAACAGGGTCGGTGTCACGAATGCTCGGCAGTGGGTGCCGAACGTGACTTTTTTCCCTATAACAGGGTCGGTGTCACGAATGCTCGGTAGTGGGTGCCGAACGTGACTTTTTTCCCTATAACAGGGTCGGTGTCACGAATGCTCGGCAGTGGGTGCCGAACGTGACTTTTTTCCCTATAACAGGGTCGGTGTCACGAATGCTCGGCAGTGGGTGCCGAACGTGACTTTTTCCCCATAACAGGGTCGGTGTCACGAATGCTCGGCAGTGGGTGCCGAACGTGACTTTTTCCCTATAACAGGGTCGGTGTCACGAATGCTCGGCAGCGGTGCCGAACCTGACTTTTCCCTATAACAGGGTCGGTGCCACGAACGCTCGGCAGTGGTGCCGAACCTGTTTTTTCCCTATAACAGGGTCGGTGTCACGAATGCTCGGCAGTGGGTGCCGAACGTGACTTTTTTCCCTACAACAGGGTCGGTGTCACGAATGCTCGGCAGTGGGTGCCGCGCTCCCAGACTTGTCGTTTTTTGGGGGTTTGTCTTTTCTGTGCGCCATTTGAACCCCTGACACCTCTGACAATTCTGACAACCCTAACAGATGGGACGTTCATTAATTGCAGTGACCCCTGGGTTTCCATCAGATGGAGTGCGCATTAAATGCAACTCATGATTCGTTGAAGTTATCGAGGTGACGATTGGGATCGCTCCGCCGCTTGGTTTAGATGGGCCGGTCGTACAGGCCCATTAGCCTCGTGGTGTGTGTCCCTCTTCTATAAATCCTCCCCCCCCCTTCTCATTTCTCATTTCTTCCCTCATTTGCTCAGGCGTTCTCTTGTGTTTCAGGCGAGTTTTCCGGTGACCGGCGTTTGACTCAGGCAAGGTTTTTCGACAGCCCTTAAGGTAATTTATAAATTATGTCTATAGCTTCTGTCTCAAATGAAGTCTCTTGGTCTGAGCCCTCCCTTGAAGGCGTCGAGGCCTCGAGTCCGAATCCACCCAAGGGGAAGGTGTTCGGCAAGGATTCCATCGTCGTGGATCCGAAGAGGATGGGGGAGTTCGGACAGCTACCAGGTCCGCTGACGGGGCTGCACAGGGTCAGGGAGCTCCCGAAGGACCAGGCCGAGCGGATCGTCCATGGGAGGGAGAGGTCCTTCGAGGAGAACGAAGCAAGGGAGACGACGGAGGCGGACGACGCGGCGTCGATCCTGCGCGAGGAGGAACTGGCTGCGATCCGGGACTCTTTTTTCATCCCGGAGGAGTACGAAATCATGCTGCCGGGCCCCGGTGTTAGGGCTAATTCGCCGCTGCCAGTGACCATGTGTTGCTGGCCGGTCGATGCCTTCATCGTCGGTGCTCGGCTGCCTCTCCACGCGTTCGCCGTTACCGTGGTGAGCTGGTACGGGGTCTGCCCCATTCAGCTCATGCCGAACGCGTGGCGAGTGATTAATGGCTTCGTTCTCCACTGCCAGGCCGCAGGGATCGAGCCGCAGCTGAACGTGCTTCGGACGATATACCGGCTCCACCAGGGGAACAAGTCGGAGTACCGGTATTATCTGACTCCGAGGCACGGCGGCAGGCTCGTCGTCTGCCCCGACTCTATCAAGCACTGGCGAGAGAAGTGGGTCGTCATGCGGAGTCGGGAAGCATGGCCGATCCCCACAAATTGGGCAGAAGGGGTGCCCAAGAGGGCGACGGCGTTGCCGAGGCTTACGGTGGAGGAAGAAGCGGCGGTCCGGACCCTCCTCGATCGGCCGAAGTACGATTGGAAGGATCTGACGGAAGACGTTCTCTACAGGGGAGGGCTCTGCCGCGTAGATCCTAGTACGCGGTTTTCGCCAAGTTCTTTTTTCCGTACTTGCTGCCTTGTTTTTCTTTGGTGCTAATCATTTTTTGCTTTTGATGCAGAATCCATGGACTACGAGGCAGTGTTGGCGCTCAGGGCGGGGCTCGCCAGTAAGGCGCCGAGGAAGCGCAAGAGGGTTGCGTCGAAGCTGCCCTCATCCTCAAAGGCGCCGCGGATCGAGGGCCCCGCCCAGGCGGTGGAGATTGCCGACGACCCGGTCGTCGCCGTGGTGTCGACCTCGGCCCCAGCATCTGCGGCGGAGTTCCCCATTGCCGCCGCCCTCGCCATGCCGACCCCGCCGTTGACCGTGGCAGGCGAGGAGCTCCTGACGAAGGAGCACAAGCGGATCCATATCCCGGACTGGCAAGTCCGGAGGCATGACGGGTTCCTCGGGAACTCGTTGGCGAGTATGCAGGCCGTGAAGCATCTCGCCACCCCGAAGGACCGTGCCGCCATGGACGCGGGGAGGGAAGGCGACGACGTGATCGAGATCGCTCGTTCGGCGGTATCGGTAAGTTCCGTGTCCCCTTCGCTCGTTTCATCCCTTTGAATCACAAAATTTTTCTAACTCTCAGAGTCCTTTCTTTTTTTTTTTTGTAGATCGTCGTCCATTTTGGTCACCTCACCGAGAGGCTGACCGCCCTGGAGAAGGAACTGAAGCAGGAGTCCGACCAGGCTCGGAACGACAAGGCTCGGATGTCGAACCAGCTCGACAAGCTCCGAGTCGAGCACGAGGGTCGAGCGGCCAGGATCCAGCATCTCGAGGCCGAAGTGAAAAGGCTGGAGGGCGAGCTGCTTCGGGAGAAGGAGGGGTCGGCCAACCAATTGGTCGAGGCGGAGGCGAAGCAGGCGGCGGCCGTGAAGGCGGCGGAGGACGCGACCCTGGAGAAGGCCCAGGGGTACCTCGCGCAGAACATGGCGAAGGCCTTCGCCACCGCCCTCGACCGGGTGCGAGAAGCCTACCCCGGGGTGGACGTCTCGGGATGGCGACTCTTCCCCTGACACGTCGAGGGCTTCGACCCCGAGTCCGAAGGGGAAGAGGATGAGGAGGAGGGCGACGCTGATGCCGACGCCGGGGTAACTGGCGAGGCCACCGGCACCACGACCACTCCGCTGGCGACGGCGTCTCCTTCGGCAAAGGAAGCGTCTACCCCACCTCATCGCCCGGGGAAAGAGGTCGGGCCCTGAATCCGCCTTTCGCTTTGTTGTTTTTGATTGTTTCTGCTCCTCCCTTTTTTTTTGTTTTTCCTTTCGAACTTTGTAACGCCTAATAGCGGACTGGCCACCGCTTCTTTTGATGTTAATGAAAGAAAAATTTTTGCAAGTGTCGGTGCTCGGAAGTTTTTGTCTTATGCCCCCTCTTTTGCCGAACTGTCAAACCTTGTTTTTAGAGATGAAAATTCTTCCAAGTGCGGTGCTTCGGCCACGCTCAACGTTTTTGCTGATTACTCCGATTTCTTTGCAGCTTATGGTGATTCCCCAAGACGTCGAGCTTTCCCGCCCGGACGAGGAAGTTAGAGCCGAGGCTGGCCTAGGGGCGACGAGGCTGTGTCGGGCTAGGTGTAGGGAGAAGCTTTATGTGGTCGAGCTCGGATTGCGCCGAGCCGAAAGCGAGAGGAAGCATCTCCAGCTCGTCCTTGGCCGGCGCGATATCGAGATTCGTCGTTTGGAGAGCCGAATCGCCGAGCTCATACCCGAAGGTGAACACTTGCCCACTGATTTCAGTAATGAGATTCGTGTTCAGTGCATTCGTCATAACTTGTGCAAAATAACAGCGGAGAGGGACGAATTGCTTTCTGAGATACAGCATCTGCAGTCCGTAGAGGTGAAGCTTCGGAGTGAGGGTGAGGGGCTGACGGCGGAGGTGGCCAAGCTGACGACCGAGCGAGTCGAGTTGACTGCTGAAGTCGAGGCGCTGAAGAGAGCGACGGTGGATAAAAGTATCGAGGTTACCCACCTTCGGCACCTCATTGCTAGCCGGTCTGGAGTCCCGGACTCCGCGATTCCCCCACATTTTGAAGTTGACGTCAAAGACGACTCGTTACGGGACAGGATCTCGGAGTTGGATGCGGAAGTGGCCCGTCTGAAGCCGCATTCAGGGCCGATCAATGTTCGAAGCACGTCATGCACTCGCGCTGAGAGTGAACGGGGCATCACCTTCTACGAGATGGCAACCCGTCAGCGGATCGGCCAACCTAGCCCGGGCGATGCGCAGAGTTCGGTGGCAATCTCCTCGAGCGGGGCGTCCGTCGGGGTAGCTGCTAGGAGTGGTGCCGAGGACACGTCCCAATTTGCCGGCTTGGGATCGCGCTCCGGAGACAGGCGTCGCCATTCTCGAGTGTCCTTGAAGCGGAATGCTCCGGAGACAGGCGTCGCCATTCTCGAGTGTCCTTGAAGCGGAATGCTCCGGCTCCCAAGAAGCGCTGAAGTGGTCGATTCCGCGAGCTTTTTGTTTTATCTTTCGCTTTTCGTTAAGTGTGACGAGTCGGTATTGTAAATTTCCTTTGTTGAGTCGTGCTCCTGTTTGTGTTCGCCTTTGTAGCACATCTGTTTCATCAATAAATGCGTTATTGCTGAACTTGCGTGTTTTATTCCTGTGAATGTTGTCTGTCATGGCGTAACTTCTAAACTGTCGAACTCCGAATGGCGAGCTTCTTTTAGGTCGCTCATGAGCGAAATCGCAAAGTAATGTCGAGCCAAGTTGTACACTTGGTTGATTAGGTTAATGTCGTCGGAGCGTTTTTTAGGACGGTGAGCCATCCCTAGCTCGCTTAGGAGCGAGCTTGCGGAGTAGAGTCGAACCAAGTGTTGAACTCCGGAACCATTGCCGGTTCAAGGGGTGTAGGAGCAATTTCGACTGGCGAACTACCCTAGCTCGCTTGGGAGCGAACTTGCGGAGTAGGGTCGAACCAAGTGTTGGACTCCGTACTATTCAACGGCTGTGGGAGCATTTTCGAATGGCGAGCTACTTCTAGCTCGCTTAGGAGCGAGCTCGCGAAGTAGAATCGAGCCAAGTGTTGGACTCCGGAACCATTGTCAGTTCAAGGGGTGTAGGAGCAATTTCGAATGGCGAACTACCCTAGCTCGCTTGGGAGCGGGCTTGCGGAGTAGGGTCGAACCAAGTGTTGGACTCCAAACCATTCAACGGCTGTGGGAGCATTTTCGAATGGCGAGCTACTTCTAGCTCGCTTAGGAGCGAGCTCGCGAAGTAGAATCGAGCCAAGTGTTGGACTCCAGAACCATTGTCAGTTTAAGGGGTGTAGGAGCAATTTCGAATGGCGAACTACCTTAGCTCGCTTGGGAGCGAGCTTGCGGAGTAGGGTCGAACCAAGTGTTGGACTCCGTACCATTCAACGGCTGTGGGAGCATTTTCGAATGGCGAGCTACTTCTAGCTCGCTTAGGAGCGAGCTCGCGAAGTAGAATCGAGCCAAGTGTTGGACTCCGGAACCATTGTCAGTTTAAGGGGTGTAGGAGAAATTTCGAATGGCGAACTACCCTAGCTCGCTTGGGAGCGAGCTTGCGGAGTAGGGTCGAACCAAGTGTTGGACTCCGTACCATTCAACGGCTGTGGGAGCATTTTCGAATGGCGAGCTACTTCTAGCTCGCTTAGGAGCGAGCTCGCGAAGTAGAATCGAGCCAAGTGTTGGACTCCGGAACCATTGTCAGTTTAAGGGGTGTAGGAGCAATTTCGAATGGCGAACTACCCTAGCTCGCTTGGGAGCGAGCTTGCGGAGTAGGGTCGAACCAAGTGTTGGACTCCGTACCATTCAACGGCTGTGGGAGCATTTTCGAATGGCGAGCTACTTCTAGCTCGCTTAGGAGCGAGCTCGCGAAGTAGAATCGAGCCAAGTGTTGGACTCCGGAACCATTGTCAGTTTAAGGGGTGTAGGAGCAATTTCGAATGGCGAACTACCCTAGCTCGCTTGGGAGCGAGCTTGCGGAGTAGGGTCGAACCAAGTGTTGGACTCCGTACCATTCAACGGCTGTGGGAGCATTTTCGAATGGCGAGCTACTTCTAGCTCGCTTAGGAGCGAGCTCGCGAAGTAGAATCGAGCCAAGTGTTGGACTCCGGAACCATTGTCAGTTCAAGGGGTGTAGGAGCAATTTCGAATGGCGAACTACCCTAGCTCGCTTGGGAGCGGGCTTGCGGAGTAGGGTCGAACCAAGTGTTGAACTCCGTACCATTCAACGGCTGTGGGAGCATTTTCGAATGGCGAGCTACTTCTAGCTCGCTTAGGAGCGAGCTCGCGAAGTAGAATCGAGCCAAGTATTGGACTCCAGAACCATTGTCAGTTTAAGGGGTGTAGGAGCAATTTCGAATGGCGAACTACCCTAGCTCGCTTGGGAGCGAGCTTGCGGAGTAAGGTCGAACCAAGTGTTGGACTCCGTACCATTCAACGGCTGTGGGAGCATTTTCGAATGGCGAGCTACTTCTAGCTCGCTTAGGAGCGAGCTCGCGAAGTAGAATCGAGCCAAGTATTGGATTCCGGAACCATTGTCAGTTGAAGGGGTGTAGGAGCAATTTCGAATGGCGAACTACCCTAGCTCGCTTGGGAGCGAGCTTGCGGAGTAGGGTCGAACCAAGTGTTGGACTCCGTACCATTCAACGGCTGTGGGAGCATTTTCGAATGGCGAGCTACTTCTAGCTCGCTTAGGAGCGAGCTCGCGAAGTAGAATCGAGCCAAGTGTTGGACTCCGGAACCATTGTCAGTTTAAGGGGTGTAGGAGCAATTTCGAATGGCGAACTACCCTAGCTCGCTTGGGAGCGAGCTTGCGGAGTAGGGTCGAACCAAGTGTTGGACTCCGTACCATTCAACGGCTGTGGGAGCATTTTCGAATGGCGAGCTACTTCTAGCTCGCTTAGGAGCGAGCTCGCGAAGTAGAATCGAGCCAAGTGTTGGACTCCGGAACCATTGTCAGTTTAAGGGGTGTAGGAACAATTTCGAATGGCGAACTACCCTAGCTCGCTTGGGAGCGAGCTTGTGGAGTAGGGTCGAACCAAGTGTTGGACTCCGTACCATTCAACGGCTGTGGGAGCATTTTCGAATGGCGAGCTACTTCTAGCTCGCTTAGGAGCGAGCTCGCGAAGTAGAATCGAGCCAAGTGTTGGACTCCGGAACCATTGTCAGTTCAACACTTTGCGCGCTAGAGCCCTGGACCCAGAATGAGCTCCGCCGATGCCCTCGTGGAGTTCCTGCAGGGCGTAGTCGGCTTGGCTAGGGGATAGGCACCTTAGGTAAGGCCGACCGTCCGCCTGGGTGAAGGAGCGTTTATATAGGATGCCTTCGATCAAAGTGAAACGCTCGGCTCGGGTCCTGACACTTCTCGCTTCCCTCGGGTCCTCAGGGAGGAGTCCGTCCTTTAAGAATTCAACAATGGGTTTCATCCAATTATCTTCGAGAAGGACGGGAAATGTCTCAGCGGAGTCTGGCGCTTCGTCCTCTATGCTCGGCTTCAGGAGGACTTCTATCAAAACGGTCTGTTCCAGACCTTGGAGGGAAGAGGAGGCTAATTTGGATAAGGCGTCGGCCTGAGCATTTTCTTCTCGAGGGATCCTTTGAATGAGAGCCTCGTCGAACAGCGCCATGAGGCTCTTTACTTTGGACAAGTATTTAGCCATCCTATCGTCGCGGGCTTCATACTCGCCGAGGACCTGGTTGACAATCAATTGGGAGTCGCTGAAGACCTGTAGCCGTTTTGCCCCAGCATTTCGGGCCATTCGAAGTCCGGCTATCAGTGCTTCGTATTCGGCCTCGTTGTTCGAGGCTTTGAAATTTATCCGGAGGGAGTATTGGAGGACGAAGTCATCTGGTCCTGCCAGGATGACTCCTGCCCCGCTTCCCTCATTACAAGAGGACCCGTCAACGTAGACCGACCAGACGGGGGGTCCCTTCGCTGCTTGGCCAGACTCGGAGATTGTAGTCTCAACTATGAATTCGGCCAGTGCCTGTGCCTTGATTGCAGTCCGAGGCCGATAAGTTATATCGTGCTGGCTCAGCTCGATCGACCATTTCATGAGGCGACCGGAAGTCTCGGGTTTGTGAAGAATCTGTTTCAGCGGCTGGTCGGTAAGGACGACCACCGAATGGGACTGAAAGTAGGGTCTAAGTTTTCTCGCGGCCATTACCAGGGCATACGCCATTTTCTCAATCTTCGGGTACCGGAGTTCGGCGTCCCGGAGTACCTTGCTGACGTAGTAAATGGGCTTCTGAGCCCTTTCTTCTTCTCTGACTAAGACCGCACTGAGCGTCTGTTCGGAAGCTGCAAGGTAGAGGTAAAGCGGTTCGCCGGGTACTGGTTTGCTAAGAAGAGGGGGATTGACGAGGTAAGCTTTAAGCTGGTCAAAGGAGTCTTGTTGCTGCTGCCCCCACTCGAATCCTTTAGCCCCCCTGAGGGCTTTGAAGAACGGGAGGCACTTCTCCCCGGACTTTGACAGGAAGCACCCTATGGCGGCTAGGCGACCAGTCAACCTCGGAACTTCTTTGACATTTCTAGGGGGGCCATGTCCAGTATGGCCTTGATCTTCTCCGGATTCGCCTCTATTCCTCGTTGGCTAACCATGAAGCCGAGGAACTTGCCTGATGAGACGCCGAACGCACACTTGTTCGGGTTGAGTCTCATATTGTGCCTTCTTAAAACATCAAATGCTTCTTGGAGGTCGGTCACATGATCGATACCTCGGATGCTTTTCACTAGCATGTCATCGACGTATACTTCCATATTTCTGCCGATCTGAGCCTGAAAAACTTTGTTGACGAGGCGCTGGTATGTTGCCCCTGCGTTCTTTAGGCCGAATGGCATGACCCTGTAGCAATAAAGGCCTTGGTCGGTCACAAAAGACGTCTTCGGGATATCCGGCGGGAACATCCTTATCTGGTTGTAACCCGAGAAAGCGTCCATGAAGCTCAGAAGCTCATGTCCCGAGGTTGCGTCAATCAGAGTGTCGATGCTCGGTAGAGGGAAGGGATCTTTAGGACAGGCTTTGTTGAGGTCGGTGAAATCAATGCAAATTCTCCAAGTACCGTTGGACTTCTTCACCATTACTACGTTTGATAACCATTCGGGATAGTTTACTTCCTGTATGAATCGGGCCTTCAGCAATTTATCTACCTCCTCTTTGATAGCGAGCTGTCACTCGGGGGCGAACTTACGCCTCTTCTGCTGAACCGGTTTGGACCCCGGATCAACACTCAGGCGGTGGACTAAGAGTTCTTCGGAGATACCGGGCATGTCCGCTGCGGACCATGCGAAGAGGTCTTGATTGGCTCGGATGCATTTCACAATATCTGAGTATAGGGCGGACGGGAGGGTCTTGCTTACGAAGAACTTGCGGGTCGGCTCTTGTTCGGAGAAGAGCACCTCCTCCAGTTCGTCCGCTGGCTCGGAGGTCGGTCTTGTGGAATCTTGGGGAATCTCCAGGGTCTCTAAAGAGAGGACGGGCCCAAGGGTCGAAGTCATGTAGCATTTCCGGGCCTACTCCTGATTTCCCCTTACTTCTCCGACCCCGGATCGGGTGGGAAACTTCATCTTCAGATGATATGCCGAGGGAACTGCTTCCAGAGCCGCGAGGCCGGGCCTGCCCAAAATGACGTTGTAGGCAGCGGGAACATCCACTACCATGAAGTCCATCGGCTCCGTCCTGGTGGTAGGGGTTTGGCCGGCAGTTACATCGAGGGTGATCACCCCTTCTATAGTTACTGGAACCCCCGTGAACCCATGGAGAGTGTAACCGGCGGGCTTGAGTCTGTCTCTGGAGAGCTTTAGGCCTTTGAAAGCGGAGAGGAACAGGATGTTGACGGAGCTGCCGTTGTCAACTAAGATCCTCTCCACTTTGAAATTTGCCATGTGGAGGCTGATGACGAGAGCGTCACAATGTGGGATACGAACTCCCTCGAGATCTTCGTCGGAGAAGGTAACTGGCACTCCAAGGCCTTTGGGAGGAGGCGTGGTTCGGACTGAATTGACCTCTCTGATAAACGCTTTCCGGGAGGAGTTCGAGGAGCCTCCCATCGGACCCCCATGGATGAGGTGGAGGACTCGCTCTTCCTCAAAGTCTGGCGTCTCTTCTCTTTCCGGACGCTTGTTAGCCCCCCGAGGCGGGGGAGGGAGCTCGGCTCGGTCCTTTTTTACAAACTTCGTTAGCTGTCCCCTCTGGATAAGGGCTTCGATTTCGTTCCTCAGAGCACGGCAGTCGTTGGTGTCATGCCCATGGTCCCGGTGATAGCGGCACCATTTCTCTTTATCTCTTCTCTTGGCGGGAGTATTCATTTTGGGAGCCGGAGGCAAGACCCCGTCTTTTTCGACCTCCATGAAGATGGCTGAGAGGTTAGCGTTGAGGGGAGTGAACTTCTCAAATCTAGGGGGAGGTCGGCGCTGGCCGGCATTATCCTTCTGGAGCTTCTTGGCTCCTTCTTCCTCTGCCCCCTTCCTTTTAAGCCCGGAGGCGGGCACTTCCCAGTTGGGTTGTTGCTCGGCCTCTTCGGCCCGAATGTACTTTTCGGTGCGAAGGAGAAGGTCGGAAAAGTCATGTGGGGGTTTCTTGGCGAGGGAGGAGCGGAGGTTGGAATTGAGAATGTTGGATTGGAATGCTGCGGTAGCGACCGATTGGTCGAGGGAGGCAATGGTTTTAGCTTCAGCTGTGAACCTCTTCACGTAGTCCCTCAGTTTTTCCCCCTTTTGCTGACGGAGGTGCAATAGTGAGATGCTGGTTTTCTCGGTCCTTCGGCTGCTGACAAAGTGGGTGATGAAGAGGGTTTCGAACTGTTCGAAGGAGAATATCGACGCCGGGGCAAGACGAGAGTACCATTCTCGAGCTGGGCCTTTGAGTGTCGCGGGGAATGTTTTGCAGAGGAGGGCATCGGAGGCTTGGTGGAGGAGCATTAAAGTCTTAAAGCTTTCGATGTGATCAACTGGATCGGTCTCCCCTGTGTAATTCTCGAATTGGGGAGGTTTGAAGCCGAACGGTACAGGGGCATCCACTATGGTTCGGGAGAATGGGGGCCGGCTAGGACGTAGGGTCCTTCCCCTGAGTTCCTCTTCTCGGTTTATCTGACCCAGGAGCTTTTCCACCTCGTTAAGACGACGGTCCATGATGTCATCCCTCCGACGGTAATCCGCCGGGCCACGGGACTCGTCTTCGTATGAGGGGGAGCGAGGGCTGCGGCGATGGTAACTTCGGGAACGACGAGGACTCGGGGTGCGCCGGGAGTTGGTTGGTGCAGGACGAGGAGAGGGAGACCGTTGGCGAGGGCTTCGGACCGGAGGAGGGGATGGGGCCCTCGGCTCATTGGGATTTTGACGGAGGTTGAGGGCCTGTTGTACCATTGCTTGGAACTGCTGGAACTCGGCACGGGTGATGGGTGCCTCATTGTTCCTAGGCTGCTGCCGACCTGCGGGAGAGCGCCTTCTTCGGTAATAATCGGGGGAGTCCTTTCTCCCTCTGCGGATGGGGGACCTCCTGTGCTCTCGGTGATGGGGGGATCGCTCTTGCTGACGGGAGGCTTCCCCCCGAGCCCGTTTTTCATCCAGATGACGACGGAGGTCGTCATCCTCCGGGCGTTTGGGATGGGCATTGTGGCGACCAGAGGCTCGGGGATGATGGGAGGCCATGGAGGCACTGGAGGCGTTGTGGATGGAGAGGTTCTCTTGGTGGAGAGGCTGTTTCTGGGGGTGAGGACCCTTTGGATCAGGAGGTGGAGGGTTCCGTTGGAGCGGCTCTTCCATGGTAGGAGGGAGTTGCCCTTGTTGCTGAGCGGGATCAGGAAGGACTTCTTGTTGGTCAGGGTTGGGCACTCGATTAGACCCTCTTGACCTGACCTTGCGAGGCGGCATGGCTGGAGAAGACCTGTTCACCGGGAAGAGGAGAGGTCTCTATTCGTTTGCTTCCCACAGACGGCGCCAATCTGTTGCCACTAAATTTGGTGTAGGGGCAAACAGATAGAACTTGTGGATTCTTGGGGAAACTGAATAGAAAGACCTGCGTACCTGTTCCCTGAGGCGTCGTCTGTCGCTCCCGCCGTGCACCTGCAAAAAGTGCGAGACACCGGGGTTGTTCCCGGCGACGCACCCTCCGACGCTCAAGTCAATAATCTAGGAAGACTATGAATGAGCACAAAAACTGGTGAAGAGTTGATTACCTCTCAATGGAGATGAATGGGGGGTATTTATAGGCGTCTTAGGGAACAGATTAGGAACGTAATCCCCGTGATCTGATAAGGAATATTCTCCTTGTAAACAGATTGGGAATGTAATCCCTAATTCCCAGTGGAGGGATAGGCATGAATCGGGGCCGTTGATTAGGATCTAATCAGGAGCCTTAATTCTATCCCTCTGATCGGGCTTTACTGCTGGTTGAGACCCGCGCCCAATTGAAGCGGATCCGTTTGTGGGTTATTGGGTCTTTATTGGAGAGACCTAGTACCCATTTCGGACCCTATTTGCAGGTGAAATTTCCATTCTACCCCTGGACTTTAAGATTCGTGCCCGATTTGGACGGTTCCGATTAATCCCCATTTTTAGCCATATCAACATGTTTGAGAAGCCGAATGCAGCGAATCAGATCTTACATCTAAAGAAGTTGGTTAACGTGAAGTTGTTAGAAAGGGATTCGGTTGCTGAGCACATCAACAATTTCTGTATGGTTTACAATCAGATGAAATCGTCTGATTTAAAGTTTGAGGAGAGGGCACAATCATTGTTGTTGCTATCCAGTCTCCTCGATAATTACGGCACAGTAGAACAGACTATTACTAGCACCATGACAGATACGAAACCCTAAAGGATGTTATAAGTAGCATCATGAATGAGGATGCAAGGAGTTAGAGACATGGAGAGACTTCGGTGTCATATCCTAGCAATACCGCACTGTCAGTTGATAACCGTGGTAGAAGTAACAACAAAGGGAGGTCGCAAAGTAGGAATCACAGGTCCAAGTCAAAAACAGAAAATTGCAAAGGTGAGCGTTGGTACTGCAAGAAGCCAGGATACAGGAGAAACCAATGCGAGGAGTATAAGAAAGCGCAAGCAGGGTCACAGGTAGCCAATGTGGTAAGTATTGAACCCCATCTAGATGAATTGTGTTTATCTGCTGGATTTAATGTTTTGCAAGGTGATTGGTGTATAGACTCAGGTGCTTCTTATTATTGTACCCCTATGAGGGATGTTTTTGAGGATTATAGGACATGTGATTTTGGTGCAGTTTCAGTTGGTAATGGGCAGATATGTCCAGTTGTGGGTAGAGGCACTGTGAGAGTGAAGGCTCGTAATGGTAGGCAATTGGTCTTGTATGATACAAGACATATTCCGAGCTTGAAGAAAAACTTGATCTCGACTAGAAAACTAGACAAAGAAGGGTTTACAACAACCTTTGGGCATGGAGAATGGAAGGTGACTACAGGTACCAGGTTGGTGGCAAAAAGAAAGCGTGGTGACATATTGTACTTACTCAGGGGAGGTGATTCAGGTGATATCATTGCTACAGCATCAGTAGGTAGTTCCTCTTCAATTCTATGGTATGTCAGGTTAGGGCACCTTAGTGAAAAGGATGTCACGCAGCTTTGTTCTAGAGATCTTTTGCCGGGGTTGAAGAAGGTTGAGATGGATTTTTGTGAGAATTATGTGATGGGCAAACAGAAGACAGTTAGCTTGTAGTTGGGTGGACGTGAGAAGAAGCTTGCGAAGCTAGAGTTGGTACATACAGTTGTGTGAGGTCCAGCTCAGGAATTCTCTTATGGTGGTAAGAGATACTTTGTCACATTCATCGATGATGCTACAAGAAAGGTTTGGGTTTATGTAATTCACGAGAAATCAGAAGTTTCTGAGGCTTTCAGAGCTTGGAAGGCCAAGGTTGAGAATGAGACGGGTTACAAGGTGAAAGCAATCAAATCGGACAACGGGGGTGAGTACACAAGAAAAGAGTTTGTTAACTATCTGGCAAAAGAAGGTATCAGAGGAATCAAGGCAGTTCCTAAGACTCCACAGGAGAATGATGTAGTAGAAAGGATGAACCGCACGATACTCGAAAGGGCAAGATGCATAAGACTTCATGCAGGTCTTCCGGTCCATCTTTGGGTCGCTACAGTTGATATAGCAGTGTACTTGATTAACCGTTGCACGTCTAGTGCCCTTGATGGGGCCATTCCAGAAGAACTATGGTCAGGTAAAAATGTTAATTATTCCCATTTGAAAGTTTATGGTTGTATGACATATGCACTAATTGACATGGAAGAAAGAAAGAAGTTGGACTCTAAGTCCAGAAGGTGTGTCTTCATTAGCTACGGTGGCGATGAGTATGGTTACAGACTTTTGGATTTTGTGGATAACAAAGTCATTCGGAGCAGGAATGTAATGTTCAATGAGGAGGTTCTATACAAGGACAAGCACACATATCAAGACAGTACAACCAGTTCAGAATTAGATTGGAGTTCAGACTTAGACTCAGATTCAGATTCTGAAGGCGGCCCTAGTGGTGGGGTCCTACAGTGAAGCAGCAAGTACAGGTATTACAGGCAGCACAGGAGGCTCATGGTGAGCCTATTGGGAATGAGCAGTTATCCGAGACGAACGAGTATAGCCAGAACAGTTCGGGAAACCTGAACCGATCGGTGAACCGATACCCACATTGAGGAGATCGACACGAGAAAGGAGGCCAACCAGGATATTTAATCCATCAGCTAGTGTTGTTCACGAGCATGTTCTGTACACGGATTCGGGAGAGCCAGAGACTCATGAGGTGAGGGATGATGCTTGAATTCAGTGGGAGTCAGCCATGAGGGACGAGATGAACTCTTTGGAACATAACCAAACTTGGGAGTTGACCAAGTTATCCACAGGGAAGCGCGCTCTTATGAACAAATAGGTTTTTAAAGTCAAAGATGAGGCAGATCACAGTAAGAGGTACAAGGCCAGGCTTGTTGTGAAAGGATTCTCTCAAAGGGAATGCATCGTTTATAGTGAGATCTTTGCACTGATTGTGAAGATGGCTTCTATTAGGGTTCTGCTCAGTATTGTAGCTGTTGAAGACTTGCACTTAGAGCAGTTGGATGTGAAGACAACATTTTTCCATGGTGATATCGAGGAAGAGTTGTATATGAAACAACCCACAGGTTTTGAAGCTAAAGGAAAGGAAGACATGGTGTGTCGATTGAAGAAGAGTCCTTATGGGCTCAAGCAAGCACCGCAGCAATGGTATTTGAAGTTTGATTGATTCATGAGAGGAAAAGGTTTCGATAGAAGCGAAATGGATCATTGTGTGTATGTTCGTAGATATGAAGACAATGATATAATTACCTTGGCGTTGTATGTGGATGACATGCTGTTAGTAGGTTCATGTATGGAGAAGATCAAGGAAGTAAAAAAGTTGCTAGCTTCGGAGTTTTCAATGAAGGATTTGGGTGAAGCAAAGCAAATCCTCGGCATGAAGATCAGTAGAGACAGGAGTAGCAAGAAGCTTTGGTTATCACAAGCAGACTATGTGAAGAAGGTGTTGAAGAGATTCAATATGGATGGGGCGAGGCCAGTCACTTGTCCCTTGGCTGCTCACTTCAAGTTATCAATGGACTTGTGTCCTAAGACAGAGGCAGAGATGGAGGAAATGGCTGTTATTCCTTATGTCTCAGCCGTTGGGAGTTTGATGTATGCGATGGTGTCTACAAGACCAGACATCGCACAAGCAGTGGGAGTTGTCAGCCGTTACATGAAGAATCCAGGTAAACAGCATTGGGATGCAGTAAGGTGGATTCTTAGATATCTAGCAGGTACTTCAGATCACTCTCGTTGTTTTGGGGAAGATTCTTTGCATATACATAGTTATGTAGATGCAGACTTTTTGGGTGATCGTGATGGTTGCAGAAGTACTACAGGGTATGTATTTACAGTTGGTGGAACAGCTGTTAGTTGGGCTTCGCAGTTACAAAAGTTTGTAGCACAGTCAACCACGGAGTCAGAGTATATGGCACTTACGGAAGAGACGAAAGACATGTTGTGGATTTCGGAGCTTATGAAACAGTTGGGCAGGAAGCAACCCATAGGTGAACTATGGTATGACAGTCAAAGTGCAGTTTTCTTGTCGAAAAACTTGGCATATCACTCTAGGAATCGACACATTCAAATGAGGTATCATTTTTTCAGAATGGCGGTTGAGAAGAAATGGTTGAAGCTAACTAAGATTCTTGGCACTAAGAATCTGGCGGACATGCTTACTAAGGTGTTGGATAGCAAGAAACATCAGTTTTGCTATACCGCTATCGGATTGTCTCCAGGTTATTTGTTGAGGAGACTCACAGAGGCACAGGCCTAGACTAGGCCAATGAAGAATGAAGAATAGGTTAGAGACTTCTTGTATATGTCTCCAAGTGGGAGATTGTTGGGGTTTGTGGATCCAATACACGATAATGAGTTGAATAAGCTAGTCGGGAAGGAGAGTCGAAGTGGGAGCTACAGGTCAAGAGTAGCAAGTGGCTACAACAAAGTTGCGGTCGACCGCACCCACCTACCGCCCAGGCAAAACGACCGATCGACCGCGTAGTCGACCGTCCCGTCCTCTTACTCAATTCTGTAGCTTGAAGGAATGACCAGTCGACCGCGCAGTCGACCGACCCGCTCTTTGTTGGATTTCATGCAGTCGATGGAGAAGACCGGTCGACCGTCAAGATGGACCGGTCAACCATCCCGATGCTGAATAGATGAACGGCTGAGATTAGAGGTGTGGAATCCTATATATAATGTATTGTGTACGAATTTAGGGTTAAACCAAAAGAAAAGAGAGATCTACCAGCCGTCGTTAAGAGAAAAGGAGATAGAGAGAAACCCTACACCTTGGTGGTGAGTTCTTGAGAGATTTGTAAACCTAATCTTTATATTTCTAGTGGAAATCGCAGCAGTGCCTCTGCGCGGGGAAGTAACCATTATTTGGGTGAATCTCGATAAAAATCTTGTGTGTTCTTGTGTGTTACTTTTGCTTGTTCTTTGTTCTCTTGTTTTGATTCTATAGTTCTTACATCTCGTCGTCGTTGTTGAGTTTATTTCGCAGTTAGAATTCAACAAGATTGCTGTTTTACCATACTCAATCATTTTCTGCATTTTACTTGATCAAGGAATTGAAACAACCTGTTGGTAGAATAGTGGAGAATAGGGTTACCGTTGGAGAAGCTAAGGTGAAGTTTTCTTTTGTTTTTATGCTTCTTTTCTTAACGATTATCCCAATTTGCCTCGTTTAATTTACAGGTAGAAGGATTGAAATTCTTTCTATTATACATATTCTAACAACATAAAACACATAATGGACATTTCCTTCACCTAAATTGATGGTAAAGTAATTTTGAGCTGATAAACTTTTCTCCTACTTTATGATTCTCCCTTGGTTTCAAAATATAAGTCATTTTAGTCTTTTTTTGTTTTTAGTTTCTTAATATAAGTCACTTTAGGTTTTCAATGAAATGTCTTGTTATCCTTAGTTGTCCATGAATTAATTTTCAATAAGATTTTCAATTTTACCCATGTTTTTTTTTGCAAAAGAAGTAATACTCCCTTTGTTTCAAAATATAAGTCACTTTAGGCTTTCGAGGCAAATATCTTGTTATTCTTAAATCTCCATCAAATACTTTTTATGAGATTTTCAATTTTTACCCTTATATTTTTTATAAAATGGGTAATAATAAAATTATGTACGAGGGCAAATTGAACATTTTACAATTGATAGCTCATTTATGTTCTTCAAAAACAAAGAATGTTGGTACATTTTTTTTGGTCAATTCTAGATTTTTTTTTCTTAATATGCGTGTATAAACCTAGAATGACTTATATTTTGAAACGGAGGGAGTAAAAAATTATAGAGGAGGGCAAATAGAACTTATACAATTGATGACTCATTTATGAGTTTCAAAAACTAAGAATATGAAGTATTCTTATTCAATTCTAGATTATTTCTTAAAAGTATGTAGAAATCTATAAAAACTAAGAATATGAAGTATTTTTATTCAATTCTAGATTATTTCTATAAAGTATGTAGAAATCTATAATGACTTATATTTTGAAACAGAAGGAGTACCAGAGTCAGGAGAAGCACTAAACTACTCGTTACTAGTAGTTTACACGTGTGATGCACGTTTTAATAAATTTAGTTTTGTAAAATAAAAATTTAGACGTAGTCTTGATTTGAACCTAGGACCTCTTTTATAATAGTTACGCACGTGTGTTCCACTGGTTGGTAGATTGGCAAAACATTTACAAATGACACTAAGGCCTTCTCCCATTATAATATTAGAGATTAGAGAGAAGCTCTCGATGACTCTTCTGATTTTCCCTCTTTCTCACTCTTTTGATTGATCTCTGAAACCTATCATGGTCATTTGATTAAGTGTTCTTTTTTTTTAATAATGATGGGATACACAATAGCTGTCCCTTTATTCACCCATCCCAACTCTTTTACCATCAAAGTACTTAGAGCATATGTAGTTGTCTGGTAAATTTTCAAAATTTCCAAAATTTGGCCTAAAACGACCTGCGGACGTTGGCCAAATACCTAATTTTGGGTTTGAGATGAACAATAGTCTGATATATTTGGGAAGAGAAATAGGAATTACCAAATTATAGCTCATAAAATATGAAAGTTCGTCCATTCCAATTTTTCCCCCTAAATTTTATCGGATGAGAGATGAAATCTCGTCCAAAATTTAAAAATAAATAAATAAATAATTAAAACGGACGGGAATTCATCTCCCATCTGTGACTTTATTTAAATTAGTTAAATTAATGTCTAGTGGGATTTGATCTTCCGTCCGTGATTTAAAAAAATAATAATTATTAGGATCGGACGAGAGATCATGTGGTGTCTGAGAGGTGAATGAGTTTATTAATACTATAATTAGGATTTAATTAAGATTTGATTAAGATTTAATTATTTTTATAAATCTCAAATAGTGTCGAAAATTTTGGTCCATATTTCTCGGACGAGATTTGATCCACCGTCCGAGACTAGATAAAATTTGTATAAAAAAAAGTTTAATGGGACGAAAATTGATATATCGTCTGTTTTATTTTTAAAAAAACAAATTTCCGCAAAAACGACTCCGGCAATAACCCCAAATTCCTATTTCTAAATGCCAAATACCCTAATTTTGAGTTGGGACGACTACATATGCTCTTAGTGCATAGTAATTCTGTAGGTCCCGCCACAAAAGAGCATGCACTCATGCATGCAACGTTTGGTGCATGCTGATGCATGACAACGTTTGATGCAAGCATGGTGTCTCTTCCAAAGCATGGTGTCTTTTCAAAAGCATGGTGTCTCTTCGAAAGCATGGTGTCTCTTCCCCTCCTATAAATTCTCACTATTTTCTTCATTTGATGATACACTCAACTGAAGAGAAAAATAGAGATTGATAGCCACAGAGAGCTTACAAAGTATTGAGAGTTTTTTTTTTGTAAATCTTTTGAGATTCAGAAATAATATTTGTGTTGTTTTCTTCTCAAATTTATCTCTGTTGTTTTTCTCCCGATCCTAACAAGTGGTATCAGAGCCAGGTTGAGTTGTTGAGTGCCAAAAGCCTTTGCAGATCAAGATGTCGATGGAGGAATCAATATCATCATCATCATTTGGAGCCATGATCAAGCTTACTGCCACCAACTATACACTTTGGAGACCTCGGATGGAAGATCTCCTAAGTTGTAAAGATCTCTTTGATCCTACTGAGGAGAAGGGAGAAAGACCTGAAGCTACCAATGAGGCGGACTGGAAGAAGATGAACAGGAAAATGATCGGTCAGATTCGACAGTGGATCGATCACAGTGTCTTCCATCATGTTGCCCAGGAAACGGATGCTTTTGCCCTTTGGAAGAAGCTGGTGGATATGTACCAGGCCAAGACAGCTCGAAATAAGGCCCTGCTGATGAGACGGTTGGTGAACCTGAAGCTACAGGGAGGAACTTCTATAGCAGAACACACCAGCGAGTTTCAGAGCCTGGTGAATCAGCTATCTTCAGTGGAGTTACCACTTGAAGATGAGTTACAGGCACTTCTACTTCTCAGCTCTCTTTCAGACAGTTGGGAGACATTGGTGGTCTCCCTCAGCAACTCGGCTTCGACTGGCAATCTTACCATATCTATGGTTAAGGATGCCCTATTCAATGAGGAAGCTCGGAGAAAGGACGTTGGCACAGAAGCACAAGCCTGCGTCACAGAAGTCCGTGGGAGACAGCGAGAGGAAGATCGAGGCAGGTGGAGAGGCAGGAGCCAAAGTAGAGGCAGATCGAGAGGCAAATCAAGTGATGGGAGGAGGCCTACATACAACTGCCATCACTGTGGCAAACCAGGCCACATGAAAAGAAATTGTTGGAAGTTACAAAAACAAGGCGGTCAGGGAAGGTCACAACCAAAGAAGGAAGGAGATGCACAAGTCACAGTACTAGAAGATGTGGCTCTTTGCTCTCATGAGGATGAGACATGCCTCCATGTGTCGAATCAGGGCGTAGAATGGGTGGTAGATACTGCAGCATCTTGCCATGCCACTCCTTGAAAGGACATCTTCACGACGTACAAAGCTGGGGACTTTGGCTCGGTGAGGATGGGAAATTCTAGCTTTGCTAAGATTGTCGGAATTGGTGACGTTCGGATGCAGACTGATGCCGGGTGCACAATCACACTGCAGGATGTTCGCCATGTACCTGAACTTCGACAAAATTTTCTTTCGGTGAGAGCTCTAGATGAAAAGGGCTATGATAACCGTTTTTGCAAAGGCTCGTGGAGGATGCTGAAAGGTGTAATGGTGATCGCTCGTGGACATCTCTGCAGCACTTTGTACAAGACTCATGTGAATATCAATGTGGAGAGTCTCAATATTGTTGAACATGAAGCTTCGCAGAAACTGTGGCACCAGAGACTCGGTCACATGAGTGAGAAAGGTTTATCAACCTTGATGAAGGAAAATCTTATCTCCATTACCAAGAATGCAGAGCTTCAACCTTGCAGCAGCTGTTTATTTGGCAAGCAGCGAAGAGTCTCTTTTAGTTCCTCTTCGACAAGGAGATCAGAGTTGCTCAGTCTGATACATTCTGATGTTTGCGGTCCCATGGAGGTGGAGTCACTAGGCGGTAACAAATATTTTCTGACATTTATTGATGATGCTTCTCGGAAGGTGTGGGTGTATTTTCTGAAGACAAAAGATCAGGTCTTGGAAAGCTAAAAAACATTTCATGCCATGGTAGAGCGTGAAACGGGGAAGAAGCTGAAGTGCATCCGCTCAGATAATGGAGGCGAGTATACATCCAGGAGTTTTGATGCCTATTGCAAGAGTCAGGGCATTCGGCACGAGAAGACGGTTCCACGTACCCCGCAACACAATGGGGTAGCAGAAAGAATGAACCGAACAATCATGGAAAGAGTCAGAAGTATGCTCAGCACAGCAAAGCTGCCAAAGCCATTTTGGGGAGAAGCTGTTCGCACCGCCTGCTACTTGATCAATCGATCTCCATCAGTCCCGCTGAATTTCAACATCCCGGAGAAGAAATGGACCGGCAAAAACCCCTCCTACTCTCACCTGAGGACATTTGGATGTCTGGCTTATGCACATGTCTCAAAGGAGCTCAGGCAGAAGCTCGATGCGAGAACCACTCCATGCATTTTCATAGGCTATGGAGACGAGGAGTTTGGATACAGGCTATGGGATCTAAAGACGAAGAAGCCCATCAGAAGTAGAGACGTGGTGTTCCATGAAAATCAGACATATGGGGACACTGAAAAGCCTACAATTGCTGAAAGACCTGTCAGTACTCAGGACTTTGTTCCAGATACAGTACCAGTACAAGCTACCGCAGATGATGATGTGTCTGATCAAGAACTAGAAGCAGAACCAGAGGAGGAGGAAGAAGGGATTGATGAGCCTGAGGAGCCGCAACCTTTCACAGCTGCAGAACCAGTACAAGATAATGATACACCGCCTGAGACGAGTGAGCCTCAGCTACGTAGATCTGAAAGAGGCCATGTTCCGTCTACTAAATATCCAAAATCAGAGTACATTCTTCTTACTGATGAAGGGGAGCCAGAGAATTTCCAGGAAGCATTGTCTCATCCAGACAAAGACAACTGGCTGCACGCTATGCGGGATGAGATGGACTCTTTAGAGAAGAACCAAACCTACGATTTGGTTAAGCTTCCAGGAGGGAAGAAGGCACTAAAGAACAAGTGAGTATTCAAGCTCAAGAAAGATGGTAGCGGAAAGGTGGTGAAGCACAAAGCTCGGCTAGTGGTCAAAGGATTCCTTCAGAAGAAAGGCATCGATTTTGGTGAGATTTTTTCTCCAGTTGTAAAGATGACTTCAATCCGATGCATGCTCGGATTAGCAGCTAGCCTAGACTTGGAGCTTGAACAAATGGATGTGAAGACTGCATTTCTTCACGGTGATCTGCATGAAGAAATATACATGGAGCAGCCAGAGGGATACGAGGTTCCAGGGAAAGAGAATCTCGTATGTAAGCTGAAGAAGAGTTTGTATGGCCTCAAGCAAGCACCAAGGCAATGGTACAAGAAGTTTGATTCATTCATGGTGAGTCAAGGCTACAAGAGGACTGCTGCAGATCAATGCGTCTACATTCAAAGGTCCCCTGATGGAAATTTCATTGCACTGTTACTATATGTCGATGACATGTTGATCGTCGGACAAGATGCAGTGAAGATCAGACAGCTGAAGATAGAACTCTCTAAGGTCTTTGATATGAAGGACCTTGGGCCAGCTCAGCAGATTTTAGGTATGAACATCTCTCGAGACAGAAAGGCCCGAAGATTGTGGTTATCTCAAGAGAAATATGTTGAACGGGTGATCAAGCGATTCAACATGGAGGGTGCCAAGCCAGTTAGCATCCCACTGGTTAATCATTTCAAGTTGAGCAAGAGTTCGTGTCCCTCATCCAGGAAAGAGATCGAGGAAATGGAAGTTGTACCTTATTCTTCAGCGGTTGGAAGTCTGATGTATGCAATGGTGTGTACGAGGCCGGATATTGCACATGCAGTGGGTGTGGCAAGCAGATTTCTCTCCAATCCAGGAAATGAGCATTGGGAGGCTGTTAAGTGGATTCTCAGGTATCTTAAGGGTACTTCAAAGATATGTTTGTGTTACGGGGGAGCTGATCCGGTTTTGGAAGGCTATACAGATGCAGATATGGCCGGAGATCTTGATGGTAGAAAATCGACTTCTGGTTTTATCTACACTTTTGCAGGGGGAGCTGTGTCATGGCAGTCAAGGTTGCAGAAGTGCGTTGCACTATCTACGACAGAAGCAGAGTACATTGCTGCCGCTAAAGCTGGCAAGGAGATGTTGTGGTTAAAACGTTTTCTACAAGAACTCGGGATCAAGCAGAATGACTACAAGGTACATTGTGACAGTCAGAGTGCTCTGGATTTGAGCAAGAATTCAATGTACCATTCCCGAACAAAACATATTGATATTCTCTATCACTGGATACGCGAGGTGATGGATCAACAATTGTTGAAACTGATGAAGATCCACACGAAGGAGAATCCAGCAGACATGTTGACAAAGATTGTGTCTCGGGAGAAACTAGAGTTATGCAGAGACATAACTGGAATGGATGAGAGATGACGATTGGTGCAGATGTGGCGTGAGGGGGAGAATTGTAGGTCCCGCCACAAAAGAGCATGCACTCATGCATGCAACGTTTGGTGCATGCTGATGCATGACAATGTTTGATGCAAGCATGGTGTCTCTTCCAAAGCATGGTGTCTTTTCAAAAGCATGGTGTCTCTTCGAAAGCATGGTGTCTCTTCCCCTCCTATAAATTCTCACTATTTTCTTCATTTGATGATACACTGAACTGAAGAGAAAAATAGAGATTGATAGCCACAGAGAGCTTACAAAGTATTGAGAGTTTTTTTTTGTAAATCTTTTGAGATTCAGAAATAATATTTGTGTTGTTTTCTTCTCAAATTTATCTCTGTTGTTTTTTTCCCGATCCTAACAAATTCGACAAAGTGGTTACTCATGGGTAGGGCTGCAAACGAACCGAGCTATTAGCGAGCTATTCGGCTCGAGCTCGGTCAAAGCTCAGCTCGAACCGAGCTCGAGCTCGAGCTCAAAATTGAGCTCGTTTCGTAATCGAGCCGAGCTCGAGCTTGTTTTTTTTTTTTTTTTTTAGGCTAAGCTCGCAAGCTATTCGGCTCGAATAAGGTCAAAGCTCGGCTCGAACCGAGCTCGAGCTCAAAACTAAGCTCGTTTCGTAAACGAGCCGAGCTCGAGCCTGAAGGTATTCGGCTCGAGTCGGCTCGATTGCAGTCATGGGTGAATCGGTCCATCTTATTATCCAATTTGAATTCAAAGACTTAATTGCTGTAAAAATAATTTGTTAATCAATCTGTCTCATCATCCAGTTCGAATTCAGGAACCAACTTGCAGTGGACTAATCTGAAATTTACAGGTTGTCAGTATTTTTAACATGAAATTTTTACTAAACTATAGTACTTGAATCTTGTTTTGTTTTTTTCAGGGTGCTAGAATAAATTCCCTTTTAAAAAAATTTCGCGAATGAACTTTTTAATGTAATTTCTGTGAATTAAGTACTGAACAATCCGACTCACTGGGGAATTGTTTGTGGTGCAGACTATCAAACATTACGCTTGCTTGATCTCGCCCACAGCTCTAAGCGATGTCTTCTCATTATCTGCTAATAAGCGACAGAGGATTCATTGAGCTTAACAGTTATTACAATGTCAGTGCAATATAACTGTCCCTTTTTTGGTGCCACGAATATATCTGATGGTTTTGCATTGCGAGGTGTTTATGATTTTAATATCCCTACTGCTGTTGTTCAACAAATATTGTTCGAAATGTAGTTTCAGAATATGCTGTTTCTTAATTATAAAAGTTTGCATATGCTAGGAATTCTGAACAATTAAGACTTTATTAGTAGTCTAGTACAATTACTGTGCCAATGCTTGAGAATATGACAGATCTCCTGTTCGGAGTCATATTGTAGAATGCCATGCGTGTATCTCAGTATATCGCTCTTCAATCATATATTTGTCAAGAAATCCTTCCTCTAGATCAAAGCAAAAAAACAGATTATGGATATGTTAGAAGCAGGGAGGTCCCTCCACAATCATGTAATGGTCAGAGGTATTCAATAAAGTACATATCAAACTGAGGTTGTCTACTTTTCTTCTCATTAAGCAATGAAAAAAACATTATCTTCAAGTAGCTTTGAGGGCAAGGTGAGCTGAATGTAAAGACCTTGCTTATTATGAGAGCCTGCAGACAGCATTGATGCAATAGAAGAAAAGGCAGAACACTGATGTCATTCATTTCGGAGGTTTGCACACAAATGTAAATCTGTAATTACGAGTTTCATGGGCCTTTTGATGTTTACAAGCAGTTTATGATCTTGGATTTTGATGATAATTAAATTCATCGATGAAATTGGCCTAGGTTGACATGGTGTTGCCTGCTGCAAATTGTTAAATATTTTTAATGTAAATGCATATTTACTTGATTATGGAAGCGTACGTTCAACTAGAAATTTTGCAAGGAAACCATCCCAGTAAACTGAAACAATAGTACTAGTTTATAAGAACAGAGAACACACAGTTCATGGCATCGATAAGATTACATATATATAAGATTTTTTCAAGACGTAGCAGCAACATTCATAACAGTGATATTAGAGAATACCTCGGGCTAAAAATACCAGTAGATAATATTATCTGGAACTGTATAATTCCTTTCGACTCCATTCTTGCGCAAACTATCTGCAACAAACTAATTGCCAAAAGTTCAAAACTGCAACATTCTTCCCAAGAACGTTTCTTGCTGACGTGTCCTAAACTGAGTCAGTTCGCTAATTGTTTTCGGAAGTGGGTCGGAGCGCCAAATATTTTCAAAAAGTCGGTCAGTACGGCAAAATTTTCTACAAAGTATCAGGCCCGGCCCAGGGGCAAGCCCAGCAAGCCCCTGGGCTTGGGCAACCCCCCACTGATGGGGCAACAAAATTGTAAAAAAAAAATCAATATATATATATATATATATATATATATATATATATATATATATTTAGTAAAATAAAATTTTTTAAGAACCCGTGTGTAAAATTCGATTGTTTTTTTAACTCTTCTCTTTCTCTCTTTCTTTCTCTTCTTCTTCCGGTTCCCCATTTTCTTTCTTTTTTCCTTTCTCTTTCTCCATTGAAAACTCAAATTCCTCCACCGCTACTCCGCTCCTCCACCATACAAGTATACGACTAGTATCCAACTGTAGTCTGTAGCTCCACCCAGGCTCCGACGGGCGACGGCTCGCCCTTTCCATCAAAACCCTAAACATAACCCTTGCCCTAATCGAAACCCTAAGTCCTTAATCTTCTTCGGCTCTTCCTCTCCAGTCCCCATCAAAGGTATTATATCTACTTTTCTTCTTTTTGTCTTCTCCTTTCAATTTAATGTGATTTACTATGAATGTGATGTACTGGGAAACTATCAACTTCAACTTGAAAATATAAAATGAAATATGGACTATTAATAACTGTGTAGATGTCTTGATAGAAATATAGAATGAATATAGAATGAAATTGGTGGAAATATGAAATTATGTAAATGTCTTGATATGGAAAACAACTGAACAATATATGTTAAAAGGGTATTGAAGTTCATCATTGGTGGATGTTAAATTTCTTTTAAATGGGTTATATAAAGATGTTAAAATGGTATATTTGTAGTACCTGCTATCTGATAGAAATATTCATTTTGTACGATAAGAAACATTCACAGAGAGCATGAAAAAAAGATTAATCTGTATATGTAAACATCGCACATCTATTTAGAAATTTAAATTTGAAAATCAAGATGCACGACAAGCATGGTCATCGAACCTGAAGCATCAACCATATCAGAACTCCAGCAAGAACCTTTTTGATTGTTTACAAGCAATGATTTTGTAATCAGCATAATGGTATGATTGTTTACAAAAGAAAATGATTGTTTATTCACTTTTGCAGAAAAACAGTTTCGAGCAGTTCTCCATAAATTATGCTAATGAAAGGTTGCAGCAACATTTTAATCGCCATTTATTTAAGTTGGAACAAGAGGTAACTTTCGGGTATTTATGATTGATCATTTATGTCATGTATATCTAATATTGTGGCACTGTTATGATTTCTTATTCTAGGAATATCTTAATGACGGCATAGACTGGAACAAAGTTGATTTTGAAGACAACCAGGATTGTCTGAATCTTTTCGAGAAAGTACGTATATTTATCCAGGGTAATGTTGTAGTTTCTGATAGTTTTTTAGAAAAGATGTTTAGTCATCAAAATAAAAAAAATCAGGGGAATTATTTTCTTTGCTTCCAACTGCCAGCATATTTAAATGTATTCATGTTTTATCACAAGCATGGACTATTGTAAAATTATATATTCATGTCTACAAGATTTCTGATCTCATATAAGGTTAGTGTTTGGATTGAAAATTCCTCAAATACAGGATATGCCATATCATGCCCTGATGTTACCCATATTGACATTTCAGTCTCCTAACTGTAACCCATATCATGCCCTGCTGTCAGATCCCTATCCCTTGTTCATATCTTTCATTTTTTCAGTAAAGCTTATACTTGTTTTATTCAACAGAGTTACTATTGCTTTATAATTTTTTTGAGCAATAAATTTTTGCTTTATAATTAGTCTCTAATATTTGATATTTATGCAGAAACCTTTAGGGCTGTTGTCTTTGTTGGATGAGGAGTCGATATTTCCAAATCGTACTGATCTGACATTTGCTAACAAGCTTAAGCAGCATCTATAATCTAATTCGTGCTTCAGTGGAGAAAGAGGGAAGGGCTTTTGTGTTAGCCATTATGCAGGGGAGGTTAGTGAATGGATTCTTTACAATCCTTATGTAGCTTCTATTTTAGCTGATTCGACAATCAAATATTTCCTTTTGTGATCAGGTTGTGTATATGACACTTCAGGGTTTCTGGAGAAGAATAGAGATTTATTACACATGGATTCTATTCAACTCCTGGCTTCTTGCAAATGTCGTCTTGTTGCATTGTTTAAATCACATCCCCTTCTTTGTGATTTATACAACTCCAAGAAAAAAGATGCCAATTGTTGCACTGTTAAAATCACATCCCCTTCTTTTATTTAGTGTTAAATTTCTTGGCTAAGAACCATATTCAAGAGAGTAAGGTAATCCAAAATGACTATATTGTAATTCCCCTCCCTTACAGTATAATGTATAAGAGAAATAGAAATAAGAGAAAAGATGATAGTTTCTGTGATCTATGCCCAAGGTCTTTTCACATAGGTAAATCTTAGTTTGCTAAATGTTCTATAGCTTTGGAGATTACAAAATTTTCAGTTCCTATACTGATTTTTATTTTAAATTATGAAATATTTTTGCATAAATTGTTTTCCATGGCTTAGTATACATTTGGTGTTTTCCATGGCTTTGCGAAAATTTATTTTATTTGATTTTACTTTTACTTTTTGTTGTTTTATTAAAAAAATTACTAAGGGGCAACAAAATATGAGCTTGGGTAGGGTAACCCGCATCTCCGGGCCGGCCCTGCAAAGTATAGACTGTCGGCGGACCAATGAATGGTGTCGACATGTCACTCTTGCCAATTTTTTAAATAATAATACAAATTGTACTATTTTCTTTGCTAATTTGATACTACTATATTAATAAAGATAGAGCTCATAAGTTATTCTATATTAATAAAGAATAAGTTATCCCGACAAAAAAAATTCATATAAGCTTTACTTCGATGAGTCTAATAGTACTAAAATAGTACATTTATTATACAAAATAATGTTATTTATACTCGAGATTTTTTATACTCAAATATCCTCTAAATTAATAAAGGTGAAAGTGAAACTTATATGAATGATTATGAATTTGGAGTACACGCAATTTAAATTTTTTTTTTAAACATGATTTATCATACCTGGAGAGCACTCTAATTTAATATAGACTTTGTCCATCTGATAGAAACCATAACTGAATAAAAGGACAGTAAGTCGGTAATTGATAACATGACAATAAAAAAGAGAAAAAATCTACGATACAAATATTAGGTATGTATTATTTATTTATTTTTTTTGAGGGAAAAGGTGGAATAAGGCCACCATGTTTCATTAATAAGAGTTTAACGAAACAAACCCAGAGTACTGGGCCCAAAAATACAAACTACAGACATAAAATAAAACATATATGAAGCAACATGACTACAAACAACAACTCCCTCCAACAACCCTGGACGGTGGGCCGACAAACCAGATCGGTCCAGCAAAATTGTGAGTACGTCAGTTTAGCTTCGTACAGTGCCTCCACGACACATGCACATCCACCTGAAACCAGTATGGCAGGATTTATCACCCGCCGCTCCCTGCGTTCACCTCGCTAGAGGGACCCCATCTTTGGGCCCAAGCCCCGCAGATCGGAATTGATCCCACGGCACATGCACCAGGTATGTATTATTCGAACCTAGGTATGTATTATTTTTTTGATGAACCTAGGTATGTATTATTCGAACCATGAAAATGCAACAAGTATAAGTTGCCCAATAAGATGGTTCCAAATAATCATTTTTGTCATGTCTTCATCTACTAAAATTTTATAATTTTAATAACAAAAAATGATTATTGCAAATAACCCTCTTCTCCATCTCTAACAGCGACTCGTACTATTGTCTAAAAAATGAACAGTGATGACAACCAAAAGCATATTTCTAGATATACTCTTTGATTAAGATATCAGATGAGGAAAAACTCCCACCATTTTCCAAATTTAAGTACATTTATTTTTTCCAGTAATAGTTACTACTTTTTTTGTTTTGTTTTTTTATACTTCATATCTATTACAAAATTTAATACGAATGATAATTATATAACTCATAAAAAATACTGAAACATATTAAATATTTGACTCATAAGATCATAACGGAGTTTTTACAACAGTATAAATTTTTTAATCCAAAATTTTATAGATATTAAATATATATAACACAAATTAGAATTACCGACATATATTGGATGATAATATGATAATATAATTGAGTATTAATGGTAGTATGATAATAATTTTTAATAAAGAGAATAAAAAATTGGTGGGGACCAAACTATGGACACGAAATTTCATTGTCCAAATTTGAACAATGAAATGAAGGATTTAACTGAATATCCAAATTTTATTTTTTTTAAAAAATGGAAAATGGACAATGGTGGGACTACGCCATTGTCCATATTTGGATTTTTAGACAAGGGCCGAAGTTACCTAACCCATCAATTGGATCACCATCACCATTGCCTCTAGTCCATTCGGGCAATCACCTCCACCACCATCACCACAACCATCGCCTCCTCTAGTCATGGGCCCACCACCCTACACCAAACCCTCCTGGACCCACCAACACGCATGCAGATCTACACCCTTATTTGCCACCGTCAACATCAACCGCCCCACCTCCATGGTTGGCGACAGCCTCATGTAAAACTGGAACTTTGCCGCCCTTTGCAATTTTTTTCGATGTTCTAGTTGCATCTGCGTTCAATCGATAGTTTACTCTTTATGTTAACACTGATGCCCCTTACAATTCCGCTACCAAAGTCAGCATCATTCCTCGAAATTGAATCCCAAAAGCCATCCCTAATTTTTTTAGTGTTCTAGTTGCATATGCGTTTAATCGATAGTTTCCTCGTTATGTTATGTTTAATTTTGTGTGATCAATTGATCGACAAGAATCGATTTATGTGTGTGTGTGCGTGCGCGCGCACGCGCGCGCGCTCAATTACAAACGAGTCATAATCTCCCCGCCCATCACCATCTACTCACTTAAAGAGTGAGAGGGTATTTTTGGGTTTTCACCCCCATTATACCGCTTCACCTCTTCATCCCTCTTCCTCACTTTCTCATTGTGTGTCTCGCTCTCTCTCTTTGAACCCGATGCCACCCAACAACCCAAACCCGATCGCCGGCGCCTCCTCCTCCGACTCCTGACCAACCACCGACCACCTCTCTCCCTCTCTCGTTATCAAACTCCCCAAAACCCGAACACCCAAAAATTCCCAAATCCAAACACCCATGACCTCCAGCATCTCCTCCACCTCATCCCAACTCTCTCTCTCTCTCTCACTCACTCTCACTCCCTAATCTCTCTCTCTTTCTCGTTCCCGAACCCACTGAATCCCTTCTTCCTCCAATCTTCGAAAGATAATTGGGAACTCGAAACCCAAGTTTGCCGATTAAATCCCAACACATCGTCGTCAACACATATGCCGTACAAATCACGATAGTGCAAGGTAATTACTAAATCCTAACTTCGTAGTTCTATCTATGTAGATTTTTATGTTTTCTAATTACTTGAATTTATTTTTTGTGAGGCATAATTATGTAGATGTAGTAATTTGTATCTAATTTTATGATGTTTGTAAATGATAGAATTATAGACATAGTTGTTGTTGTTCGCTCAAATTGTAGATGTAGTCGTAGTTTTTATTGTTCAATATTAGTAAAACTACACATTTAGCCAATTTTTTTAAAAACTTTTCGAGTAGGTCGGATGTACCACAAACAAGCTAACGCAATTTCAAAAAATGAGTTTCGACACACGGTTTGCAAGATACGGTCGTGTATCACTTTTTTCTCAAGAAAAACAAAAATAAAGTGATACACTACTGTTTCTTGCAAACCGTGAGTCGAAACTCACTTATAAAGGTTGTGTTGACTTGTGTTACGTGAGTTAGTCTGACCTACTAGCAAAGTTTCAGAATTTTTCGTTGTCGTTCCTGTGATTTTACTAATATCGAACAACATACGTGAATATTCAAGTAAAAGGGAACATACATCAATCAAAAACTACGAAACTTTATGAGTAGGTCGGACTAACCACACACAAGCCAACGTAACTTGTAAAAGTGCATTTCAACTCACGGTTTGCAAGATATGGATGCGTATCACTTTCCATTCTTTTTTGTGGGTGAAAGCAATACACGGCCGTATCTCGCAAAACGTTAGTCGAAACTCCCCTCTAGAAGTTGCGTTGGTTGTGTTACGTGAGTCCGAACAACTCGCAAATTATCGTAATTTTAGGATTTCGTTTGTGCGGTTTTATTTATATCGAACAACATACGTGATTATTCGAAGGGGTTGTTGTGTATTTTGTGCAAAAGGGAACAAATGGAAATGAAAAATTCCGAAACCTTGCGGGTAGATTGAACTCACGTACAACAAACAAGCTAACAAGTGAGTTTTGAATCACGGTTTGCGAGATACAACCGTGTATCAATTTTCAGATACAGTTGTTGATCGCTTTCCATTTTTTTTATAAAGTGAAAACGATACACAGTCGTATCTCGCAAACCGTGAGTCGAAATCCACTTCTAGAAGTTGCGTTGGCTTTTCTGTAGTGAATCCGACCAACTCGCAAAGATTTGAAATTTTTTGTTGCTGTTTGTGAGGTTTTCTATGTTTTCTTAACAACAACTTAAAACAACTAATTTTGGATATTTTGAGTACAAAAACGTAGAAAACCTTGCAAACAGAAACAAAAAATACCGAAACTTTGCAAGTAGGTCGGATTCACCACACACAAGCCAACACAACCTCTAGAGGTGAGTTTCGACTCATGTTTTGCGAAATATGGCAATGCATCGCTTTATGTTTTTTTTTGTCGAAATAAAGTGATACACGGCTTTATCTTGCGAACCGAGTGTCGAAACTCACTTCTATAAGTTGCGTTCATTTGTGTGTGTTCGACCTATTCGCAATGTTCTGGAATTTTTATTGCCGTTTGTGCGATTTTCTCACGTTTTTGCTCACTTTTTATAATATCGACGACTTGACAAAAATTAGACTTTTTTTTATCAATTAACCTTGGTATTATTGTTGATATATAAATGGCCAGAACGAGGGGTTCGTCAGGCCCTTTGGGTAGCGATGGTGGCAAAAGATTTACAGTAGTAAGATTGATTATTATTATTAGTTTTGAATACGAATATGTAGAATTGTATCAATAATAACAAGATTTGCATTCATTTGTCAAGGTTGGTGGCCGCCATTCTTCATCCGCCGAGGCTGGTCCGTCGTCTTCGATTGGACGTACACCTCCAGGACCGGAAGACCTAAGCGTACTCTTGCAACAAATACACTGATCTCAAGCCGTGTGGGATGGCTCCGTAAAGAAGTGTATCTTCGGGAAGCACGTGACTATTTCCATGGACTCCCATACCACTACGTACTTGGTCCAAGGTGATTTTTATGGAGTCAAATTGATGGGGAGTGTGAAGCTCGATCGACAATTACTTATAGCTCATGTCGAGCGATGAAGGCCGGAGACACACATTACATCTACCAGTCAATTGTAATTACCTTGCCTTATGTTATGTGAGATGGACTTTGGATTTTACACATTAGTATGCATGTATGTCGGCCTTTGAACTGTTCAGAATTTATAGACTGATCACTGATGTGTATTTATCCTGGATTCTCGTTTGCATTTTGATTATTATAGATGTTGTACATATTTTTGTTGCATGAGCATCAAGCTTCTCGGTTTCACCACTTCATGTGGGTTAGGATTAAAGTCTTTGTAGTGCCACTTCACATGTTTTCCTTAATTTTTTTGCTTATCAAACATTATTTTCATTATGATGGTATCTGCATTTTTATTCAGTTCTCAGGAAACTTTCTTGGATTTTCTTGTAGTAATGATTATTGCTCTTTCTAATTCTACCTACACAAAGTTGGGACTGATGAATTTGTTTGACCTCTATTGCGGGTTCAAGCAGTAGCATGGAACCTGCATTTACCAGAATCACTTCTTAGTGGATCATTTGATCGATCAATTGTCTTGGTAAGAGATCATTATATATATCCTTGAGTATTATCATCTGCTTCGTGGCAATTTTGGATACCCCACCTGTATTTAGTTACTTTAAGATTAATAATACTTTCACTTATATTTGCCCAAACTTAATTATTTGAAGCTTGATGATGAATGCCACTGTTTGCCACTGTAACATACACATGATCAAATCCTTGCAGGTTGTTTTGGTAGCTAGACATGCTATTTACGAATTTACATAATCTGTTAAGTGTGCACTCTTTGAACAGTTTTGTCAACTATCCCGAGCTCCTGACATATGATCCTGCAAGATATAAAACAATAAACAACTTAATTCAGAATACATCAATGTCTACTGTCAAATACACATCCATATAAATCATTCTTACGAAGACGTGCATATATTTAACTTTTTATAGGGCTTTTTATATGCTGCATCGTTCACGAAAACGTGCTGTAGGCACGTGTCCACGGGCAAACCTAGTTTATATATTTTTTGCATGATTATATTGTTACATGAACATTTGATATTTATTGTAACCCTGATTGCTCATAAATGAATTTTTAATTATATTTAATAAAATTCTTAGTTATTTATTTTATTTCTGGTTGTATTTGTTTTCATTTCCTTTGTGTAGTGTGTTGTTCTTCTCTCTCTTGCGATTCATTTTTGCATCGATTCAACCTTTTATTCTCATTTATTTGATTTACAATTTGTTCTTGATCTCGTCTATTGTTTGAACCTATTTTATGGCCTATTGTCTCTTACTGAACTCTTTTCTTCCTATTGGATACTACCCAGTTCACCCAAACTCATAATGTCCCTATATAAACACCCTAATTGTATCCCTAACCCTAATTACCTGTAATACCCCCGTAATTTCTGAATATTATATATATATATATATATATATATATATATATATATAAAATAAAGTAAAGGAGAGAAGATGTGTAGAGGGATACCCCATATATGTATAAAATATATGGGACCCCCTCTACACATCTTCTCTCCTTTACTTTATTTTAAATATATATATAAACCCCCCTCTACACATCTTCTCTCCTTTATTTATTTTATATATATACTAGATTTGCCCATGGGCACGTGCCTACGGCACGTCTTCAGAACGATACAACACACGAAAAGCCCTGTAAACAGTAAAACAACAATTATATAGTTCAAGTTCGAATAGTATGATAATAATTAGTTGTAAATAAAAGTCCATGTTTCTATTAGTATATGTTGAAAAATAATTATAAATGAGAGTGTAAAATCAACTTCTTAGAACTTTAAGTGTGCAAAATGATGAAATTTAACTGTTAAAAAGATATTTGCTATTTTCAATATAACATGTGCAATAAAAAAACATAAAAATTCTGAAAATTTTACAAACCTGAAATCTTAAAATCTAAATTTTTAAGTAAATAAAGAAAGAATAGGAGAGAGAGAAAGAGAGAGAGAAAGAGAGAAATATGAAAAAGTGTAGAGAGAAAAGAGAGATAGTAATAAAGTAATGAGTTTTTTAGTTTTGGGGGGGAAATTTTAATTTTGGAGTTTGAAATTTTGAGCGGGAAAATATGTTTTGTGAGAATCAATCTAGGCCATTGATTTTAGGGGAGATTGAATGAGAGCCACTTGATAGCTTTCTTTGTAATTTATTATATAGATATATATATATATAATAAATGAAGGAGAGAAGATGTGTAGAGGGGGGCCCACGGCTAAAGATTTTCTGACGGATATGGATTTTCTATCCTGTAATAATGGGAATCTCAGATTTGGTACAATAGTGTCTTCCTGTCCAGGACTAAAAGTTTCGTTATTTTGACTGTTATAAATTATTTTATCAACCGTTTGTGGTTCCTATTCCATCTTAGACTTATTTTCTGTTCTTGCCATGTCTTTAGCCCTGTTTGTATTCGTTCACACATGTTATATTAATAATAAAACTAATCAAGCCGGGGTTTTTAAGGGAAAAGATCGAGTAATGGACAATATAGAAATGCATATTCGGAGGGAACTCGTTTTCCCCACTGTTTACTGTGGTACCTACTGTTTATCTCTGGATGCATGAGGGCATGATCCATAATACTGTTGTTATTACTGTTACTGTTACTGTTTTTCTGAATATACTGCCCTATAGAAGATCCACTACAAAATCTTAAAGCGAAACTGTTTGATGTAGCAACTATGTGGTAAAATCTGGGATGCATGAAGTGCTACCTAGTTAGTAATGAACATTAGACATAAGAATAACTATTTATACTGTCACATCCTGTTATTGTGATTTACTGTTACTGTTGACTTCACTGTTACTATTGATCCTTACTGTTACTGTTATACTCTTACTGTTATTCCGGTGCTTAGTGTCATCTGTAGATAGCGCTGGTAACGGGTCGGGTCGGGTCGGGTACCTCAATACCCGGACCCGGACCCGGTCAATGACGGGTCCAAATTCTGGACCCGGACTTAGACCCATAAAATTCGGGTCCCTCTACATTGCCTTTCGCTCATTCTTAAAGATGAGCTGGAGCTCATAAATTGTTCACTTCCTGATATTCCCTGCACGACAAATGCAAAGCTGCACTAAAGGCTTGCTTTATAATTTAGAAAGCAGATTAACACTCTCTATCCCCTAGATTTACTTTGAAATTCATGCAATCTTTTTTTTCCTTCAAGTGCATTAAATGCATTTAGAACAATTAGAAATAAAGCATAGCTCAAATCTCTCTCTCTCCCCCTCCCACTCACACTAACTTCCAAGGTTAGTTGTGCAGAGCTACTACTACATTAAACTAACCACAAAACCAGCAAGCTGGTGCAACACCATAACAAAAAAGAGCAATCCTTATGCATTTACTCACCAACGCATCAGAAAACAATCAAAAAGATGAAATGCAATGGACATCCAGCTCTGCCAAGTCAGGAACTGGTCACATAATTATTTCAGTAGCCAAAAGCAGTCTTTAAAACACAGTTGTTGAAGATGAACAGCCTTTATTACTAAATACAGAATGTTCAGACTTAACCACTCTTGAAAAATGAATTTATATACTAATTCCAATGAGGTATTACTCTATTCAAATCATTTATACAAATATAACCTCACATATTCTGTATGTTCTGGAACACACATTAAGTTTTGTGTAACACATTGACACATTCTAATACATGCATGACACATTCTAAAAGATAATATTTGTATGCAGGTACTTTTATAGGGTGAGGGTGTATTTGTATTACGGGTAACGGGTCGGATCCGGGTCGGGTCCGCTAATATTTTGTATTAATTCTTTAATGCGGGTCCGGGTCCGGGTCCGGATCCGGGTCGGGTCTAATTTTAGTGGACCCGGACTCGACCCGAAATTTCAACGGGTATGTTTTTTGGACCCGTACTCTACCCAAATTAGATCGGGTCGGTTCCGGTCCAACGTCGGGTCCGGGTCGGGTCTGGGTTTCGGGTGATAATACCAGTGCTATCTATATATTGTTATATGTGCTACCTTCTCCATGTTAGTATTACTTGATTAGTTTAGTTTTTCTTTTATTTTCCTACTTGAATTGCTTGCGGCCCAGAACTTGCATCTAACGGGCGTCATATTTTCCTGTCTTCCTATTTTCTTATAATTGCCATATGATCTGGTTTTACTGATCAATTGCCTACTGGAGTTGGTGAGCAAAAGTTTTGAGCTGTGCAATTGGAATTATTTGCTTAAAATATTTTGATGAACTATTTTATTTTATAAATTGTATTGAGACTTGTATTTGGGCTTGTAGTCCCAGAATTATTGTTTTATTTCAGATCTCATATTTTTTGGGATATTTATTATTATTGCAATAAATACCGTTGAGTTATGATTGTTTTTGCATGCCTGGTTGAGTATGTTGTCTTATTTACTATTATGATGAGTCAAGCAGATCCATATAGCCTATGAATAGTGAAAACTATCCTCTGGGCTTAGTCACGTACTGTATTCCGTATTCTTTTGGGAAGCGGGGCGTGACAAGGTTTTGAGTGGTATCAGAGCCTCAGGTTTGGCTAATGTGTTAGTTTGACTAATACATTAGGCAGGCATGATTCGATCGGATTTACATGACTCCCGACAGGCCATGCATTGCACAAATAATTATTAATCAACTTGATTTGAATGCTAATTATTTTGGGTTTTGTGTCTTTGTCTCCTCCCGCTTCGTGGATCAGCATCAATTGGTGTGCAGTGAGTTGCCGGTTGCTTAGCATATCACTATAGGTGGCGGTGTTGTTGTCTGTTCCCGGGAGTGCAAGCAGAGTCCCATGGTGATTAGAAGTGCTAATTTCATAGCAGATCTGATTGTGATCGGCAGTTCAGGGTTTGATGTGATTCTCGGCATGGATTGGCTGGGTAAGTCCCATGCTATCATCAATTATCGGGCGAAGAAGGTTGTTTTCAGGATGTCAGGCCATAAGGAGTTTGAGTTCCATGCTGGGGAGTTACCCCTTGGGCATGGTCAGGAAGTTATTGTTGATGCTGGATGTCTAATGGAGTTGCACTCAGGCTTTAAGGCTGCACCTCTTGTAGTACAGGAATTTCTGGATGTATTTCCTGAGGAGTTGCCTGGGCTATCTCCGAATAGGGATGTTGAATTTGGTATTGATGTTCAGCCTGGTACTGCGCCGATATCGAAAAGTCCTTACCGGATGGCACCAGTTGAGCTAGTAGAGCTAAAGGTGCATGTTCAGGGTTTTCTGGATTTGGGTTTCATCAGGCCCAGTGTGTCCCCGTGGGGCGCTCCTGTCTTGTTTGTCAGCAAGAAGGATGGGAGTCGTTGTCTGTGCGTGGATTACTGTGAGCTGAACAGTATTACAGTGAAGAACCGGTATCCACTACCCAGGATTGTGATTTGTTTGATTAGTTAGGTGGAGCTTCTATCTTTTCAAAGTTGGACCTTCGCTCTGGTTATCATCAAGTGAAGGTGAAGGTAGCTGATGTGTAGAAGACTGCGTTTAGGACCAGATATGGGTACTATGAGTTCCTTGTTATGCCTTTCGAAGTCACGAATGTGTCAACAGTGTTCATGAGTCTGATGAATAGGGTTTTCTCTCCATTTCTGGACAGATTCGTGGTGATCTTCATAGACCACATTCTAGTGTATTCTCGAAATTGGAATGATCATGCTGATCATTTGAGGTTGGTTCTGCAGACCTTGAGAGAGAATCAACTCTATGGGAAACTCAGCAAGTGTGAGTTATGGCTTGATTGAGTTACCTTCTTGGGATGCATTATCTCAGGCGATGGTATTTCTGTCGATCCGTCCAAGATTTCTGCAGTCAAGGATTGGCTTGTTCCTAAGTCAGTTTCAGAAGTGAGAAGTTTCCTTGGTTTGGCCGAGTATTATCGGAAGTTCTTCCAAGACTTTTTGAAGATAGCTGGTCCGTTGACTAAGCTAAATAGGAAAGATAAGAAGTTCGTCTGGGATGGAGCTTATGGTGGAGCTTTTGCTGAGTTGATGTGCCGATTGACGTGAGCACCAGTGTTGACTGTTCCGAATGGTTCGGGTGGTTTTGTGGTTCACTGTAACGCTTTTGGCAAGGGCCTAGGTGTAGTGTTGAAGCAGAAGGGTCAAGTTGTTGCTTATGCATGCAGACAGTTGAGGTCGCATGAGAAGAACTACCCTACCCATGATTTGGAGTTGGTTACGGTGATCTTTGCTTTGAAGTTGTGAAGGCACTATCTACTTGGAGACCGAGTGGAAATCTTTGCTGACCACAAAAGCCTCAAGTATGTGTTCACTCAGAAGGAGCTGAACATGAGGCAGAGGTGATGGTTAGAGTTGATGGCTGACTTTGACATTAGTTTACAATACCATCATGGTAGAGTGAACTTGGTGCCAGATGCTTTGAGTAGGAGATCAGCTTCCATGTTCCTAACTCAGCAGAGAGAGCTTGTTGAGCAGATGAGGAGGTTGGATTTGGATGTGATCTTGCCAGGTTCTGATCGAAGTTACATGATGCTTCAGTTGCAGTCGTCTCTTGTTGAGCAGATTATAGAGGCTCAGGCAGGTGATGAGCAATTGTAAGGGTTCAGAGTCGAAGTTGAAGCAGGTACGAGGACCGATATGGTTGTTCACTCAGATGGATCTCTTCGTTTTAGGTCTTGGTTGTGTGTTCCAAAGGGTGAGGTTCGTCAGAAGTTGCTTGAGGAAGCCCACCAATCGCCGTACTCTATTCATCCTGGTGGTACGAAGATGTACCGGGACTTGAAGCTTCATTTTTGGTGGCATGGTATGAAGGGGGTCGTGACGAGATTTGTGTCGCAGTGCTTGATCTACCAGCAGGTGAAGGTAGAGCATCAGAGGACCGCCAGACTTCTTCAGCCTCTTCCCATTCCGTAATGGAAGTGGGAGCATATCACCATGGATTTTGTGACCGCTTTGCCAAGGAATCCTAAGGGTCACAACGCCATTTGGGTAATTGTGGACAGGTTGACGAAGAGCGCTCACTTCGTTCCCTTCAGAGTTGGACAATCTACTAAGAGCTTAGCTGAGAAGTACATGCAAGAGATTGTCAGACTTCATGGGGTTCCGGTCAGTATTGTATCCGACAGGGATACAAGGTTCAAGTCACAATTTTAAGAGAGTCTTCAGAGTAGTTTGGGGAGTAAGTTGAAGTACAGTACAACCTTTCACCCTCAGACAAATGGACAGTCAGAGAGGACCATCCTGACTCTAAAGGACATGTTGAGGTCCTGTGTGCTGCAATTTGGAGGTTCTTGGGAGGATCACTTGCATCTTGTAGAGTTCTCGTACAATAACAACTTCCATGCCAGTCTTAAAGCTGCTCCGTTCGAGGCACTCTATGGTCATAAGTGTCGGTCGCCAGTGTGCAGGGATGACATTGGCGAAAAGAAATTGTTGGGCCCGGAGTTGATCACCAGGACGGTGGATGCTGTGAGTCAGATCACGAAGCATCTTTAAGCCGTGCAAGACAGACAGAAGCGATGGGCTGATGTTCATCGTAAAGCCTTGGAGTTTGAGGTGGGAGACCATGTTTTCCTTAAGGTATCACCGTGGCGAGGTGTCATTTGTTTCGGTGGCGGAGGCAAGTTGAGCCCCAGGTTCATCGGACCATTTGATATGGTGGAACGAGTAGGCAAGGTGGCCTATCGTCTTGCATTGCCCCTGGCTTTATCTGGAGTGCACGACGTCTTCAATGTCTCGCAACTGAGGAAGTATATCCGTGATGAGAGCCACGTGATTGACTACTCGGAGCTATCTGTGAGGCCGAATTTGTCTTATGAAATTCCGCCAGTTGCTATTTGTGGATCGGCGGGAGAAGGTTTTGAAGAACAAGGTGATCCAGCTTATTCGTGTATCTTGGAATCCTCACTCGCTGGGTGAGTCGACTTGGGAGCTGGAGGAGGATATCCAGTGGATGTTTCCTCATTTTTTTTATGTAGCTCTTGTTTTTGTTGTTTTGCTTGTGTTATTGTATTTTTCTTTTGGGGTTACCCTATGTACTTCTGGTTAAATTTCGAGGACGAAATTCTTCTTGTTATGTGAGTAGAATTTGTAACCCCTATTGCTTATAATTGTATTTTTTAATTATATTTAATAAAATTCTTGATTATTTATTTTATTTTTGGTTTTATTTGTTTTCATTTCCTTTGTGTGGTGTGTTATTCTTCTCTCTCTTGTGATTCATTTTTGCATTGATTCAGCTTTTTATTCTCATTTATTTGATCTACAATTTGTTCTTGATCTCGTCTATTGTTTGAACCTATTTCTTGGCCTATTGTGTCTTATTGGTTTCTTTTCTTCTAATTGGATACTACCCAATTTACCCAAACCCATATTGTCCATATATAAACACCCTAATTGTACCCTAACCCTAATTACCAAACCCTAATACTATTCTCTCCCTATCTAGCCATCACCCTCTCTCTCCCCTACCTCCCAACCTACCGTGACTTCCCCTGCCTTCGTTGTCGTCGTCCCTGACCGCCGGCGACAGACCCCCACCGCACCACTCTCCTCCTTCTCTCTCCCGTGCTAACACCCCAGTCGCTGCCGCCCATCCTCTTTGCCGTCGTCGTCGTCTTCTTTTGTGGCCAACACCAACGAGCAGCCCAGTGCTGACCCTAGATGCCGCCGCTTGTCTCCCCGTGCCGTCGTCTGTTGTTCGGTCTTGCTGTTGTTGGCTGCTTTCTTATGAGTGTGCATGTGTCGTCTCGTGCACAGGTTTCGATTTGGGGATCCTCGTCTCTTTGCTCATTGTGTTCGTTGTTCGGATCCGTTCCCATTATTCTATTCTTCATTCTGTCATCTTCATTCTGTCATCTTCATTCAGACAAGTAGCATGTGTGTGTTCTTTTTTTCATACAAGTTAAATACCGTAAGTAATCTAGTATTAAAATATTTGTACTCTCATGATGACCCTATTTTGTTATTTTAACTGTTGTCATCACCTCTTGACCATGAGTAATTACAATAATAAACACATGTTGCATGAAAACAATTAGATTAGTAGACATCTTGATTGTATATTGTTTGTGACACACCGTATGTTGTAGATGACTGTTACATAGATATTTGTTAGATGTATTATCTTATTATAGACCATTTTATACACATGTCATGCTGATTTGAGTAACCCACATATCCCATGCTTTGTATGACATCTTAGATTGGACCGTTTGTAATTAAGTTGTTTGATAAAATGCATAAGAGAACTTTTGTTTGCTGCTGCCCTATTTTTGCACAGTACTTTCGACCCTGTAACATCAGTAAAACAAATAAGTCTGTGAACATGATTTCTAGCCTTTGTTTTCTAGTTTCCAGAACTTTTGACGGATCTGAATTCCGAGTTTTGATGCATGAGTTATTGCCGTTTTACTGCAGTCGTCTCGTATATTCTAGATTCAGTTTTATATGTATTTTGTATAAAATTTTATATTAAAACTGATATTAAAGATAGAATTTGAACCCTATATTTTGCTGAGTATGTTTAGATATGACTGGGATCAATCCCTAATTTTTGTGGAATTAATTAATGACTTTTATATCTCCTTTCATGCTTTCGAAACCAATCGAAATATTTCCAAACTGGATGCTGTTCAGTAAAGAACTATGTTTTCAGCCTGATTCTCTTCGTTTTTGATGAAAACTTTGTGAATACGAATTGTATCCTGATTTGTTTATTTTATCATTCTTTTGACAGATCTAGATTTCGAATTATACTTTATGAATTATCTCTATTTTGGTACTGCTGTGTTTGAACTTGCAGAATTGAGATTTTGTCGTATTACTCGGTTTTCCCAATTTTGTTGACCATACCATCTGTAATATAAATTCAGGATATTTTTTATTTCGAAACAAGATATGTTATAGAATCTTCTAGATTTTTCTCAGATTTAATTATAATGATTTTAAACTCTTTTCGTGCTTATAAATAAGATTTTGGATTTTCTGGCTGAACATAACTTCTGTATTAAACGTTGTTTTCGACCCTGTTTCTATGGCTGATGTGTGACTTATATATATGTGCTGGAATTGGCAGAGATTCTAGTTTCTAGATTTTCTGACGGATCTGGATTTTCTGTCTTGTAGTAACGGGAATCTCAGATTTGGTGCAGTAGTGTCTTGCTGTCTAAAACTGAAAGTTCCGTTGTTTTGACTGTTATAAATTATTTAACAACCGTTTGTGGTTTCTATTCTATCTTAGAATTGTTTTCTGTTCTTGCCATGTCTTTAGCCCTGTTTGTATTCGTTCACACATATTTATTAATAATAAAACTAATCAAACCGGGATTTTTAGGGAAAAAGATCGAGTAATGGACAATATAGAAATGCATATTCGAAGGGAACTCGTTTTCCCCACTGTTTACTGTGGTACCTACTGTTTATCTCTGGATGCATGAGGACATGATCCATGACACTTTTTTTATTATTGTTGCTGTTACTGTTTGTCTGAATATACTGCCTTATAGAAGTTTCACTACAAAATCTTAAAGCGAAACTGTTTGATGTAGCAACCATGTGGTAAAATATGGGATGCATGAAGTGCTACATAGTTAGTAATAAACATTAGACATAAGAATAACTGTTTACGTTGTCACATCCAGTTATCGTGATTTACTGTTATTGTTGACCTTTACTATTACTGTTATACTCTTACTGTTATTCTGATGCTTAGTGTCATCTATTGATTGTTATATTTGCTACCTTCTCCATGTTAGTATTACTTGTTTATTTTAGTTTTTCTTTCATTTCCCTACTTGTACTTCTTGCGGCCCGGAACTTGCATCTAACGGGCGTCATGTTTTCCTGTCTTCCTATTTTCCTTGTAATTGCCATATGAGCAGGTTTTGCTGATCAATTGCCTACTGGAGTTGGTGAACAAAAGTTTTGAGCTGCGCAATTGGAATTATTTGCTTAAAATGTTTTAATGAACTATTTTATTTCATGAATTGTATTGAGACTTGTATTTGGGCTTGTAGACCCAGGATTATTGTTTTGTTTCAGATTCGTATTTGTTGGGATATTTATTATTATTGCAATAAATACTGTTGAGTTATGATTGTTTTTGCATGCCTGGTTGAGTATGTTGCCTTATTTACTGTTATGATGAGTCAAGCAGATCCGTACAGCTTATGGATGGTGAAAACTATCTGCTGGGCTTAGTCACGTGCCGTATTCCGTATTCTTTTGGGAAGCGGGACGTGACATTTATGAAGAGGGTTTCACAACTTCTGTTATTTAATTTATAATATTTCAACTCGTTGTAGATTGATAACACATGAGAGACAATCCGGATAGTTGCTCAAACATTAAGAAGTGTCATGCCCAAGAGCGTGAAGGAGGTAATGCGGGAGATCCTTAAACCATGCACTCAAAAAAAATTGGAATAACAACAGAGCATACCCCCACACAAACGCGCGCAACTAGCAAGGCAACCAAGCGCCCACCCACTGAGCCAAAGCTCAGATCACAACACATATAGGGTTTAAATCATTAAATATTTGGTCTCGGTCCAATTCATTCTTTGAAAACATAATCATTCGACTTCTTCGATTCAATCACTTTAAATTTATTCATTCACACTAATCAATCTAAATACATCAGTATTGACATCATACTAAAATTTCATGCAATAAAGTAATTTTACACAATTTAAAAGTTTCTAATAAATTGAGAATATCTCAAACACTATGTGCAATTAATAAAATATTATTTTACAACACATTTATAGGTTTACTTCCTTTTTTCAATTACAATTAACAAGATGGAGAATTTTTCCCCAAATTTCATAATTAATTCAATTCATGCACAAATCGTTTCTTTTCACAAATTGTTTATAAAAATTCTACTCACTCTAAATAAACACAATATAACATCTCATGTGTTAATTTGCACAACTTTGAACTTCTAATTTCACATATATTAAGAACTTTAAAATTTATCATGCATCTCATTCACCAATTACTTCAATTTTTTAGATTTTTCTACCACTTGCATCATATCAAAGAATTATAGTTTAAACTAAGAAAATTGCATCTACAATTGTAATATAAATCACCTAAACATACACTAAAAATATAAATTAGAAAGTATATTGAAACACCCACCAAACTAGTAGCTATACCCTTTCAAAAGCTCTCCAAAACTCCACAAAAGCCCCACAAAATGCCCACCGAAAATCCACAGCAAAGCACCCGAAATGCACAGCTATAAGCACACAACACATGAACAGCAGACATTTTTTTTGGTTTGGTTTGGTTTTGCTGATGAAGAATGGGGGTTGGTTTATAAAGGGAAAGGTAATTGATTAGTCTAAGTTAAGTTTTAATTAACCCACTAAAACACTTAACTACCCACTCACTCCACTCTCTCTCCAACCATACACAGTCGGCCACTTCCTCTTGCAAAAACACGTGCACGTGCACCACACGTGAACACTCTTTTATTAACATTTTATTTAAATTAAAACATGTATTATAATATATAATAAGTATGTAAATAAAACTAGTTTAATTTGATTAAAAGTAAGGTTTTCATGTATGAATAAAAATAGACACACACATACTTCATGAATTTTATTTTGATAGAGAATGCAACTAATACGTGCACTGCAAACACGTGTGTCGCACGTAAAAATATTAAAATACAAAATAAAGTTTATCTTCAGGAAAATGTTTATAAATAATTGAAATACACAGAAGAAAAATATGTTTCATTAATTATATATACATTCAATAATGTAATCAACACGTACATAGGGAACACGTGCACCGCACGTATAAAAATTTAATGAAAATAGAAGAAAAATGTATTTCCGTTTATAAAACGATTCGAACACGTCATAAAATAAATAATTGAAACACATAGAAAATATTATACGTAACGGTAGAATATCCGTAATTGACACGTGCATCGATAACACGTGCAATACACATAAAAATACAAAGATAAAAATTAATATTTGAGTTGGCTCAAAATAGGATAAAAATGAGTTTTAAGAAAACGAAAAATGTACAAATAGTTGAAATACAGAAATACATAGGAAAGTACGTTACGACTATTACTCGTAACAGTACGAAATACACGTGCGTGACACGTGAAGCAAAATTGTCATAACTCATTTTTTTTTGAAGGAAAAGGTGGAATATGGCCATCATGTTGCATTGATAAGAAATTAACCAAACAAACCTAGCATACTGGGTCAAATTACAAACTACAGATAGAAAAAAGAACATGAAGCGACATGACCAGTACATATAATCAGATCTCACTCTAAACACCCTTAGAGGGTGGGCCAACAAACGGCTAGGTCGAAACTGGCAGCTGGTCCCCGACCTACTTCAGTAATGTACTGGACTCCATATTGGGCCCAGTCACAAAGCGATGACCAACTAATTGTATGTACGTCAAGTAAGCTTCGTGCACCCACCTCCACGGCACGCGCACACCCGCTTGAAGCAAATCACGCAGGATTTGGAGAATTCGCCGCTCCCATCCTTTTTCTCACCAAAGCAATCTCACACTCGACCCAATCGAAGTCACCACCAAAAGGAGAGCCGTGGAGAGGGTAATCACCTCTCTCACGCTTTAGCTCTCACCAGCGATTTCTCAACAAACAAAACTCTCGCTCACCCTAACCATGGACACAGTCAAAGAGAGAGCCGTGAAGAGGATACATTTACCTCTCACATGCTTTTACTCTCTCAAGTGATTTCTGACAAACACTAACAGACACCTGCACAGAGTAGTGAGAAGCAACATCTTCACTCTCTCACTCACTCTCTCACACAAAACCCGAAACAAATCACAACTAGCAAAAGCATCACCTTCTCCTCTCGCTCCTACGGGCAGTGGATGTTGTAGATTACAGGTTCACTGATGAGGGCGTAGTGGCGGCGCTGTTGCAAAGCCTGTGGCAGTTGGTTAACAGAGGTCGAATTCAAGGTGTGACTTCCACACTACCAACCAAAAATAGATACATCTCCAACTCTACAATTTTCCTCAGTGCACCTCATGAGGGGACCCCGTCTGTGGGCCCAAGCCCCATCCTGTACTGTAATGAGTGAGCGCACCTCATGGGGGGACCCCATCTTCGGGCCCTAGCCCTACAACCGTGCTGCACATCATTCTTCACATCGAATCAACACCGAACCCAGGAACCTCCTCCACTCCTCCCTCACTAATGCAAACAACACCCAAAATAATCAAACTGTCACCGTCTCTAACTCCGACACTACCATCACACGTACTCCCTCTTCTTCGCATACTCAACTAGCATCTCAACATCCAAATCACAGCTGCAGATCACCGCAGTTGGCATTGAGTTCGAGGACATGGTGGCGGTAGCGATGGCGCCACAACCGGCACTGAATTAGAGGACAACAATGACGCACAGTGGGGGTTGGGCGAACTCTGTGATCATCCATCGCACAATGGCTTCCTCGTCGCTCGAGCAGACTAGCTCTACGACTGTAGGCCGACAAACCTAAACCTCAGACAACGGCGCTCGATCGGTGGAATGTCGGGAAGGTCGATCGGTGGAGAGGGAAGAGCTCGGGAGGGGGAGCTCGACCGAGGTGCATGATCGGTGCTCGATCGGTGGATTGATGGGATGGCATTGAATGGCGGTGAACAAGGAGTTGGATTGACAATCGCATCGTCGTCAGATCGTCGGTGAAGTACTCTTGGGCTTGGATCTGGGCCCGGACTGTTGATGAAGTACTCTTGGAATTGGATCTGGGCCCGGTTATGATAGCACCGTCGTCAAATCGTCGGTGGAGGGAGGGGGTTGATCGGGACTGGAGGAGCGCGAGGACGCTTCTGGATCTATGCCATCGGTAGAGCGACGGGAGTTGGGTAGTTGTGTTAGGAAGTGATGAACGAGAAAGAGGGATGACGGCGACCGATGCGACGAGCCCAAGCCGCCGCCCCCATCAGACTCAAATCTAGGGTTAGCTTTTGGGGGGTCAGTTTCTCTCTCTAGACTTTTCTAGAGAGAGAAACTCTGGATTATTGACTGTTAATTTTATCTGGCCTATTCTTGAAAAGCCTTCCAATCGAAGCTTCTTGTCATAACTCAATTTTGCGGGGTGTTACTCTCTCCCCCTTAGAACAGTTATGTCCTTATAACTCACTAGGGTAAAGGTTGTATTTCGTACACACCAAGGAAAATATTATTATTGTATACAGAAAACTATCAATACCAAGAAAGAAATGTAGCATGTAACGTGGTAAACAAAGTAAACTTATATAAGAAAACTATGAGTATCAAAATTTATAAGAACGGAACAAGAAAAACTATAAAATAGCATAAGAAAAGAAATGTGGCCATAAAAGATAGTATAGATCGAAAGAAATTTTCATACAAAGTAATATTAGGTAAAGTATTAGATAAAAGGAAAATATAAATTAGGTCGTTAATTGTGAAAGAGTTTGAAAAATAAAGCAATTGGAAAGAATAAAGAAAAACATAGTCAATAGATACTTTAATAAATTATTAGTAGGCTTAGTAATAAAAATTTATCAAAGTAGTAAGCAGTAGAATAATTAAAAATAAAAACTGAACTTGTACTATATGTTACGAGATAAAAATTGAATTAGCAATTTAAGGGAAGACTATTGGATAAAAGTTTGAAAAATGTTCAAGCATGAAATTTAGTTAAAAGTATAGACAATATAAAATAATCTTGTATAACAAGTTAATATCAAAAAAGAATTTGTAAGATAACTACAATAATTATACATACGATTTAAAAACTAAAGATATATAATACTAGTTGGCATATGTCCAAATACTTTCAAATTGTCAAGTAGAGCAAGAAATCCCAACATACAAAATTTTATACGTACATAGGTGTAAAAATTATAGAACGTTACGATATAAAAATTATAAATGGTTTGTAGGAGTAAAACAAGACATCATAGTAGAAATAGTAATAACGTATCATTGAAACAATACGGAAACTAATTACATAGAAATAAATTATGAAACTTAAACAAAAGTATAAATAAGAAGAGATTTTTTTTGTTAGGTGAGTAGCCATCATATCTAAGATTAGTTAGTAGCAAAATAAAATACAATGAAGTGATATTAAATGCTAACTTATGTAAAGATTCAAAATAATAAGAAGAAGATGACAAGATAGTTGATATTAAGTAGTAAATACACAAGTAGGATATATATAGAAGCCAGTATAAATAATAAAATGCTATGTTGTAAAATATTATAAAATGATATAAACTAGTACAAAAATAGAATAGTGGTAAATAATATATGTAGAAATAACAGTGAGGGTTATTAAAGTAGAAAATCTTCTTCTGTTCTGGGTTCGCCTTGTTGGTGTCCAACTGCAGGCTTGCCTCCTTAACCTCAAGTTACAGAATTGCCTCTACGACATCCGATTGCAGTTTTCCTTCTGGACAATCGGTTGCAGACTTTGCCTCCCCGACATGCAGTTGCAGTTTGCCTCCATTGATGTCTAATTGCATATTTGCCCTCTCGACATCAGATTGCAAAAAAATGGGAGATGAGAAGATGTAATCTTCCATATATAATTGGATATGGAAAATTTAATTTCAAGTATGATGTTATGTTTTGAAATTTTGGATATAAATATAGATGTGAAACTTGGGATAGTAAGAGGAGGAAATGAAGTAGAAAATTACAACAATAATTATTAAAATAGAAGTATAGATTTTAAATATCGAATATATAAAAAAATTTAAATGAAAAAGATTTATAAAATATATGCATGGGCTGAAAATACAAATGAGAACAATAATTATGTAGTTTAGTAAATTAGGATAATAAACATAAATAATTATATAAGTGTAAAACGATATGTCTAGTAAGTATGTTGAAATATATGATATATATATGGAAATCAGTGGAAAGTATATGTAGTAACCAAGAATGTAAAAATAATAAAATTGAAATAAAAATAAAATATAAATAGTGAGTGCATGTATCATATTAGAGAAGTGTAAAGCTATAAAATTAATGAGTAGCGATTAATAGTGAAAAGTGAATACAACAAAACAAATTAGCAAATAATATATAATAACGATAGTATCGAATATAGGCTATAAAACAAAATGGTAAGTCCTATTTATATGAGTAAAATATTTCAATCTTGGAAAAATTATAGCATTGGAAAAATCACGTATTAGTAAAGTGAATGTAAGCATACAAAAATCAAAATTCAAAATCTAATAAAAATAATAACAAACGAAAATGATAGTCTTAAAAATAATTTAATAAGTAGCAATTCAAAACTTAATAGAATACGTAAAAGCGCATAAAAGTAAAAAGGATAAAACATCAAGAAAGAAAACGAGTAAGTTAAACTTAAAAGATTTGGACCAAGCGTTGTAGATGAAATCAAAGTGAATTAATAGTATAAGAAAATATTTATTTGGAAAATATTAAATGTTAAAGATGAAAAGTTCTGTGAGAAAATATACGAAGAAAATAAAAAGTGAGTCTATGTGTAAGGTATCATGGGTGTAGATTCAAACTCATCACGCTTCCGCGTGCCACTCTGATACCAAGGGAAAACATGCTCGTGTACAATCTCACATCAATGTATACGAGGAGAGTATCATGAATGCAAGTTCAATAACTATAACATTCTGTGGGTCTAGGTTATCAGCCATCCCATAGGGAAAGGAGGAGAAAACGTCAGTGTATACAGCAACACAAATGTAAATCAACTTATATTTAAATCTCTATAAACAGAACTCACACTTTTAATTTCCACCCTAATGTGCTGTCCTTGTAATTTTGTACTACTTAATGAAGTTGACTCTGATACCACTCTATAATGCCCCAAATTTCAAAATACGGTCATTCAAAGCACAACAAGATCTTTTACTTCAAATTCATACAATTTTACAAGGAAATTAAAAAAATTTATACAACACTGTTCTTTTACATTAACGCAGTGGAAACAAATAATTACAATATGATAAATACAACTTTAATGACAGCAACTAAAATCTGAAAGCAATCTTTAGCACCAATTCATCTTTGTGTTCTTTTTGTCAATCCAAGCTCTGCGCTAAAAACTGTGGGCACATCAGTTACTTACAACAGACGGACTATTATAAAACGGTGATCCTCACTATGCCGTAATATAACGATTCTTTATACTTTAGCAACCACAAACACAAACTTGAATGTAAAACAAAGTGTAAAAGTGACAATCCTAAACATGTCAGTGTATGTTATGCCTTAGATACCTAATGCATATTTACACTACGATGCACTAATGCATACTTGTTTAGATTCTACACATCACATTCTACATAGGTCCGAGGGCAAGCCCATATCATACTCCTCAATATAAGGTTTAATACCTCGCCATGAATTACTACTACAGTGACTAATGTATGTTTTAGATATTCTATGAGTATCTAGTACCACCTCGATAATTCTTGAGTATCGTACTCCCACTTCAAGTGATTTTGGACACATTACCTCACACCGAGTAATTCTAGAGACGAATACCCACACCGCGAGCTATGACCCAGATAATTCTTGAGTATCGCACTCCCACTTCAAGTGATTTTGGACACACTTCCTCTCACCCAGAAATTCTAAAGGCGAATACCCACACCGCGCTATCATTGGTACCTCATCACACAAATACCCCATGAGCGTCGCCTCGATTCCAGTAATTCTGAAGGATATCCCCCACCGTGAGCCTCAACCCCAGTAATTCTAGAGATACCTCCCACCGCATTATCTAGGCCCTCATACTCATGTTTGCCCACACTTCATCACATCTCCGCTTAGTGCTTGTCCTTAAGTTTTAGTTTTAAAGAAAATCATCATAACCTAGAGCTAGCTTACCCTACCGGACTTAAACCAACATAAGAGAAAGTCAGCCTAGACTGGCTACTTATAAACGAGAGAGTTAACCCACAGTGGTTACTCCTCAAATTCTCATTATTCACAAATGTCGGTTACTAGGGTCTCGCCTAGCCTCTAGATTCCAATAACAATCTCATTAGATATCAAAATAGGTTATATCCAACCTCAACATAAATGTTTCAACTTTAAATCACCAATTTTCTTTATTCATGAAGTATTCAACTTTCATAACTCATTCAATAATAATTTCCAAATCAAATTTCTCATAAATAACTTTTAATTAATCAATCAACCAATCACTTCCAAAGGTTCTTCTCAAAACTCGATTCTTCAAAATTAATTACTTTCAAACATCCATAACTCTTTTCACATTAATCTATATTTCAATCAAAACTCACTCCTTTATTTCAAATTTCGAACTTTACTTTACTTTCGTTTAAAAATCAACTTTTAATATCTTCAATCATTTACATTTTAAAACTTTAACTCCAACATAACAATTAAGCAAAATGTGCCCTTTTGATTCTAAAATTATGTTTAGAATAGTGTAAAATAACTCCAAATTATTATAATAATGTTTAAGACATTTTCATAAATTTTCCTAAAAAATATACTCCAAATCTCAAAAAATGTTTTTCAAAAAAATAACTTGTGTCTGCCCTGGCTCGAACCAGCACCAGCAGACAACAAGCCAAACGGCAAGCCACAGTATAGTGTACTGTGTTTAATAAATGCTCAATCACTCCTCATTTAGCCTTTTTTTAAGAAAAAAAATGGAATAACAACAGAGCATACCCCCACTCGAACCTACGCAACCAGCAAGGCGACCAAGCGCCCACCCACTGAGCTGAAGCTCAGATCACAAGTTTAATCATTAAATATTTGGTCTCAGTCCAATTCATTCTTTTAAAACATAAACATTCGACTTCTTCGATTCAATCACATTAAATTTATTCATTCACACTAATCAATCTAAATACATCCAGTATTGACATCATACTGAAATTTCATGCAATAAAGTAATTTTACACAATTTAAAAGTTTCTAACAAATTAAGAATATCTTAAACACTATGTGCAATTAATAAAATATTATTCTACAATACATTTATAGATTTACTTCCTCTTTTCAATGACAATTAACAAGATTGGGAATTTCCCCCAAAATTTCATAATTAATTCAATTCATGCAGAGCATGGAGGTCGACAGGGTTTTGGCAACGATGAACCTACTATAGGCAGAGGTTCAACAGTGCAAAGAGATACTTGTTTTGACCATAGAGGTCAATCGAGTAGAGGTGGAGAGGATCGTGGGAATAGAGAGTGGGAGTCAAAAGGGCGTCGTGACTCATAGGTGAAGGACAGAGGACCTTCGATCCAGCGAAGATCGTATTTAGAAGTGACTCGACCAAGGTATGAAGGCCCTGGTAGAGGTGAGCGAAGTAGGAGAGGGTTTTCGCGGGACAGGGAGCAGATCAGAAAGAGGGAGGATGAGGAGGGATAGTGTAACCCCCATTCCCAACAATTGGTATTTTTCCATGTATTTTCTATAATTTGAATTTTTGTAAATTTATTTTGTGCTAAATTCTGTTCGGATCTTTTATTAAAATATTTTCTAATCAAAATTTTATTTATTTTGAATAATGGTTTATTTTGATCTCACTTTCTATTTCTTATTTATCGGATATTTATATTTGTGTATAAAACAAATATATTATTATTATTGGATTATTTTAATAAAGTTGTTAAACCTGGATACTATTTTGTTATGTAATTTTATTATTTTTATGATTATGATTATTAATTTTTATTTCTTGATTATTTAGTTAAAATTCATTTATCGAATTATTTTTATTTCGTAATTGATCTGATTTTATTGGCGAATTTCAAATTTATTTCAAGCCCTAATTTATATTTTAATGCATTTGTATTATCTATTTATTTATTTGGATTTAAATTTTTGTTCGTGAAATTTCTTCGTTCTTTTTGATCGAGCAATTCTTATTGATCATATTGCTCTCTTATTTGTTGTGGGTATTTTTATTTGAACCATATTGATTTTGATCTATCTCTTCTTGAACCCTAAAACCCAATTTCATTTGTTCTTCACCCAAATCCACTTTTATTAGATCATATTTCCCAATACCCTAATTATATCATATAAATACAATTTTAATGCAAACCCTAATATTTTGCACACAAATAGAAAACCCCAGCCTTCTCTCTCCTCTCTCCTCCCAATTTCTCTCTCCCCGTTCTCCCGCCCAAACCCACAGAGACCCACTTCCGATCGTCTTCTCCGGCCCCTCCGGCCCCTCCGGCGATCCTCAAACCCCGTCGCGCCACCCCGTCACCACTTTCACCCCCCTCCGGTGCCGCTCTCCTAGCGCGCGCCGCCACCAGCACAAACACCTCTCTTCTCCTCTTCCGTTTCGATCGACAGCCAAGCCCCCAAACTCAATTTTCCGAGCCCGTCTCCGATAATCTCCTCCGGCGACCCTCTCTGCTCCATCCCCGGCGACGACCCCCCTGCACCCCTGACCTCTCCTCTCCCGTTCTCGTCGACATCAGAACCCAACCCCAATCCCGAAGACCCGAGCTCTGTTTCCTCCCTGTTTCGGTCGACGCCAGCGCGAGCGCCTCCCCGCTCGCCGTCGGCGTCTCCCTGGCCGCCAGCGCCGCCACCCGTTGCTGCCCTGCTCCCTCTTCCCTCGCAACTGTTGCTGCTGTCTCTTCTTGTGTGCTTGATTGCAGTTGCTGTTCTCTTTGATTGGGTTCTTTTGTGCACGTAGAATTGTGTGTTCGTGAGTTCGTTGCTTTGGGATCCTTATCCCATTATTCTTGGTATTCAAATTCATCGTCTAACAGGTAAGTAACTTGTATTAAATTTCTTTGCATATACAAGTACAAAATACCGTTTGTAGTGTAGTTGGGTTCTAGAGACAATTCGTGGGTGAAACTCCTTGTTGATATTGTTTCTATTGTGATGAATTTGACCGTAGTTGCCTCACGACATATATGACATAAATTAACCTAGGGTTGACAACTTTTGATGTGTATGTTCATGCTATCTTGAGATATCTGTGTTTGAT